>OY757917.1:71634703-72279703 GCA_963585895.1 Sepioteuthis lessoniana | reverse complement strand
GTCGATATCTAAAATTCCCATGTCTTTGTTCAATGCTTATATAGATAGATAGATAGATAGATATGAACAGAGACTGAAACTTAAATTGAGTGATAGATTGATAGATATGTACAGACTTAGATAGATAGATAGATAGATAGATAGGTAAATCAAAATTATTACATAGAAATGACTTACCTGCTTTAGTTACATTTAAAATGAGCAGAATTTTGTGGGTTGTATTGATTGAGCCACTAATTAACTCTGTCCTAATTATGCTTGTTATATTTTTTCTGGTAATAATGTAAATTGATTTTTTTTTCCAAAGCCATTCACTTACAATTATAATTTTTCACCTTCACAAACTGTTGAATTGAATAACAAGTAAAAGCGACACAAGAAATAATTTCTAAATGTTAATCAATACTTAATGTTTCATGGATGAGTAATAAGCTGTGCAGAATTAAATTTGCAAAACACCTGTTGGAAAAGATTTTTTTCTTTTTTTTTTTTTTTTACAAGTCCAAAAAGCTTATTAGCAGTAGCAGATGCTTTCTACCAATTCTTCAGTTGATAATTAATTAACTGATGGTAAATTTAGGATAATTAAATCAATGAAGTTTTGAAATGCTTCACAGACGTTTTTCGTTTGTTTTTTTGTTTTGTTTTTTTTTTTTTTTATTGTAATATTTTCTTTTTTCATGACCTACAAATTAGAACAATACTAGAATATTGAAAAAGATTTAGAATATGACTCACACAGAATTATTTGACAATTGCCCGAAATTGTAAGACTATACATTTTGCCACCTGCTACTGCATTCATAGATATTTTCCCAAGTATATGCCAAATAGAGCTGTTTGGGAAATGATTGCTAGTTTTATAAGATATTAGAATATAAAACAAACCAATATTTTCTATCTACAGAATATTTTTATCTAAGATATTAAGATCAGTCTTATCAACTTTTTTGTTTCAACCATACTACACTCTTTGATATTTTTAAGTCATGACAAAAAAGCAGAATTTAAGGAGCTTTAAGTATAGCTTTTTCACAATTCTTGTTGGTTTCTGTATCTTATTACTGCTGCTTTGTAAGTTTTATGGTAAATATATCAGTGAATGGTAATCTAGTTTTTACTGGTATTCCAATTCTTCAAAAAGGGTGTCTATAATTTATCTAGGACAATTCAAATGCAGACACTGTCAAAACCAGAAAACTTGCATTTAAAAATAAGTAAATTACGGAAAAATTGCTAGAATTTCAATACTTGCATCTGCCATTATAATATCTTAAAGAGAAAATGCAACTGAATAAGCATATGCAATAAACTGGTGCAAAAGGAATGCCGGACATTATATACAAACACACACTCATATATATATATATATATATATATATATATATATATATATATATATATATATATATATATATATACAAGTGTCATTCAATAAATAAAGGTAGTTTTTTGGAAAAGAACGAAATGCATTCTTTTAGAATTTTATTCTATAAATGTAATCTTTGCATTGTTCCGGATTGGTTTATAGCCAAAATTATTTTAATCCCACAAAAAATATTTGTTTCGAGGCCATTCGAAAAGACAGAAAATCAAATAGATTGTTATTGGTTTGAACAGTCTGATTTTATTTGGTTTGGTTTGTTTTTAAGGCATATCAACCATTGTTGTTTATTTAATGCCACATTCATTTTTATACATATAAACAGTTCAATTTCAAACAATTCAGTTTAGCATAAGTACACAATTTAAATGTCAAAAACATTTCTATTTCAAACAATTCAGAATGCTGTTTAAACACAGTTAAATGTAAAAACAATTAATTTCAATCAATTCAGTTTAGCATAATTACACCAATTAGTTCTATTTGACCCATATGTAGGACCCTTTCAGGTGCTGCAACAATGCTCCAGAGTGGACCTGGGAGTGATGACAATGAAATAGATCTCCACATACCTCAAAGTTCCAGCATTACTAAAGCCTCACCATCATATTGTTAAGTGTTATATCCAGGAAACTCATTTTGGGAGTCTTAACCTCTGCAGAGATGCAGTTCGTGTATTTGATAGCCCCAGCCGACAGGGTAAAATGAAGCCTGTCATCAAATTTTCCATAGTTAAGAAGTGCTAACCATGTACAATTTACAGAAGAATATAAGATGTCTACATTGAAGCATGTTTTAGCCAAAAAAGTATTTACAAATATGCTAAAGGGGTATTAGCCAGGACAAGTGCGTGTTGAAAAGACAGCCTATAGACTATAAATACACACACTCTCTGGTTAAGAAAGAGTCTAGTCAGTAAAGAAGGTCATGCTGATAATGTTCAGAGATATGAAAGGATACATGACGATTGATTTCCTTGTAAAAGGTGCAACCATTAACAGTCTTTTCTATTGCCAACACCTTTGAAAAAATTCACTTTATTTATAAAATGACCCTTATATATATATATATATGTGTGTGTGTGTGTGTGTGTGTGTCTGTATGTGTGGGGGGGGGTGTATGATTATGATTGAAATTTAATGCCAAATGTGTTTTTAATCATTAGAATTTTTCTTCAAAGCACAGTAATTCAGGGCAATATCACAAAATTTTTCAAGTATAAAGTTATTATCATAATTATGAATATTATAATAATTATTATTATTGTCTGTGCATGGGTAGTACCTGGTAAATTAAAATCTTTCATTTCTTATTAGATAAGAGTAGAGAGGTAGGAAAAAAAACAAAGAGGGAAGGAACATTAAGGAACTTGTGTTGTTAGGAACCAACTGAAAAGTCAAAGAATTGGAAAGTAATATACAATCACGCCTTAATCACAAGCTGACGATCCGAGAAGGTAACTAAATTATCGCTGAAATATCGGTATTTATAATCATATTTTCTGTTTTTGTTACTAACATAATTATTATCATAGATATTATTTACTCCTTGAGAGTTTTTCACCTCAGCATCAGCTGATGGGTTTTCACGGAAGTTTGAGTGACAGCAAGTCTCCTCAAGTCTCCAGGACTCTTCTCAGTATTCTGGTCGTTCTCAATAATGTTGCCGTTTGGATGGTCTCCACTTGTCCTCCCACGTTCAAGTCACCCAGTTCCTATAATAATTTTTTTGTGACTGTACCAAAAGCACCAATCACGATTTTGTATAATTGTCACCTTCATGTTCCATAGGTTTTTTCAATTCCCTACCAAGGTCGAGGTACTTATCAATCTTTTCACTTTCTTTCAGTTTCATTCTGAGGTTACTCGGGACAGCAAAGTCCACAATTTCGGAAGTTTTCTTCTTTCTTTCTTTTTTTTTTTTTTTTTTTTTTTTTTTTTGTTAATTATTATAAGGTCTGGTCTTCTGGCCGAGATTAGGTGGTCCATTTGTATGTCAAAGTCTCATAGGGGTTTTTGTGTGTCATTCTCCGGGACAGATGCTGGGTTGTGCATATACCATTTGTTCACATGATCAAATTTAAATTTCTTGCACATCACCCAGTGGATCACCTTGCCAACCCAGTCGTGTCTAGTCTTATACTCCTTCTGTGCTAATTTTCTGCCTTCCCTTACGATGTGATTGATGGTTTCATCTCTATCACCACATCACCAGCATTTGCTATTTTGTTGCGTCTTATCTATTCTCGCTTTGAGTTAATATGTTCTTATGGTTGTTTTGTGACGCTATTAGAAGAGATTCAATTTATCTTTTAAAGTTTTCTTTTCTTAGCCACGTCCAGGTTTTCTCGCGTTAGACGTTGTTTATTAGTCGATTAAAGCGCCCAAACAGTTTTTTTCTTCTCATTTTTGTTTCCTAGTTATTGACATCATGTTGGCCATCGGATTTTCAGTAAAGTTTTTGATGGCTGTTATCAGTCCTCCTTCGTGCTTTTCTATGTATTCCTTGAGTCGTTGTATCGATGCGTCAACACTCTTTTCAATGCTGGTATGTCCTTTTCCTCCATCCTTTCTTGATACATATTGTCTGTCAACGTCGTCTCTGGAATGTAATGGCTTATGCATGGTCATTAATTTTCTTGTTCTTTAGTCCATTTGCTTAAGTTCTCTCGTCCACTTCAAAAAGGGTCCCGAATATCTAACGAGGGGTACAGCCCAGGTATTTATTTCTTTGATAAGGTTTCGACTTGATAGTTTTGTCTCGAGTAGCTTTCTTGTTCTCCCAAGATATACTTTCTTTATCTTTTCTTTCGTCTCCACTTGTTTGAAGGTGTCAACCTCCAAGATGCCCAAGTATTTGTACGTATCTTTTTCTCCGAGCGTTCAAGCCTTGTCTTGATTGGATAGTTCTATTCCGTCAGTCATATGTCGTTTGCCACTTTTCATTACTAGAGGACAGTCAAGTCCGAAACCAAGAAAGTGAACGAATTATTGACAAATACCCCGACAAACGACATCATGGAGTTAAACGACTTAAAAACAAAAGTAGGAATAAAAGTAGGAACAAAAGTAGTCTGTGAAAAAACCGGAGTCGTCTCGTAGACTACAGACAGAAAGTCAAAACCCGGGAGGGAGCTCAGACTTGAATCACAGATAAAAGACTACAACAAGCAAGAATACTAAAACGGAACATTAAGAAATATTCGGACGAAACTGAAAAAGCACAGCAAGTAGAACTCAAAAGAAAGCTTGAGGAGACCAACCAAAAAATACCTGCGAATGAAGGAAGACTAAAAAGATACCAAAACAAGACCAAACAATATAGACAAAACAGGACGTTCAAAAACAACGAAAAATCTTCTACCAACAATTAGGGGGAGAATGGGCGAAGCCATATCAACAACCGGATTCAAGAAAATTATGAAAACGGAAAGATCATAATAAAAAAAGCTGAATGCATAAACAACATGAATACAGAGTTGCAAATGCTCGAAGAAGACCCTCAGGTGTACATACACCCCGACGGGCTCAAGGCAACACTTAAAATTGCAAACTGGAAAACCCATGGCCTGGATAGCATACATGGATTTTGGTTTAAAAAATTCACTTCCATACGCGACAGACTTGCTACCGAAATGAATAGATGCATACAAGAAACTGAGATCCCCGAATGGATGACCAAAGGGAAGACCACTCTAATCTAAAAGGATCCCTGAGAAGAACCGCCATAAACAACTATAGACCCATAACATGTCTACCGATAGTGTGGAAAATACTAACAGCACAAATTAGGGAGATCTCCTACTCATTGATAATCTACAGAATCTTTCCCGAGCAACAGAAAGAGTACTGCAAGAAAACAGAGAAACTACTATAAATCGATCAAAACATTGTCAACGAAAGTAAAACGAGACAAAAAAATCTACCTATGGCCTGTATTGACATCAAAAAGGCTTACAATATGGTCCCCCAAAGCTGGATACTACCCTTTTTCATAATGTATAAAATACCCGACCAAGTCGAACAGTTTATCGAAAAAACCATGGAAACCTGGAGAGTGGAATTAACAATTGCAGGAAAAAGCCTAGCAGAGGTAAAGATCCAGAGAGCCATATTTCAGGGTGATGCACAATCATCAATTCTATTTGTGATTGCCATGATGCCACTCAATCACATCCTTAGGAAATGTACAGCCGGATACAAATTCAGTAAATTGTAGGAAAAGATCAACGACTGGACAACAAACTTTTTGGCAAAAAACGAAAAATAATAGGAAGCCCTGATACAAACTGCAAGAATATACAGTCAAGATATAGAAATGGAATTTAGCATAGAAAAATGCACCATGCTAGTAATGAAAAGTGGCAAGTGACACATGACAGAAGGAGTCGAACGACTAAATCAAGTAGTAATCAGAATGCTCGGAGAAAAGGAAACCTACAAATACTTGGGAATATTGGAAGCTGACACCATCGGACAAATAGAAATCAAAGAAAAAATTTAAAAAGAGTGCCTCAGAAGGACCAGAGAATTACTAAAGACAAAACTCTACAGCAGAAACCTTGTTTGAGGGATAAATACACGGCTGTTCCCCTCGTTAGATACTTGAGACCATTCTTGAAGTTGACCGGAGAAGAACTTACACAAATGGACCAGAGAAAAAGAAAACTAATGACCATGCATAAGCAATTACACCCCAGAGATGACGTTGACAGACTCTATGTGTCAAGAAGAAAGGGAGGAAAAGAACTTGCCAGCATTGAAGCTAGCATTGACACATTGACACAACAACTTAAAGACTCAAGCTCCAGTGAAAAAACTATCAGCTAAAGCTGATGTGAAAAACTCTCAAGGAGTAAAATAATAAAAGAGTGAAAAGTAAAGGTAAAAATTAGATAATGATAATAATAATAATAATAATAGGATGATTGTAGTACCAATTGTAGTCGGTGCAATTGGAATGGTCCCCACAAACTTGGAAAAAAGATGGGGAATTGGAAATCAGAGGAAGAATTGAGATCATCCAAACCACAGCATTGTAAAGGTCAACTAGAATACTCAGAAGAGTCTTGGTCACCTGGATGGACTTGATGTCATTCAGACTCCAGTGAAAGACTAACAACTGATTCTGGTATGAAGAGCTACCAATAATAATAATAATAATAATAATAATCTTGGGTCTTGAAGTTTCATGCTCAGATGATTTGTATTTAACACGTCTGACTTCTGTTTGAATTAGCTGAAGAAATGTAAATTCTTTGCATGACTATTGTATCATCATCATTCTAAATCCCATCACTTAATCTGGCACCAAATTAAAAGATAGATGTTTACTTTCGTGATTGCATTTAGCAACCAACTAAAACATTTTATTAAGCAAACTATTCAAATCTGGTAAACTTATTATATAGTATTTTACCACTTGGCACAATTTACAATTTTTTAAACCCTCATTATTAGTATATACTTTTTTTAGAATAGACCACATAACCCTTGGTTCTTCCCAACAGTTTTTTTTCATATTCCCAGTTATTCTTATACAGTCTAGTACTATTTGCATATACTTAAAAAGAGTACATATTAATTCAGCTGAATCAAACAGAAGCCAGACATATTGAACACTAGAACACTTAGAGATCAAAAACATAAAACTCCAAGTGGTGAGTTTATATAAATAACCTATATATATATATATATATATATAATCTTTTATTGGTTCAATGAAAGAAAAGTAAATTTTTTGAATGAATAGGTCCACAAATGAAGTTGAATGTGGTACTTAAGATTTTTATTTCATATAATTATGCTCCACACTAGTTTCAAACTTCAAGATCCTCATCAAAAGATTAATAATGTCTAGAGTCACCTCTGCTTCTACCTTTTACTGTGAAAATGAAGATTGTTTTGATAGAAGTGTGATTCTTTTTATTCATGCTTTTTTCATATGTATGTATGTATGTATGTATGTACATATATATAATAAAGAATTGAAATAAAAACAATTTAACGATCTTTATCTTCACCGTATAAGTAATGGTGAACCTACACATTAGTAGTTTCCTGAAGAGGACCATGAAGTCAGAAACATGTGGAGCATTATTATATGAAATGAAATTCACATTCTAATTCTTTGCAGACCAATTCATTTTCATATGTATGTATAGTGGGTACAGTGTTCACCAATGGTCTTAGAGACCAGGGTTCAATCCCAGGTCTAGTCATACCAAAGACTCAAAAAATGGTACTTGATACCTCTTTGCTTAAAACTCAGCACTATAAGGTGCATATCAAGGATAAAGTGGAGCATTTCAGGGAAAGGAGTAGCACCCTCCCCTACACCTCGGTGAAGTAGCTATTGAAAAGGGAGCCTTCGGGATGCTCTTGACAAGGGTCACCAAATTTACAGTTACTTTTATATATATATATATATATATATATATATCATCAGAAGATAAATTTACAACACCATGAGGATATGCATATGTTCCAAAATAAGGAGTGTATACTCATGTGTATGATGATCATCATGTGAGAGTACATGCCTGTTTAAGGTCAAGAAAATTTACCATGTATATATTCTTTCTCTTTTCCAATTTTTATAGCTCCCTACACTGCATTTACAGCCCTCATAAAAAATGACTGTCTCAAAATAAGCTGCACATGGCAGAATATTAATGATTTGACTATTGTTGCATATGCCAGTGAAAGGGAGAACATGGAATTTGGATACAGTCTTAATACAATCTTTCATTTGAAACTTGTGCATATATATATATATATATATATACATTAATCCAACCCCTCAATATTAACAAGATGTGACACATGGTCAATCTTCTAAGTGAAGGTTACCTGATATAATCCAGAGTTTTCATTCTTTTAAACCAGTTTCCATAAGTTTAATGAGCCCAGTCTACCCCACCGTTTACCCAAAACTGGAGGGAGAATAGTTGGATTCAATACCTCAAAGTAATAAAGCTATTACATTCACTTTTAAACAAATGCTTTTGGGAAAGGTATGAACTCTCTCATCCTCCAAGCTATGGGTGAAAGAGAATACCTGCTGTTCTTCAGTAAGGATAAATTTGGCATAAGATACTCCCAAAACATTGACATGCCATAAAAGAAACTAAACCAAACCATCTTTTTGTATAAATATAGAAAACTATAATATTGATTATATATATATATATATATATATATATATACCTGAGAGAGATGAGAGGACACAGAAATAAACTTCCTTCAGGTATACAAGTACTGTGTTTTGTTTTTGGCATTTCTCTGAGAGGTTTATATATATATATATATATATATATATATATATATATATATATATATAATGTACATACTGACTCATGTAAGAAAGTACATTTTCTTGCTGAATTCATAAATACCTTAAGAATAATTTTGTGTCTCATACAAATTTGACTGATAAGTAACTGGCACATTTACGACAGAACTTTCTTTTCCTATTAATGACTCTGAGGAAATTTCATGTTTAGATTGTTAAATAAATTATTTGAGACATATATTTTATTTCCTTTCATTCTTATCTTTCCACCAATTTGTATTGAATAACAATATTTATATGGTTGGCATAAGCATTCAAGAGAAATGCATAGTGCACTCAGCAGCCCTATATCATGTCAATCTTATAAAAGTATTTGATACTTACATATGATACCATTCGGACAATTTGGAGCAGGTTTGGTCGTCCTCCTTATCTTGGTCAATATTTTCAAGGCACAAAGGAGTTATCTCCCCTTAAAGTTGGAAGCCTCAAAATTAGTTGACCAGTTTGGTCATATGGAAATCTGATATCTCTGATAAAATAAAATGGGATTTCTTCCAAGTGATGACTGTGTCAATACTACTGCATGGATGCACTACTTAAACTTTAATGAAATGAATGGAGAAAAAGCTAGATGGTAATACACAAAGATACTATGTGCAGTTTTGAACAAATCCTTGAAGCAGCACCCCACAAATCAAATGTTGTATGGCTACTTACCTCCCATTTCACAAACCATCTAAGTGAGATGAAGAAGACATACCATGCACTGATGGAGAAGTAAGATCAAACTCGTGAGCAATTTTATCAAATGGAATCCCACACATGGATGTGCCAACATTTGCAAACCAGCAAGGACTTACATACATCAGCTCTGTGTGGACACAGGATGCAGCCTAGAGGAGCTGCAAGGAAGAAACTGAGGATAGGGACAAGTGGTGAGAATCAGTCTGGGAAATCTCTGCTATCAGCATAACTTGACGATGATGGGAATAATGACTGTATTATTCAATTTCAATGTCATGAATTTGAAGACAGTAGTTATTGACAACCAAGTCAAACAGAAGATATTTCAGCTTCTATTTTCAGTCGACTTTGCTTTTTCTTTTGAGTATGCTTTTGAGGATAATGGTAAGTTGAATGGCATATCAATTCTTACTGGTTTGATTAAAGCTGAAATCAGTCTTTTTTTGCTTCAAGCAATTACAGGGGGTGTCCCCTTGGTGTAATGGTTAAAGTGCTGGTCTGCTGAATCGTAGTATGTGAGTTTGAACTCCAGTCACGCTATTATGATCAATTTTGGACAAATAGCCTGGGGAAAGCTATGAACCCTCTTATCCTCCCATCTATGGGTTAAATAGTGCCACTTCAATCCTTCTTAAGGATGGATTTGGCATTAATTAACCCGAGAAGGTTGATATGACATTTAAATAACAAACAACCAATCAAGCAATTACATGGCTTTAAGTAACTAATCCTGATAATCATTTGAAAACAATTATAACTTCAAGTAATTATTCTATATACAAATAATTTTCACACACTTATATGATCTCAAGTATATATATATATATATATATATATATATATATATATATATATATATATAATACTCACACAGTCACATGTATCCTCTGCAGAGGGGTAAGATTCTGCTGAGCAGGGATGTTCTGGTATGACATTAAACTGTATCTGATGGTTTGTCTCTAGTTTTGGAGATCTGGGAGTGTGGAGTAGCCCTTCATTGTCATAAAACCTAGGTCCACTCTAACCTGGAGTGGGAGAACCGATTAGGGTCAAATAGAACTATTTTCTAGTTATCAGTGTTTGATAAGAATCTTTGAAACCATATAATCTTATGACTAGAAATATTATTACAATTAGATAAGAATCTTTGAAGCCATATAACCATATAACTACATTAATTATTAGTAATAGATAAGTATTTTTAAACCATATAATTGCATAAATTATTGGCATTATATATAAGAATACATAAAACAGTGAAACTGTATGATATAAGAAAATCATGATAGACAAATAAAAAAGTGCAATTGAATATTGAAAATATAATTATGATTGTTTTAGTAAAGTTTAGTGTTTAGAAATGAATCAAATTTTGACATTAAGCCCATAAAGAATAATACAGTTAAAGATATAAACAAAACTAAAACCAATTCTACCAAATACTGATAATTTTCCAACAGGTCTGATTCTAATAGGTACTATAGTTTCTGATCTGAGCAAACCTGGGAATAAAAATAGTAATGAAGAGATAATTCTACACTCCCCAGATCTCTGTAACTGTAGCCTCACCATATGCAATTTAGTATCATACATAGGACACCTTATTTTTTTTTGTTTTTTGGTGGATGAGTTTTTAACCTACTGCAAGTGATGCAGACCCTTCTGTCGGGCTTTTAATGATTGTGATGTTGAATTATATTTGCCCTTTTGAATATCTTACAACGTTTATATTTTAGGCCATTTCAATTCAAAAAGTTTGGTGTTGGACAATTCATTCAGGATCTCTTCATTGCTGAAAACATAGGTCCCATTAGAAACTCTGAATGAGATATGCTGATAATGTTAGATCCTGTTTTGAGGTTTGATTTGGTTGTTTAATAGCATATCAACCTTCTTAGGTTATTTAATGCCTAATCCATCCTTCTAGAAGAACAGTAGTAGTACTATTGAACCCATAGCTGGGAGGATAAGAAGGTTCATACCTTTTGCAATGGTACTTGTCCAAAAATGAATGTAACAGCACAACTGGCGTTTGAACTCGATTATGAGAAATCGTGCCCAGTTCAAAAAATATACTAGGATTTATCTCAGCCAAGCATTAGAAATCTAGCAGTAACTGTCAGGCTAAGCAAAGGGGGAGACAAAAGTATAAAAAAAAGGAAATAAAGAAAAGGTGAAGGGAAGTAATTTACTAAGCTTTTTGCTTAAATGTAGCACAAGGCCATACGAATGGCGCACCCAATGAGACTCGAACTCACTTGTGTAGGTTTGCTAGTCTAGATTGTTAACCATTACACCACCAGAGGCGTCATCAAAGGTGAAGGGAAGCTAACTTTTGTCACCTGAGAGAGAACCGTGTCTGTATTTCTTAAAAACAAAACAACTAGTTCCCACTATGTAATTCATTTCAAGAGAAATAAACGTTACAAATTCCGGCTTTGCAAATTTTTCCCATGCTTGTCGAAAACACTGAATTTAAGGTAACTAAAATTGCATACATTCAAGTAACGACAATATTATAACAAAAAAAAAAAAAAAAAAAAGAAGAAATGTATAAAGAAATATAACAACTTTCTCGAAACTATGGCGTCAACCACCAACTGTCAATTTAACTTTTGTGAATGATAAAATACCATTCTTTGGTATTTTATGTCAAAGTTCATTTTGAAGCCAATTTTTAAGGTTTATTCTTCTTCTCGACGTCTCATTCTTATGTAGAATCAACCAGAACAACCGTGTTCTTCTAGTTTCCTGTATAGATTTGTCGAAAACGAAGTTTACTATTTCTTTAAGTGAACTTAGAGTAGACAACCGCTTCCTCCTCTAAGTTGAATATCTTTCGTTTCAACTCGAATTTTCTTCTGTTGAACCTACGGACGCCTTTACCACATTTTCTGACAAGCCAACAGTTTCCTTTGTCGACAAAAGTCCAATAATACCACCTCCAGACCTTAGACCCAAATATCTTTTGAAGGAGACAGCATATCACAACCACAACCTGGAGCTGGCTTATTGTTTCAACAAGTAACAAAAAAAAAACTGTAATGAAAAGTGGCTTTGCCTATGGCGACTAAATAGGCCTATTTTGCTCAAGCTACTTTGCTTAAGAAAAAACTGCCCAAAGTCGAAGAGGAATAAACAAGTGCTCACAAAGCAAAATAGCGAGCCAAACTAGGCCTTCAGCTCGTTCTGAAAAAAAGAGAGGTGGGGAGAGATTCCTTGTGGATCACACTTGAATAATGCTAATAAGGACACCACCCATGTTTTGAGAGTATGCATTATATTTGGCTATACAAGGGCTTCTCAAAGTGCTCCATATAACCCCTAGTGGTGAAAGTGAATCAAATTTTGGCTGAATGAATGAGTGAATTTATTATTCATTCATAAATCTATTTATAAGAAGAGAACACAAATTACTGGATCATGTTGACTAGTAAACAAATATTATTCGCCTAGTAGAATGACTGGCTGTATGTGATTGATAATACTGATGTGTTATTCACATACAATCTGTTCAAAACATATGCTTCATTACAATTATAAGAATTTTATGTGGTGTATGATACTATTTACCAACCCCTCCGCTCGGGTAGGATATGACACAAGGTCAATTTTTAAGCGGAGTTTAACAGGTTTGAATTCAGAGTTTTCCTTCTCCTAGACTAGTTGCCTAACCAAGGCTGAAGAACCTAGTTTTTTCTACTATTTACCCATAGCTGGAGGGAGAATAATTGGATTCATACCTTCCCCAAGGGTATTAGTGCTATGTGAAATGCAATCAGTCTCGTCCAGGATTTGAACTCGTGTCGCCGTGTCCATTTCCTACGACGATAACGACTACACCACGGGCACCTGGTGTATGATAGTGACCTGAATTACCAACCACACTTTCCCATAATGCATTAGACTATCTTGTTAATAGTCTAACACTGAATAGTTCGGCAAGGAAAGACTACATGACACGAAAAGTTAAACAGCAAATATCTAATATTTACATATATGGTACAAAATAATAATTGTCCCAAACTATGCTAAATAAAAGCGCAATAGTTGCTTCAAGAACGAGGTGATAAATGGCAGAAGTTGTAAGGAATAAATGAATGTTAAAAAATTAATTGAATTAAAATAATTATCAAGGTATGCAGAAACTCCCAGAGGCCTCTGACAGAAATAGGGGCGACGCATGCGCAAAGAAAAGGGACCGTCTTGACAAAAGGAGGAATCTCTTACTCTCTTTTCTGCAGTGACCGGCGGAGTCCCAACGCCTAGATCGTTCTTGCTAACTGGTGGAGGACGTCATGCGCCCGACTTTAGACGGCGCATTGACTAACCCTTCCTCTGGTAGTAGTCGTCTCTTTCATTACCAACCCATGACTAAAACACCGGATTTAGATGAACTCCCAAAAGTGACTAACACATCGCAAAAGCTTTATATACCGAACACGTTATTGCTTCTCAGATAGCAGATGCTGAAGTAGACGTCCTTATCAGTAGGACCTTCTTGGTCAGAAAATTAGAGAACTGGCTTCTCAAACTGCCACATGACCAAGGGTCACGTGATTGTCGGAAGCTCTGCCCAAGAATCAAAAGAAAGGGAGACAATTACGTTTTGTTCCTAACACAATGAATGAACGTTCTGGTTCTGAGTGAAACGATCCGAATCTTTTCGACGTCACTAACGATGCATATGATCTTATTTTCACAAAGAAAGCATTTAAAAATAATTATATTTTCGATAAATAATTCTTATAAAAATACTGAATTCTAAAATATACCTTTTTTTATCATAGATTGTGAGGCGTCTAAAGGAAAGAATATTATTTCAATAAGATTAAAAATATAACAAAAAGAAAGAAAAGTTGTGATAAAGTAAAATCAAAATACTGTTTCGTAACTTTTAAAACAAAATCATTTAACACAAATCAAGGACTGCAAATGATAGAGTAATGAAAAGCACATTTATCAAAACGTAAACAGATAACATTTTAAGATCTGCTACTATTTAGTCTTAAACATGAAGCAAAAATGTTAAGAGAAGCTCGAGACTTCATGTTCCACATGTCCACCGTTCAGTTGAAGGCACTTTTCAATGCAGCATGCACTTTTTTTTTTATCACGTGTGCACATTCCTCCAGGGTAATTAGAAGCAAGTTGGTGAGGAATTCGTTGTCCGACGATCTTTGTTGGTGCCAGGAACTTAAATGTTCTTAAGTATCTTGAAAATATGACTTCTGTTTGGAAATATGTTGAAATTGAACTTCCTTCTTTTGTACCTTGCTTCAACAATCTTTGATCAAATAAATAACAATGTTTAGTATTCACCTGTAATAATATGAAAAGAGAAAGAGACTAAAATCAAGAAAAAAGATTGAAGAGGCCTCTGCTTTGTTTCAGCCGTTAGAAATACCTTAACAATGCCTGAAATTTAAATTCTTATTCATGGTGAGAGATTTTTAAGAAAATTTAAGTTGATTTATTATTAATCAAAAATCGCACACTGACAGAACTTCATTTGTTTAGTCAAGTTCGGTATTGCCAGGTATTTATTGATGTAGTGGTTATTATTTGATTCGATATATGAGTTTGGACAAAGGCCCAGAAGTAGATACAGACCATCTGCTGGTCAGACAAAGGAATTATCATTATTACCAAGAGTTTGGGGATTACAAAAGTCGTTCAATAAATAAAGTGAATTTTGCCAAGTAGATAGAAAAAGGAAGCACAGCTTACTGTTGCATTTTTTGGGGAAATCAATAGTCATGGTTCCTTTCATGTCTTAGAACTCTGTCAGTGTGACCTTCTTTACTGACCACTGAACTTTTTCGGTACCAGAAAGTCGGCGTAATTTCAGTCAATGAGACTGTTTTTTGGGGGTCAGGTTCGTTGTGGCAAACCTATGTTTAGCCTATTTGTAAAGATTCTTTTATCTAATACATAGTCCTCTATAGGCATCAGATATTCTTCAATAAATGTTCAATGGTTTGCACTTTTCAGCCAGCTATAATTTGATGACAGACTCCTGCTTAAGCCAGAAATCCTCTGTTTAATGTGTTGTCATTTTGAATAGTCTCAAAACATAATTATTATACTAATTATTAAACTCATTTTTGGTATAAAAAACGCAGTGAACATTTATGGAAAAAATTCTAAAAAATATTATTTTACCATTAAAAAGTCGTCTTATTTATTCAATGACGCTATCATAGCCGTCCCGGCAACTCAAAACCTAGAATCCTCGGTTTAAAGAAAACGCTGTCACCTATGACGTCACACAAAAATATCGTTCCCACAGTCTCGAGTGAACTCCTTGTATTAACACACGAACTATTTGTCGAAAGGGCTACCACCCATTCGAAAACGGTTGGTAACCACAGGATAAAATATATCATATTTAAAAGCTCCTCTTCAAAGTACAATGAAGTATTTTATTATTACTTATATTTTATAAAAGAACTTCCTGTGCACAGAAACCCCTTCTCTCAGCCCAGTAAAGAAGCAATGGCTACCTCTATATAAACACTATAGGAAACGACTGAGCGACTGGGTTTATACCCGAAGGAGAGGAAGTATCTGTTCCTCTCCCAGTAGCAGGCTGCCAAAAGTGGGGTTTCCGTCCTTACCACCAAATACAACAGCCGATGTGGAATCCAACTACTCACAGCTGCAGATATAGAACAGCGGATGCCAATTTCCAACCAACCACCGCTGCTCTCACATTCAAACTACCCTTCTCAAGGCTAAATTTAGAAAGTCTTAAACCAATCCTTTATCGGGCTAACTTCAGAAAGTCTTTTGATGATCACTTCTGGTCTCCTTACTACACTTCTTGGCCCATACCACAAAACGACGACGTAGCAGCCAGCACCAACTGCAAACCAGCTCCAGCTCCAGCTGAAGCTTCACCATGTAGCCGTTCCTGCAACACCAAGCAACAGCACCTGCATCACCAAGCAGGCATCTGCATCACCCTAGTCCACGAACAAACACTCTGCTTGGACGAGCACTAGCTCTTCGACGCCACATCGAAATACCCCTCTAGTTATCCATGGACTGAATAAACCGGGACATCGATCATAAAATCTCTGCAACCAATACGTCCACATCTTCAACTGTCTCCTGCTACGACTACAACTTGACCATGCAGCTCTAACTTCGGTCTGCATTGTCGCCACAAACATATAGACAGCCAAGTCTACGACTTTCTACAACACTGGCTTTCAACACCCAGCAGAGACTACACCGACGCGATACAATAATAGCGATTCTATACCCATATACCTTTCGTGTAGGATTTGCTCAATAAAAACATAACATTTAAACTTAACCACTCGTCTCTCTCATTTGAACTGTCCTCTGACAATCCATCACACATACGTACAACTGTTCGCAGGATCGATGCATTTATCGGGGTCCAGCAACATTTTAAGATAGATAGATTGATAGATTTCTCTTATTTATTGAATGAGCATCCCACTTGGGACTTATTCCTGATTGAGATTCTCAAGAAGGTGCTGAGTTATGGCATTAAGAAATAGTTACTTCTATTTCAGATGCATTGGGTCGGCCATGCTGTGATAATAAAAGATTAGAGACTCCTAAATTCAAACTCCGCTTAAAAATTGACCTTGTGTCACATCCTCCCCGTGCGGAGGGGTGGGTATATATATATATATATATATCACCATGTCGCGCTCTCAGCACAGATCTCTCTGAGCCTCTCTCTCCACCCGTCTCTATCGTCTATCGCTCCTGAGAGGTCTTCAAGGTTATATCCTGTATTGGCACAGAGCTGTTGTATAGAGGTTCAAGCTGGTCGTCCTGCCTTTTCTCGTCCATGTGATGGGGTATACGGGAGTATATCGCTTAAGAGTTCGTTCTTACTTTTACAGCAGTGTCCTGCATGTCTAGTTTGTCTAACTTGGATAGTTTTCGTGATGGGTGGTTGGTGGTCGTGCAGCTGCTGTTTTGTTGGGTGCTACCTCTAGGACTTATTCAATATTGCTCGCAGCATTCTTGTGTAATTGCCGTCAAGCTTTTTCTTTATACGTTTAGTTAGCATCCATGTAGTGCATCCATATAGCAGTATTAACACGGCCGCTGCTTGGAAGAAACTACGTTTTATTTTATCGGTCAGGTCTGACTTCCATATGACCGATAGCCTATCGTTAGCTGCCCATGTCTTTGCTAGAGGCATATTGATGTCTTTCTCGATTGATGAGACACTGCTTCCTAGGTAGATAAAATTGTCTATTAGTTTCAAAGGCCTATCCTTTTGTGTGGAGATGTTTCCTCTTTGATTAAAGAAAATGTATTCCGTTTAGTGTGCGTTGACATGGATGCCTATGCCACCGGCAACTCGTTCCATCCTCTGTAGCAGGGTTTCTGCTTCGGCGAGTGTATTTGCCAAAAGCGCAATGTCATCTGCGTAGTCCGTAATTGTTTGTGCGGGGTGTTTTCTGCTTCTTTTCTTTGCCAGCTTGAAACCGTAATATATTGTATGTATATTTTCTGTCATTATTTCTCTAGGTGTACATATGAATTCTATGCCATATATCTATCAACCCGAAGTTTCATATGAAAAATTTGATTAACCAGTTCTAGCACATCTCATCCATGCTCTTGTTGTGTCGTAACTCATGCATGATAGTAGCAGCAACAGCAGCAGTAGTAACAGTCTGGGAGCAGTCGTAGCATGTAAAAATACTTACATTCACCACTTGAAAATATATCGAACTAGCCCCACTTCGGTTTTCCAGGTTCCCTCAGCGTTCGTACCGTGTTGGTGTAATTGTGTTAACCGTCTGGTCCCGGAGGACATTTCCCACTCTCCCAAGCAATAGTTGCTGAGGTCATCGCTTGACGCCTGCGGCTCCTAAAAATGGAGAATATCGACGGGATTCAGCATTTTGTGATAGCCATGCATGAGGCTCCATTCGTTCGTGGACCTCACAATAAAATGATCTTGTGTCCAAACCGAAAATATATAGAATATCATTGAGGAAAAATGTTTTAAGAAAGACGTTAAATGGAAAGTAAATTAACAGGTAAAGTTTTCATAATAGAGCGAAGACGTTGCTTTTTAGCTTAAGTAATATTTTTTTTACAAATACTCTATCTTGCGGTAAATTGCTATCATTAAACTAGAACACAACATTACGAAAATAGTTTAATTTAGTAGGATCAATATAAGTGTTTTTTGGTTTAATTTTTTTTCTTTTTGAAAGTTGAAAAGGTCAGATAAGGGGTAGAGAAGCAAAATTGACAACCCCGCCAAAAAAAAAAACAAGACTGAGTTGCTTCGTCGGCACGTGTGGTGAGCGTTATTTTAGCGAAGTGTATTTCGTCAATTTATTAACAAACATCATGAAGAATTATTCTATTACAATTCTTCTTCTTCTTATTATTATTATTTATGTTTTTCTCATCAATGTTTGCTGATGGTCTTTCACTGGTGTTTGAGTAACAGCATGTCTCTTCAAGTCCCCAGGACTCTTCTCAGTATTCTGGCTGTAGTTTGGATGGTCTCCATTCGCCTGTTATTTATTATTATTATTATTCCTTGAGAGTTTTTCACATCAATGTTTGCTGAAGGTCTTTCAATGGTGTTTGAGTAACAGCATGTCTCCTCAGGTCCCCAGGACTCTTCTCAGTATTCTGGCTGTAATTTCGATAGTCTCCTTTCGTCCTGTTATTTATCATTATTATTATAATTATTATACTCCTTAATAATAAATATCCAGAAGAATTGTTTTATTATTATTTTCTTCAATTCTTACTCTTTCGAGAGTTTTTTCACATCAGCGTTAGCCGATGGTTTCTCACTGGAGTTTCAGTGACAGCAATTCTACTCATGTCTCCTGGACGCTGGACGATCTTAATAAAGTCGTCGTTTGGATAGTCTCTATTCGTCCTCTTATTTCCAAGTCCCTGTATCAATCCTTTAGTGACTGTACCCAGAGCACCAATTACAATTGGTATTATTGTCACTTTCATGTTCCACATCTTTTTCAATTTTCAATACTTCTTCTTCTTCTTCTTATTATTATTATTATTTTTATTATTATTATTATTGTTGTTTTTTTTTGACATCAGTAAACGCTGATGGTCTTTCACTTGAGTTTGAGTGACAGCAAGTCTCCTCAAGTCTCCAGGACTCTTCTCAGTATTCTGGCCGTTCTCAATAATGCTGTAGTTTAGTTGGTCTCCACTCGTCGGCCAACTTCCATGTTACCCAGTCTCTTTAGTAATCCTTTACCAAAAGCACCAATTACAATTGGTACTTATCCTTCTTTTCACATTCTGTCAGTATTATTCTGTGGTCAGCCGGGACAGCAAAGTCGATAATTTTGCAAGTTCTCTTTTTTAGTTGATTATTATTAGTTCTGGTCTTTTGGCCGAGATTTGGTGATCCGTGTGTATGTCAAAGTTATTATTATTATTATTTACTCCTCGAGAGTTTTTTTTTCATCAACCTCAGCTAATGGTCTTCCACCGGAGTCTGAGCGACAGCAAGCTTCCTCATGTATCCAGGCCTCTTCTCAGTATTATGGCCGTTCTCAGTATAATATTATTATAATATTTACTCTTTTAGAGTTTTTCACATCGGCATTAGCTGATGGTTTTTCACTGGAGCCTGAGTGACAGCAAGTCTCCTCAAGTCTCCTGGACTTTTCTCAGTATTCTGGTCGTTCTCAGTAATGCTGTCGTTTGGATGGTGTCCACTCGTCCGCCAACTTCCAAATTCTCCAGGCCCTTTCCTATTCCTTCAGTCACTGCGCCAAAAGCACCAACCACAATCGGTACAATCGACACTTTCATGTTCCATAGTTTCTTCAATTCTCTAGCAAGGCCGAGGTACTTATTCTTCTTTTTACATTCTTTAAGTTTTATTCTGTGGTCAATTTTACAAACTCTCGTTGATTATTATTAGGTCCGGTTTTCTGGCCGAGATTAGGTGATCCGTGTGTATGTCAAAGTCCCATTGGAGTTTATGTGTGTCATTTTATAGGACAGGTGCTGGGTTGTACATATTCAATTTGTTGGTATGGTCAAATTTAAATTTCTTGCACATTTCCCTGTGGATCACCTTGCCCACCCAGTCGTGTCTAGCCTTGTACTCTTTCTGTACTAATTTGCCGCATTCGCTTATTATGTGATTGATGGTTTTATTCCTATCACCGCATAGCCTATATTTGTGATTTTGTTAAGTCTTATCTATTCTCGCCTTGATATGGCGTTGTTTTTCGCTGCCATTAGGAAAGATTCTGTTTCTTTCTTAAAGTTTCCTTTTTTTAGCCAGGTCCAGGTTTTGTCGTGTGAGATGTTTACTAGTCGTTTAAAACGCTCATAGAGTTCTTTTTCTTCCCATTTTTTTTTTTCCTGGTTATTGTCATTCTGTTATCTATCGTGTTGTCAGTATTGTTTTTGATGGGTGTCATCAGTCCTTGTTCGTGTTTTTCTGTGTAGTCTTCGCGTCGTTGAATCGATGTGTGAACGCTGTCTTCGATGCTGGCAAGTCCTTTTTCTCCCTCTTTTCTTGATACATATAATCTGTCAACGCCGTCTCTGGGATGTAATGCCTTGTGCATGAGCATTATTTTTATAGTTCTTTGGTCCATTTGTTTTAGTTCATCTTTGCTCCACTTCTGAAAGGGTCCCGAGTATCTAACGAGGGATACAGCCCAAAAATTCATTCCTTTGATAAGGTTTCTGCAAGAGAGTTTTGTCTCGAGTAGTTTCCTTGTTCTCCTGAGATGTTCTTTTTGAAGTTTCTCTTTCATTTGCACTTGTTTCATGGTGTCAGCCTCCAAGATTCGCAAGTATTTGTAGGCGTCGTTTTCTCCGAGCGTTCTAATCTTTTTTTGATTTGATTGATCTATTCACTCAGTCCTATGTCGTTGGCCACTTCTCATGACAAGAATGGTACATTTTTCGATACCAAATTCCATTCCTATGTCTTGACTGTATATTCTAACTGTGTGTATTAGGGTTTCCAGATCTTTTTCACTTTTTGCAAATAGCTTGAAGTCATCCATGTACATTAGGTGTTTGAACTTTTCTTGCGATCTAATTTTCTGAGTATTTAATTAAGGGGCATTATGGCAATTATGAATAGTAAGGGTAATAGCGCATCTCCTTAGGAAATACCTCTTTGGATCTTTGTTTAAGCCAGGCCTTTTCCTCCTGCGGTCGGGTTTTCTGGGTTTTCTCGGTGAAGTTTATGACTTCATGTGATATTTTGTACATTTTGAGACAGTTTATTACCCAGCTTTGCGGAACCATATCATTTGCTTTTTTGTAGTCAATCCAGGCCATAGCTAGTTTTTTTTTCATCTGGTCTTGCTTTCACTTAGGATGTGATAATCTATGTAGAGTAACTGCTGTGCCTCTGGATCCTTTGCGGCATCCTTTCTGTTCTTCACGGAACAAACTGCGGCTTGTTTGTGAGTAGTAGATCTATTCCCTTATCTGTGCTGTTACATCATCATTTTCTACATCATTTTCTAAGCAAGTTATCATATCATATTACCAACCCCTCCGCTCGGGCAGGATATGACACAAGGTCAATTTTTATGCGGAGTTTAATAGGTTTGAATTCAGAGTTTTCTTTCTCCTAGACTAGTTGCCCCACCAAGATTGAAGAATCAGTCTGCCCTACTATTTACCCATATCTAGAGGGAGAATAATTGGATTGATACCTTTCCCCAAGGGTATTAGTGCTATGTGAAATGCAATCAGTCTCGTCCAAGATTTGAACTGGTGTCGCCGTGTCCATTTCATATGACGATAACCATTACACCACGGGCACCTCCAGTAAACAAGTTATGGGTCTATAATTTTTTGAAGCAGTTCCTTTGCTTGGTTCCTTTGGGATTAATGTGGTCTTTCCTTTGGTCATCCAGACAGGTACTTGTGCATCTTGTAAGCATCTGTTCATTTCTAGTGCTAGTCTGTCGTGAATGGAGGTGAATTTCTTGAATCAGAATCTATATATTCCATCATGGCCTGGCATTTTCCAGTTTGATATCTTTTTTAGTGTCTTTTTAAGTAATTCGATGTGTGTTTCCCCTTTCGGGCCTTGTTCGAGTCCTTCTAGTTCTCTCGTCATATTATTTATCCATTCAGCTTTTTCGTTATGCTTTTTTGGTTACCCTATTTTCGTCCAAAAATGTTCAGTTTCTTTGGCATCTGGTTGTTGGTATGTTTTTGTGTCATGCCTTCCCAATTGTTGATAAAATGTTCTTTCATTGTGTTGTAATGTCCTGTTTTGTTTGTATTGTTTTACCCTTCGTCGATTATTATTATTTACTCCTTTAGAGTTTTTCACATCAGTGTTAGCAGATGGTTTTTCACTAGAGTTTGAGTGACAGTAAGTCAGCTCAAGTCTCCAGGCCTATTCTCAGTATTCTGGCCGTTCTCAGTAATGCTGTCAGTTGGATAGTCTCTACCCGTCCGCCAACTTCCAAGTCCTCCAGGCCTTTAAATAATCATTTAGTTATTGTGCCAAAAGCACCAATCACAATTGGTAAAATCGTCACTTTCATGTTCCAGAGCTTTTTCAATTCTCTAGCAAGGTTGAGGTACTTATCCTTCTATGCACATTCCTTCAGATTTATTCTGTGGTCCACCGGGACAGCCAAGTCCACAAATTCTGCAAATTTTCTTCTTTTTGTTGATTATTATAAGGTCTGGTCTTCTGGCCGGGATTAGGTGATCCGTGTGTATGTCAAAGTCCCATTGGAGTTTATGTGTGTCATTTTCTAGGACAGGTGCTGGGTTTTGCATAATTACTCCTTGAGAGTTTTTTTTTACATCAGCCTCAGCTGATAGTCTTCCACTGGAATTTGATTGACAGCGAGTCTCCTCAAGTCTCCAGGCCTCTTCTCAGTATTATGGCCGTTCTCAATATATTATTATTATTATATTGAGTTTTTTCCCACCAGCAGCGTTATGAGGTGGTCTTTCATTGGAGTGACAGAAAGCCTCTTTTGATCTTCCGGCCTTTTCTTAGTATTCTATCCGATCTTAACAATGCTGTGGTCTCAATTCTTCCTCTGATTTCCATTTCCTCTGGGGTTTTTTCAAGCCTTTTAGTTATCATTCCAACTACACCAATTACAATTAGTATTACCATCAATCTCATGTTCCATAAGTTTGTTTTTATTTTCCTGGCAATATCCAAGTAGATGCGTATCTTTACACTTTCTTTTTATTTTCTCTGTGGCCTGTGCTACGGTAAAATCCATAAGACACTTTTTTTAATAGGTGGTCTTCTACTGGTGTCCGAATGACAGCAAGTTTCCTCGGGTCTCCAGGATTATTCTGATTTTGATTGGTTTGATGGCACATCAACCACTCTAGGTTATTTGATGCCAAATCCGTTTTTATACATATAAGCAGTTCTATTTCAAACTTTTCAGTTTAGCATAAGTATGCAGTTTAGTTCAGTTTGACTCATTGTTGTGACTTAGAAGGGCCAGAAATAAATAACACAAAGAGATGTTAGGTTTACAGCAGTATATATTTACAGAAATAGACAGCAACAATCACTGATAACTGACTAGACTCGCCTGACTCGTTAGTCGTATCAGTCATTATTTATAGTGTTGGGTAGGGCCTATGCAGTGACGACACGGGGTATATCACCATAACACCCATAGAGCAGTATCACCCTATCAGGTGCTATCACTCCGGGCCAGAGTGAACCTGGGAGCGATGCACTGATGAGATACTCCTCATTCCTTAAAGTTTCAGCATTACTGGAGCCTCACTATCAGACTGTTAAATGTCATATCCAGGATACTTGTTGGTTGGGGGTCTTACCCCTCAAAAGAGAAGTAATCACTGTATTCTACAGTCCCAGCCAACTGGGCAAAGTATTTTTCTAAATATCCAAGCCAATTACAACAGTGTTGTGTTCCAGGTGGTCTCTATTCTTCTTCTGATTTCCATTTTCTCCTGTGCTTTTTCTAAGCCTTTCGAAACCATTCCAAGTGCACCAATTACAATTGGTATCACCGTCACTCTCATGTTTCTCAGATTTTAGGGTTTTTTGTTATTTTGTTTGTTTGTTTTTGTTTTTTGAGGTTTTTGTTTGGTTTTGTTTTTCGTTTTTTTTTTGCTTTTTTTTTGGTGGGGGGTGTTGTTGTTGTTCTATGATTAGGTCCAATTGTTTGTGTATGTTTTCGCTTCATTTATTTTCACTCTTTCATCCGCTGGAATGTCAAAATCTACTTGATGATTATTTTTTCTATCTGGTTAATGAACACAAACTCTGATTAAGCAATCCATTTGTCTCTCAAAATCACCAGAAACTTTATTATTGTTGTTGTTATTGAGGGTCAGAGTTAAATTTAACAATTATTAAATCAAGTTCTAGAGAAAAAATAAGACAGTTTATGGGGTTTCAGAATATTTTGGTCATTGTTGCGTTGGTTATGTGATTCCATTAATTTCTTTTTCATCATCATCATCATCATGACGTGCGGCTAGCACGAATATCCCTGACCTTCTCTCTCCACGTCTCCCTATCATTCATCGCCTTCGGCAGGTCTTCAGGGTTACATCCCGTATCATCACATAGCTGCTGCATGAATGTTCGAGCTGGTCGTCCTGCTTTTGATTGGCCATATGTGGGGGTCCACAGGAGCACATCACTTGCGATCTCGTCTTTGCTTCTCCAGCAGTGTCCGGCATGTCTGGTTCGTCCAGCTTGTATGGTTTTCGAGATAGGTGGTAGGTGGCCGTACAGTTGGCGCCGTGTGGGGTGTTGCTGCCAAGACCTGTTCAATATTGCTCGCAACATTCTTGTGTAATTGCTGTCGAGCTTCTTCTCCAACCGTTTAGTCAGCGTCCAAGTAGAGCATCCATACAGCAGTATCGATATGACCACCGCCTGGAAGAAACTGTGTTTCATTTTATCGGTCAGGTTTGATCTCCATATGATCGAAAGCCTATCGATAGCTGTCCATGCCTTCGTTAGCCGTGTGTCGATGTCTTTTTCGGTTGATGAGACGCTGCTTCCTAGGTAGGTGAATTTGTCAACCAGTTTCAGGGAGGTTCCGTCTAGTGTGGAGATGTCGCCTTTCGGATTAAAGCACATAAATTCAGTTTTGTGCGCATTGACATGGAGTCCAATGCCTGCAGCGGCTCGTTCCAAACTATGCAGTAGTGTTTCGGCTTGGTTGGGTGTATTGGCCAGTAGCGCTATGTCATCGCGTAGTTGGCGTCGGTAATTGTTTTTGCGGGGTACCTTCTGCTTCTTTTCTTTGTCAGCTCAAAGCCGTTTTCCCTAATGTTATCGATCGATGTCCTGATTACGTAGTCTAGACAGATGATAAGGAGGTATGGGGCAAGCGTGTCCCCTTGTAGTACTCCTGCTACAATGTCGAAGTAATCTGTGTCTTCATCCAGTGAACGCACTTTCACTTTGGTGTTTCTGTTGAGAATCATTATTGCTGCTACGGTTTCTTCTGGTAGGCCGTATGCTAGTAGTATTTGTTCCATCTTCTCTCTGTGAATGGAATCGAGGGCCTTGGTAAAATCGACAAATAGTAATGTCGCCTTTAAGTTTTTTGCCCTTACGCCTTTTAAGATTCTACGTATGGTCAATATTTGTGAGGTCGTGGACCGGTTTCTTCTGAAGCCATTTTGGTTTTTCCTCAGAATTTTGTCGATTTGGGGTACTATGCGGTTTCGTAGTAGGGCATTGTAGATTTTGGCTGCTATGGATGTGAGTGTTATACCTCTATAGTTCTTGGCTAATCCGAGGTCACCCTTTTTAGGGAAGGGGAGGATGCATCCCTTCGTCCATCTGTCTATTGGATTTTGGTTATTAACTGCGTTGCAGTGTCGGAGCAGTATGTCGTCGAATTGTCTGGTCTTCCACACTTCTGGGGGAATCTCGTCAAGCCCTGCAGCTTTTCTATTTTTAATTTTTTTAAGAACCGAGTCGAGTTCTTCTTTAGTGAACGGCCCTAGTTTAATGTCTAATTGCTTACTGATAATTCTGGTGATCGGTTCCTGCGTAATGTTCGGAGGGTTAGCTAGTAGATTTTCAAAATGTTGTTTCCACAGTTTAATTCTTTCTTGTTGGTTTGCCGCTTTCAGTTTTACTTTGGCTGTGCTTTTCCTTCCACTCACCTCATTTCACTAGTGCACGTTTTTCTCTAACCTCTTCCGTTTCCCATGGGGCTCTATATTTCGTTCTAGGTTTTGTTGGAATACACTTTGATGCTGCCTCGATGTGTGCGTTAACGAAGTTCTCATATTCGTCGTTTGGGGTATTTTTTTCTTCCTTCTCTTGTAGTGTCTCGAATCTGTTTCTTAGTTCTAATACATATTTATCTCTAATATCTCTGTTGTTAAGGAGGGCCCAATCATAGTGTTTAGTGGTCACTGTTCGTGTGGCGTTTTTTCGTAGGCTTAGTCGTATTTTTGCCGTGACTATTCGGTGATCGGATGACACGCCCTCAAAAGAGGAGTATGCCTCGCAATTCATCGCACTATTTTTCCATCCCATCTTAATTCGCTGGTATCTTCTTGTCTGTGGAGGCTGCAAAGAAAGAAAAAGGTAGGAGGCTGAGAGAGAAGATATATTTTCAATTTCAACTTTATTTCGTAGGAAGGAATGTCTTCCTGGTCTATTTGAGATCTGTTGTTTCTCCCAAATCAGGCGTTGAAAAATATTTGTTGTTTCCAATGGTTAATAAGAGCAAATTCAGTGGAGGCATATCCATTGATGTTTTCATGTTGCTTGTTTTGGCATTTCGGCTTGTTGGCAACAAACATAACCCACATGCCAAACCCAGGGACTGGGCAAAACATGTGTGCTACCTCATGCAGATGGGTGGAATAAAGCCCTTTCAGTCTGAAGGGTATTGCTGAAGTGAGTGAATCTCTCCTTTTTGCTGGGATGGTTCCTTTTTTTGTGCATACATTGCCTCACTTCCTATTTGGGGCTTCTGATAGTTTCCACATTTTTTTTAAATGTATCTTTATTCTATTTATTTGATTCACTCTCACAAGTTTTAACAAATATTAGTATGTATAAAATAGCTGGCAATTTCTATAGTTTAATATTTCCGACTAAGATTCAAGAAATTTTTTGTTAATGAGGGTAAAATATGTATGAAAAATTATCTTAAATGCAAAAAAGAAATTGTATTAATAATATTAACACAAAGATATCCGACAAAGAAGTTTTTTCTCTCATCTTTTTATGTGTAAAAGTTACAAAAACTAGATCATTTGATTAATAGTGTAACAATTTTAAATTTATGAATTTGTCTAAAAAATATGATTACCTTATTTTTTGCAAAAAATTATTTTGTGGATTCTTAGTTGTGGTTAAGCGTCTTGCTAAAGAAAGAGAAAGTTTTACAGTGGTTTATTATGGTTATTATTATTACTTGAAAAAGTGTAACATTAAACTAAGTTTGAATTGCTGCGCAATTTACACAAATAATGACAAAACTGATTGATCTGAATAACAATATGAATATTTATCATACAAAGAAATAAGTATCATGGTTTTTACCTTTTAGGCACAGATGTGACACTTGGGTATGAAGTGGTTAATTTTTATGTGGCTTGTGTGTGTGTGTGTGTGTGTGTGTGTATGTGTGTGTAAGAAGCCTTTTTTCAATCGAGAAGAGGCAGAGACTTAGGAGCTTTTGTCTTTAATATCTTCAGGTTGCTGCTGCTATCAAGTATGAGTTAAAATGCTACACTGTCTTGATGTCCTTTGTTCTCAGTGCAAGTAGTCATCAACTGATTCATCCAAAGAACAGCAGAAATATAAACAAACATGAATGATTTCCACCAACTGATGACCTGGACTTTTTTAAGTTGAAGGCCAGTAAGTATCTTACTGGTTTTTAGATGTTTACGCCGCTTCACACCTCTCCATACGTTCATATTCTCATACAATTGGTAAATGTTTTATATTCTTAGGAAATGTAATTTGCAACCTAAGTTCAAATCCTGGAGATGGCTGTTTGTATTTCACTTTGTGATAATGTCCTTGAAAAGACATGAAACCATATTAACCCTTCCCCTTGCTATTTCTAAATAGTACGACAGACTGAGTTCTTTAATTTTGGTACAGCAACCAGTCTATGAACTCAAATCAGATTTACTCAACATAAAAACTGACCTGTTGTTACATCCTAACAGTGGAAAAGAGCTTGGGTAAATGCATACATTCATATTCTCATTTTCATCTTTGATTTTTCACTAATTCAATGACACTTCTATTTTTATGTCGGATAACATTTTTCCTGACTGCCACTCAGCTGCTACTTGTAACAAAGTGAAAGAAAGTTTTTGTATTATTGGGGGAAAGGTTTAATCTCTACTGTCATACCACCAACATCTACTTCTGATGTTTTGTGGTAACTTACATCAGAATCTGTAGTTTTATAACATCCCTTGTGTTAAGCAAAAAGCAGGGCTAAAACAGTCACTAATATAAAGTTGGGAATAGTCCCATTAGAAAAACTGAATTTATCATATAACTTAATTTAAAATAAGTTTATTTCTACAGTTGAATTTCCAATTCTCTGTAGCTAATAACAAGGGTGGGAGTGATAGTGGAGTCATTTATCAAGAATGTTCGAATGAGAGTATCAATTTCCATCATTTATCTTTTCAGATACGTTGATGATACTTCATTTCATAATTTTCAAGATTCTGATTTTGTCTTTTTAATACTCTTCAGGGGAATTGAAGACATGATGATTGAAGTGTAAAATTAAAAATGCAAGAATTGATATATATATATATATATATATATATGTTAAAGATTTCTTTTGAAGATAATCAGAAAACCTTAAATCAACAGATTAAATTTTGTCAGTTGAATCAAGCAACTCTTTCTCGGCTTTCTCACTTGAAATTGTTGGATTGATGAATAAACAAATTCTTGAGATTAAAGACTAAAAGTAATATTTTCTCATAGCATAAAGCAATCCTATTTACAAATTACCACACTTTTTATTCAAATATTAGAAATTAAATTTTCGTTGCATTTTCTTTTCTAAAACTGTGTGATCAGGCAGCATTTGAATGTAACAGAAAAATGTTGGCAATGAGAATATATATATATAGAAATTTATGAAAGGATTGTGTTCTTGCCATCTTAAGAGTAAATTCTTATTAATTCTGTACACAGTGTTGGCTTCTATCCTACAAGATGATACTCTAAAATATTGAGAAGAACATTTTGCAGTATCAACAATGCAGTGTTAAAATAATTGAATAATGAGAAATTTCATAATTTAGAATTGAATCAAAGGTAAGCCTGAAACTTTCTTCATGGGTTGAAAGAAGAAAATGGATAGAATGTTGGAAAATCTGTTGAATTAAATTGAGTCCATATTAAAAAGAAATCATAAAATTGAAATTTTAAAGGGAAATAAATTTATTTCATTTATATGTAACTTTTATCATTCTATTTGGTTCTTATCTAATCATATAAGATTACAGACATTATTTATCAATCAACACTTGTATTGCCCTTTAGAATTTTAATGCAGAAATTACAGGAAATAGCATTCACACCATAAATTGCATAATGTAAAACCTGAAAGGAAAGTTATACCATCAATTACATTTTTTGCTAATCAATCTGATCAGCATTTCTGCTGAATTATATTCAATTAAGACAAGTGTTAAATTGTCACCAACAGATTATTTAAACCACAATAGATTTCAACGGGTACTATAGATTACAGAGGTCACAACAGATCACATAGGCCACAACAGATTGTGAGATTTATTGTGATGCAAGTTTCGAGTGGTTGGTCAGAAGCAACAGGTGATAATCAGAGAACAATGCAATTCAACAAAAACAATAATTTCTTAAACACAGGACCCTTGTTGGTTATTTACTTAGAGACTCTTACTCTGGTTGTTGAAAAGAGGGAATTATTAGAGTCACAAATCACTTGTTATTAATGTATAATATTTTCTTTTGAGTTTAGAACTTTGTCTTTTTTTCTGGTTTTCCTCAAACCGTCTATCTGATCGCTGCTCCATTTTTTAAGACTCAGCCCTGTCTGTCTTTGTCTCTGAGTTTAGTGTAACTTCTCTTTTAATCTGCTGCTACTCTTGAATAAATCTGCAAGCTCATGATTTACAGTGTTAGTTGTCAATCAGGTTACCCTAACACTCATTTCATTTAACCCAAGGCTACTAACCTCATGGGGGCATCCTTGTGGTGTAATGGTTAAAGCAATGGCCTGTGGCATCATAGTAAGTGAGTTCAAACTCCAGTCGCACTATTACGTTCACTTTTGGACAAATACCCACGGGAAAGGTATGGACCCCTTATCCTCCAAGTTATGGGTTAAATAGTACCACTACTGTTCTAGTATGATGGCTTTGGCATTAAATAACCTAGAAAGGTTGATGTGCCATTAAACAAACCAAACCAAACTAAACCATACCAAACTAACCTCATTACATAACACAAAACTATTTGTTTCATGAATGGAATGACCAAATAAAAACTCGTACATTTCTTTTGACTAGAAAAGATGGAATAAAAGAGGATTTGCATAACAAACATATAAAAAGAAATTTAATAATGATGTTACATGAAAGAACATTATCTTTCATATGAATGACTGTATGTAACTTTATCATAACTAAAAATCAGAAAATTTGAAAGTTATGAGCGGAATATTTCTAATATAAGGACATATTAGATAGAATTGATGTATATTATTTTTTTATGGCCATCTTTTATTAGATCCTACTTTTGATGTAACATTCTATGCTTTAAAGTAAACATCAATTTTAAAGAGTAATACTATTTTATGAGTACTTTAAACATGTATATTGAAGATTACTTATCATTGAACATCTTGTGATAAAATATGCTTGATGCACAGATTTATTTTTTCCTGCATTGCTATAACCATTTTTAAACTGAATTCTTTATTTTATCAATTTTAAGGTTACACAAGTTTAAATCTAAAACAAATTTGAAAAAAATCTAAAAAATAATTTAAAACAAATTAATATTGAATATGGTATTCTCAGATTCAGTTGTAAACAAGTGAATATGTATTTAGCCAACCATTTCCTGTTGATCCTTCGGATAGGTGTTACGTGATTGCAATAACTGTAAATTGCTGCATACCAGTCAACCTTTTAAGCTTGAAAATATCTCTACAAAACTCAAGGTTGACTTATACTGCTAGTTTAAAATCCAAATCTTTTCCACAGAGTGGTCAATCATTGGTAAAGGTTTGGATTTTAGCCCTGTTGGATAAGTTAACCGCAAGTTTTGTAGAGATTTTTTTCAGGCTTAAAAGGTTGACGTATTTGTCTCATTTTACTTTAAGCCTAAAAATAAAATGAATTTACAAGCTGATTGAAGGATTTTTTAAAAACTAGCAAGTTTTTACTTGGGTTATTAGGTAATTGTTGTGGAATCTGTCAGTCACTTGAGATTGTATATCTGCCAGGATCTCAGCACTGGCTTGAGTAGGGTTATATCGAAGCCCAACAGCTGCCCATGCTATTGGTTTAATCATATATATTGAAAATCACTTATCATTGAACATCTTGGTATAAAAAAAGCTTCTGAACCATTGTAACCATTTTCAGATTGAATTCTTAAATTTAATCAATTTTACATTTGAGACATTTTTTAATCAAATTTTGAAACTAAAAACAAATTCAAAAACTAATTTAAAACAAATGATGATGAGAAAATGAAGCAAGTTGTTTATTTCCTTTGTCAGATTGATTTGGTACAACAGAATATATTTAGTCAAGTCCCTGCTTACCAAGGTCCAATATTTACATTAGAATATCCTATGATACACAAACACTGAATAAATGGAAGGAAAGACCAGATTGGTACACTTACATTTAGATAGGCCCTATTATTCAAGGGAGACAATTATTGTCTCCCTACATTAAAAAAAATGGGTACTGAGGATTATATAGAAAAATTAAATTTTGCTACTTAAAACTTGTTCCTACAGTGTTATTTTGCTGTCTGTATCTGTTGTAAATTCAGTGAAAATAACTAGTAGGCTTTACTTTTAAAGCATCTCTTGCTTTTATACTTGCTTGGCTTGCTTCTCTCACATAGTGTTCTTATAGTAAAAACAGATCTGAAATTCCAAATTTATCCTAGTTGAGTCCTATAAAGAAACTATCCTAAAGAATGATTAAAGTAAGATTCTTTGAGGATTTTAATATTCTGATGGATCATCGTGTCCAGACTGGGAGTGAGACTAGACTTATCGAATCATGAATGTAGTTACTTCAGTTGATCATTAAGTGAAATGAAAAGAAATGAAGAAAATATCAAGACTTGGATTAAAAGTTTCAAAAATTGTGTTGAATGGACATATTGACACTCTCAATAATTTTGGAAAGAGTCATTATAACTCGTCATACATTTGAGTCATTGTTAATAACTTAAGCAGAGGAATGTGTGGCAAATGATGCTATTGTAGAAATACATTACAAATGATATCACTATAGAAATGCATTCGAAATATATAAGCTATAATTTTGAGAAGAGTCATTATCATTCCAAGAATTATTCAGATACCTGACATAGTACTTATATGAAGTCTGTTCAGTAGGTATTTGGCAATTTTAGCTACTTTTGAAAATCATTTTTTTTTGTATAAATGTAACTTGATAGACAATCAGAGTGGAGATGACCGCACAAGTGTGGACAGACACTCTCCCATAGTATTTCTTAATCAGAAACCATTGAGTGACCTTATGTTTTGTATGGCTAGTCAGAATATATACGTATCAATTTTTGGTTAAAATTCGGCATTCATTTGTGGAAAGTATTTGAATGATTAAGAAAGCTTTCAAGGATGATTTAAAGAGAGATGTCCAGGTAATATTTTGACACCAGAGCTTCAAATTTTGCTGTGAATCTGATGAAAGTGATTCATATTTTTGGTAAAAATTGCTAAGTCTTGAATATGTACGGATAGCATTGTGTGCATCTCAATAAAAGTTGGCAGAGATGAAGAGGTGACAATGAAATGAGGTTATTCATATCAAGAAAGGAAAAGTCAGACATGTACTCACAGAAAAATCCTGCAAAGTTTCTAGCTGATATTAGAAATTCTTTCTTGACAAGTCTCAAAAACAGGAAGAAGTGGTGAAGTATTTTCAAGTTAAGGAAACATTCATTAAGACATTATCATTGCTCCCAGGTCCACTCTGCCCTGGAGTGGTAGCACCTGATAGGGTCCTATCTATGGATTAAATAGAACTAACTGCATACTTATGCTAAAACTGAATTGTTTGAATTAGAACTGTTTGACTAAACTGAATTGTTTGAATTAGAAAAGTTTTTGACAATTAAACCGTACTTACATTTAAACTGCGTGCTTATGCTAAATTGAATTGTTTGAAATGGAATTGTTTTCGACATTGAAACTCTACTTACACAAAACTGAATTATTTGATATAGAACTGTTTTTGACATTTAACTATGTGTAAACAAAATCTGTACTTATACTAAACTGAATTAGCAAAATTAGAACTGTTTGAATAAACTGAATAACTTGAAATAGAAATGTTTTTGACAAATGAACTGTTTATTCATACTAAACTGAATTTTTTAAAATAGAACAAACTATTTGCATAAAAATGGATTTGAAGTTAAATAACCTATAAAGGTTGAATTGCCATAAAACCCAACAAACCAACCAACCAACCAACCAATCCAGTCACACTACAATGTTCACTTTCAGACTAATACTTTAGGAGAGGTATATATACCTTAATTCCACCAGCTATGGATTAAATAGTACTACTACTGTTCTTCTACAAGGTTGACTTTAACATTGAATAACCCACAAAGACTGATATGCCATTAAACAAAGAAAGCAAACCAAATCAAATCAATTAGTTTCATAGTCTCATAAACCCCCAACTTCAAAATAAATATAAAAAAGTAAGTAAAGTTGGTGACCTTAGTCAAGAGTGACCCAAAGACTCACTTTCCAATAGCTACTACACTAAGGTGTTAGGGAGGGCACTACTCCATAATAATATAACTTTTGAAAAATAAACATAAAAAAAATAAAACAAAATAACATAAAATCAACATGTCGTGCTGTATTGTAACATTTTAGTAAGTGAGAACGAATTCCAGTCAAGTGATTATGTTCACTTTTGGACTAGTACTCTTAGGAAAGGTATAAATGTTCTTATTCCTTAGCTACAGGTTTAATAGTAACACTACTGTTCTTCTACAAAGATGCCTTTGGCGTTAAATAATCCATAAAGTTTGATATGCTTAAAAGCATATCAAATTTTATGGATTATTTAACGAAACCAAACCAGACGCAAATAATAATTTGCTAAATCCAAGAATATTGTAAAAACCTGATGAAAGTTATTTTTACTTTTCATTCCACTGAATTTATTTAAAACATTTGTTATATATATATATATATATATATATATATATATATATGTGTGTAATCATACACACTCATATATTTATATATATATATATATATGTATGAATATGCACCCAATCATATATATATATATATATATACATGTATATATATATATATATATGCATGTGTGTGTGTGTGTGAATCCAAAGTTGGAACTCCAAGTCCGTTCTCTTTTGGACAAAACCAGAAAATGTTGTTCCTTTTTAACTAATTGAGAGAGTGCATATCAGTAAGAGTGAAGAGAGAGAGAGAGAGAGAGAGAGAGAGAGAGAGAGAGAGAGAGAGAGAGAGAGAGAGACAGCAGGGCTCAAAAGATTTTGCCAGAAATACTGATGAGTGATTAGTAGACTGAAACAATTTCTTAAGATCTTGATGTTTCTTTCAGACCTAAGGATTTTTATGGCTAAAAAAGACAAACTGACTCAATATCTCTACCAAATTAATTCGCAAAAATACTTTATCGATCAAAAGTTTTAGGACCAATTCAACTGATCCAGTCATGTCACATCAAGATGTCATGGCTGTCTGCTATAGCAAAAATTAATGTTTTGGAACATTTTCATGTCTAAAAGCAGATGGCCATACCCAGTATTCAGGAAGAACCAGTCAACCATAAAACAAAGGATTTCCTTGTTTAACAAAAGATATTTATTTTGTCTTTGATGTATCAACATTCCCCAATAATATATTTTGCCTATGAACATTTGTTAAGACACATTTTATGTTGGATGATGGAATGTCTATATTGACCATTACAAATAATCAAGCCAAAGTACATGAAAACCTTCAGAAAGCTCACCATCATCATCATCATCATCATGACATGCTGAGAGCACAGATTCCCTTTACTTTCTCTCAACCATCTCTCCTTATCAATCATTGCTCTAGATAGGTCCTTTTGATGGAATCCAGTATTTGCATTAATGAAAGTTTTTTGCTCATCAGTCAACCCTGGTGTGTCCATGGGTAGGAGTTCATAAGAAAACATCCCTGATGAGTTTCTCCTTACTTCTCCAGCAGTTTTCTCTATATCTTGTTTGTCTTACTTTGATGGTGGTACAACAACTGTTTTGTGAGGTGCTGCTCCCACAACTTGTCCAAAGCATCACTCAGTGTCCAAGTGTAGTTTTTCTCCAAATGTTTCATTAAAGTCTAAGTGAGGCAACCATACAATAGCACTGACATAGCTACAGCTTATAAGAATTCCAGTTTTATTTTATCAGGAAGATCAGATTTCTGTATGGTCATTAACCTGTCAATAGCAGTCCATACTTTACCAATACATATCTTGACATATAAATATGTGGACAGATGTGTATATAATAGATATGATTTTTTAATATCCTTGATTATAGTCAGGGACCAAATTAATCAAAATTGTTCATCTCGATTTCTGATCAAATTATTCTTTCCTTTCTGATTTTCAATGTTTTTCTATTATAAAACCTTTTATGATTGACTTCTTTAATAAATTTTAAAGATGTTTCTTTTAATTTGTTTTCAATGAATATTTGTTGGCACATTTTGTCTTACATAATGAAATAAATACCTTGTATATTGCAGTAAAATAATCATCATCTCTGACAAAGAATTTCAAAATTTTAAGCTATTTCAAACAATACAACTTTACTAAATGTTGAGAAAATTACTTGTAAATGAAAGTATTTATTTCTTATAATTTTGAATTTATATTTTCAAACGAAGCATTGTCAGCCATTATCTATATATTGATAAAATTCTGATATATATATATATATCATCATCATCATCATCAAGTCATGCCACCAGCACGGATATCCCCGACCCTCTCTCGCCACTTCTCCCTATCATTCATCGCTTTTGGCAGGTCTTCAGGGTTACATCCCGTATCCTCACATAGCTGCTGTATGTATGTTCGAGCTGGTCATCCTGCTTTTGCTTGGCCATATGCGGGGGCCCATAGGAGTACATCACTGATAATTAAAAATAGAATAAAAGATTTTAAATCAACAAATAGATATGCTACACTTCTTTTGTGGCATACTGATTCTTTTAAAACAATTCAAAAATTTTTCTAAAAAATTTTCTTCACAAAATCTTTTCTTCTCTTAATGTTTTCTCTCTTCAATTCTGCAGAGGGATAAGACCACCCACAAGAAGTATCCTGGATATGCCACTAAACAACCTGGTGAGGTTCCAGCTATGGAGCTCTTGGGAATGTGGAATACTCCATTATTGCCATTGCTAACAGCATTGCAGCACCTAATAGGGTCCAATCTATAGGTCAAATAGGACTATTTAACATTTAAGTTGTGAGCAAACAAATGAATGAGGCTAAATTGAATTGTTAGAAATAGCACTGTTTTGATCATTTAACTGTGTGCAAGTGAATGGGTAATATCAAATAGAATTATTAGTATTAAATAGCAATACTTGAAACTCTTTTACTGTGTGCCTTGATTGAATTATTGGTATTACATAGTTACACTTGGATCCATCTGGTTATGTGCAACTGAATGAATAGTGTTGAATAGAATAATTAGTGTTACATAGCAATACTTGTAACCACTTCACCGTCGGCAAACAAATGATTAATATTGAATAGAATTATAAGTGTTAGATAGAAATAAATGAAACCATTTAACTGTAGAAACAATCACAAAACAAATTAATTTTTACTCATTTAAAAATGAAATCACCTAAAATCTATTCCCTTACCAATTATATATATATATCCATTTAAATGTGCAGAAACAAATGCCCGATGCTGAATTATTACTGTTAATAAGCAATACTTGAAACCATTGCACTGTGTAAATAAAATGAGCTTAGGCTCATTTAAAAATGTTGTCTACACACTAAGCATTTACAAATCATATATCCAAGATATAAATAAATAATCTACAAGGGTTGATATGCCATATGTAGACGACTCAAACCAAAAACTGAAACTAGTTGAAAACAATTAAAAAATGAATGACACGAAAGAAAATTTCCTATTAGTTTGGTAAGGTTTGGTTTATTTCTTTAATGGCATATCAACCTTTATGGTTTATGTAATGCCCAAACCATCCTTGATGGAGAACAGCAGTGGTACTAATTAACTCATAGCTTCAGGAACAAGGGGGTTTGTGCCATTCTTTTGGGTATTAATCTGAAAGTTAATGCAAAAACATGGCTGGAGTTCAAACTTACTATGATGTCACAGTTTAAATTCCTATATGTCTTAATACTTTCATCTTTATATATATATATATATATATATATGCACATATATAAACTCATAAATATATATATGTAAACACAACTTTGCAAAAAAGAATATATCCTAGCAAGATTTTTTAAATGGGGAATTAAAACACAGTTGCTTAAACCTGAATGATAAGTTCATGAAGTCTACATTCATACTGGATATTATTTCTTGATTATCGAAATTCCCTCTATAGCAGAGTTACTTTGTCATGTCAGTTAGAATCTTTCACTCTCATTTTGATTTGGATGCACTGCTATCATAATGGACTACAGGTCATCTACTTACTATTTATCTTGACTGGATCATTCTTTCATTGTTATAAAAAAAATAATTGTAATAATAAAAAGGAATATTAACTGAATAAAAATACTTGTCAAAATTAATGATGATCATGACTGACTTGATCTATTAATAAATGTGTTCTCATAGCTCAAAAAGTTAAAGCAGCTGACACGTTTTACAAGACTTCCTTGAGGTAAAATAAACATTGGTTTGAATTTCATCAAGAGGTTATATGTTATCATTTCTGACTTGATCTATTGATAAAAGATGCTTCAAATACAATTAGTGTAAATTAGTTGTCACATTAGATATTGTACTGAGAGAGAGAGAGAGACTGAGTAGACACAAAAGAATGAGTATAAAAGTTTCTATTTTGATCTTTGTCAATCAATGTGTTCTCATAGCTCAAACAGTTAAAGCAGCTGATGTGTTTTACAAGACTTCCTTGAGGTGAAATAGACGTTTTTTTTATATCTCACCAAAAGGTTATATGTTATCCTTTCTGATCTGCACTGTTTCTTTTTACAATAATTGGTTGCCAGCCAAGTGATAAAAAAAGCAACTCAAATATAAACATGTCAGAAAATACTAGTTAAATAAGAAAGGCGTGTGTGCTGTTAGTAACTGATCATTTGAATTGTATAGTAATTCAGAAATAATGATGTCCATAATATACAGAGTGTTCTAAGAATGTTGGCTCCATTAACACTAACCAACGAATATCAATTTTGTATATATCATCATCATCATGTCGTGCCATAGGCACAGATATCCCTGACCCTCTCGCCACTTCACCCTATTTTTCATTGCCTCCGGCAGGTCTTCAGAACCACACCCTGTATCCTCACATAGCTGCTGGAGGTATGTTTGTGCTGGTAGTCCTGCTTTTGCCCGGCCATATGTGGGGGTCCATAGGAGTACATCAGTTAGGAGCTCGTCCCTGCTTCTCCAGCAGTGACCTGCATGTCTGGTTCATCTAACTTGGATAGTTTTCGTGATGGTAGGCAGGTGTCTGTATAGTTGGTGCCTTGGGGGGTGTTGCCGCCAGGACTTGTTCAATACTGCTTGCAACATTCTTGTGTAATTGCCGTCTAGCTTCTTCTCCAGCCGTTTAGTTAGTGTCCAAGTAGTGCATCTATACAGCAGTATCAATACGACCACTGCCTGGAAGAAACTGCATTTCATTTTATCGGTCAGGTCTGATTTCCATATCACTTCAAATCAAGAATCCTAAAAGCAATAGCAAAATATATTTTCATCATCATCATCATCATGACATCCAACTGACAGCATGGATTCTCTTAATTCTCTCTCACCATCCATCCCTACTGGCAATTGTTCATAATAAGTCTTCTAAATAGCATCAGGGCTGATGAATATAAGTTTTTTGCAGGTAGGCAAACACTAGTATGTCCATGTGTAGGAGTCCATTGGATATTATCAGTTATGTGCTAATCCTTACTTCTCCATCAATGCCCAGGATGCCTTGTTACTAGGATAGTTTGTGTGATGGGCAGTAAGTCGCCGTGCAGCAACTGTTTTGTAGAGTGCTGCTTTCTGAAATTGTTCAAAATATATGCTGCACCCTTGCATAGTTCTCATCTATATTTTTGCCCAGGAATTTCATTAAATTCCCTGTAGTGCAAGCATACTGTGTTACTGACACAAATACAAAGTGGAAGAATTCCCATTTTATTTCATCAGAAAGATTAACATATCCACTTGCTACTCTCATTGGAAGTCTTAGATATGAGTACATCACAACACACCCAATGTTGTCACCAAATGGAATTTTCCATAGCAAACTTAAAACTATTCTTAGGTATGAGTGAATTATTACCACCCAATGTCATCAGTGAAAGGAATTTCCCACCACAAACCAAAAACTATCTCTAAATCCATCGATTCTGTGTGTTGTTTTGGAGATATTTTCCCACTGCTACATATAACAATATTTGCAACCTTTTCTTAGTTAAATGAAGACCACTTTCATTGTAAAATAGAAAATAAAGAGAAGCAATTTCGCTAGGATTGGAAGTATTCAAAGTCAATGAAGAAGTGATCAGCAGTTCGGTATCTGGTCTGTTCCAAGGTAAAAGGATTTGACTGTTCCTTTCACTGGTACGTGGTGTCTCAAAACAGATGCAACTCATTCATATAATAATGATTTATTTCTGGGACAAATGCAATGGTGATCATTTTGAACAGGTCCCGTAAAAAATGTATTCTTTGAGCCAGAGGTTTAGGTTTCTTTGTTTAATGGCATATCAACCTTTGTAGGTTATTTGATGCCAAAGCCATTCTCCCAGAAGAACAGTAGTGGTACTATTTAACCAATAGCTGGGAGGATAAGGGGGGTTCATACCTTTCCCAAGGGAAAGGTAAAAGTGAATGTAATAGCGCAACTGGAGTTGAAACTTGCTTACTATGATTTCGCAGTCCATCGCTTTAACCATTACACCATGAGAACACCCCTCTTGAGCCATTGACCTCAAATCAATATTTTTTAAATTGTTATTATATCATCTCCTTGGATATGCCAACTTTTTTTTAGTTTTTTGTCTCAATTAGAAATCATTATCATATTAATGGGTTGTATCTATTTTAACACGGTTTTGAATGATTTTTGTCTCCAAATAATTTGTGAAGTAAAATATTTTTCCTCTCTTGTACAAGGCATTGTGATGAAGGATTAATAGTTGTTATAGGATACTATTTTTAAATCTGAAGTGAAAAAGAACACATCATAATTAGTAGTAGAGTTATTAGCAGTCACATAGGTCCCGTGTATATTGAGACACCCTATAAGACCTCCCAAGTTCCAGACTAGACACCACCACCTTGGTTTTCCTTGTAATATTCAGTAAACTTAGCTATTCAACTATTTTTAACTGTACTTTCCAGGGCATTTTTTCTACCACAACTACTGATACCCTTCTCAAGGCAAGTCATCTACTGATTGGAGCAACACCAATGATGACATTGACCAATTAACTGCTTACCCAGCCAGTTACAAACCAACCAGCATAAAAACAGCAGTGAAACCAGGAGGAAGGGACTGGCCAGCCCAGTGCAGTGATGCCTAGTAATTGAGGATAGATTTCTTGGCCTAGAAAAACCCAGACAACAAACCTCTGGCCAACAAACCGATAACCCTCCACACTGACAACACCAGATGGACACTGAATCTTCAGCTCTAACAACTGAGACCTTTGCAAGCACTTTGAATTTATTAATGTTATTAAATTTATCTGGCAACTTTGTCATAACTTGATATCTCATTTTATTATCTTTGCCATTCCTGTGTCACTTCACTCATTTTTAAAAGTTTGTTGGGTCTGTTACCATTGATGGCCATACAACAAATCAGATTTCCAGGTGGTCATTTGTTGTATACTCATCCTCATCAGATGATGTCCAATCTCCTCTATTTTCTTTTCTTGCTTCTTCTTCTATGGCCAACCCTCCATACCTTTTTTGTAGGGATGATTAACGTGGAGAATTTGTTTGATGTGAACATAATTTCATTAAATTCATGAAGGCTTTGAATATATTACTGAATTCATAATTTAATCAGGAGTGCAAAAACCATCAATAGAAAATGGATGCTGAGATTTCAATTGCTCTGGGCTAACTAAATCAAAGAAACAATCTAACTTGACATTAACTAGACGGCATTTACACAAGAATGTTGCGAGCAATATTGAATAAATCCTAGTGGCAACACCTCACAAAGCACCAGCTATACGGCCACCGGCCTCCCATCACAAAAACTATACAAGTTAGACAAACCAGACATGCCGGACACTGCTGGAGAAGTAGAGACGAGGTCATAAGTGATGTATTCCTATGGACCCTCACACATGGCCGAGCAAAAGCTGGACGACCAGCTAGAACATACATACAGCAGCTATGTGAGGATACGGGATGTAGCCCTGAAGACCTGCCAGAGGAGAGGAACGATAGGGAAAAGTGGCAAGAGAGGGTCAGGGATATCCATGCTAGCAGCACGACATGATGATGATGATGACTACACTGGGGGAAAAATTTTGATTGTAGTATATGGGGAGTTCATTTTTCACTTGATTTAGACTAAAATTGGCATACTGATTTTCAAATAACTGTCAGTTTTCTTCTATCATTTCAAGTTTTTTCCATACAACCTGCTCTTGGAATAAGCACAATTGTACTGATTTGAAAATGATGACTCTTTTATGAGTTCCAGTCAAAGTGTTAAGAAAAGTAATCAAAAAAATAATATTTAGTTTTTTGTTTCAATAATTAATAATTAATTACTGATAAGTAATAATATTTTATTAATGTTGTCTTGCAAGTCTATTTTGCATATTTTAAATAAAGCTAGGTGATCAAGTCAAGTGTAAGCTGTGTGTCCAGAGTGTTTACGAATGTGGACTAAGGGAACATGTGATAAATTGCCGTTTAGTATACCTATGATTTGGTGAGAATGAAGAGATTATTGCAAGGACTGTTACTTTTGCTTAGTGAAAACTTAAAATATTACAAGAAAAGCAAATACAAAATCCAGTGTGCAAGTCTATCATCAGCTATACATCCAGTACATCATTCAGCTGAAATCCCAGTATTATTTTTCGTTCATCTACCCTGTCTTGATGATCTGGATCCTGGTGAAGAACTCAGTGACAGCCGTGATGCAGATTTTGATATTGAAGATGACTAAGCTCATAAGGGATTTGATCAGAATGAGTTGAACAATTTGGCATGTAATCTAGGACTGTCAAAAAGGCTTCAGAACACTTAGCATCAAGACTGAATAATAAAAAAACTTGCTTGAAAAAGAAGCAAAGGTATCCTACTTTTGATCAACAGAAAGTTACTTTCTGCAGTACTTTCGAAGAGACTGCAGCTTTATATATTGCCATAACATACAGGGCTTACCGCAGAAATTGGGGATTCTAATGTACAACTAAAATGAATGGCTCCTGTTTTTCAACAGCTCAAAGCATTGCTTAAAATGTGTCCTTCTCTACAATTGCAATTTATCTGGAGCTGTCACGATTGGCGATTCAGTTTGTCTTCATGAAGAACATGGAAACATAAAGAGAGCCATTGAGTTGTGGCAATATCACAAATACAATTGGATCATCTGTGTTGACTTTAAAGTGATATGCTTTCTTCTTGGTCAGCAACATGGTTACACAAAGAATCTCTGCTTTCTCTGTGTATGGGATAGCAGAGATTTAAAAAAATGCATTGGGTTGAGAGGAATTGGCCTCCAAGACCTGACCTCAAACATGGCAGTCCAAACATTCTACATGAGCCACACATTGAAGAAAGAAAATTGTATTTTCTCCTCTGCCCATTAAACTGGGTTTAATGAAATAATTTGTTAAAGCATTGAAAACTGAAGGAAACTGTTTCAAATACCTCATTTTGGCATTTCCTCGCCTGTCAATTGAAAAAATTAAAGCTGGTATGCTTGATGGTCCACAGACTCAACAGCTCATTAAAGATGATTGTTTTATCAGGACAATGTCAGAACTTGAAAAGAATTCTTGGTCATCATTCAAAGACCATGTCAAGAACTTTCTTGGAAATAAACAAGCACAGAATTACTCAGAAATTGTCCAGAAACTATTGGAGAGCTACAAATGTAGCATAGCCACATACATATACAAATATAAGCAGAAACATAATCAAATATAATATACGAACTTCAATGAATGAATGAATACACTTCTTTATAAAAATATATCTCTCACACTTTATTCTCGAAAGGGTGATGTTTCTTGTGTGTGAGAGGTGAGTTGGAGACAGGGATAGTCTGCTATATTGACCCCAAGTTCTTCTGGCCATAGCAGCACTTCTTTCTCAACTTTTCTGGGGTTTCTCAACCGTGGGTCACTGAGGGCCCAAAGCCCTCTGTCTGCCGCTGGCTCTCATGCTGGCATCTTGTCCCCAACTGTCTCAAACCGCCCCGGGCACCTGGTTATATTATTGTCTCACGCCCACCTGCTTCCGCTGTTCTTCCGCTTATTTACACAAGTGTATCTCTTGATTGATGACTCGGTCTTGGGTCAATATATAACACAAAGCCTTTGGATGCAACACGAGCAACAAGTTGCATTTTTTGCACAGCCATCTTCCTAACTTCCTGGAAAACCTAGGGGAAGTCAGTGATGAGCAAGGTGATTCCACCATGATTTGAAGTTCATGGAAGAATGGTATCAGGGTAGACGGGATGTAAATATGATGGCTTACTATTGTAGGAACATAAAGCATGATTGTCCACAAACTGTGCACTCCACAAAAAGCTGTAACCATAAATTTTTACCTTAAGCAATTGCATACAATTTGTCTTGCAGAAATAATATCCTTTGTATGAACAAAATATATTTGTATAAACATTACTGTTAAGCCATGCTTTATTATTTTCCATCTTATGAAAATTTTAAACCATACTATACAATGAGTCCAAATATACTACACACAGTATTTTATGTTTCTCTAAACAAAGCTAGGGTATCCTGACATGATACAGAAAAACTGGAGTAATTTTTGGATTCGGAAGCTAAAAGTTAGTCAAAATTGAGTGTCAAACCTAACTCAGCAAAAATTGAGATCACCAGTGTTAATTAATGTTTTAATCAAATAGCTTCCCATGATTTACCAATGAGTATGTTGACATCACTTTCTGTTGACGAGATATGGCTCAAATACTGATTTTTTAGAAGCAAGTCTGCCTCCCTATGAAAATTGATGCAACAATGTTTTAAATATTTTATACTGTTGAAATGTAGTAGATTCTCTGATTTGTTTTGTCAGTCTTTTTCCAGAAATAGATTTACTGGATGTCTCAGACAAAATGTGATGATCACATGAAAAGTAATTTTTAAGAATTACTCAAGTAAAAATTTGACTTTATCTCTTGTTTAATATTGAATTCTTTTTTGTGTAACTCATTGAATTTCCATAAATTTTCTTTAGCAAACTTGGTTTTAAGGATTTTTGAGCCAGGTACTAAGATGAAATTATTTCAGAGGGGATTTTTAAACACTGAAGACCAGTCTTTTATCTTCTATCACCTAAAAAAGAACAGAAACTTAAAGAATATGATTTCTTTGGTTAATAATAAAGGAAAAGATTAAGTGTTCTTGGCAATGATAATATGCAACATGCAGAACAGCAAAAATAGAAGAGAGAAAAGAAAGTAAAGCAATAATAGGAAAGAAACAGTTTAGAGTGTTAAAAATAGTGTCAAAAAATATAGAATGAAAACAATTCTAGATAACTAGTAAAATAAATTTAATGCATCAACCAAATAATCAAGTAAAATAAAATAAGAATTAATAAGATTTGAGATATAAAAAAAAGAACAGAGTTGAGTATGGGTTCCTGAATTTAGATCAAAAGCTTTATATTAAGGATAATGATATTTTCCCAAATGGGATTTCTTCCTTCTATCTTTTCTTATTTACTCTGTCATAAAAAAATGCAATTCCAAACTGTTTTCAAGGACACTATCATGAAAAAATAATTGACAACCATCTGACGGCTTCTATCATCTATTTTTCTTTATTATTAATATTTTCCTTTTATCAAACACTCTTGAATTATTTTCCTATCTATGAATGTTCAATGGTTTTGAAAACTGTTTCATTTCTTGGCAGATGAGCTGTTTGAATCTAATGCATATTAATCCAAGGCAAGGTAGGCTCACCAGAAAACAACTCATTCTTTCTTAGCTTTGATCTATGCACGCAATTCTACTTTTAAGGTTTTATTTAAAAGGGTCAAGTTGATACAACCACAGAATGTAGGAAACCTAAAGAGCAAAAATGGAATACCAGCCTATTTTACCAAGTTGAGTCAAAACTTTTGCAATATTTTGGTAACATGAGGCTTAATTTGGCAGCTCCACATGCTTTTGCTCAGATCAAGATGGTTGCAAACTACACTAGACTGTGAGATACCAAACTCACCTGATACTCTCAAAGTGCTACTTACTAGATTTTCTTTAATGGCTTCGAGCACAGCCTCAGAATCTACAATTTTAAACCAACCAGACTTTGTTTGGTTGTCGAGGTTCTTACCAACAGAGCAAAATTTCTTGAACCACCTTGTTACTATTCTTTGATCAACTGCACCTTCACCAAAAATGATTTTTGATTGCTTCTGTGGCATTATGGTCCAGTTCAAACTTGAAAAGCCTAAGTTCCAGAATAAGACTACATTCCACATTCATCTATGTAGGTTTCAAATCTTTCAAAAACAGTGAATCAATCCACAATGAGCCAGCACACCAACTGCCACAGTACTATCAGCAACTGTGGGTACCTACCACAACTTGAACAGCAGTGGTCACATTATATATATATTTACTCAGCACAAGGTCAAATTTTAGGTGTAGTTTAACAGGTTTGAATTGACAGTTTTTCTTATAGAACATTTATCATAGAAAGGTTAAAGAGTGTTATATAGGAATAAAGTGAGACACTGGTGATTGAACTCTAATTGCCATTCGACGGAAGTAATGGACCTCTAGATAATATAAATTTGAGGTACCATGCTTTTAAGACAGGACACTAGTCGAAAAGACATGAGTCAAATAACAATGAGTCAGATGGATTTCAGCAAGAATGACTTTTTAGTAATAGCTTGATCAGCAATGTACGGAGAGTAACTCTCTTTTGTTTGTCTTATTTTCTGTTAATGTTGTATTTTATTTCAATGAAAGACTTATGCTTTTGTTTAATTGTCTGTCAATTATTTTTTCTTCTTTTTATGCTCATGTGAGCATTACAAACAAGAGCTAAGCTTACCCAACTATTTACCTATAGCTGGACAGAGAATAGCCAGATTCATTCCTTTTCCAAGTTATTAGTGCTGTATAAAATGCAAACAGTCTTGTCCAGGTTTTGAACCTGGGTTGCTATATCCATTTCATCACAAATGCATCATATATATATATATATATATACGTAAGTGCCACAAATTAGCATGTACCAAAATATGGAAAAATTTTGACTCACCCTATTTTTTTATATCAACATTTAACAGTTTAAATTTTCTATACAAGAAATCCATTCCAAATATCTGCAGGAAACGGAAATTCTATGTTGTCAGAGTTTTAGAAGTCAGATAAATTACTGAGATAATCTTCATTTCACTTTGATCTGCCTCTCTTTGCAGGTTAACACTTGGTAATTCATGTCTGAGTCCTTGATAAAATATTCTTTGTTAAGTTGTGACATCAGATAAAAGGGATGTTTCAAGATTTGCCAAAAGTGGTGAGAAGAAATAAATTGAGGTAATTGGCTTTTTAATTGATTTTCATTCACACCAAAATATTTTAAATCAATCTGATAAATAGCAATACATGTGAAATTGCCAAAATTTGCTGAAAGTTTCTTTTCAAACAATTTAATCAATTTTGTTATATTCCAGTTATGCGTAATGCTATATGCTATAAAGTAAATGTCTTATTAGCTAATTCTTCTGTAGTTTTATTTGTAAACTTATTTACCTAACCCCTCCAACAAGATCAATTTTTAAGTAGAGTCTATCTGGTTTGCATACAGAGTTTTCCCGCTCTTAAATTGGTTGCCATGGCAAGGCTAAAGATTCATCTTTCCTATTATTTACTCATTGCTTGAAGGAAAAGAGGTTGATTTCTGTCTTCTTCTTTATTTGTTGAATGTATATTCACCCCAGAAACCTTTTAATTCATTATGTTGCCATGTAGAGTTATCTCTCTGCATGATATCTTTCAGAAAAATAGGGGCAACTTGTCATTACCCATATTCTCTTTGAGTAACATGCAGCAGATTTTAATTGGTTACATTTGTAAAGAGTAGATTGGAATGATCCCTTGACTTGAACAGTTCTCAAATATCCATGGTTGTTTAACTTTTGACAAGCCTAAAAGGATCCAACAGCCTTGCTATTTTCTCATAGCTAACTTGGCGAGTGAATCCTGATTTTTTCTCCAAGGGCATAAGTGTGAAGTTAACTCGTTACAGTTTGAACGATAGTCACTATATTCTCTATACTATTAACCATTAGGCCACCTGTATATCCTTTGTCAAATTAAAAGTCCTACAAATATGATATTATTGATGAAACCATCATGATGCATGTTCCATTTTTAAAGACTTGAAATGTTAACTTGTGTTGTTTCTAATGATTTACAGGAATTAACAGCTTGCTTTCCATAGGTCACTGTATGATCAATGTGTGTTACTGATAATTTTTTTTTATTTGCCTTGGTTACCATCACAACTGAACTGTGCTTATTTTTTGTTGTAACCTAACCAAAGGTTACTGAATGAGGAATAACCAAAATGGAGGTTGGAAATGAAATGGAAATTTTTATAACATTAACAAAATACAAGACTCGCATGAAGAAGAAAACCACTGTTTGTAGTGAGTACTTAGCATATTTTTACTACCCCTTCACAATAGTGTCCAAGGTATTTATTAAGAATGAAATATTCTTATTAATGTTCATAGGTAGGGTATATAACATTTTTAGAGAAATTTCAAAAGGCCTGTGCTCTGATATAACCTGGGGAGAGTCCTCATGGTGTAATGGTTAAAATGATGACTGTGGAATCGTAGTATGTGAGTTTGTATTCCAGTCGCGCTATTACGTTCACTTTCGGGCAAATACCCTTGGGAAAGGTATGAACCCCTTTATCCTTCCAGCTATGGGTTAAATAGTACCACTACTGTTCTTCTAGGAGAATAGCTTTGGCATTAAATAACCTACAAAGGTTGATATGCCATTAAACAAGGAAACCAAACCGGATATAACCTAAAAATGGACTGACATATTTGGATTGATGTCATACTTAAATGCTGGTCATGCTGTCAGCTAAGAAGAACAGGCTTGTAAAGAGATGCAAATGGTCAGTCAAGAGGGCAGTCAGGGCCTCGTGGCAGACAAAGGAAAAGACCAGAATGAGCATTTAAACCAAAGGGAACTTGAAAGAGTCTATCAGAACTCATAAAATGAAGAAAAATTCTGAAAGAAAGTAATTCACCTTCAACAAACAACCCTAGTGTTACGCTCTAACACAAATCCCATAATAATTTATGACTCTTTCATCACAGTAAAAAAATACGACATTTAGGAACTACACAGGGGCACTAACTCACTGCTTACTGTACAGACTTGATGGAGAACAGGTCATAAGTTCACCTTAGTTAGTTTGAAAGCATCCCAACCTAGACTTGCAAACATGAATATAACCATAATTTCTTCATCTCTCTTTTTTTCAGCTGAACGGAACTACCTATAATGCATAGCAAGGCCTTCAGCTAAAAAAGTACTAAAGATTTCATTATATAACTTTTTAGAATTTAGTATACAAATCATTGAGCATCAGCAATGTCAACAATGTTGATGAAATAACTGGATATATGAAAGCAACACTCATGAAACAAAACTGCAACACATAAAAATAGATTTGTATTACATTTGTCATGACAACACATTAAAATGAACCAGCAACACATGAAATTAGGCTTCTGTTGTGATCCAAAATATACTTCTAAATTTGTGTGAGTATAACATGATTGAGCAGCCTATGGAAAGTTAAAGTTAAAAAAAGAATGGGAGGCTAATTTCTAAGGAAGGAGAAAGAAAAAAATAAGAAAAAGCAGACAGAAAGTCTATGGAGCCAGCTGACCTAAATGAGTCAGGCTAAAGAATTCACTGTAGGTCAGCTAGGCACTGTTAAATGACTATGGTAATTAAAAATGACTAGAAAAAAACAGGGGGTCCCAAATCATCTGCACATGTGTGGAACCACCGGAAACATATATGTTCCTCCCTCTAACACCAGATGGAAGGGAGAGGACAACTCGAATTTTAAAGTTAGTTGACTGGAAGACAGGATAAGGTAAAGATGAGAGTTGACCACCAGCCACTAAAGTGAAGATGGATGAAATTTACTAGCCCTATTTTGGGGTGAGCTCCTAAAGGGGTCTTACACCAGACACAGCTGTGGAGACAAACCAGCAAACAAGTACATTAGAACGGCAGCAGAAAACCAGAAAGAAACTTCAAGGCCTGTGTCTGCTCTCTCTCTTTCCCTCCTCATGACATGTTTCTCTTTGCTCTGCTAACACAGTCAACTCAGCTTTCATACTCTGTTTCTTTCTCCCTTAAAAAGTGTAGAAGCAAATAAACTTTTGAACTTAGACAAAGTTTTGTGCGTTTGTCTCCTTTTTCCTTGGGGAGGTTACAACTACCACTTAAGATACAGGGATACACACATAAACCCGTTCACCATGTGGTGGTACACAGGAATATCTTTAGAATAGGATAATAAATGCTTTTCTAAATCAATACATATATAAGTTTGATAGTACAGTCACCTTTGCAAAATAATGGAGTGATTCTGCTTTCAATCCAAAGATTGTTCTGCTAGTCAGATGTATCTTTGGATGACACAATCAATTTGCTTCCCACATTGTGTTTTTTTTAGACTCAGACAACTGATCAATCATTAATTGTAGTCATTGGTAGGAAATGGACACGGCGATACGAGTTCAAATCCTGGATGAGCCTGATTGCATTTCACATAGCACTAATACCCTTGGGAAAGGTATGAATCCAATTATACTCCCTCCACCTGTGGGTAAATAGTAGGGCAGACTATGTTTTTCAGCCTTGGTGAGGCAACTAGTCTAGGAGAAGGAAAACTCTGAATTCAAACCTGTCAAACTCCGCTTAAAAATTGACCTTGTGTCATATTCTGCCAGAGTGGACAGGTTGTTAAATATGGGTAGTCATTGGTCAGCAAGTAATGAATGAGACTGCACAATTAAGAAAGTAAAAACAAAAATAAAAGTTAAAGCCAAGAAACAGAGAAAAACACAGCTAACAAAAATAGAAATTCACCCATCTTGAATGTGGTAAGTTTTAGTCAGAGACCAATTTACAAATTAACAGTCCGTCACTTCCTCATATAAGTTTTAGGCTTTTCTATTCTCACTGTCTATTACGAGGCAATTTTAAATGGCAGTTATATTTGCTCTCCTCCATCCTAGGTACTACTTCATGAGTACTTATTACATTAGGCTTCTTTGCTTTTTGTGCACCGTCACAGTATGGTCAGCTTTCTTAGCTTTGTACTCTCTGGACAGTCTAATACAAGATCAAGGAATCAGATCTTTGAGGAAAATGCTCACCTACTTATATGCTGCTCTTTCTTCTCCCTCTATCCCTGTCTATCTGTCTGTCTGTCTGTCTCTCTCTCTAAAATATCATATCATCTTGATTTTACTTCACTTCTTTATCTCCACAGGTCTGGCACAAGGCTTACCTCTAGGCATCTCATTATCTCAGTCTCTTCACTTTTTATTATGTTGTAGATTGGAAAGATTACATCATGGCCAAGCAATATATAAAATGGCTTTTCTCTGTCTCTCCACTCTGGGTAATCTGACGCAAGATCAGTGACCAGAGTGTGTGAAATCTAGTATCTGCCTTCTGCTCAGCCCAGCTGGTCTATTTCTTCAAGGCACAAAACTCATCTATTTATGTACATTTTCATCTGAGGAGTTGGGAGGGTGAAACCAAAAAAAAAATTAATGTTCTTCTAATTTGGATATCAATAATTTCACTGATGTGTATTATTTTAGGGTTGTTTTAAAAATGAAATTCCGGAATACTGTTTGATGTAGGAATATATATATATATATATATATATATATATATATATATATATATATATATATATATATATGTTAAAACTGTACTGCATAGCATGGAACAAGTTGCAAATGTCATTGTTCTCAGTGTGAATGCTAATTAAACAGAGTTCAAGAATGAGCTATCTTCACTTTAATTCAAAAGACTCTGAAATTAGCAGACCAGTTCAACAATCTCATCTACTAAAGGGATGTCAACATGAAGGTGTTGGCTGCTGTTTGCAGGTTATTGATTTTAGGGGAAACTTTTAAGATAAAAGCTGTGGTTGTCTCAATACAACTGTATCGATGCACCACCAGGAGGATAATAAAATACATAAAGATAAAGATTAATGGGAACTACACAAAAATGCTAATGCTGTTTTAAACCAATAGAGAAACAACACTCTACAAAACAGCATCTATTTGGTCACTTACCTTCCATCTTACAAACCATTCAAGTAAGACAAACAAGACATGCAGGGCACTGCTGGAGAAGTAAGAACAAACTCAAAAGTGACATTTTCTAATAGACTTCTATGCTAATATTGGCTGACCAGCAAAGACTTACATACATGTGCTCTGTGTGGACACAGGATGCCGCCAAGAAGAACTACAAGAAACAATAGATGATTGGGATAGATGTGAAAGAGATTCAGGAAACTCTGGGCTGTCATCATGACTTGATGATGAGGGTGATGATATATATATATATATATATATATATATATATATATATATATATGTGTGTGTGTATATATTTATATATACTTTAAGAAAAACAACAAAACCGGTCACATAGGATTATAAATTTATTTCCATCCTGTTACACATTTTTGAAATTTTCAAAAACATAAAAAAATTTAACAGGACTTCTTCAGATCTTCTTGATAAAAAACTAGAATAGACACAGAAAAAGGTGGGTGGGGATAGAAGAAGGTGAAGAGTTATCTCCTCATTTAGCCCACTTCCATTTTTAATTTTAATTTTGATTAGAAATGTAGTAAATTTATTTTTAAAAAAATTTTATTTTTTAATTACATTTTGAACTAAATCACAGATTTTATATTAAATTAGATTTAAACTTTAATCAATAACTTTATGTAATGATACAGTAATAGATATATTAAACTAAACAAAGATTTAATTTATTTTAAATTATTTTAAAATTTCAAAACTATTTAGAACCTATTAATCAGTTACACTTTTTATGAGTAGTACGTATATATGACATGCTTTTTCACAATTTTCTATCTAACATTTTATTTTATTTATTCATCTACATTAATTCTCAGTTTAACTCTATGCTTTTTTCTTTTTTAATTTTTTTAAGCTAATTATCTATAGTTTAAATTTAGCCCTATGTCTACACCTAGCTATTAATTCACTTCTCTTATTTAATGATTTTTTTGGCTAGTTCTAGTTCTCTGAAACTAGTGGACAAGTTCACCTTCCGAGGAACCAGTGTCTTATCCACACATGACTAGCAAAGACATGGGCAGCTATCAATTGGCTATTTATCATATGGAAGTCAGACCTGACCAATGAAATAAAACACAGTTTTTTTCCAAGGAGCAGTAGTGTTGATACTGCTATATGGATGCACTACATGAACGCTAACTAAACGTATGGAGGAAAGCTTGACGGCAATTACACAAGAATGCTGCAAGCAAACTGAGCAAATCCTGGAGGCAGCACCCAACAAAGCTGCAGCTGAATGACCACCTACCATCCATCACAAAAACTATCCAAGTTAGACGAACCAGACATGTGGGACACTGCTGAAGAAGTAGGGACAAACTCATAAGTGACATATTCCTGTGGACTTCTTCCCATGGACGAGCAAAGGCAGGATGACCTGCTAGAACCTATATACAACAGCTCTGTGCTGATACAGGATGTAGCCTTGAAGACCTACCGGGAGCAATGGATGATAGAGATGGGTGGTGAGAGAGGGTCAGGGAGATCCATTCTGGTGGCGCGATATGATGATGGGGATATATATGGCTCCATATGTCAACATATAAAAAAGCATGATTGCCTGCAACATATAGAAATATTCTAGTTAATAACACAAAAATTCTCCATACAGACAATAATATCAGAAAATTAAAATTCCAAGAAGCTTTATATATAAAATTTAGACAACCCCCAATTAACAGAATTAACTTCAAAACTGATGATGATATTTTAAAATGCTTAAAACAGATAGAACAATCCATAGATAGGAAAAAGATAGATAATAATAGAGAAAAAATAGAACAAATTTTATTCTAATTCATGTAACAGAAATATTTGAAAATAAACTATCACTACTGCTTAGCATCACCTCAGTGATAAAAACAAGTCTCACTTTAGTGATAAAAGCAAAAATAAAATAATAATTTAGTTTAAATACTAAACAGTTTTAATTATCAAATAAACATATACATTACCTTGATAATGGTTCTGATAAGACCCGAAAGTACTCGGTATACCACAAATTAGTTCTTTTGGAGAAACCATTAACAAATTTCAAGGTTGTAATGGATGGTGAAGATTTTTCTTTTTTCCTTCTAGAGTACTTATATTTTTTTTACATTAGGACACTAACAGGAAAAATAAAAAACTTCAAAATGATAAGGATTTGACTTTATTTAATTAAACCTGTTTAAATGAAAAGATGCTGCCTAAATACATCTTTTTCTACATATATTGTCATCTACAGACAGACTGTTTCATTGAATCACAACTCTTCAGTGTGGATAGGCACATAGTACACTTCAAGCTGGGATCAAAATCCACCCAACTTTATGTTGAGGCGATGAACGATAGGGAAAAGTGGCGAGAGAGGGTCAGGGATATCCGTGCTACCAGCACGACATGATGATGATGATGATGAAGTATCATACTGCGCAGCCATCCGGTGACTTACATCAGCTTGGGAATTAAAAGGCATAATGTAGTAGCTTTCATTTGTTTACATTTTGCTAAGAGGTGGGGAGTGTATATATATATATATATATATATATATATATATAGTTTGGTTTTATAGCATATCACCCATTGTACGTTATTTAATGCAAAATACATAATGAGTAGATATGACCTGTAAACACACTTTATAAATATCATTTTTAACAAGCCAAAGTATTGCTATATAACAGTCACAATTTGACAAGAGTCTTTTATTTGCGCACATAGTTTTTTGTAATTTCACTAATCTGTTTGCCCACTATTATTATTATTGTTTCTACACAGTTTCTACACAGTTAATAGGTTTCAGTTATTGCTATCTAACATTCTTAATTCTATTCAATAATAATCATTTGTTAAGCACAATGAAGTGGTTTCAAGTATTGCTATTTAACACAAATTGTTCTATTCAACAGTACTCATTCATTTGCACACAGTTGAATGGTTCTAAGTATTGTTATGCATCACAAACAATTTAATAAACATCAGTCATTTATTTGTTTACACACCATTGAATGATCAATCACTTCTATTTCTGACAGTTCATTTAAGCATAAGTCATTTGTTTGCACTGAGTTTAAGTGTCAAACTATTTTATTTGACCCATAGATAGGACTCTATCAGGTGCTACCACTCTGGACCAGAGTGGACCAGAGTGATGGCAATGTAGGGGTACTAGGCATTCCCCAAAGCTCCAATATTACAGGAGCCTCACCATCAGATTGTTTAGCATCATATCCCGAACACTCTTTGATAGGGATTGTGTCAGTATATTCTATAGCCCCAGCCAACTAAGTTATATATATATATATATACATATAATGATATCTATACATATACATATATATACATCTAATATTATATATAAATATATATATATATATATATATATAGCCAACTAAGCTATATATATATATATATATATATATATATATATATATATATATATATATATATACCCATAATGATATGTATACATATATATATATATATATATATATACCTTACAGAAAATGTTAAATATATATATATATATATATATATATATATATATATATATAATTGAAAAACAAGAAAATCAATAGGTATATTCCATAATGAATTCATTTCCCCTGTTTGTTTAATTTGTTTTATTCTGTTTTAGTATTTCTATAAAATCTTTATATATATATATATACATATATATATATATATCAATAGATTATATATATATATATATATCAATAGATTCTATTGATGAACTAAAACAGAATTATACAATTCAAATAAACTGGGGAAATAAATTCATGATGGAGTATACCTATTATATATATATATATATATATATATATATATATATATATATATATTTACTAATCTAATATCTACCAGTATTCACGGTACCAGAAAAAAACAAAAACCCCTGGCCAGGAACAAGAGATAAAAATATCTCGAATCACGGTCCAGAGGAAAAAGAAAAAAGATTTTTGGGGTAAAAAGAAAGAAAAGACCAACCTCATCTGACTCCTTGAAAAAAATCAAGGGGTACTTAGTCAGTGGCCAAAAGAAAACCAAAAAAAAAACCCTCCGCGAATGCTGCAATGCTACAATTACTAAAGTGCTCAACATAAAACAATGGAGCCAATAATAGAATTAACTTAAATCGCGAGTCGAAAATCTTCTACTAAAGTTTCACCTTAACGGATCATCAGGAAGTTTCGCCTCGACTATTCTAAGGAGAAATTGCTTTGCTTTTATTCACCAAAAACCCCCACCTATCCTAGAATTTGCATAAAAAAAAAAAAAAATAAATAAATAAATAAATTCATGATTTTTTTTTTTTTTTTTTTTATGCAAATTCTGGATAGGTGGGGGTTTTTGGTGAATAAAAGCAAAGCAATTTCTCCTTAGAATAGTCGAGGCGAAACTTCCTGATGATCCGTTAAGGTGAAACTTTAGTAGAAGATTTTCGACTAGCGATTTAAGTTAATTCTATATATATATATATATATATATATATATTTGACATTTTCTTTTGTTTTCCTTTTTTTCTATTAATCTGTATCACATTGTGTTCTTTATCATTTTTTCAATTTCTCTCCCTTCGCATTTATATTCTCTCTTCTCTTTCTTCTCCCTTTCATATTTTTCTTTTTTTCTTTCCTTCTCATTTATTTAAGTTTTTAAAAGGATTTAAGTCAACAGATAGTACTGTGTTCTCAGCTAAACTGAATAACTGAGGCCACCGTGTTAAGCCCATAGACAAACAGAAGAATGGATCAATACACAAATATCATGATCAAAGAAGATGGTAATTATTACTAATCAAATGCAATTAATCTTTTTCTGGTTTATCATTTGTCTTATAATTATTACATTCTATCCCAATGCTCAAGCTGCTTTACAATCTTAGTTAAGTAAGAATCCTGGATCAGAAATAAATAAGTAGGTATTGGTTGTTTTCATTATCTCATACACCATAGACAAACAGAAGTGTTGATACGTAAATAATACTGTTGGTTTGTTAACAACTTGTAAACATGACAGATGCCACTATTTGAAAGAATAGACCAACACAAACTTCACTCATTCTGTAAATAAACTGGTTATTAATGATAACAACTATGTTACATAGTTACGTACTGTAATGAAACCAGCTTTTGTGATTGATATGATAGAAATTTGAAATGAAAAATAAATAGTAAGTTACATAGTATTAATTTTTTTTTCAATTTCTTGGGTATCTCACACCTCTCATTTAGTTTTACTGATTGTGGTGCCTGTCTGTAGGAGAGAGGATGTTGGAAAACAAAAAGATAGGAATGTAGTAAGATTAAAAGATACGGAAATGAAAGTGACACTTGACATTTCCTATGACAATCAAATGACAGGGAAGGTGAGGAGACATATGTCTAAAGGAAATGAAAAAATAAAAAAAAATTTCAAATCCAAAGAAAGCAGGAGATATATTGGATAGACAGATTCATCCATAGAATCTCATTTTAAATAAATCTTCTCTCAGAGTAGATTCACAAAACCAAGGTGGATACAATGAGTATACAACAGTAATTTTCATGCTTCCAAAATCCAAATTTCTCATTTGTTTTCTGAAGTATAATCTTCATATTTATATGGAACATACACAGAAACACAAATTTATATATATATATATATATATATATATAACCAGACATTGGCATAATGATTAGAGTGTTTGCCAATGGCCCGGGAGACCTGGATTCAATCCCAAGTCAAGTCATACCAAAGACTTTAAAAATGGTACATGATGCCTCCTTGCTTAACACTCAGCATTATAAGGTACGGATCAAGGGTAAAGTGGAGAAATCTAGGGAAAGGAGTAGCGCCCTCTCCTACTCCTCGGTGTTGCAGCTATCGAAAAGGGAGCCTTCATCTATGGTCGCCAAATTTACTTTTTTTACTTATATATATATATATATATATATATATATATATATATATAATATTACTATTGTCCCTCTTATTGTTCTAAAAAGATTTAAACAAAGAATATTAATTTCTCTTTTCTTTTAACTTATTCTCTATATATTTACCTTTCTCCTGCTTTCTTTCTTTCTTTCTTTGTTCTTTTTACCTGAGTGATTTGAAAGGATTTCAGTTAACTAGTACTCCAATGTTCTCAACCAACAAAAATATATGATATCATATTGAACCCATGGACAAGCAGAAATGTTGATCTATACATAGATTACTAAATATTATACTCCTCTTACAATTTCTTCTTTGCTTATATTAGTGATTTGAAAATATTTCAGTTAAGTCAGTCTCCTGTATTAAGAATTATTTTATGCATCTAATACATATATATATATATATATACTTTTTTTTTCTTATGAATTTATCTATTCTAATGAATTGAGCACTTTGGTAGCCATTAAGTGAACAAATAAAATAAAAAATATATACGTAAAAATTCCTTTGTTTAAACTGAGATTGACAATAGGTCTGTGCTAAGATATCCAACTATTATAAAGCCATCTGGGTTTCTGTACCACCTTGAAGCATCTTGTGTATTTAGCCACATTGATGAGCTGTGATACTATGAAAGAGTCTGTCTATTGATGACAAATATATATATATATATATATTATTGGTTGTTTGGTTGGGTTTTATGGCATATCAACCTTTGTAGGTTATTTAATGACAAATTCATTTTTATACAAATAATCAGTTCTATTTCAAACAAATCAGGTTAACATGTGTACACAGTTTAATTGTCAAAAATATTTCTATTTCAAGCTATTCAGTTTAGTCAAACAGTTCTAATTCAAACAATTCAGTTGAGCATATGTATGCAGTTTAATTCTATTTTACCCATAGATAGGGCCCTATCAGGTGCAATGCAATGCCAATGAAGGAGTGCTCCATATTTCCCCAAACCCTAGCATCACTGGAACCTCAACATCAGATTGTTTAGTGTCATATCCAGGACAATTGATGGGAGGATCTTATCCCTCTGCAGATGTGCAGTCAGTGTATTCTACAGCACCAGCTGACAGGGCAATATATATATATATATATATATATATATATATATATAAAGAGAGAGAGAGAGTGAAGAAAAATTAGTTACCTTTGTCTTTCAATTTAATTCTACCAATATTTTGAGGCTAGTGAAAACAAGCATTTTTGGACAGAATAGCAAACAATTTACACAGAATACTTAAAGTTACAATTTTTGACATAAGTATAATACGAGATTAAGGTTCATTCACACAACATTCTTCCTTCATTTTCAAATTAAATCTTTTAAAAAAAACAATAATTTTACAACAATGCGGTAGAAATTATTCATATAACATATTGTAATAAAACAGTTTGTTTTATTTATAAATATCACTGATAGAGCGCATATATCCTAGTTATGATTGCATAACTGCATAGTTACCAGCTCTAGTGACTCAGTTTCTCTCCTATTGTTGTATATTGACCAACAACCAGGCCGGGCTGTCAAAATAGGAAATGCACCTTTGTAAATAGCAGGTGCATCCGGTCAATCAGGATATTATAACCTTGACCGTGGATGGGTTGAATGAGTGCAATCTGTGACGCCCACAAGAAGGTGGGCATTGAACTATTATATAACTCGGTGAAGACAGGAAGTCAGATCAGTTTGGAGATTGGAGAGTTTTGGTGACAAGATGCAGTAGAGAAAGCCAGCACCCAGTAGAGAGCTGGGCCCCCGAGCCTCCAGTTGAGTAAGCCTGAAGAACAAGAAAGACACAACGCTGATGGCCATAAGAGTGGGAGTCAGCATGTTGCAGTTCTGTTTGGTCTCCAACTCCCTCTCACAGTAAAACCTTGAGTAACCATTTCGAACCCTTTCAAATAAAGTGAGAGGTATATTTTTCGAAGAACTGTGTCGCTCGTCTTCATTGTGTTGTTATGATTATGTATTATGTGTTTGTATAGTTAGTCATGGTCATGGCTATACAACACTATGTGCATGCCAAACAAAGAATTCTTATTATGACAATCCTATTGGCAAGAAACTGACTGTCATCAAGTAATTTAAAGCAATTGTCTTTTTTAAAATAGTTTCAACTTTCACAAATATCAGGTAATGGATCTTTTTTGGTGGATGGAGCCTTTCCATGGACCATTCTTTTTATTTCTTCCATAGATTTTCAATTGGATTAAGAGTAGGGCTGTTAGATGGCCATGTCATTAATTCTATATGTCTTTCCTAGATAAAAGTTTTAATCTCTTTTGTTATGTGACAAGATGCATTATTATCCTAAAAAATAATTTCATCATTACCAAACCAATTTTGTATTGGTAGAAAGGAAAAATTATTCAGGATTTCAATGTACACATGTGCATTGATTGTTGAGGTAATGATTTCCATCTCTACTAATCATTTAAATGATATATAACCCCATATCATAAAAGACTTGTGAAATTTACTCATTTTCTTCAAGCAATCATTTTCCTATGTTTTATTTGAACAACACTAAAGAAAAGTTCCAGCATCATCGCATTGGTCTGATGATCACATTATCAAGAAACTGAGAAACATCAAGCTTCTTTGAATCTGTGTCTGTACTATCCTAAGAATTATCATCATCATTATCAAGGTATACCAACAGCACAGATACCTTTGATTTGCTCTCATCATCCATCCCTATCAGCTCTCACTTTTGGTATGTCTTCCCCATTGTGTGTAGTGTCTGCATAGAACTGGTGAATTTGTAATTGGCCAGCACCAGTGTGTAGAGGTTCATAGGAGAATGTCATTTATGAGTTCATTTTTACTTTCCCGCTATGGCCAGGATGTGTTGTTCATCTTACTTGGATAGTTTGTGCAATGGGAGGTGTAAGTGACCATAAAGCTGCTGTTTTTAAGGGTGCTGCTTCCAGCATTTGCTCATAATAGGATGTAGCATCCATCTGTAGTTCCCATGTGGCTTTTTTTTTCAAGTGTTTCTTTAAAGTTAAAGTGGTACAGCAATATAGTAGTACCGATATGTCTACAGTAGTAGTAGTACAGTTTAGAAGAATTCCTGTTTTATTTTATCAGTGAGATCAGATTTCTATATTATTGATAACTGATTGATTGAAGTTAACACTTAGATCTATCTATCTATCTATCAGTGTTGTTTCACAAGTTCGATGCTTCACCCAGAGAAAAGAGTATAGCTGGACAATTTTGTTGTATCAATAAACTCCCACTTATTATAAAAACTAGAAAAATTTGAATGAGATTTTCTACTTTTATAAGAAGTGATAGCGTGTTATTATGATAAAAATATTCAGCTATGCTCTAAATTTTGGGTGGGACTTAGAACTTTTTAAGTATTCATCTCACACACACACACACACACATATATATATATATATATATATATATATATTTACGGAAACCCTGTATGTGAGCAGGATGTAATACAAAGTCAAGTTTTAAGCAGAGCTTAACAGTTTACTCAGCATTTTCCTTATCTTAGACCAGTTTCCATACTAAGGTCATAATCATCATGTCGCATCATCAGCACAGATATCCCTGACCCTCTCTTGCCACCCCTCCCTATCATCCATTGCTTCAAGTAGATCTTCAGGGCTACATCCCGTATCAGCATAGAGCTGATGTATATAGGTTCGAGCTGGTCATCCTGCCTTTGCTCGTCCATGTGAAGGGGTCCACAGGAGTACATCACTTATGAGCTCATCCTTATGAGATAGCCTATCAATAGCTTTCCATGCCTTTGCTAGTCCCATGTTGATGTCTGTCTTGGTTGATGAGACACTGCTTCCTAGGTAGGTAAACTTGTCAACTAGTTTCAGAGAGCTACTGTTTAGTGTGGAAATGTCGCCTGTTTGATTAAAACACATATATTGTCTTGTGTGCATTGACATGGAGGCCTATGCCTGCAGCAGCTCATTCCAGACAATGTAGCAGGGTTTCAGCTTGGGCGGGTGCATTTACCAGAAGTGCTATGTCATTGGTATAGTCGGTGTCAGTAATTGTTTTTGTAGGGTACCTTCTGCTTCGTTTCTTAGTTAGTTTGAAACTATTAAGAATCTAATCTTCCCTATTGTTTGCCCATAGCTAGAGAGAGAATAGCTGCAATGTAAAATGCAAACATCCTCATCCAGGATTTAAAATCAGATCACCATATCCATTGCCTACAATCTAACCACTACACCACAAGCACAGATATGTATTCAGAGTCATATTGTTTTATGTGTATCAGTATAAATTTTTATTTGTTTTTTCTCTATGAACAAAAAGTAGATTATAATTGAGCAGCAACAAATCTGAAATTTCATTGGTAGTTACAACCTTATTTGTTGTCTTTATTATTTACTGCTTTATTCAATCGCTTCTTTTTACAAGATGATTAAAAGTGACAAAGTATTTTCTTCTCTTAACCCCCATAAAAGGTTCATTCAGAATTTGCTTCTGGCATCCTGCTGAAAGGGTCCATAAATGCAACAGATGTTTTGTTCCTATGTTACTTGTCATCTAACAGTTAGTAGTTATTCAAAGGAGCAAATCTGTGTAGAAAATGGCTTCTGTATAGTTAAGAGCTTATGTATGAATCTTGACTGCAATGTTATTGTTACATACAGACAAGATTATGACAACTATTTGAATATCTATTGCTTGATTAGATTCTTCTAAAGAAGGTCTCCAAGAACACACAATCACCTTTATGATTACCTTGTTTCCAATAAGCAGACTACTTGGTGATTTTAGTCGTTATTTTTCAGTATTTGAGATCAACATTTTTTTTAATTGATATTGTATTCAGATTTTTCATATCAGAGTTTTATGCTTAAAGATATAATAAAGAATGAAATATCAAAGTTAAACAATTAGAATAGTAGAAGAGTTATTGGCATGAGAAATGGAATCAAAATTCTGGCCAAAGATGTATTCACTTTGTATTCATACCTTTTGAAAATGCATTTCAAACTTTTTTCAGGTAAATTCTAATTATAATAGTAAGGTAGACTGACAGGGAAACCAGTTAAGAAGAAAGCTAGCAATTAATTTAAAGCAACCTACTGCCACCATGTCAAGTGCAACAATCAGCATTATGGTTAGAGGGTTTGCAAATGGTCTGAGCATTATAAGGTACAGATCAAGGATAAGTGGAACAATCCAGGGAAAGAAATAGCACCCACCTGTAAACCTTGGAGTAGTAACTATTGAAAAGGGGACCTTAGGGTCACTCTCAACAATTGTCAACCAATTTACAATTAGATATCAATATATATATATATATATATATATATATATGTATTCTAATACTAATTTTTAAGTGGAGTTTAACAGGTTTGAATTCAGAGTTTTCCTTCTTGGCTGATTGCAATACCAAAGTTAAAAATCTCAATCTATCCTATTATTTATCAATAGATAAAGGGAGAATAGTTGAATTTTTAACTTTCACAAGAGTAGTAGTGTTAAATGAAATGAATACAATCTTGTCCAGGATTTGAACTTGGGTTTCTATGTCCATTTTCTACAATGATAACCCATAAACTACAAGTAAAAAAAATAATGTATGAATATTGTGTCTCATCTTACTATGAAACTTTTTGTAATAGATCTGTGATGGATAGTGAAGTAACAATTTTGGTTTATATATATATATATATATATATATATATATATGTGTGTGTAAAATAAAAAAAAGTAAAGTTGGCGTCTAGAGTATGGGTGACCTGAAGGTTTCCTTTTCAATAGCTACAACACTGAGATGTAGGGAAAGTCGTGACTCCTTTCCTTGGATTACTTGACATTACCATTGATAATGCTGAATTTTAAGCCAAGAGGTATCAAGTAATATTTTTCGAGTCTTTGCTAAAATTCAAGCTGGGATTGAACCCCAGTTTCTCAGACCAGTGGTGAATAGTATATATATATATATATATATATATAATTATGAAAATAATTCCTACATGGCCAGGAGCAAGTCTACTAAGGTTTCACCAAATGTCTCTGCAGGATTTCCCTGGCCAGAGCAATCCTGAAGAGCCATCTGGTAAAACCTAAGTAGACTCGCTCTTGGCCAAGGTAGGAATTAATTTCATAGTATTAGCTCTATCTCATGTATTGAGTACTTTCTTAGGTTTTAGCTTAGATAATTCTGCTGATGTTTTTTTATTTTGACTGCTTGATTATTTTCAAATAGCATGTGTGTTTTTCATCTTTTCTTATTTTACAAAATTATTTTCCCAGATATCAGTCTGTAGAATTTGCAAATTGTACAATCTGTTTTTTTTCACACCAACAGAATCATAGATTAGATATAAAGATTAAAATATATATATATTCCAATACTTGAAACTATTTATTATGAAGCCACCATGAGCAGGTGATCAAACGTATTTATGGTTTCATCCTGATCTACAAGGCACTTCTCTTATTTGAGAAAAATGTTTTTAAATGGATTTGTTCAATCAATCTCTCTCTCTCTCTCTCTCTATATATATATATATATATAAGGAGGACTTTTAAAACTATAAACAAGGGAAATTTTTAAAATGATTGGTTCCTCAACCCAATCTATCTATCTATCTATCTATCTATCTATCTACCTTTGTATATATATATATATATATATATATATATCACATTTTCTCAATTGTTTGTTCATTGCCTCAGTTCTATCTATCTATCTATCTATCTATCTATTTTTTAAGTATATGAAACTTTTAGGTATAAGGAGGTGAAAAAATAATATTTATATATATATATATATATATATATATAAGTTTTAAAAGGATGTCAATCAAGCTATCTATGTTCCAAAAGAACATCACAGGTCAAGCCTCAATTGGAAGAAGACAGAGCATTAAAAATTGACCAAAAAGTCAGAAAATGATGCCAAAGATCATGAACCCAAAATAGTTATAATGTCTTGCCATAATCACAAGTGACCAGAAACATTTATATCCTACCTATGCTACAGTCGCAAGAAAACAAAAAGAAATATGGAATCCCAACACTTTTTTGCACAAAATAGTTAGTTATTTTACTGCTGTTGGTTTGCTTCTCTTAATCACCTCTTTCTTATTTTGATCATCTTGTAATTAGTTGTTGGCAATGCAACATGAAGCAGTTTATTAATTCAAATATTCAGTAGATACTTTCTGATACTCCAAAGAGCATCAATAAGTCCATAGCCTAATAATGATAAGAGAAGAGTTGTATAGCTAGCATTTTGATATGATTGTCTTCCATGTTAAGGCGCCTAAAACAATACTTCTCAATAATTTAAAGTATTAAAAGTTCTGGTTTTGTTTGGTTTCTTTATTTAATGGCATATCAATCTTTGTGGGTGATTTAATTATAAAACCATTCTTTTAGAAGGATAATATTAGTACTATATTATCCATAGCTGTGAGAACAAGGAGGTTCAAACCTTCCCAAAGGTATTTGTCTGAAAGTAAGTCTAATAGCTCAACTAGAGTTTGAACTAGCTTACTATAAGGCCAGAGTCAAGCACATTAGCCATTACATAACCAGGACTCCCTATTCTATAAAAAAAAGTGAAAATGGGGAGCATTAAAGTAAAGAAAAGGGCTCAAAGAAAGAAGAGAAAAAGACAGGAAAAATGATACAGTTGATAAAAGAAAGAAAGAAAGAAAGAAAGAAAAGAAAGAAAGAAAAAAGAAAGAAAGAAAGAAAGTAAGAACAGAGAGAGAAGAAGAGTGGGAAGAAAAATTTTAAAAAAATAAAAAAGAAGTAAAAGAAAAATAGAAAGAGAGAAAATGATTATAAAGTTAAAAGAACAAGGAAGCGAATGAAAAAAGAACAGAAAGTAAAGAGGAGAATTATGTTTGAAGTGAAAGAAATGGAGAATTTGCCAAACAACAGATGATGAGTAAAAGCAAAGAGGAGAAAGTAAGAGAAAACAAAAGAGAAAAAGGCTGAGTGTTTGAGGGGGAAAAATGAGGTGCAAATTAAAGAAAATAGATGAAAGAGATGGAAAGAAAAAGATAAAAAGAGCAACATATGGACTGAATGAGATAAACAAAAAAGGAAAAAAAGTAGGAATAAAGACACATTAAATACAAGGGAAGCAAAAAGAGAAAGAAAAGGTCAAACAGAAGACAAAGGCATTAAGAGAGAAGAATGAAAGGAGAAATAAGGGAAAGAAGGTAAGGCTTGGTTTCTTTGTTTAATGGCATATCAACCTTTGTGGGCTATTTAATGCCAAAGCAATCCTTCTAGAAGAACAGCTGGGATACTATTTAACCCATAGCTTGGAGGATAAGAGGGTTCACACCTTTCTAACGGTATTTGTCCAAAAGTGAATGTAATAGCATGACTGGAGTTCAAACTCACTTGCTACGATTCTGCAGTCCATCGCTTTAACCATTACACCACGGAGACACCCCACAAGAGAGCAAGGAGAGATAGTGAAAACAAAAAGATAATGACATAACTGGGATCCGAACTTGCTCACCACAATGTTGTCATCCAGTACATTAGCCATTACACCATGGGGTCACCCATTTTAAGGTTTTAAATTGTCTAAAAATTAATCATGGTAGATATTTCCTTTGTATGAAATCATCGTCATCATCATGAAGATGAGCCAACTGCATAGATTCCCTTAACTTTCTGTTACCATTCTTCCCTATCAGCCATTGTTCTTTTAAAATCCTCAAAATGGCATCCAGTGTTCTCACAGAGCTGATGAATGCAATATTTTAGCTTCTCACACAGAACTGATGTGTCCATATAAAAACTATGGCCTATAGAAGAATGTCTTGCTAATTTCATTCTTTCTTCTCCAGCAGTGCCCAGCATATCCTACTCATTTTACTTGGATGATTTTTGAGATGGGAGGTAAGTGGCTGTACAGCTGCTGATTTGTAGAGTGCGCTTTCTAGGATTTGTTTAAAACAGCATCCAGCATCCTTGTGTAGTTCTCACCAAGCTTTTTCTCCAAACATTTTATTACAGTCATAGCAGTGCAACTATAGAGTAAGACTGCACAGCTTAGAAGTAACCTATGCTTTATCTATGCATATGTTGACATTGCTTTCAGTAACTGGATTAAACCTGTAGATATATTGGGGAGGTGAAATAAATCATTTGAATATTATTAAAATTATTCAGTAAATTCTAAAACTTCTAAATATTTCTATGCTTTGTTGAGGTGTATTTTTGCAAAAATTGAAATCACTTCCTGATTGATTTGCATGAGTATTTTCTCTGCTTTCAGATCAATAAGAATTAATAATAATTGATTCTGATTAATAACGATAGTTGCTAATTAACTAATTATAGGATATCACTGATGATCCCTTGCTTAAAATGTTCTTGATAAATGTATGTATTTACGTAATGATTCCACCACAGATAAGTGTGACGCAAGGTCAATTTTTAAGCAGACTAAAACTGGATATTAATTCAAAGTTTTCTTTCTCATTAGCTAGTTCCTTTAAAAAGGTTAAAAACTGTCTATTCTACTATTCATCCATAGCTGTGGGTGAGAATAGATGGACTTATGCCTTTCCGTAGGGCATCAGAGCAAAATGAAATGCAAACAGCCCTGTTGTGGTTTGAACTCATGTCACTGATTCTATTTCCTACAATGATAACCAGTACACATTGATTATACAACTTTGTGAGCATGTTGTAGAAAAAAGATTAGAAACCAGACATATATATATATATATATATATATATATATATATATTATTACAAATTTTGTTGAACATGATAGATATTTTCTGTCTACATATTTTCTTCTGGATCCATTTGCATTGCTGTATTGCTTTTACCATATTCGACGGCAATTGATTGATGTATTTTCCATGGTTGTATATATCCCAAGTACTTTCTGCCTGACTTTGGGCCATCATCAGGGCAGGATTTATTACAAAAGTGATATAACTTTTGTTTATGCTTTACTATTATGTAAGAGCGTCTTTAGCATTGGAGTGTATAGCATTTGCTTTTAAATGTGTTTCTATAAATAGATTCAGTAGCTAAAGACATTTAAGTACATTAGCACTGGTTTGAAAATTAATCCTGTTAAGTGTCGGTTGTATGTTTCTAATATTTAGTGCTTCGAGAATCTGTAGTTTTTGTTTATTATTTTGATGTTTTTATATTGTTGTGTTGTCGGTGAGAATTTTTCATAATTCTGTTGTTGGGCATGAATGCTCAGCATTTAAAAAAACATTCATGCCCAACAACGGAATTACAAAAAATTCTCACCGACAACACAACAATATTAGAACATTAAAATAATAAACAAAAACTACAGATTCTTGAAGCACTACAAATTAGAAACATGCAACTGACACTTAACAGAATTAATTTTCAAACCAGTGCTAATGTACTTAAATGTCTTTAGCAACTGACACTTTATAGAAACACATTTAAAAGCAAACACTATACACTCCAACAGTAAAGACACTCTTACATAGTAATGCAAAAACAAAAGTTACATCACTTTTGTAATAGATCCTCCCTTGATGATGGCCCAAAGTCAGGCAGAAAGTACTTGGGATATATACAACTATGGAAAATACATCAATCAGTTCCCATCGAATACGATAAAAGCAATACGGCAATATGAACGGATCCAGAAAATATGTAGACAGAAAATATCTATTATGCTCAACGAAATTTGTATTAATGAAGAAATGCTGTCAATATATATATATATATATATATATATACATATGCACACATTAGTGCTTGCACATACACAGGCATGCATATATACACACACACACGTACATGCACAGACATGCACACACTTATGCACACATACACACACACACACATATATATCATTAAGAACAAGAAAATAATGAGTATTTTCCATTAGAAATATATTTCTTCTGTTTAAAGCGGGTACTTCAAACAGATTTGAACATATATATATATATATATATATATATATATGATAGGATAGCATAGATACAGAGTCAATGGCACTTACTGTTACTTTCTCTCCTAAACTTCTTTCTACACAATTCAAATTTATATATATATATATACTCTATAACCAATGTTGAGCATTATTTATTTATAAATATAGCAAACTGTTTCATTGATATATACATACATACATATATATATATATATATATATATATATATATATATATATATTTAAAAATTCAAGACATGAATGAATAGCATATGAAACAACTAATATGAAAAAAATCTGGTCTTTCATACAGAATAATTATTTTCAATGATTAACTTCAAAAATTATAAACATTGACAAATTCGACACTATTCAAAACTTTGTCAAGATCAATATCATATCCTTTGTTGCAGTCAATTAGAAATAAAGATGCTAAATGTATTGATTTGGATCTTAAATTAATACTTCCTTTAACTTCTCATCTATTGATCCTAGGTATTCTTGTCTTTATGAGTTGGTGATAAATCCATGGCAAAGAGGTGTGCTCAATCTGTTTTCAGTGAAACTATAACTGAATTATTCATAAAATTGTAGCATCATCTCGTTTCCTGTGTTTTGACAGATGAATGATGCAGAATAGTTTTCAGCCTTCGCATTGATGTTTAACCCTTACCTGGTAGGGCTTAAGACATTTTCTACCTGAGCTTTCAAAAGCAATCAAACATAAAAGTCACTAAAACTTTGCTCCTATGTGCAAACTTCCCTTTATTTCATTATTAGAATTCACTGTGATTTCCCTAACTCTTAAATATCAGATTCACAATGTATTGTAAAACTATCCCTTGTTCAAATTAACCAGGTTTTGGTCCAAGGAAAAATGATGCCCAACTCAAAATATTCACTTTGTGATCTATAATAAATGATGTCCTAATCAAAATATTGAGCTCATGGTACATAGTAAAATGATGCCATACTCAAAGTATTGAGCTTATGGCTTATAGTAAAATGTTACCCTACTCAAAATATTGGACTTATGGTGCATTGTGAAATGATGCCCAGCTCAAAATATTGGGCTCATGGTCAATAGTAAAATAATGCCATGTTCAATATATTAGGCTCAAAGTGTTTCGTTAAATGATACCCCACGCAAAATATTGGGCTCATGATGTATAGTAAAATGATACCCAGTACAAAATACTGGGTTCATGGTCTGTTGTAAAATAATGCCCAGCTCAAAATATTGGGCTCATGGTGTATAGTAAAATAATCATCAGCTGAAAATATTCAACTAATAGTTTATAGAAGAATAATGCTGAGCTTAATATATTGGGCTTATGGTGTATAGCAAAATAATACCTGGCCCAAAATATTGGGCTTATTGTGTTTACTAAAGAGATCATCAATTTGGAGGAAGACAATTAAAAAAATGCAAAAATTCATTAACCATTTAAGTGTATAGCATTGGTAAAAAAAATTAGTGTTGACAGAAATTTTAGATAAACTTTAATAACATAGGCATGGCTGTCAGCGTTTCCTTAATTTTAGCAAAAAGTCATAAATATTTAATTGGAAAATTTTCAAAAATAGTAATAAATAGAAAACATTCGAGAATCAACTAATTCTTCATAAATATATATATGTATAAAACAAGGTATTAAGAGGATGAGCTTATTTAAAGTTGAATATTCTGCTAATGTAAAATGTTTTGGTGTTTTTATATTCAACCATCATCAGGGTATTGTTGATATGTGATGCTGTTTCTTCTAAATTCAAATTCTAATTCAAATTATATTCTATTGTATTTAAATTATTTTCATAATTTATTTGTTTGTTAGTTTGGGTTTTATGGCATGTCAGCTTTTGTAGGCTACTTAATGCCAAATCCATTATTATACAAATAAACAGTTCTATTTCAAACAATTCAGTTCAGCATCAGTACACAACTTGATTGTCAAAAATATTTTATTTAAAGCTATTCAGTTTAGTCAAAAAGTTCTAATTCAAACAATTCAGTTTAGAATAAGTATAGCTTTTGCTAACACACAGTTAAATGTCAAAACAGTTTTATTTTAAAAAATTCAGTTTAGCATCAGTAGAGTTTCAATGTCAAAAACATTTCCATTTCAAACAATTCAGTTTAGCATAAGTTCGATGCTTAATTGCCAAAACAGTTATATTTTGAGCGATTCAGTTTAGCATAAGTTTGCAGTTTAGTTCTATTTGACCTTTAGATAGGACCCTTTCAGGTGCTATCCTTATGGGTCAGAGGGGACCGGGGAGTGATGGCAATGTAGGGCTACTCCACATTCCCCAATGCTCCAGCATTACTGGAACATCACCATCAGATTGTTTAATGTCATATCCAGGAAACTCATGGGGGTGGGTTTTATCCCACTGCAGATAAGAAGTTGGTGTATTCCACTTCCCCTGCTGACTGGGCTATTCATAATTTGTGCATAATCAGAAGATACAATATCACATATGAATATTGCCCTGACGATGGTTTTATAATTGAAAAATCAAAATGTTTATATTGGCAGAATCATCAGCTATAAATACACACATTCTCTGAATAACATGCTTTTTCTTTTTTTTATATTCACATACCAGCAGATTCATGTGGATCCCTTCACATGGACAAGCAAAGGCAGAACGACCAGCTAGAACCTATATAAAACAGCTCAGTGCTGATACAGGATGTTGCCTGGAAGACTTCCCAGTAGCGATGGATGATAGAGATGGGTGTTGAGAGAGGGTCAGGGAGATCCATGCTAGCAGCATGACAATATAATGATCTCATATATATATATATATATAATGAAAAATTTAGACCCACACTAATACATATACATACTGGGGGAGTATTTTAGTCAAAGCAAGTGTGTCCTGATAAGTAACAGTAAAATTTTCAGTGAGCTTGCTCATGTTCTAATAGTTAATTTTATCGACCAGTTAGACTGTTAACGTGTGTAGTAAAACCATAAAAATGTGGGTTTGAGGTTTAGATATCATTTAACTTAGTCTTTCTATTCATATTCCCACTCATCATAACTTACACCAAAGTATAAGGATGATAAAACAGAAACATAGTTATCCCACACTATATATATATATATATATATATATATATATATATATATATATAATTTAGAAAACAGCCTACGAAGAATTGTTGTGCTTGTACTTCTTGAATCTATACAATATTTTTTTGAAAAGTTTGAGGTTTTCTTACTGTAGCAAGAAAATCAGATAATAATTGAAGACCATTTGTAGATGGTGATGCAAGCACTGAAAGTAATGATTATCCTGGAGCAGTTGATAAGATATTTCTCTGATATGATGTTAGATATTGACATTGATAGAAAATAGAAATTTAAGAAGAGAAAGCAGTGATATTGGTTAAAATTTTTAAAAATATCGATCCATTTCCAGCCTAGAGCACAAAAAAGAAAAAAAGAAAGAAAAAACAAAACCAACTTCAAAACAAGAAAATCCAAGTCTCAAGTGGATAACGTATGTATTTTTGTTTTAAAACTTTTTTCTAGCAATTTTTTGGGGGTTCTGGAGCTATTTAGAAAGCGATACAAGAATCATAGATCTGTATCTTTTATCCTACGTTCTGCAGAGAAGAAATTCTGTCCCAGGAGGCACTGCATGGCAATAAATATTTAATCCATGGATTTTCTTTCTGGAATGACAGTAGAAATACAATGTTTGGCAAGATAGACAGCAATGTCCAGTTTTGGTTTGAGTCAACCCATCTTCTTGAGATTTTTCCTTAAAGATTAATTCTTTTTGTCTTTTTTTCTTTGTCTTTGATGTTTGTCTCATGAAGGAATAAAAAGAGAGCAACTGACTTTTCTTTAGAAAAAAATATATTTACTGACTCTAAAGGTTATATTTTAGAAGAAAAAGCATGAGGTAAACAATGATCAGGAGATCCAAATAATGCAATCAGCTGAGTTCCTTTCTGATAAGTTTGATTAGTGGGTAGAGTGTTTGCCAATGATCCAGGAGACCTGGGTTCAATCCCAGGTTGAGTCATACCAAAGATTTTAGAAATGGTACTTGATACCTCCTTGCTTAACACTCAGCTATATAAGGTATGTATCGAGGGTAAAGTGTAGCAATCCAGGGAAAGGAGTAGTGCCCTCCCCTACACCTCGGTGTAGTAGCTATTAAAAAGGAAGCCTTTGGGTTGCCCTCGACTACGGTCACCAACTTTACTTTACTTATATCACATTTAAAGTTGTTGGCGACCATAGTCGAGGGTAACCCGAAGGCTCCCTTTTCGATAGCTACTACATCAAGATGTAGGGGAGGGCGCTACTCCTTCCCTGGATGGCTCTACTTTACCCTTGATCCGCACCTTATAATGCTGAGTGTTAAGCAAGGAGGCATCAAGTACCATTTTTTGAGTCTTTGGTATGGCTCGACCTGGGATTGAACCCAGGTCTCCCGGGCCATTAGCGAACACTAACCGCTAGGCCAAAGTCCGGTATTAAATATCACATTTAAACTGTGGTTAATTTAGTACTTTCATATTCAAAGAATGCGTACAACAAACTAAGATGTTGGTTGGTCATTTTGTTTTATGATATGTGAACCCTTTTCAGGTCATTTAATGCTGAATTAAAACAGTTCTGTTAAAACAAACAATTCAGTTTAGCATAAGTATAGAGTTTCAATATCAAAAACAGTCCTATTTCAATCAATTCAATTTAACAAAAGTTTAGACAGTTCCATTTTAAACAGTTCAGTTTTGTATAAGTAAACAGTTTAGTTCTATTTGAACCATAGGACGCTATCAGGTGCTATCACTCAGGGCCAGAGTGAGCAGGGAAAGATGGCAATGAAGGGGTACTCTGCATTCTCCAAAGCTCCAGCATCACTGGAACCACTCTATCAGATTGTTTTGCTTCATATCCCGAATACTCCTTGGTAAGTCTTACCCCTCGGAAGAGAAGCAGTTGGTGTATTCTACAGCCCTAGCTGTTTGTGCCAAACTAAGATGGATGCAGAGATAATTGTATTGTTTGTGAAATAAACTACCAACACATTTTTTGGATATCTGAGTGAGTCAAAAGCATTGCAATAATTTGGTAATGTGAAGCACAATTCAGCTGCTACAGATGCATTTGATTAGGTTGGGAAGGAGACAAACCACACTAGACTGTAAAATGATGATCCCACTTAATATGTTCCATGTTAACATGGAGGTGCCCGTGGTGTAATGGTTATCGTCGTAGGGGAATGGATACGGCGACACAAGTTCAAATTCTGGACGAGACTGATTGCATTTCACATAGCACTGATACCCTAGGGAATGGTATGAATCCAATTATCCTCCCTCCAGCTATGGGTAAATAGTAGAGCAGACTAGGTTCTTCAGCCTTGGTGAGGCAACTAGTCTAGGAGAAGGAAAACTCTGAATTCAAACCTGTTAAACTCCGCTTAAAATCATTGACCTTGTGTCATATCCTGCCCGAGCGGAGGAATTTGGTAAATATAAATATGTTCCATGTTAATCTGTGTGGCTTTTAAGTTACCCATAGAGTTAAGCAATGCTTAGCATGTCAACACATCAACAACCACAATAGTACCAACCTCAGCGGGTACCATCCATGATTTGAACTGCTCTGGTCAAGGGAGATATGTACCACAAACTTGCGCATATTAAAATATTGCAAAACTTTTCAATACACATATGTATTCTGCTGTCATTTCAGAAATGAACACTCAAGTATGAACCAGTCACCAGTCATCTATAGCATGGCTTTTTTATGAACCTGCTACTAGATTAAACAATATATATTTGAATATATTGTAAATTCATTCTTTCATAATAAGCTCAAATGCCAAATTGATTATCATGAAGGCATAATGATAGCTCTAATTCCCTTGATTCTCTCTCAACGTCTGCTCTTGTTAAGTCCTCTAAACAGCATCCAGTGTCTGCACAGAACTGAGGAATGTAAGTTTTTTTTCTGGTCTGTTTACTCTGATGTGTCCAAGTGTAGGAGTTCATAGGAGACCATCGCTTATGAGTTTGTCCCTGCTTCTCTATCAGTGCTTAGCATATCTTGTTCATCTTACTTGGATAACTGGTGAGATGGGAGGTAAGTGTCTGCACAGCTGTTGTTTTGTAGGGTGTTTCTTCAAGGATTTGTTCAAAACAGAATGCATGTATTTACTGATCACTCTGCCCAGCTCACACGTTAAAAAGGCCTTGTGTCACACTTTAGCATAGTGGGGAGCTAAACAAATATCAGGTCAATTTTTAAGCAAAGTTCATCGGTTTTGAATTCAGAAACTTTGTTCACCTAGACTGGTTACCATATAAAGGTCAAAGAGCCCAGTTTATTCAAAGCTGGAGAGAGAATAATTGGATTAATACCATACCTAAGTGTATTAGTGCAATTGAAATGCAAACAGGATATGAATTTGTGACACCCTGTCCATTTCCTTTGATGATAACCGTTACACCACAAGTATCTTCAAAACAGCATGTAGCTGTAGTTCTCAATTAGATTTTGTCTAAATGCTAATTTAATATATATGTGGCACAAATTTATTGACTCAGATACATATTGAAAGTATCCCCTTTTTGTTTTATCAGAGAAATCAGAGAAATCAAAGCATAGCAGTCTATGCATTTCCTATGCCTATGTTAACATTACTTTCAGTAGATAAGATAGTGTTCCTGAGTAAATTGAGCTGAACTACAGATTTCAGTGGCTTGCCATTTGATGAAAAGATGGAGCCATTTGTTTAAAACACACATACTTTGTTTTATTTGATTGGTTTGGTTTGATTTGTTTTTATGGTATATCAACCATTGTAGGTTATTTAATGCCAAATCCAGTTTATACATATGTATCAAAATATATACATATGTTTTGCAAAGAAATTTTGTAGATAATATTTTTAAACAAGCCTGAGCTCATTTTTTGCATGCAGATAAATGGTTCCAACTATTGCTATGTATAACTAACAATTCAATTAAACATCAGTCGTTTGTTTACACACAGTTAAATGATCAAACAGTTCTATTTCTAACAATTCAATTTAGCATAAGTCGACAAAGTTAAATAGTTCAAAGTACTGCTAAATATCACTAACAATTCAGTTAAATATCGTTCATTTGTTTGCACTCAGCTTAAATAATCAAACAGTTCTATTTCTAACAATTCAATTTAGCATAAGTCAACAAAGTTAAATGGTTCAAAGTACTGCTAAATATCCCTAATAATTCAGTTAAATATTGTTCATTTGTTTGCACTCAGCTTAGATAGTCAAGCAGTTCTATTTGACCCATAGATAGGATCCTATCAAGGGCCACCATTCCAGGTCAAAGTGGACCTGGAAGTAATGATAATGAAGGGGTACTCCACATTCTCCAAATCTCAATAGTTAAAGCCTTGCCATCATAATGACATATTCAGGACACTCACTGGAGGAGTTTTACCTCTCTTCAGAGATGCAGTCAGTGAATTCTACAGCCTCAGATGACTGGGTATGGTTTAATCTGAGTTTACTTAAAGAGCAATGCCTCTTACTGCCTGCTCCAGGCTATACACCTGAGATTCGGCTCATTTGTAATAAGCATTAAGTCGTCCGTATAGTCTGTATCAGTAACAATTTCCAAACTGTATTGTTTGCTTCTGGTCTTTATTAGTGTGAGATGATTTTCTTTCAATCTAAGCAGTTTATGAATAGAAATGGTGACAAGGAAATTCCTTACAAGACGGTAGCAACAATATCAAAATAGTCAGTAACACCATCAGGTGACCAACCCATAGCCTTCATGTCTTTATAAAGCAACATTATAGCAGTAACAGTTTCTTTTGGAAAATTATACACCAGAAATATTAGTTCTATCTTTCCTCTGTGTATGGAATTAAATGCCTTGAACAAATCTACAAACAAGGGTATTGCCTCGAGATTTTCGCATCTATTCCAACAATGACTTGAAAAATAGTTAGAATCTTAGAAAACATGGAATAATTTCTTTGAAAACCATTCTAATTTTTTCATTGAACTTTCTTGATTTCAGGTCGGATTGAATTGAGAAGCAGGGTATTATAAATGCTTGCAGTTATAGCTGTAAGAATCAATGCCTCTTACTGCCTACCTCAGACAATACAGCAGAGATTTAGCTTGTGTATTTTCAATAAGTGTTAAGTCATCTTTCTAGTCTGTATCAGTAACAGTTTCCAAAGGATATCATAAGTTTCTTGCATTTTTTAGTGTAAGACAATCTTCTTTTTAAGCTCAACAGTTTATGAAAAGAAATGATACAAATGAACTAAGAACTTCAGAAGTAGTTATTCTTCTGTTGTTCTTGGTGATTCTTTGATCATCTATCTTTGGAAAAGGGGAAGATACAATATTTCATCCATTTCTCATTTGTAGTTTGGTTACATACAGTGTTGCTTAATCAATAAATTCTGTCACCAAATTTCCTTATCTTCAATACTTCAGGTGGTATCACTGTAATTCTTACTGCTTTTCTGCTTTTAATTACTCTCAGTGTGGTACTATAGCTTCACGACACCTAGTTGGCCGCTGGTCTTGTGATTACCACATGTGTCGACTGGTCTTTCTCTCTTTCTTTCCATGCCCACGTTGCTTTCAGATCCGAGGAAAGAGAAGATGGATGAGGTCCAGTCGATGAAGGTTGGAATTCGAGTTGGAGAGAAGGAAAAGTTGCCAAGCAAATTTTAAAAAATGACGAAAATAAGGCGTTTGTTATAAACAGTAACAAACGTTTATTTACACAGTTGTTTAGATAATTTTTAGTCAAACACCGCAACTGGGAGTGAAAGTAGTTGACTGGCGGAGTTTTAACTGCAATTAGGCAGTGCAATGGCAATGGATTTGATTCTTTAAGTGGCGAATTCCTGAACCAACTCAATTTTTCGCTTTGGGTGTCCTCCATTTATGGGCCCGAATCCTGAATAATCAGTTTCTGATTGGTCAGCCAATGGGGACTGCCGACCAATGGCTATCATCGTAACAATCCCCCAGGTTTGCCCCTGATTGGTTTAGACAATCGGCCAATCAGCGACAGTCATCGGGAGGGGCCACAAGGAGCAGTCCCGTGGTTGGCTGACCAATGATTTAGTGATTCAAGGCCTTGTGCCAAACTTGGTGACACCAATCCAAATTGTCCGCTATTTTAAAAATACATCTTTTTGTTTAAAGTTTGAAATCCGATGGCTCTCTTGACAGATCTTTGCAGTTGTGCGGATGTTTATTTTTTGGTGACAGATTTTTGGTCAACAAGCCCTGATCGGATCTCAAACTTTTTCGTACTTAATCACTTGATATTTATTTTATACACGGTTCTCAAAAAATACTTAGACACCCAAAATGAATTTATTTTTAATAAAATACTTATTATCATGATTTAATAAGATTAATTAATTTCCTTTAATTAATTTCGCCAGCCAACTCCTTGACACTTAAATGAAAGTGTCATACAGCACTGTGTTATGTTCATCCTTTATGAAATGTCTAAGTTTGATGTATAGTTATTCATGGATAATTTTTTTCAGCTAATTTATTTGTGACATTAACAGAGTTTCCAAGCATATTCTTGAAATGTTCATTCCACTTTTAAAGTCTTTCTTCTTGATTGGTAGCTTTTTGGTTTTGATCTTGTGATGCTTTTACTTCCACTAGCTTCATTAGAATCGGCCATGCTAATCTATGTTGTTTATTTTCTACAGAGTTTCTGATTTTATTGATTTGGTTTTGAACGTATTCTAGTTGTTCCTTTTTCATGTGTCTTTCTGAGTTTCCTTAAGTTTCTGTACATTAGTAATTGTTGTTTTTTTCTTTGAAGTAAAGGTGCTTTTTTCAACTTATCCTATTTTTCTGTTTCTCACTGATAGGGAACTCTATAATTGTCTTTTAGCTTGTTTTGGTTGTTATATTCATTGTCATCTTTGACAGATCAAAGCTAGTGTATATTCATAAGTAGAATACTGAAATTTGTCCGTTGATGGATGGATCTCAGGCATTGTTATCTTGATGCCATTATCCTCATATAAAAGACATGATTAAATCATCGTATCTGAAAGATCGATGATAAGATAAAACCACATGATAATTCTTCAAGTAAGAATACTAATAAATTCTAAAAATAAGCAAAATTCTTCATTATGTAAAATTGTTTGAGGAACCTCTTGTCTATTATAACTTTGACAGAATTTTAATCATAAGTTTTTAAGTTATTAAAACGTCTTTTATGGTTTTCATGGAGGAATGAGTATAAAAATAGAATTAACAATATGCAAGGAAAATGGGATTCATGATTTTTCAAAACCAATTGTTTATTTCTGTCTCGGTAAATATAGCTTCTATCACTATGCTTTTTGAACACATATATGTTTGTGTGTGTATGTAAGCCAACAACTGTCAATCAATCTAATGAAAGAAAACTGCTAGACTCTAAAAAAAGCAAGAAACAAACAATATCACACAAAAACATTTACTGATATGAATTACAGAGATGATCTAGTACTTGTTGCTAATACACCTGCTTAAGCCAAATTTCTACTGCATAACCTAGAGCTGGCAGCAAGATACACTGTTACGTTCACTTTCGGACTAATATACTCTTGGAAAGGCATGGATCCCCTTATTCCTCTCCAGCTAAAAGACAATTGTAGAGTTCCCTATCAGGGAGAAACTGAAAAATTGGATAAGTTGAAAAAAGCATCTTTACTTCAAAGAAAAAAAGACAACAAATACCAGTATAACTACTGTTCTTCTGCTAGGATAATATGACATTAAATAACCCAGAAATGTTGATATGCTATTAAACAAAGAAACCAAATCAAATAGTAGTGTAGACTGGCTTTTTTAAACTTTGTAATGCAACAAGTCTAGGAGAAGGAAAACTCTGAATTCAAACCAGTTAAATTATTCTTAAAAATTGACCTTGCTCGGACAGAGGGATCAGGTAAATACATACATGTAAATGAGTGGGTCTGTGAAATTATGCTTTAAATTTTTTGATGGCATTTTTGTCCCATATTCTTTATAAAATTATATTTTCCTATTAGAGGCAACAAAAGGAGTAGCTTTACTGGACCAATCAACACGAGGGACAAGATGTTTCAACAAAATGATAAATAAATAAAAGAATCAGACTCTTTAGAAATGTTTTACATAAGGAAGGCAACACAAATGGAGGTGCCCGTGGTGTAATGGTTATCATCGCAGGAATTGGACACGGCGACACGAGTTCAAATCCTGGACTGATTGCATTTCACATAGCACTAATACCCTTGGGAAAGGTATGAATCCAATTATTCTCCCTCCAGCTATGGGTAAATAGTAGGACAGACTAAGTTCTTCAGCCTTGATGAGGCAACTAGTCTAGGAGAAGAAAAACTCTGAATTCAAACCTGTTAAACTTTGCTTAAAAAAATTGACCTAGTGTCATATCCTGCCCGAGCGGAGGGGTTGGGTAAATATGATAAGGAAGGCAACACAAGTATAAAACATGGAAATGGGCAGTAAATGTCTGAAGCTGTTCAAAAGTTTTAGAAAAAATGCAAACAAAAATTGCGGAAATTGTGGAAAAGTAGACGATCATCACTGAAATGGCCAACTTGCTTTACTTTACCAGTAACAATTAATAATGAAGCTGGTTAGTGATCTCAATGGATGTAAAATTTTTCATCTCCTGCTAAAAAATGCAAGTCATCAACCAAATTGTTATACCACACTCCGATACATTTTCATGTAGAAAGAAAAAGTTAAGCAAGTATTCCAGTTGATTCTCTCTCTCCTCCCAATATCTATTAATAACACTCCTCTCTCACTACCTCTATAGGTCAGTCTCACTTCTCTCTTTCTTTCTCTCTCTGTCAATCTCTATCTATATCACTCCTCTCTCTCCTCAATCTATCAATATCACCTCTCTCTCTCTCTCCTTCTCTCTTCATTTCTCTCTAACAATATCACCCCTCTCTCACTCTGCCTCCAACTCTATTGTATCACCCATTTGTCACCACATCTTTCTATCAATATCACCTCTCTCTCTCTCTCTTCATATCTTTTTATCAAAATCAGCTCTTTTTCTCTTTCCACTTCAATCTATCAATCTCATCTGTCTCTCACAACCTCTGTTGATCAATCACATTTCTCTCCATTTCTCTCTCTCCTTTCTCAAAAAGGACTTTCTGGGACTTTTGGATGCTTTGTTTAAAAACATTCTGTGATATAAAAACTTATTTATCCTACCCAAGTGTTGTAACTATTTTGAGTGCCTTTTTTCTCTCACCACACACACACACACACACACACACACACACACACACTCACACACACACTCTGTTGCATACACACATCCGCGCACTCACCCAAACCAACAGACTCACACACACGCATAGACATACACACACACAACTGCATACACACATTCAACCACTCATCCAGACAGACAGACAGACAGACCGACACACACACACACGCACATGCACTCACACATACACACACATAATTGCATACACATTCAAGCACTCACCCACACACACACACACACAGAGCTACACATCTACAAATCACAGAATTGTCCATTTCATCTCAGGTTTTGGTGTTTTTAATGTTTTACTCCACTCCAATATTTTCCACAAACGACAAATATTTGCGACAGATTTGAGGAAGGTTTATACCCTGCAGCAAACTCAGAAAATGGCTGATGGGATAGGATTGAAAAAGCTGATTAAATGGGATGGGATAAGGATATATATATATATATAAATATATATATATATATATATATATATATATATATATATATATATATATGAAGAGAGAGCTCCTGAGAGGGACACAGACAAAGATAGTGGAATAGATATTCATGCATCAAAAAAGGAAAATAAATAAGTACAAATATATTTGCATGTATGGGAAATTGTGTGTGTGTGTGTGTGTGTGTGTGTGTGTGTGTGTGTGTGTGTGTGTGTGTGCATTCATAGGCATGTAGATATATCTATGTATGTATGAATATATATATATATATATAATCACATACAGACACCTGCATATATATATATATATATATATATGTAAATACATACATATTAATAGATGCATTATTAGTACATAATAATGTTTAAACATACAGAGATATATGCATGCACAAACACACATATATATGTACACACACACACACACACACACACACACACATATATATATATACACACACATATATACAAAATACACACTCATATATATATATATATATATATTGTATATATGTATGTATATATACATGTATGCATATATTTATACATACACATTAAGTAAGTGCACTGACATGTGCCAAAATTTGTTCAACATAAATAGCAAAAAAAAAAAAAATGCCAAAATTTACAGAAAATGAAAAAAAGAAAACAGAATAGGTATCTATGATAAAATAAAATTCTTCTTGATGAGACTGGCCAGCACTTTTAGGATATTTATGACTCCAATAAAATAGGAATCTGACTTGGTGAATCATGTCATTGTAGATCATAGAAAGACAAGTAAATTTGTAAGAAAACAGGACCAATAAGATCAAGCCAAGAAATTACGATGGGGAAAAAATGAGATTGAATTTGTGAGCGATGGAAAAAAATTAAAAGAATTAGATGATTACATGCTTGAAAAACGTTTTATTGTTTTTGCAGCAAATGATAGAGCAAAATAATAGAAATGCTGAAGAAAGACGGCTAAACTGATTGGTGTTGTTGGTGTTTTCTCTTGATGAGTGAGCGAAGAATGATTTATATGACAAGTGGATTTTCTAAGCAGCAATCCAAAATACAATTCTTTTCTTACTCTTTTGTTTTTATAGGCATGCATATATATATATATATATATATATATGAATGCATGGGTATGTGCCTATATATATGTATGCAAGTTTTTATGCTATGAGGTGCATATGCTGAAGTATATGAGAGTTATCATGGAATATGTATGCATACATATATATATATGTGTGTGTGTGTGTGTGTGTGTGTGTGTGTGTGTGTGTGTGTGTGTGTGTAGTTGTCTCAATGTTTGAATCAAAATATACATATGTATGCTTACTTTTGTAGACAGATTCAGATCTGCATTAACATGCGTACATATATACACACGTGCAGGCACATAATAGAATATATATATTGTCATTCAATGTGATTTACTCACACACACACACACACACATATATATATATATATATATATATATATATATATATATATATATATGAAGAAAAGTTGAAAAAAAATCTAAAGTTTGATTGTTATGTAATCAAGGAATGACTTTTTATATTAATCATCTTTCATTAATTACATTTTATCATTCAGTTTGGTTAGGCTTTGGGTCATTGGGTGCAGTTTTACATTCACACACAAAGGATATGACAATCACCCTTTGTCATAATGAACCTCCGGACAGGAAATGAGACTGTAGTGTGGATGATGTCATGCCCAGAAGAGATGGTCCTGAGAATTTGAGGATTTTGAAAAGACGTCAGTTTGATTTTGACTGTTGAAAGATGAAGTTGAGATTCTGCTGTTAAGAGTTGTAGTTGGGTATTCGACCATTGAGACGAGAATCGGGTTTTCTACTGTTGAGGCATGAGGTTCAGCTTTTTGGATCTCGAACGGCAGAGATGAATTGAGATCTTAAACATCACAAAATGCACTGCACGTTGGGGTGGGGGTCAGCATAGACTTTTAAGAATTGTGTCTCTCTCCTCATGTCACCATGGACCGAAGTCAGAAATCAATAAACCCGTTCATGTCTGGAAACAAAAGAGTTAGCCTGTATTTGTATATGTATTTGTATTACTGTTGTGATTGATATCTCTATGTAATATACAACATGATGAATTTATTATGAAAGTTGACATTGTTGTTAAAATAGTGATGGATATTTGATAAAATAACATCCATTACTATCAGATTTATTTCCTAATTTATTTCCAAGTATATATATATATATATTAATATATTTATCCAAACCCTTGATATAAGCAGGACATAAGATCAATTATTTTAAGTGGATTTTAATAGATTTGAATTTTGAGTTTTCTTTTTCAAGGCCAGATTGACATGGCAGGGTTAAAGATCCCAGTCTGTCCGACTCATTACTCATAGCTGGAAGGATAATTGTCAGATTAATACTTTTCCCAAAAGTATCAGTTTTATGTAGAATACCGTGTCCAAGAATGTTCATTTACAACAAAAATAACCATTACACCATAAGCACCTCCTACAATACATACGTGTATATATATATATATATATATAGTGTAATTGGATGGAAACTCAAACCTGGTTAAGTTGTCATTTTAGATTTATTTTGATGGAGAACACTACTATACTCTCTGTCACATCAGATGACTTTTTATATGCTTTACTCGAAGTTGCAGAACAAATGTGGAGTTACAGTTCATATGTGAAAAAAAAATCCACATCCACTGTTTTTGGACACTGACTGGATATTATATGTATATATATATATATATATATGTATATATATATATATATATATATATAAGATTATGATTAAAATTTGATGCTAAAAGATGTGAAAAATCTTTCAGTGCTCAATGCATGAAAAAGCAGAGCAATATCGCAATATATTTCAATTGGAAAATTACAAAACAGGGTAAAAACTCACAACTCATAGTTTCACATTAATAATCCTAACTGTCCTAGTGTTCAGCACATCTTATATATTAGATTCAGTTTGATTTGTTGGGTGATATTTTATAGCATTTCAACTCTAGCAGTTTATTTATTGTCAAATCTTGCCCAATCGGCTGGGGCTGAAAAATACACTGATTGCATCTCTGCAGAGGGGTAAGACTCTCCCAATGAGGGTCCTGAATATGACACAAAACAATCTGATGGTGAGGTTTCAGTAATTCTGGAGCTTCATTGCCAATGTTCCCCAGGTCCATTCTGACCTGCAGTGGTAGCACCTGAAAGGGTCCTATCTATGGGTCAAATAGAACTAAACTGTGCCCTTATGGTAAACTGAATTGTTTGAAATAGAACTGTTTTTCATATTGAAACTGTACTTATGCTAAACTGAATTGTTTAAAATAAAACTATTTATAGACAAAATACATGTGCTTTAATCAAAGAGGTGACATCTCCACAGTAAAGGGTGGTCTTTTGAAACTAGAGGACAAGTTCACCTACCTCAGAAGGAGCATCTCATCAACCAAGAATGACATCAACATGCGACTAGCAAAGGCATGGCCCACTATCAATAGGCTATTCGTCATATGGAGGTCAGATCTGACTGATGAAATAAAAGCAATAGTCATGTCAATACTGCAATATGGATGCACCTCAGGGATGCTAACTAAACATATGAAGAAAAAGTTTGATGGTAATTACACAAGAATGTTGTGAGCTGTATTGAAGAAGTCCTGAAGGCAAAACTCCACAAAATAGCAGCTGTACGGCCACCTACCACCAATCATGAAAACTATCCGAGTCAGACGAAGCAGACATGCGGGACACTGCTGGAGAAGTAAGGACAAACTCATAAGCAATATACTCCTGTGCACCCCTTCACATGGACGAGCAAAAGCAGGAAAACCAGCCAGAACTTATACACAACAGCTCAGTGCCGATATAGGATGTAGCCTGGAGGACCTCCCAGGAGAGATGGGTGATAGAGATGGGTGGCAAGAGTGGTTCAGGGAGATCCATGAGAGCAGCATGACATGATGATGATGGTGATATGTATAAAAATGGTTTTGTCATTAAATAATCTGTACTGGTTGATTTGCTGTAAAACCAAACCAAACCAAACCAAACAAATGTTAAATCTTGTTTCTATATACATGATTTGTAAGTGAATAGTTTGTAAGTAAAATTTATTTTTAAACAAGTTATTAGACTTCAATTGTTTTGCATACAGTTAAATGGTTTTAAGTATTGCTATTAAGCACTGATAATACAGTTTGATACTTATCATTTGTTTTGTACACAGTTAAATGGTTTTAAGTATGGCTATTTCATATTAGTAGTTCTATTTATCAAGTATTCCAATAGAACAGTTTGCAAATAACTGTAAGGTTTCAAATAAGTGATAATAATAATAATGATCTTAATAAATGATTTGACAATTCTATTTGACTCACAGATAAAATGTGGAGTCCTTCTTGCAGGTCTACCTTGACCTGGAGTGGTCGGATCTATGAGTCAAATAAAATTGTCTAATCATTTATTAAGATTATTATTCCCTAAAGCTCCAGCGTTACTGGAACCTCATCATCAGATTTTTTAGTGTCATATCCAGTACACTTGTTGGTGGGTGGAGGGAGTCTTACCTCTCTGCAAAGAAGCAGTCAGTGTATTCTTCAGTTCCAGCCAAGTGGGCAAATGTTACTTGATGATGATGATGATGATATATTATTATGGATGAGCACATACACCCACACATATGAAGGATTTCATGCAGGGTTATCATTATCAACTTACAAGTTTGGCAACACATTTAAATTTAGATTTGCTTTTTAAATCTCCATGATAAATTACGGATATACTTTAATAAGATGAAAAAAATTTTTCATTTAATAAGTCAATCCAATTGGAAAAGAACATTTTCTTTAAATTTAATATTGAAAACAAAAAACATGAATCTGATTGCACTATTACGGTCACTTTCAGACTAATACACTTGGGGAAGGTATGAAACCCCTTATCCTACTCAGCTATAGTTTAATAGAATTGCTACTGTTTTACAAGGGTGGCTTTGGCATTGTATAACCCATGAAGGTTGATATGTTATTAAAGATGATCACTCAGCCAAATCAATCAAAGCAAGAAAAAATCATTCCTTGTTTTACTGATGGGAATAAAATTCGTCCCTTTTCATTATATGTATCTGATTTTGTGGTCAGTTGCAAATTAGTGAATTGTTCAAATGATTTTGAGAAGTATCATCAAGTAGGCATAAAAGTAACACAGAAAATAAGAAAGAAGAGGGAGGAAATATTAAGATGAAGATTTACTAAAACACTCTAGTGATGAATGTTTCTCTGCTGTTAGTTGAGCAACAATCCAATCTTATTTGCAAAGCTTAAGCTGTTTATTTATCAAGCAGAGTAGTAGTAGTAGTAATAGTTGTAGTAGTTGTAGTTGTAGTTGTAGTTGTAGTCAAAATATATGGTGGTGGAGGTGAAGTGTTTCACTTTGTGAATTTTAGAGATTAGATTGAAGGAATTGGAGATTTAATTATGAATTCAAACTCAGCAGTGTCAGAGTCAGTAAAATATTCGAGGAAACATTAAAACGAATGAAAAATTAGAAAGATTACAAAAATTGCCCAGATTGAATGAAAAGAGTGATCCACTGGAATCCTTTGTGATTCTGAAATTCAAATCCATGACTCTGTCTAGGTCATAGTACCAGATCTGTTGTTAACATGAAGAAAAAGTTGTATAATTTTTGTGACCTAGCCAGAAAATGGAAGAATCTTTAGAATATATAAGTATGCAATTTTAGAAGTATGTATTTACCCAGCTCCTCCCTTACAGACAGGATTTGATACAAAATCAATTTTTAAGTGAAGTACATCAAGTTTGATTTCAGAGTTTTCTTTATTCAAGATAGGATGTGAGACCAAGACTGAAGAACCTAGTCTACCCTACTAATTACCTATAGCTGGGAGGGAAGAAAAAATGGATTCAGGCCCTTCCCAAGAGAATCAGTGCAAAGCAAAATGCCAGCAGTCCCTTCCAGGATAGGAACTTGGGTTGCTTATTTTATTTTCTATGACAATAAGTATTACACTAGGTGCTTCTCCTAAATTAGCACAACTTGAACTATAGATCAAAGGATAAACACAATGATTTTAAGACTGAATAATGAGTAGAAAATGTGAATATTTAACAAATAAAACATTGAAATAATGTTGCTCAATGCTCAGTTTTTTGGCTTGTTTTTTCAGATTAAAATTTTTCTGTATTTTTCTCAGCAAACAAATATTTTTCTGTGTATCTATCCATATAATTATGAAGACTTTGTTCATCCTTATCAGATAACCAAACAGATTGTTGTGGCTCTAAATATGTTATGGACACAATATTAGTATAAAGAAATGTGTCCCTTGTAGGAAAAAATCACAGGGAAAAAAGTTGGGAAAAACCAATCCAGACAAAACTAAAATATTTAAATTGATAGGATATCTACTAAGGTTGGTTGCTTGTCTGGATTTTATGGCATATCAAATTTTGTAGTTTATTTAATGCCAAATCCATTTTCATTCAAATGATAGAGTTTATTTTTGAGAATTCTGTTTAGCATGAGTACACAGTTCAATTGTCAAAAACATTTCTATTTCAAGCTATTCAGTTCAGTCAAGCGATTCTAATTCAAACTATTCAGTTTAACATAAGTACAGTTTCAATGTCAAAAACAGTTCTATTTCAAACAATTCAGTTTAGCATAAGTACGCAGTTTAGATGTCTGCATTTCCTAATGCTCCAGCATTACTAGAACCATACCATCAGATTGTTTAGTGTCATACCTAGGAGACTCATTGAAGGGGGGTGTCTTACCCCTCTACAAAGAAGCAGTCAGTGTATTCTACAGCCCCAGAAAACTGGGCAAGATATATACAATGATTTTTCCCCAAAATTTTTTGACTTTACCAAAATATATATATATATATATATATATATATATATATATATATATATGTGTGTGTGTGTGTGTGTGTGTGTGTGTGTGTGTGTGTGTGTGTGTGTGTAACAATGCTGCAAACATGAATCCAACAGATGAAAGGCTTACCCACTTCATGGGACTGTTGGCATTTCATTTTGCACTAATGCCGTTAAGAAAGGTATGAAGGCATCTATTCTTTCTCCTTACTAAGAGATAATTCTAGTCTTATTAAAACCAGAAATAATCCAAGCCTTAACTTCTTACCTGACAGGAAGATGGATACCTAAAATTAGTTTGTTAGAATTCTTGATCAAATCTTGCACCTGTGATATAACTGGACAAACTATTCAAAACATGTAGTATCTCAATTTTTTTTTCACAAAACATTTACATTGATTGATTAATTGATTGGCTGATTGATTGATTGATTGATTGGTTGATTTTAGGAGTATGTCCACCTATATAGGTTTATTTTATGACTGGAGGTTAGGAAATTGCATTCATTGTTCATTCATATTTACATTTTATTGTGTAGCAGTATCTTGAGGGTTTTTTGCACAGTCCAATCAAATACAAATAATTTTTTAAAAGATTTATTTCATCCATTGATGGAACTTAAGAGGTACAACCACTTCAGGTCAGATTGGACTGGGGAGTAGTCATAATAAAGAAATGTGTCCCTTATAGGAAAACATCACTGGGAAAAAGTTGGGAAAAACCAATCCAGACAAAACTAAAATATTTAAATTGATAGGATATCTATAAAGGTTGGTTGGTTATCTGGATTTTATGGCATATCATCTTTTGTAGCTTATTTAATGCCAAATCCATTTTTATTCAAATAATAGAGTTTATTTTTGACAAATGTTGCTCAGATCTCCAGAACTAGAGTTTAGAGTTCTATCCAAGATACCCACTTTTGAAAAGGAACCAGGCAGTCAAACATTTTAGGTTACTCTTACAAACACTCTCCTCCACAAATTTCTCTTGGAAATAAATTGTTAACACTCATGTCCTCAAATTTATTTTGGAAATTGTGAACACATTTTTCCACATTTTCTTATGGAAATATTTTGCTGATTCTCTTCTCTAATTTCTTTAGGAAATGAGAGGTTAAATCTAATAATTTAGTTAGTCTTATATATTAAATTTATAATTTGGGGATTTTGTACCTCACACTGAAATTTGTTGTTTTGGTAACATTTTAATGGCTTCTGTTTTTTTTTTTTGGTAGGTAGTAATTATTATTTGTTTCTTTTTGATTCATTTATTAATTTTTTTGAGAAATTGGGTGGAAGAGAATCTTTGAAAGTAAGATTATGGTCCTTTTAAAGAGCTTAGATTTTGTATTTCATTTATTGTAGATAAAACATTTTTCTTTTTTCTTCTTTACACTCTTCTCCTCAAATTTATTTTCGAAATATGTGTTCAATGCTCTTATTCTGAAATCTATTCTGTAAAAATATAATTAACACTTCTTCTCTCATATTCCTTTTGTAAAAATAAATATCTTACTGGACATTCTTGTTTTCTGCTGTTGTTTTTTTTTAATTTCTTTTCGTGTATTTTGATTGAAACTTCATATATGAGAATGCTAACAGCAGAACTGTTAATATTTCTATTACTTTGAAATAAATAGATTTTACTCATTTTGTGAGACTTTTACAGGATGTCTCTTGCTTCCAGTCATTGATGCCAAAATAAATGGAATGTATCCAAAATCGGAGAGGCATTCCAGCATGATAATTAGCATGAAAGTGGAAACAGCTCCCCACTGGCTATTGGAGTGTTAATGTAAGGGACCTCATTTCACGCTTCAGTCAATTTACTGTTGTTTGAAAAATCATTTCTGGGTAAGTTCTAACTCTTATTACAAGAAGAGAATTATCTGGATATTGTAATATCATAGCCTATCTTACTGCACAAACCTCCAAGATTTGATAAGTTTTAGAGCAAAGATTGAATTTTGGCAGGGCAGCTGATTCCTGACTTGAACTGATTTTAAATCAGTTTTTTTTTCTTATTGTTTTGTCAAATCTGTCAATATTTCTGGGAGTTTGGAATTTGAGATGATGGTTCAGATTTTTTATGTTTCAGCCGATTAGTCTGTCCTTTAACAAGAACCTAAAAAAAAAAAGCAATTGGTATATGCCTGACTTGGTAACTTGTACACAAAGAACCTTCTTTAGACCATGTGACTGGATCATTCTTGGTCTCTTCCTGCAAAAGAAATCAATAAAAATTGTTGGGAAATGGAATGAAGACAACCTTGTTTTTAGGATGCCATCTCTTGCCGTTTTAACTTATCTAAAAAGCCAGGGTATATAAATAGTTGGCAATGGTATGGTATCATGTATGCACAATTTGTTGAATCAAATGTGAGTCATACTGAAAGACTGATGTTATAATTCCTCAAGGTGAAGACCACATGGCATAGTGGATAATCTGCTGGACAAAGACATCTAATAAGCAAGTTTAAAGTCCAGTTGTATTATTATTTTCAATGTTGGACTTATACCCTCAAGAAAGGTATAAAGTCCTTTATTCTCCTAGTTAAATAGTACTACAGCTGTTCTTCTATAAAGATGGCTTTGGCATTAAATAACCCATGAAGTTTCATATGCCATTAGATGAATAAATCAAACCAAACCAAACCATAATTCAGTGTAACATAATTTCGTTACACTCAGATAAAACCTGGATGTAATAATTACACACACACACACACACACACACACACACACACACACACACACATACACACATACACACACACACATATATATATGTGGAACTCAGACCTAACTAATAAAATAAAACGCAGTTTTTTCCAAGCAGCAATTGTGTCAATACGGCCAAATGGATGCACCATATGGATACTAACTAAACATACGGAGACTAAGCTTGATGGCAATTACACAAGAATGCTGTGAGCTGTATTGAACAAGTCCTGGAAGCAAAACCCCACAAAGCAGCAGCTGTACGGCCACCTACAACCCATCATGAAAACTATCCACGTTAGACGAACCAGACATGTGAGATACTGCTGGAGAAGTAAGGATGAACTCATAAGTGATATACTCCTGTGGACCCCTTCACTGCTGGAGAAGTAAGGATGAACTCATAAGTGATATACTCCTGTGGACCCCTTCACATGTACGAGCAAAGGCAAGAAGACCAGCTAGAACCTATATACAACAGCTCTCTGCTGATACAGGATGTATCATGGAAGACCTTTCAGGAGCAATGGATGAGAGAGATGGATGGTGGGAGAGGGTCAGGGAGATCTGTGCTATCAGAGCAACATGATGATGATGATATATATATATGTATATGCATTATCACTGTGTCCATTTCTATGATTATAACCATTGCTCCAAGAAAACCTTTCCTCTCTCTATATATATTTATATATATCGGTATATATATATATGTATATAATCCAAGGAAAAAATCCAAGGAGTAGGAATGTCTAACTTGAGTTTTCAGTGCCTACGCCTATAAACTGTATGATTTATTATTTTCTGACAACATGGATTATATTATTTGATATTTAAAATACATAATAATTTCAATGGAATTATGAATTCATAATTTATTAATAATATTGATTGAGTCGCAAGTCACAATTAATTTTTTCGTTTTTTTTAAAATTCTAGTTATATTTAAATTAGGGATAACAGACCCTTTTTTTTAAGAGGACACAAAAGAATCAAATTTTTTATTTTTTATTTTTATATAAATATATATATATATATATATATATATATATATATGTGTGTGTGTGTGTGTGTGTGTGTGTGTGTGTGTATATATTTCAAGAGAGAGATGGAGAGAGAGATAGAAAGAGAGGGAGAGATTTTAGCTAGATGATTTCCATTTAAGTCATCAAAGTAATCATGTTCATTTTTTTAAGTATCCAAATGTTTCCAACTGACTGATTAACACTGCATATTGTTACCAAATGACAGTGAGATGATCATGTGAAAGATATTTGTTAGGCGAGGTTGCAGTATGTTTTATATATATATATATATATATATATATATATATGTGTGTGTGTGTGTGTGTGTGTGTGTGTGTGTGTGTGTGTGTGTATGTTACACTGGAACTTGGTGAGAGGGGAGGTCAATCAATTGAAATTAAGAAAATGGTAAGATGACCCAGTAGTCTGTAGAATACACTGACTGCTTCTCTGCAGAGGGGTAAGACTCCCCCAATGAGTGTCCTGGATATAACATTAAACAATTTAATGGTGAGGCTCCTGTAATACTGGAGCTTTGGGAATTGCTGAGTGCCACTTTATTGCCATCGCTCCCAGGTCCACTCTGTTGCAGAGTGGTAGCACCTGATAGGGTCCTATCTATGAGTCAAATAGAACTAAAAAATATACTTATGCTAAATTGAATTGTTTGAAATAGAACAGTTTTTGACATTTAATCACGTATAAGAATTGTTGGAAATAGAACTGTTCATTTGTATAAAAATGGATTTAGCTTTAAATAACCTTCAATGGTTGATATGCCATTAAACAAAATCAAACTAAACCAAACCTAACCAAAAAGTAAAGATTGTATTCTTAAGAATATCTTAATTGTTTGAATATTATTTTGACATAGAAAAAACATTTGGAAACCCTAAAGATTAGATGTCTTGAACAGGTAGTCCAGATCTGGCAAATAAAGATAACTGGATTATTTCGGAGATTATCAAAAATTGAATAGATTTGTTTTGCATTAAAAAACTGACCTGGAGGGTCTCATTAGAGAATCTTAATTGTGCAATATTATTAGAACAACTAAAATATGGGGATAAAAAAATGAATTGTTTATTTCGGCAATAATCAGAAAAGGTAGAATTGTTTACATTAAAAATGTAGGGTGATTTGTCTGATAGTTAAAAATTTGGTCATTTGATAAATTCAGAAAATTTCTTTGAAAAATAGATTTGTCATAAAAAGAAAGATACCAGGTTGAGTATATAGAGGGTGGAATAAGCAAAAGGGTACGAAGAACCTGCTGATACTATGTATCATTGAAAGATACAAATTAAAGTAGGTTGGAGTCACAAGGGTGGAACCAGCCCTCTGATGACTAAAAAGGGGTTGGATGATTCCCCAATTTTGTAAAAGCTGCTTCAAAGAAAACTGGATGATGAGAAATTAGCTTTAAGGATGAACAAACATCATAACTAGCCAACCCCCATGCTGATTAGATACTGGATTTAATATGAACTGAAATTTTTGACATCTCTAAGAAAATTCAGAAAGTCATGAGAGTTGTGGTCAGTGTCAGAAGAGTAAGAAGAGAATTTCCAGAAAGAAACGGTCTGCTATTGCCCCTGAAACAAGACCTTGATCTGATGGTTTTGTTTGTTTTGGTTTCTTTGTTTAATGGCATATCAACACTTTGTAGGTTATTTAATGCCAAAGGCATTCTCCTTGAAGAACAGTAGTGGTACTATTTAACCTATAGCTGGGAGGATAAGGGGGTTCATACCTTTCCCAAGGGTATTTGCCTGAAAGTGAACATAATAGCGCGACTGGAGTACGAACTCGCTTACAACGATTCCGCAGTCCATCGCTTTAACCCTTACACCACGAGGACGCCCCCCACCCTAGTATAGTGTAGTATTTTTTTGTTTTTTGCATATTGAATATAGTCATTAGTATAAGTACTAAAGTCTTGGTGTACTATTACACTATAACAGAGCAAGTTGAATGCAGAGAAAAGAGTCAGAAAAAAGTCTGCTACTGCAGCTGTTATAGTCTATCGCGATTTGAGAGACCTCCTGAACCAAGACCTTGAACCAGACAGCAAATACTTAACTTACTCTTAGACCATGTACAGTTGTGTTGCATAATTCAATATCACTTGACTAGGACCAGAGCAGTAAGGGTTAAAATCACTTTATACAATGAATGATATAAACAAAGAGTTGTTATATTTCTAATAGTGATGACTTTATTCTTTATTTTGATGTAACTCTGAGAGGTTTACATAATAGTCAATCAATAAATTACATGAATTTCACATAAGGAGTTGACAATTAAAAACACTATTTAAAGTTGTACTTTTTCAAGGAAATCAGTTGTAATGGGTCCAGTCAAGTCCTGTGTGATTGTCATCATGAGCTTCTTTACTGAATGCAGTGCACGGAACTTTTTCTTTACTGGATAGTCAGTGTTTGGACTGTCTTTTCAACTTTGGCTTCCAGAAAAGGTATGATAGGCTAGTCCACAACATTATGTAAAACTTTATTATTTTAATCAATAGATAGATATAATGCTTTGCTGTGACACTTTGGATAAAAGTAACAGCATTTTTAGCCTTAGAAACAATGTAAGCTTTTTCATTTCAAAAACATATCTTATGTAATTTATTTTTGAGGTGAAAAATTGGTCTTAAAAAGTCTTTCATTACATGAGTATTCATGGTATCCTCATTTCTCATTCAGAACTAATCTAAACATTCAGTTGCTGTTGGGGAAAACCAGGTCTATATGATCATAATGTTATGTTTAATATTACTTTCCAAGTCTTTGTTCCCAGGCAGTGTTGAAATATTTTTCTTGTGTTATATATTTATATATATTCTTATGAGATGCCAATCCATATGTGTAGATAAATGAAAGTATCAAAACATATAACTATGCATATCATATGTAAAGTAAACAATGCTTTTTCTTCCTACAAGTTTCTCTCCTTTTCTGGTCTATCCAGATACAGCTGTAAATTATTGGGACCGAATGCCTGTTATTCTGATTTATCTGCCCATAGCAAAGAATAACATATTCCATGTGAAACCTGTCAATTCAGTTTCAGTGGCAAGAGATGGTTGGCAACCTGTGCAGACTAAATCATAATAATAGTAAAAAATGAGGAGGGAGAAGATAGTGTAAAGGTTTAGCTATATAAAAGACAGGAAGATGAAGAGGAGAAGGGAGATAACTCTGTCACTTAATGCATTTTCTCACTTGCATAATATTCCCATAACTCAATCTGGGCTGGGGGAAAGAAAAAGACAAACGGATGCTACATATCTGCCCCATTTGACACATTGAAGAGTAGTCACTGCATCGTGGCATGACTACCCAGTTTTAAATAGGTGCCATCATCGTTGATGTATGAAGGTATCAAGGAAAAATGATTGGTGGGGAAGAAGAAAAACTTGGAAGAAGAAGAAAACAATAGACTAGCTTGGATAGGGATGATAAAAAAAGGAATGGTTGGATTATGGCCAGTAGCTGTCAACGGCAGAAGGTCTTTGGCTGGAAGCCATAACTTCAAGAGGTGTGAATAAGAAGAAAATAGGTATGGAGAAAAATAAACAAATATGATCTATTTAGTAGATAGGTAGGTACAAATTAAGATAGATAGATAGATAGATAGATAGATAGATAGATATGCCCTGACAAGAGATAGATAAAAATATGACAGAACTGAGATAGATAGATGAACAGAAGGATATTTATGAATATAAATAGAGTTGAAACTATCCTGACGAAACACTTCTAAAATCACCTAGGATACTTAGAAGAGTGTTGGACATCTGGAAAGAATTGCTGTTTCTCAGACTCATTGAAAAACCACCAGTAAGAGCTGAAGTGAAAAAAAGAATAAAAACGATAATAATGCAATGGTGTCATGGATATTCTTTAGATTTGCACATGAAACAAGCTTTGGAGTAAAGGTCTATAAAAAATGACAAATGAATTACAACAACTCAATAAACAGACTGAGATAGATAAATTGGTAGTTAGATATATATGGCCAGAGTAAGTTAGAGAGATTGATAGATAGATATACTGATATATCAATAGAGGGGAACAAAATGTGATATTTATGAATAGAAATAGAAAGTTCATAAAGAACTTCTTGAGTGTTCCTGCATGATTTTTGTAATATCTTACATCTTTCACTGTTCTTTGGAAAGTTGTGTCCACTCTTAAAACATTAAAACCAATTTGAAGCTGGAGTAATTCATTAAGTTTAACTTCATTTCGCACTAAGCCATTGAGGCAGTTTCATCAGGTTTGATCAATTGACTGATGTTAACAGCATGTCAATCCATATAGGGTTATTCCTTGCCTAGATGTGTTATATTATTAAGGAATGATTCTTTTATATTAATCATTTTTCATCAATTATATTTTATCATTCAGTTTGGTAGGGCATTGAACTATTTGGCTCTTAGTTCAGGTGCACAGTCATTGGGTACAGTTTTACGCTCACGTGCAAAGGATATGACAATCACCATTGTCATATCAAACCCCAGACAGGAAATGGGGCTGGAGTGTGGATGACATCATGCCTGGAAGAGATAGTCCTGGGAATTTGATGATTTTGAAAAAAGTGTGAGTTGGAGGTTGACATTGGACCATGGAGGCAGATAGTTGAGTTCTCTGCCCCAAAGGCAGAGAGTTGAGTTTTCTACTGTTGCGGTGGTAGTTAAGATTTTCGGGTCTCTACCAACGGAGATCTTAAACACCACAAGATGCGCCACACATTGGGGATGGTTAGCATAGTAAGAATTGTGTCTATCTCTTCATGTCGAAGAACCAAAGTCAGAAGTTAATAAAAGCATTTTGTACCTGAACAAAAGAGTCCGCCTGTATTTGTATTTGTCTGTGTTTGCATATGTATACATGTTGTATACAACAGATGTGAGGGAATTGCATTTACTGGGTGTTGCTGCTTACATTCTAGGTACAGTTGTTTCTTTAAAGTTTTTTTGGCAGATGCTTCTGTCAAATACAAAAGATTTTCAAACAGATGGGACCTTAACCGGTACTACTTCTCTGGGTTAAATTGGATTGGTTTGGTTTAATTTGATTTGGTTTTATGGTATATCAAACATTGTAGGTCATTCAATGCCAAATCCTTTATATACATATATATTAGATATATAATTTCTTAACACATTTTGTAGATAACATTTTAAAATTAGCCTGAGCTCATTTCTTTCACACAATTAAATGGATTCACTAATTTTTAACTAATATGAACAATACTATTTACTATTAATCATTTGTTTATACACAGTTTAATGTTTTCAAGTATTGCTATTCAACACTAACAATTCAATTTAACATCAGTCATTTGTTTAAATGGAGTTAAATGTTCAAACAGTTCCATTTCATGGGATTCAGTTTAGCATAAGTCATTTGTTTGTACTCAGTTTAAATATCAAAGTACACACTTTAAATGGCGAAGAGTTTTATTTAATACTTAGATAGGACCCAATCAGGTACTACCACTCTGGGCCAGAGTGGAACAGGGAACAATGGCAATGAAGGGGTACTCTACATTCCCCAAAGCTCCAGCATTACTGGAGCCTCACCATCTGATTGTTTACGGTCATATCCAGGATGCAAGTTTGTGGAAGTCTTACACCTCAGCAGAGATGCAGTTGGTGTATTCTCCAGCCCTGTCACATGGTCTACCACTGAGAGGAGAGAAATAAGAAATTTCCCCTACCCCTCCGTGTTTGAATTAACAGACCGCCAAAGACTGACCGTTAAAAGAGGAATAAGGAATGTAGGTCAATTCCTCGTGGCCGAGGTAACAAATCCAGGTCAGAATGAAAGCCAACAGATGTTTACACTCTGTGACTGGATGGATAAAGAAGGGGAACATTGAGGATAGTTACAGTAGTCCGAGTGAATCGCCTGACAGGGTGAAGGAAGAAGAAAGAGGCTAAATGATTGGCCAGAACCCTAAAGCAGAAGTAGCACCCTTTTCGTCAGCGGAAATAGGAATAAGGAAATCAGTTTTCAGGACGAGGTCGCCATGGAAGGATGCGTGATCTGATGCCAAACTCCGGGCGTAGAAGCAGAGCTGAGTTTTAGGACAGCAGTTGGTGTGACAAGATGTGTTGACACTGTGGCCAAAACTTCGGGTGATGAAGCAAAATAGAGCTCTTGGACAAGAGATAGCAGAGCTCCATAGAATCCTGCTCACCCATTAAAGAAAATACTCTCAGAAGAAACTCGTCGTCGAAAAGCTAAGTAAACCTAAAAGCCGTTTTATCCCTCCACCCTTCCTAAGTATTGCAATTGTATGTTCTTTCTCTCTCTCAATTTAAAGAAAGTAGAAAGAAAAGAAAAAAGAAGAAAGAGACATTTATGTCGGAGACTGTTTACTGGGAAACATAGCCGAACCCTATAAATATTTGTTTGGACCTAGGCGTATTAAAAACCTTGTTATATTTTAATGTCCCCACATGTTGAAACTTATTCATTGTGTTGTTTGCTTATCGAGTTGCCTTCTTTTTGCATATTCCTTTTCAGCTTCATTTGCCTCAGTTTATTCTCGCTAAATGTCCTATTCACCTTTTAAAAATATCACACGGGAAACTGGAATTGTCGACTGCGATAAATGATATTATTATGTCTAAACCTAGAGGCCCATATCTTCCATTATCCTTGGGGTAGGAAGAGATTGTGGCCTGGTGGGTGTGTGTGTAATGTGAAATTTGGAAACCCCTTGCTAGTGGCGGTCAGTCTGGCCCCAAATTAACCCCCACATAATCTGCTAGTTCCTCTATGCCCAAAAAAGGAATCTTAACTGGAATTTACTCTGCAAGGGATCAAGTGCCAGACTGCCCTGTCTTCACACGTGCGAGAAATAAACTCCCATCCTAGGATAAATATTTAATGGCACCATCACAGCCCCAACCAGTCAGAGCTGACCTGGAAGTGATGGCAATAAAGGGGTACTCCACACTCCCCAGATCTCTAGAACTGGAGCTTGATAATCATATGCAGTGTCATAACCTGGACACAGTATGATCCAGGATTCTTTCATTTCTTTCTATATTGCTAATTCTATAAATAGCTTCAGTGACTTTAAAAATAATATTGTTGCAGAATCATTGATATTCTTCAGATTTGTGCATGAAATGAAATAAGCTTTGGGATAAAGGGCTGTAAAAATATGAAAATACTAAGAGACTCTTATCATCATCATAATCATCATTAGAGTGTGCTGACAGCATGTATTCCTTTGACACTCTCTTGTCTTCCATCTCTATCAATCATCACACTTGGTAGATCCTCTAGACAGCATCCAGTGTTGATGCAAGTTTTTGCTGGTTCACCATTGCCCTTGTGTAGGTGCCCATTTGTAGGTACTCATAGGGAAACATTGCTTATGAGTTGATCCTAAGTTCTCTAGCAGTGTCCCGCGTGTCTTGCTCATCTTTCTTGGACGGTTTGTAACATGAGAAGTAAATAGCCATACAAATGCTGTTTTGCAGATTGCTGCTCCCAGATTTTGTAAATGAATAGCATACAGTATCCTTGTGTTTTTCTCATCCAACTTTTTCTCCGAGCATTTCATCAGAGTCCTAGTGGTGCAACAATATAGTGGTACTGACACAGCTACACCTTGGAAGAATTGCTGTTTTATGGTTCATTTCTAAATTTCTCACCATTTAGCTTGTACACAAACATGATTCAATATTCATTGGTCAAAGAAGTGGACATTAAGATATTAGTTGGTCCGTTTCTGCTTAAAGGGAAAAAGTCAGACGTGATTGTTTTAATAGCGATATGAAAAAAATGTACACTATCTATAGAAAAAAAAGATATCTTTTTATCAATAAAATTCATTATTATTATTACTATTATTATTATTGAGAATAATCTGCATCAATTATTAGTATAAAGGACTTAACAGTTTTTTTGTAGCTTTGTATGTTATCTGGAAGAAAGTGGACATTCTTTTCATTGCAGCCCCAAAGATAATTAATTTTTTTTTCAATGATAAGAGTATTCATAAATTCCTTGATTATTTGTTATTGTCATTTCTTGTTTCTTGAAGAAAAAAATGAACAAACTAGAAACTTTTTGGTGAAAAATTCAAACAATGTGCGTGTGATTGTGGTTACTTTTAGATAGTGCAGGCGATGATCAAAAGATCAGAAAAAAATGAAGAAAAAGAATTGAAAAGAAAAAAAAAGAGAAAAAAAAAAGCAATAAGTATTTTGGTTGGTTATTTAGTGTGTTAGCAAAAGGAACTGGATAAGAAGGGAAAAAGAATGCAGAGAGACAGTTTATAGCTAAAAAGAAAACATAATTTAAAAAAAAAAGACATATAAAACATGGGGAAAAAAAGCAGTAGAAATCTGAGAAAAGAAATTCAGAACCAAAAAGAAAGACAAATGAAATAGAATGAGAAATGAATGGGAAAGAGTAAAGGAGGAGAAAAAGATAACTTTACTGAAGGAAAGGTATAAAGAATTATAAAAGAATGAAAAAAGTAATGAAGTTGATACTTTGAAAATGAGAGCTGGTAGAAAAAAAGAATGTGTAATGAAAAAATGATGAAAGAAGAATTTAAGAGAAAATGAAAAAGCAAAAAGTAGCAATTAAATGAGGTTAAAGAAGAAAGTGAAAAAGGATAAAAAAAAGAATTAGAAATTAGAGAAAGAAAAGAAAAAATGAATATGTAAGAGAAAGGAAAGAAAAAAAGAAGAAGATTAATGGATAAAGGAATAAGATACACACACACACACATATATATATATATATATATATATATATATATATATATAGAGAGAGAGAGAGAGAGAGAGATAGATAGATAGATATAGATATAGATAGATTGATAGATAGATAGAAAACAGATCATACTGATGTATATAAATACATACATATATACATGTATATAGCAAAAGAGAGGGAGGAATATAAACAGAATAGATAGATAGATAGATAGATAGATAGATAGATAGATAGATAGATAGAAATCAGATCATACTCATGCATACATACATATATATGAGTGTAGGAAAAATATAAACACACACACACACACACATATATATATATATATATATATATATATATATATATATATATATATATATATATTATGCATGTATAGAGAGACAGAAACAGAGAGAGTGAGAGTGAAATAGAAACTCAATGACATAGAGAGATAGATTTGTTGAGAGAGAGTGAAAAGAGCAAACTCAGACAAAACAGAATAAGAACCATTTTCTAAAAGGCAAACTCATGCATACATACATATATATGAGTGTAGGAAAAATATAAACACACACACACACACACACACACACATATATATATATATATATATATATATATATATATATATATATATATATATATATATGTATGTATAGAGAGACAGAAACAGAGAGAGTGAGAGTGAAATAGAAACTCAATGACATAGAGAGATAGATTTGTTGAGAGAGAGTGAAAAGAGCAAACTCAGACAAAACAGAATAAGAACCATTTTCTAAAAGGCAAACAAAAGATGAAGAATATTGATGAGAAAAAAAATTAAACATTAAAGTGAAAGGAAAAATCAAACAAAATGGTAAATAATGGAAGAAAAAACGGCGGAATAAAGATCAGATAAAAGAACATTTGAGAAATATAAGGAAATATTAAAAAACAACAGAATATGAATAAAAAGTGAATAGAATAAAAAGAAAAGAAAGAAAAGAGAAAGGAATAATTTACTTTAAAAAGCAAAAAAGAGAAAAATGGAAGATTTTTTTTTTTTAATTAATGGAGGCTTAGAAAAAGTAACGAAAAATGGAAACAAATGAAAAGAGAAAGAAAACAAATAAAGGAAAATGAAGAATTAGATTGAATAAATATTTAAGAAATTGAGTGAAAAACTGATATAAAGAGAAAAAATTACCATAGAGAGAAAAAGCAAGAAGGGAGAAATCAGGAAAATGTAAAAAAACAGACAAAAAAGATCAGGTGAAAGAAAGATGGAAGAAAAATTTAAAAAATGAACAAGAAGAGAATACTAAAGAGAGAATGTGAAAAAAAAGCAAAAGAATTACAGTCGAAATCCAAATATGAGCTGAGGGTAAGAGATGAGAAAGGAAGTATTGATTTGGCTTGACAATAATAATGATTACACAGAAAATAAAATCGAAAGAAAAAAAGAAAACATTTAAGAAATGAACTGCCTTACAAGAACTGGAAAGGAGTGCACATCTTTTTTGTCTGCAAACTCTTCTGTCTTTTTGTTCTGAGGGTCTTTTCAATGTGTCTCTTCAGGCCTAAATACACCCCCACATTACCACCTCCTCATTCACTGTTAACCAAGCCAATAGATTCAACTGGGTTGAATTAATAAGATTTCTTGTAATTTTTTGTAGTTTGGTGATTAAATGGATAGGTGGAGATTAATAAAAAAAAAAAGCTGTGGCAGTTGGTAAAGTTTTATGAGAAACACTATTTTGAAAATGCAATGAGCTGGAATCTCTTTTGGTCAAAATCTCAGATCAGGCTTGAAAAGAGCTTTGCAAAGATTAAAGCAGACAATTAAAGTAAAAGAATTTTATTTATTTATTTATTTTATATTTATCTACTGAACTATTATGAACTAGCTAAGTGTCTAAAGATTTGAAACTGAGACTTCAGTAGTCACCATTCAATCTGTAGTCTTGGGCATATAAAGCCATTTACAGCATTTCCTCGTGCTGTATCATCTTATATTTAAGATACCCATATATATATATATATATACCTCAATATATATCTATACACACACACCGAGGAAAGTATATGTATAGAGAACTATGTATCTTATTTATAAGATATAAGGTGTGTATATATATATATATACGCTCCCCCATGGGGGTTGATTACTGGCCAAGGAATTTTCGGCCGCCGCTCGCATAATGCAAAGCTCTTCGAAAGAACTGAGCACTCTGGTAGCCGGTAGGGTATACAAATGTAAACAAACGGACGCTGCTGCTGCTGCTGCTGCTGCTGCTGCTACTACATAATACCTTAAAAATTCCCTTAGCCAACGTGGTACGCTTGTTGGCCGAGCGGTCTGAGACTTAGTCTAACACAAAGTTGGATGTGTTTCGATCCCGGCTGCAAGCGTCCTATGTGGCTAGTCACACTGAAGAGTTCTGATAGAACGAAACAGTCTGTCTGTGGATGACAATATATATATATATATATATATATATATATACATTGAAAATAACAGAAAAGGACTACGTGTTTAGCTTTTTATTGATCTGTTTTTGTTAGCAAACATCTCGGTTTCTGTATCCTCTGGCCTTCCTCAGTTGCCCCTTGTTTATCTGGGTATGGAAATGATTTAACCTGTTTAAACAGTCAAAACTTTAGAAATTATTTTCCAGGTTAAATCAATCTATTGAGCTTCAACTGCTATTAATTAGTTTTCTATCCTATAAAAGTCTGATCGATCTGATAAATAAAATGGGATTTCTTTCACTCAGTGTCAGTTCTAATGTGTAGATGCTCCACCTGGACACTAACAAAATGCAATGAGAAAAAGCAAGATGGGAACTACACAATAATGTTACGTGCTGTATTGAATAAATTCTGGAAGCAGCACCCCATAAGATAATAGCAGTATGGAGACTTACCTTCCATCTCACAAACCATCTAAGTAAGACGAATAAGACATGCGGAGTTCTGACGGAGAAATAAAAACAAATTCATAATTGATGTTCTCTGATGGACTCGTACTCATAGACCCGCCAGGTTTGGCCGACTATTTAGGACTTACATACATCAGCTCGTAGTGAATGGGATTATGTAAGAAACAATGGAGAGAGAGAGAGAGAAAGAATAACGGAACTCTGTGCTACCAGCATGATTTGATTATATGTATATATATATACATGTACAAAAACATGTATATATAGGTGTATTAGTCTTTATATCTAATCTATGATTCTGTTGGTGTGAAAAAAACTCAGATTGTACAATTTGCAAATTCTACAAACTGATATCTGGAAAAAAAAATTCGTAAGAAAAGAAAAGACGAAAAATACACGTGCTTCTTGAAAATAATCAAACAGCACTTATCTCTATTCAAAAGAAAAAAACAGCGACAGAATTACCTAAGCTAAAAAGTAAGAAAGTGCTTAATACATGAGATATAGCTAATATCATGAAAATAATTCCTACATGGCCAAGAGCTAGTCTACCAAGGTTTCACCAAACAGCTTTTCAGGATTGCTCTCTCTCTCTCTATATATATATATATATATGGGGGATAAACAAACCGTTTGAAAACGTTTATATTTAATAGAGAGTGTGATAAAATATCGACTTATAGAGCAGGTTGAAGCCTATATGCTATTTAATATAACGCCAAAGTACCTCAACCACAAAAAAATTGCAACATTTTGTTTTTTATGGTTTTTTGTCAGGTTAAGTCTACTCTACATCATACTAAAAGTTGGACAAGATTGTAGTATGGGAAAGTTTCAAATTTCGAAGCTGAACATTTTCGTCTTCATGTAATTTTCTATTACGTTTTAAAACACTAACTCGGTCAGTTTTCATGATAAACCAATAAATCTTGCATTTTGCCCATGTTTTCTGGGTCAGTCTTTCACAAGAAATGGTTACCAGTGATGTTGAATCCCCCCTTATACTATATCTAAGGTTACCTTTACCCCTTCCCTCAGCCACTTCTACAGAGTGGGCCCAAAAAGTGCAGCAATTTCGGTATGGATATCAGGTTATATGATGCGCATTTGCTATTAAAATCTGGCCCCCTTGGAAATAAGCGGAGGATGTTCTGCTATTTTGGCCTACCCTCTAGTGTTGTTCTCATCAAAACTGATATCAAGACGACAGTTGCACCAATGGAGGATACGTATCCAACAACCGCCGAACTAAAATTAGCAGCCACATTAGATTTTATCCCAGCAAGTTTGCGGTTCTTGTTGCAGCATCTGTTTGTTTGGAAGGACACGTCTAGAAAAGTTGCTGGCATCGGACAAGCAGTCGTTCAAGCAGTGCATCCAAGAGCTGTTATTGCGCCTCTACAGCTTGGTGTCACGGTGCAAATGCACCACTTGTATAGATCACGATTCTTGATTGATAGTCTTTCAACCATGGGATTTGCTTCATCATATCCAGAGGTACAAAGGTTTGAAATGAACGTGGCATGTTCACTTGCTCTAGATGTGTTAGGCAGTGACATAGACATTCTTGGTCAGTCCCTGTCGTTTGCAGGAGACAACATGGATCATAACATTATAACATTGGACGGAAAGGGTACCTTCCATGATCGCAGCCATTACACCAGGGATGCAAGTCAGTCATTGTATACCACGACAAAAAACGTCGAAATCACGAAGATCGACATTACAGATTATCGCTTTTCAAAGCATGTCAACCGTTGCTTAGAATTTCTGTCGGTCCCATACATATCTGATGTCTGTGGTCGCAAAGTGGGCATTTTTTCGGGAAATGTCTTCGCTTCCACAAGAGTCCGCCCAATTGGCAAGGCATTATGCACCTGCTGAATAAGGAGTGTAAATATCCAGGAAAATATTCAGTACAATTTCTCCCAATGATAGACATGAACCCAGGAGATAAAACCTGTATCATGTCTACCCTAGATTACCTATGCAGTCTATCGTCAAAACAACATGCTGACTATCATGACTTTTGACCAACCGCTATTTTGGAAGGCGTCTGCAATCGTGAATGCTGTTACAGATGATAGTCCAATTAGGGATGTGATACTGTTGTTCGGCACCTTCCATACCTTCATGAATGTGTTGGGTGCCATTGGGACTTTGATCGATGGCACTGGACCCAAGGAGATCATGAAGACATTATATGGTGAAAATGCCGTCGTACACATGAGTGCAAAGGCAGTGCAACGAGCATTTCGTGACCACCTGCTGGTGAATCAGTGTCTCACACATTCGATTGTTGCCAAGATCATGGAGGATGAACCCGGTTTTCAGGACCAAGTGGAGGAACTTGAGCGATTGTACAAGTTGATGGAGATTGGCGAGTGTGATTTAGATCCATTGTTGGAATCAGATTGCATCGACAGAATTCACAACTCTTTAACTGAGAAAAAAGATGAACATGCTAAGTATAGCTTGGGCACTTGTTTCAGCTAATCGAATGGGGTCTTGGGAGATGCAACTCAGTGCTGTCTCAGCTTGTCTGCCAATATTCGCGGCCACTGGTCATCCAAATTATTTGAAGTCGGCTCGTCTATATCTCCAGAAGATATATGCCTTGAAAGACGATAATCCTGAAGTACATCAGAAGTTCCATTCTGGGTTTCCCGTAATCCGATGCAGCAGCCAATACAGGGCTGCTCTTGGCTCCGATCTTGTGATGAAGCAGACATTAATGCGCTCTCTCAAAAGTCAAGGTGGGTTGACGCGAGGGAGTGGGATGTCCGAGCACCAGAGAACAGTTTGGGCCATGTCATCCACTGTGTCATCCCTTTAAAACCTCGCCATGCAAGATCTTACCGAAAGAAGTAACGTAACAAGTGAACAACATAAGGAGTTGTCTGCCTCTCGGTTGAAATGAGATGAGATAGATCTCGGAAAAGTTGCGGGAAAATTAGACTGTTACACCGTTTTCAACTGATAAATCGTTACGCAATATCATCACAGGAATTAATGCCAACGAAGGTGTCAATGTGTAGGACCTCTTGGAAATCGGAAGAGACATTGTTCAAAAAATGGACGGACAATCGATGTTCTCCTACTCTCACAAACGGAGTTTTTATGCAAAGACTCTAGTATCCAGCAAGAACGTGAAAGTGTCTGCAGCACTCCTGTTTCAGAGGTTTCTCGTAATTTCTCAGACGGGTAATCTTCGGCTAGATGATGTCATGTCCTATGAACCGTGTCTATGCCCGATGTCTTCGTTTGCCGAAGCAATCAGAAACTATGTTAAAACAAAATCAGACAGTGGTGTGCTGAAAACTGTTCCAGTCACAGAGTACAACGCACTAGACAGAGGATCTCTTCTTCACCGTCTGAAATGGAAGGAGGGGAGCACCTACAGTTTGATTGCAGACGACTATGCCTCATTCACTGTTGAAAACTATGGAAGAGCGACAGTGGTGTTTGATGGTTATGAGGTTGGACCAAGTACAAAGGACTGTGCGCATTAGAGGCGAAGTCGAAAGTTGAATATAAACAAGGGGAACATTACCGAGGCAACAGTATTTTTTGGGGAAAAGGACGACTTCTTGTCGAATGGGGCAAACAAGCAGGCACTGATCCAGCTGATCATGGAACGAATGAAGCAGAAAGGATGTGATGTTATTCGAACAGAAGTAGATGCTGACGTTAAGATTGCGAAGGCAGCCATCAGTATGTCTGCTTTCAGACCGACAAGCCTTATTGGAGAAGACACAGATCTTTTTGTTCTCTTGCTGTTTCATACAGATGTTTCCAAATGTAATGCACTCTATTTCCGCACTGACAAGGTGAAATCCTACGTCTATGGTCAAGGTTCTCAAACAGGTGCTTGGTGAAGCAGTTTGCAATGACCAATTGCTTCTGCATGCCTTTACAGGATGTGATTCGGTGTCCAGGGTGTTCGGGATTGGAAAGAAGTTGGGGTTCCAGCGAATCTTCAAAAGAGAAAAGACAATGAAAGACTGGTCAAAAGCAGTCTCTCGACCAAAGCAAACGCAGGATGTTTTGGAAACCAATGGTTCTAAGGCAATAATAACACTGGTCAATGGAGATCAGAAGGACTCACTGGCTTCGATTAGATATAATATGCTCCACAAAAAAGTTGCAAGGGCAAAGATGTTCGTCACGCCAGAACGACACCCTCCAACCGCCCCTGCCAGTAGATTTCATTCTCTGCGGACTTACGATCAGGTTATGGAGCGGATGGGATGTAGTAATGGCACCATCTGAGTGGGGATGGAAGGTTGAAGGGGACAAACTTGTTCCAGTGATGACAGACAAAAGTCCTACTCCAGATGAGCTGATTCAGATGATTCACTGCAACTGTTTGGAAGGATGCAATACCCTAAGGTGCACCTGCAGAAGGCATGAACTAGAATGCACCAGTGCATGTGGACATCGCCAAGATGGCAACTGTGACAATATGAAAAATGCTCCAGTCATAGATAATGAGGATGAGAAGGAGGAAGTGTGAACAACTTTGAAAAAAACATTATGACAGGTGAATCGGGGTGGGGTAGGGTAGATATGGTATAAGGGGCGATTCAACATCACTGGCAACCATTTCATGTGAAAGATTGACCCTGAAAACATGGGTAAAAATGCAAATTTTATTGGTTTATCATGAAAACTGGCCGAGTTAGTGTTTTAAAACGTAAGTCGAAAATGTTCAGCTTCGAAACTAGAAACTTTCCCATACTACAATCTTGTCCAACTTTTAGTATGATGTAGAGTAGACCCAACCTGACATAAAACTATAAAAAAAACAAAATATTGCAATTTTTTTGTGTCAGTTGGTGCATTGACTCGTCTACTAAAGGAAACTGCTATCTCATCTCTTCATGTCAGGTTCATTACTAAAAGTTTCAAGTATTCAAAAATAAAATTATGTTGTGGTCTTGAAGGGACAGAAATAAATAACACAAAGTGATGTATAGTTTACAGCAATGTACATTTACGGAAATACTGATAGTAATGGTTACCTGTAACTGACTAGACTTGGTTGAATCGTTTGTCTATATATAGTGTCGGGGAGGGTCCATGCAGTGACGTCATGGGGTATATCACCATAACAAATTGTCTGATGAAATATATGTTTAAGTGACAATCGTATTTTTTAAAACCTAAAACGTTGAGTAATGAAAGAGACATGTAGAGGTGAGATAGCACTATATATATATATATATATATATATGGGGATATTTGTGTACATGTATGTGTATTTATCCAACACCTCTGCAAAAAATGGATGCAAGACAAGGTCAGTTTTTAAGTAAAGTTTAACAGGGTGGAATTCTTAGTTTTCCTCCTAGACTAGCTGGCATATCAAGGTTAAAGAGCTTAGTCTGCCCTACTACTTACTTGAAGAAAAAATAGTTTGATTTATACCTTTCATATGAAGTATTACTGATTTAAAAAAGGGAAACAGCCTTGTCCGAAATTTGAACTTGGTTACTCTATTTCCTTGGATGATAAACATTACAATACCAGTGCTTCTTATATATATATATATATATATATATATATATATATATATATATATATGCCACATACGCTGAAAGGCATAGCTCTTTGCAAGAATTGAACACTCCGGGTAGCCAATAACTTATATGTAGAATCATATACAAATAAAATTGCCTCACTTACGCTACAGATGACGATGTCTCTGGCGTAAGGTGTCTGATATGATGTAAAGTCAGCCGGGTTTTGATCTCAGCTTGAAACGTCTCACGAGGCAAGCCACACTGAAGGGTTGTAATGCAACGAAACAGTGTGTGTAGATACCTAATATATATATTGCATTTTTTGTTTGTGAATTGTCATTTAAATCAAACCTGTTTCTGTTTGAACATTCTTCTCACATTTTAGAATAAGTAGATAAATATAAAAGCGAGGCTACTCAATAATAAGCTTTTATTAGTTATTTCATTTGAGTGTGACAGATAAAATAGAGGTGTCCAAATACATATGATATTTCATTATCACAGATTTTTTTTTTGTGTCATTTTAATGTAAAGTTTCGTGGTCGTGTTATTATATCAATTCTTACGTTTATTTTCTTCCTTGGAAAACGTTATAACCCAAAACATTGGACTTCTGTTTTTTCAACAGATCTTTATTCTGCAGCTTTTTATTCTTATATGTTTATTAATTCCTTCTATTTATTTATTTATTTATTTATTGTTTTTCTTCATTCAGCCAACCATGTTTATATCTGTTTTAACGTGATAAATTTTCTTATATGATTTGCACCTCCAGAAATGGTTACGTGACTCCATGCTGTTTCTCGCATTCAGTCTGATCACGTTTGTGCAGCCAGGCTTGTTTTTTTTTTCTGGGTCTCGTTAATGATGATAACTATTTTCACGGTAGTTTTCCTTATTAAGATCTTATATAATTACCAAACTAAAATTCTTTTCCCTGATTATTCCACACATATCAAAATTAAATGAGTGGTTACAAGGCAGAAAATATTTTTCTGGCGGAAAACTTGCTCTATCCAATGGTGTTTTTGTGCTCCTTAAATCTGTTATAGCTATGATACATAAGAAATAGGAAGCATTAATTTCGGATCAACTCTCTTATGAGCGTACTAGGTTCTGATGTGAGAAAATATTTTATTGCTGAAAACTTGCTCTATCCCATAGTATTATTGCGCTCCTTGTATATGTTACTCAAATGATACAATGAGAAATGTGCTCATTTCAAAAACTATTCTAGGTTTTTAGGTCTTAAATCATAACAACCAACACACGAAAGTTTACAAATTTTTCCACTATTTAGTCGCTATAAAGTACAACTCTACCCAAAGCAAGTAAACTTTATATTTGCACAACGCAAGAAATTATCTTGCAGTAACTGCCAGGCCTGGGAAAGGCGGAGAGAAAAGTATAAAAATAAAGGACATAAAAAAGGGAGAAGGGAAGCTTATTTTTGCTACCTGAAAGAAAAGTGAGTCTATATTTCTCAAAAACAAAAACAACCAGTTCTCACAAAAAAAGACAAAATTAAAAAATTAAAAAAAAAAAAACACGATAGGGTAGAAACAAATAGTTAAATGACCCTCTTCACCCCTTCCATTCCAAGTAGTGGCCCTACCAAATTCTATTTAAGTCCGTAAAATGACACAAGACAGTAGATGACAAAGCAAGCTATGAAAGAAGAATACCCATGTTTCCAATGGAATCCAAGAGTCAAAAGTTCGTCAGTATAATATTGTCTTTAAGTGTTCTATCATTTAAAATGCATGAACGATTTTACTTTAAAATTGTATGTTCTTTTGTTTGTAAAATCACAGTTGTATACTATCTGTGTCTTATATGTAAAGGCAATTTTACCGTAAATCCTACTTGATATCTGAACTTGTTCAAAGAAACCAACACAATTAGAACCCAAGAACCTAAGCAAACGTAAAATAGAATGCCTATAAGGATACTAAGAAGCATAAAAAATTACGTTAATGAATTAAAAAAAAAAGATAGACGTGGACTTTAAGAAAGTTAAAACTGGCCTCAGTGTTCGAAAAATTAGCTACAGAGCTCAAACAACAAAAATTACTAAAATGCAAACACAATACAAATAGCAACATTTAACGTTAGAACCTTAAATAGAATAGGACAACTACCGGAGCTGACTGCATCTGCCATAGAGAATAAAATAGACACAATATGCATTCAAGAACACAGATACACACATAGCGAGTATATTAGATATCACGATACGGGCGATGGATTGACGCTAGCCCCTGCATTAGCATGAAAAAACTCTGTCAATACCTTTATAGGAGGAGTAGGTATGCTTATAGGATCAGAAGCCCTAAAATCACTAAATAGTATAGTGAAAATACACCCAAGGATGATGGTAGCTACTTTAAATGGCAACCCCAGAGCCTCAATCATCTCCTGCTACGGCCCAACCAATATTAGAGAAGAAACTGAACTCATCGTCTTCCACGATGAGCTATACTCTCTTGTGCGTTGCATCCCGAAACACAACGTTCTCGTCATTGGCGGAACATGAATACGAAAATTGGAAAAAACGGAAACCACAAATACAGCCTACGCAACTCATCAAACAGGAATGGACAACATCTAACAGATTTCACGATAGAAAATAGATTAACCTGCCTAAATACAAACTTTCAAAAAAGAGAGTGAAAATTATGGACCTACATATACGCAAACAATACTAAAGTTCAGATAGACTACGTCTTTATAAACAAGAAATGGAAAAATAGCGCAGTGAATTGTGAGGCTTACTCCTCTTTCGTGGGTGTGTCCTCCAATCACCGAATTGTCACGGCAAAAATACGATTGAGCCTACGAAAGAACGCCACCTAAACTACGGCTACCTTACCCTATGACTGGGCCTTTCTTAATAATAAGGATATTAGAGGTAAATATGTAATAGCATTAAGAAACAAATTCGATGCACAGAAGACAGAAACATGTACTCCGAATGACAAATATAAGGATTTCGTCAACGCCCACCTAGACGCAGCAGCGAAATGCATACCAACAAAACATAGAACTAAATCTAGAGTTCCATGGGAGACATTAGTGGTTAAAGAAAAACGCGCAGACGTGAAAATTGCCTCCAAATGCAATAGGAAGAACCCAACTAACACAAATGCCCTGAAACTAAAAAAGGCACAAAATGAATTCGCAAGTATATGCCTAAAAGCCCAGACTGAATACATACAAAATCAAATAAATAAGATTAGAGACTCAGGCAATCTAGGATAGCATGGCAAACGATAAACGAAGTAAACAGAAGGAATAGCACAGCCAAAGCTAAATTGAAAGTTATAAATCATCAAGAACGAATAAAACTGTGGAAACATTTCCAGAATCTACTTGGAAACCCACGATAAGCTACATACGAACTAATCACGAGAATTATTAGTAAGCAATTAGATATTAAACTGGGACAGTCTACGCTAGAAGAACTCGACTCAATACTTAGAAAAATTACAAATAGAAAAGCCGCAGGGCGTGATCAAATTCCCCTAGAAGTATAGAAGACCAGACAATTCGATGACAAGTTGTTCCGACACTATAATGCACTTTATAATCAAAATCCGATAGACAGATGGATGAAGGGATACACCCTCCCTTTCTCTAAAAAGGGCTACCTTGGATTAGCCAAGAACTACCGAGGTATAACAGTTACATCCATAGCAGCCAAAATATACAATGCCCTAATACGCAACCACATAGAACCCAAGATTAAAAACATTCTGAGGAAGAACCAAAATGGCTTCCGGGGAAATAGATCCACGACCTCACAAATATTGACTATCCGTAGAATTCTAGAAGGCGTACGGGCAAAAAAACTACAGGCAATAATATTATTTGTCGACTTTACCAAGGCCTTTGATTCCATACAAAGAAAGAAGATGGAGCAAATTCTACTCGCATACGGTCTACCAAAAGAAACCGTCGCAGCCATAATGATTCTCTACAGAAACACCAATGTGAAAGTGCGTTCTCCGGATGGAGACACAAACTACTTCGACATTGTAGCTGGGGCACTGCAAAGAGACACACTTGCTCCATACCTCTTTATCATATGTCTAGACTACGTGCTTAGAACATCGATCGATAAAATCAAAAAACGGTTTCGAGCTGACAAAGAAAAGAAGCAGAAGGTACCCTGCAAAAACAATTACCGACGCCGACTACGCCGATGACATAGCGATTCTGGCAAATGCACCCGCCCAAGCCGAAACCCTACTGCATAGTCTGGAACGAGCTGCCGCAGGCATTGGCCTCCATGTCAATGCACACAAAACGGAATATATGTGCTTTAATCAAACAGACGATATTTCCACACTAAACGGTAGCTCTCTGAAACTTGTAGATATATTCACCTACCTAGGAAGCAGTGTCTCATCGACCGAGACAGACATCGACACGCGACAAACAAAAGTATGAACAGCTATCAATAGGCTATCAGTCATATGGAAGTCAGACCTGACCGATAAAATAAAACGCAGTTTCTTCAAAGCAGCGATCGTGTCGATACTGCTATATGGATGAACTACATGGATGCTGACTAAACGTATGGAGAAAAAGCTTGACGGTAACTACATATGAATGCTGCGAGCAATATTGAACACCCCACAAAGCAGCAACTGTACGGCTACTTATCACCCATCACGAAAACTATCCAAGTTAGACGAACCAGACATGCAGGGCACTGCTGGAGAAGTAGACACGAGCTCATAAATGATGTACTCCTATGGAGCCCTTCACATGGCCGAGCAAAAGCAGGGCGACCAGCTCGAACCTACATGTAGCAGCTCCTTGAGGATACGGGATGTAGCCCTGTGGACCTGCCCGAAGCGATGAACGATAGGGAGTGGTGGAGAGAAAGGGTCAGGGATATCCGTGCTGTTGGCACGATAAGATGATAATGATGATGATGATGAATTTATTTCAAGAGAAATAAACTTTACAAATTCCAGTTTTGCATATTTTCCCCTATGCTTGTCGAAAACATTGATAACAAAAATAATACACATACAAGTAACGACAATGTAACCAAAAAACAAAAGAAAGGCATAAAGTAACTTGTTCAAAACAATGTTGTTAACCACCTACTGTCGGTTTAAGTTTTGTGAATAATGAAACACCTTTTTTTGGTATTTTCTGTCAAAGTTCATAGAGAAGCCAATTTTTAGGGTTTATTCTTCTTGTCGGCGTCTCCTATTGTAGAATCAACCTGGACAACTGCGTTCTTCTACTTTCTTGTGTAGACATGTTGAAAACGAAGTTTACTGTTTCTTTAAGTGAACTTCGAGTAGACAAGCGCTTCCTTCTCTAAGATGAATATCTTTCGTTTCAGCTCGAATTTTCTTCTGTTGAGCGTATGAAGGCTTTTGCCACATTTTCTGACCAGAGTTTATAGCTTCCTTTCTCGGTAAAAAAAATCCAATAATACCGTCTCCAGACCTTAAACAACTGTCTTTTGAAGGGGACAGCATACCAAAACCACAAATAGCCTCCAGTTTTCCTGAAGTAATAGATGTTGTCGTGTTTCCTAAACTAGGCATTGAAATATATTTGTCATTTTCGGTGGATAATGAGTTTAAAGCCTGTGATTACGTCCAGCAGGTGCTTTTGTGTGATATGTTAACTAAGACGGCTGCTTACAGCAGTCATTTTAATGAGTTGCGAGCATTAATATCTGTCCTGTTTGTCAAGCAAATATATTCAGCAAAAGCTGCTACTGGTGGGAGAGTTATAGTGGGTGCATGTAATTGTTTAGTGGATATGTTACTCTCCAATTTGTAGTTAGTGAGTTCCCTTCCGTATTTTACGGGTATTACTTTCAGGTTTAATTCCACCACAAATACAACACAAATTTTACAAGCACGTAAAATAAATGGAATATGACAACTACGAACATTAAGAAACAAACAATTTAATATTCATAACAAAACAGGAATAAAAACTAATAAGAAACATAATGTGCGAGCGGCCTTTGTAGAAATACAGTTATGGCCAGTTAAATGAAAATAGGGTTGTTCGCCCGTGTGTGTATTTACATGTAAGTAAAGTCTATCAAATAAATGGGTTCATGGTTGGCCGAAGTAAGGAGGGTAAAAATAATTGGCTTTATTTACATATATAGGTATGTGTGAGTGTATATGAATGATGGACGTAAGTATGGGTCTTTGCTTTCATTAAGTCCGCACGTGTGTTTTCTTAAGATTTTGGTGACAACGTGTCGCATTTTTCCCTTTGAGTCTGATGGCGTGGTTCTCTGCTGTCCGTTCATGACCTCGTAATGTAAAGTCTTTTTGGTAGTAGACGGAATGAACTTTTGGCCGTGTAGGAAATGAATTGAATGACCTGGTTGATTAAATTCGTTATTTATACTTTTGGGGGTCACTAAAGTGGATCAAAAAATAGTTTTATTGCGGGTTCTAAAACTCAAGTTCGTAGACATTTCTTGACCAATCAGTTTCGTATATTTACTTATTTGTTTTAGAGCCAAAAAACTTTCTGTTAATTAGTTTTTGATCCGGATTTTCTAGAATGTTCTTATTCTATATTTTTAGCTGATTGGTTGGAAAATCTAAAAAATGTAACTTCAATGTCAATGCGTTTTTGATCCGAAATTTCGAGAATGTTCTTATTCTGTGTTTTAGTTGATTATTTTAAGGCTAAAAAAAAGTGTGTTCTATTGAGTGAACCAGCGTGCCGCGAAGGAGATATATGGTCTTCTCCACCAGCAGCAGGATAGAAGTAGTTCTATCTTGTCCAAATGGTCAGCGCTGAAAGAAGCAAGGTCTCTTTTTAGCGCAGGGTCACCCTTTCGAGAGGCATGCGACGCTCCTACTTCCTGTCAGGGGTTTCTGGAACCGCTACGTTTTTTTAATTAATTTTTTTTTTTCATTAGTCTTCACAGTTCCCAGTTTTTGTTGTAGTTTTCGTGGAAATAACTTGGAGTCATTACTTTTGGAGCAGCATCTCTTAAGATATTAGTATACAACATTTACAAAAATTCATATGCAGGTGATAATGTGATAAAGTAGTTTTGATGTAGAATACTTGATCAATTCAACGGTGTTATTGTGCTCCCTGTATGTCGTAGTTTTATGGGACACAAATTTGTGATGTTTAGAAAGATAAGAATATAGATACATAAAAAAGCAATGATAATAGTTAATAGCAATAAGAATTGAATTTCAATAAAGAAACTTGCAGTCACTTGTTCTCTAGAAAGGCCACTAGTTTTTAACAGCATAAAATATATGATATATAATGTGACAACTCTTAGAGCTAATTAAAAGGTTATAGCAATAAATTAATTATCAGTCACATTCCGCCACCGCAATAAAATGCTTGACAATTAGCACCATAAGTCAAAGAAAACACTTTGATTTCGTGTGATGCCTATAAAAAATTATATAGCTTTTTAAAAAAAAAAAATAATGTGCTACACAGTTGTCTGAAAGAAATTTTAATTCATGACTTCTTACCAATGGTCCTTGTATCTTTGATTTTTCTTTGACTTTTGCAATGTCAGTTGTGTCTCGACTTCGGACATGTAAACGACGAAAAAAAAAAAAAAAAAGAAAAAAAAAAAAAACTTTGAATAGAAAATATCCCTGCATAATCTGAAATATAAATCCTCGGGATTACAATCCACTAATGGACGCTGTGAATACAAGACAAACATTTCTAAAACGAACTCATTTCAAAAAGTAAGAGAAAACAATTCATCTCTGTCTGTAAAACCTTTCATTGTAAAATAATTATTTACAATTCCTTGCTTTGCATAAAACTTACATTTATTGTTGTTTGTTTCTGTGGTTATTCTGTTGTTTTGCATGTCTGTCAAAGGCCTAATGATTCTAATATTCTAATTTCTTTTTGAATTAACATTTACTTTACTATTTTAGGAAGAGTGTTACCGGCGACGTTATCTTTGATTCCGTTTAATATAAAAAGTATTTCTAGTTTAGAGATATCGAAATAAAATTTCGATAACCAATCCCATCCATTACAGTTTCCTTAGAAATAATTAGGAGTCATTACTTTCTGAACCAGCTTCTTTAGATCTCAGTATACAACGAAAGCATAACCAGTTCTGGTTACTGTATCGTAGCTTCCCAGCTACTCAAACCTATAAATCCACAGTTTAGAAAAAACGTTGAGTCATCCATGACGCCAGCTAATGAAACGTAACCTTTACATTTACGAGTGAATTTCTATTGTCATCACACGAACTATTTTTCGAAATAAATAAGTTCTACCGGCCGTTTCAGAGATACTGCTTAACCACAGGATAAAATCCATCGTATTTAAAAGCTCTTCTTCAAAGTACAATGAGCTATTTCATTATTACTTATATTTGTCGCTGCTTCCCATGAGACAGGACTTGACGCAAGGTCAAAAGGCCGATTAAAGTGGGGATAAAGGGGAGGGGAAGGTCGGGAACGAGCTGAGACTCGAACTCTGCTGGTCTATGCTGCTAAACTTCCTATACACCACAACTCAAAATTCCCTTCACACAAACCGTAAAAGAAGCAATCTGTTACTTCTATATAAACACAGCAGTCAGTCACCAAAATATCTTGCGGAGAATGCATCTGCCTGGAGGAGTAGTATCGGTGCCTCAACCCCGACTTTTTAGCTGGGCTGTGTGGTATTCATGAAGGATGGACTATCCAAAATCAAGATCAATGTCAGATTCGAGGCCGAAAGGCCCCCGATTTTGTTTGGGTCATTTTCGGGTGGGTGAGCTGCATTGATAGCAGAGCGTAGCACTAAACTCTCTGATCTAAGCTATGAGATCACCTCTAGTTTCCTCGCTTACACCCTCAGCTAAAACCACGAGACAACAATAACACAGTCAGCCCGACTGCAGTAAAGCCTGCAGTACCAATTCCTGCAACACCAAGCAGCAGGTACTTGCACTACCAATTTCTGCATCACCAAGCAGCAGACACCGGCATTTTTCGTTGTAACAGACCAGATCCTGTAATAGCAACCCAGTCCACTTGCGAAAACACTGCTCGGACAATCATCTGCACTTCAAGGCCACATCAACATAACTCCGGTTAACAACGGACTGAATAAATTGGGATATCGATCACCCAGCCGATGCGTTCACATCTTCGACCGTCTCTAGCAACGTCAACGACCCGACCATACAGCTACACCAACGATCTGCACCAAGCACAGAGATCGTCCTCGAGACCGTGCAGATCTTCTAGACCCGCTGTCGCCAAGAACTTATAGACAGCCGAGTCTTCACCTTTCTACAGCACCGACTTTCAGCACAGCAAGGACTAAACAGGCATTCTACTGCAACAGCGAATCCACACTCATGTTCACATTTCGTGTATGATTCTCTCAATAAAGACCTGATATTTAAACTTATCCGCTTTTCCTTGTCATTTGTCAAGACCTCTGTCAATCACTCCTCATATTTAAATCCGTTTGCGAGATCGACCTGTTTATCAGTCCCGCAACAACTGTGTGGAAAAATAGCGGTTTGGTGGAAGAGGCATTTTGACAGTCTATGATAAATGGAATAGAGAAAGTTATTGGCTTAAAAAAGATGACTCACATAAAATTATATTTCAGAAATGTTATTATTAATGATTATGTGTATTCGGTTTTAGGATTGGGAGTTTGAGCAAATCACCACGTTCGATGTTAAATGTGATACTCTGTTTAGTAAATAATGCACATAGCCAAACGCAAATTGCACCATGCTTTCTTTCATAAAAATATCATGAGATGCATCGTTAAAGACGCCGAAAATATTGGGATCTTTTCGATCAGTGCAAGATCGTTCTTTCAATTAATTGACCCGTACGTTTTGAACGGGTCATATGTGAACGTCACGTCACTAGAGGCCAATACACCCAATTAGGCGTTCTACAAGGTGTACGATATCTGGCAACTAGTCTACACGATCGAGTGAATTTTGTAGTTATAAAAGTAAAAGTTAGCGACCATATTTGAGGGTGACCCGAAGGCTCCCTTTTCGATAGCTACTACACCAAGGTGTAGGGGGGGCGCTACTCCATTCCCAGGATTGCTCCACTTTACCCTTGAACCGTACCTTATAATGCTGAGTGTTAAGCAAGGTGGTATCAAGTACCATTTTTAAAGTCTTTGGTATGACTCGACCTGGGATTGAACCCAGGTCTCCCGGGCCATTGGCGAACACTCTAACCGCTGGGCCAATGTCCCGGTATAAACTTACGTTCCCACACCGGGAATCGAACCCGGGCCGCCTGGGTGAAAGCCAGGAATCCTAACCACTTGTAGTTATAAAGGGATTTAAAAATGCAAATCTTTTCAACTAAACAAATGTAGTCTTTGTTAATACACTATTTCGAGTCACGTGACAGTTACAAGGTGGATATTCTATGTCACGACAATCAACCCAAAAGAAAATTGTAAATTAAATAATTATTTTCATGGCGGCATCTCACAACTAACTTCGATCTTTTATCTAATAAATTATTCGAGTCTGGAAAGCTTATTGTGTCGTATTTTTCTTCGTGGCACAATCTACAGTTTCTCAAACCCTCATTACATTGGAATCGTCCTCTTGACTTCTAGTCCCTTTCCATGTTTCAATGTATTTAAATAGCCCTCTGATATTTACATATCGTTTCTGAAATATCTTTTTAATTTTTGCATCATCCTTTCCACGCTCCCTCTGACAATATATATATATATATATATATATATATATATATATATATATATATATATATTATCTCCTGTCTGTTATCACTTTTTGCTTCTGTTCGCCTTGATAAAGTTGCTTCAAGCACTTTTAATGCACTTTTCTTATTTAGGTTAATATATATATATGTGTGTGTGTCTGTGTAAGTGTGTTTTAAACGAGAATGAGCCATCCCCGCTTTTACTGGCTGGCCTTTAAAATTAGTAGACAAGTTCACATACCTCGCCTGCAATATCTCATCTACAGAAAATAATACCAACCTACGCCTAGTGATGGTGTGAACTGCTATTGATAGGTTATCGATTATATGTATGTCTGATCTATCTGATAAAATAAAACGGGATTTTCCAAGTTGTACCTGTATCAATACTATTGCATGGATGCATCATATGGATACAAACAAAATGTATGAAGAAATAACTAGATGCGGAACTACTCAACAATACTATGTGCTGTTTTGAACAAATCCAGTATGCAACACCCGATAAAAGAGCAACTATATGAGGCAAATCCGGTAAAGAGCTCTAGGAAAGAAATAGACAAACTCTCAGAGTCCTGTGTGCTTGGTCACCTTCATGATCGTGGCAAAAGCAACCAAAGCGGCCGAATTGGTGCTCATGTTACTAAAATGTTGCACAACTTTTGACTCACCCAAATATATAAGAGAGTTTGCCTGTTAGTTATTCCTTTATAATCAGTTATGAATTATTAAATAAGATCTAATCTCAACTTTTGATTAAGTTAAAATAAAGGTTTATTTTACTAGAAAGGCAATAGATTTTATATCTATTCCTCTCCAATTACCTTTTTTCTTGGTCCACAACATGACAGAGGTTTTCTCTAATGTCTGTAAAGCATGGCAATTAAAATTCCTTATTCTACAGGCACATGGAGATTTGAATTCAGTGTAATCTTTCTTCACCACTGATTGGTCAACCAAAGCTAAAGAATCCACTTTGTGCCATTGTTTTGTTTGTTTGTTTTGGTTTTATGGCATATCAACCTTTGTAGGTTATTTAATGCCAAATCCATTTTTATACAAATAATCAGTTCTAATTCAAACAATTCAGTTTAGCATAAGTACACAGTTTTATTGTCAAAAACAGTTCTATTTCAACCTATTCAGTTTAGTTAAACAGTTCTAATTCAGCTAATTTAGTTCAGAATAAGTACAGATTTTGATTACACACAGTTAAATGTCAAAACAGTTCAATATTAAACAATTCAGTTAAGTGAAAGTAGAGTTCCAATGTCAAAAACAGTTCCATTTCAAACAATTCAGTTTAGCATGAGTACGCAGTTTAAATGTAAGTACAGTTCAATTGTCAAAAACATTTCAATTTAAAGCTATTTAGTTTAGTCAAACGGTTCTAATTCAAACAATTCAGTTTAGCATAAGTACGCAGTTTCGATGTTAAAACAGTTCTATTTCAAGCAGTTCAGTTTTGCTTAAGTATGCAGTTAGTTCTATTTAACCCATGCGTAGGGCCCTCTCAGGTGCTACCACTCCTGGCCAGAGTGGACTTGGGAGCAATGGCAATCAAGGTGTGCTCGGTATTCCCCAAAGCCCCAGCATCACTGGAACCTCACCATCAGATTGTTAATTTCATATACGGGACTATCATTGGTAGCGGGGGTCTTATGAAGTCGGTGTGTTCTACAGCCCCAGCTTCTATGGCTTGGAGAACGGCCTCGGAATCCACAGTTTTAAACCAACCAGATCTTCGAGGTTCTTGCTGCACGTGTAAAATCTCTTTAAAAATCTGGTTGCTGTACTGCGATCAGCAACACTTTTACTTTTTACACAACAAATATTTTGGTTGCTTCCACAGGCATAATTCGAATTCGAACTCGTAACACATAAGTTCATCTGCTCAGCTTTCAGATCCTACACGGGGTGAAGTAATTCACAACCGGTCTGCACACCATCTATCACGATACTAACAACCAAAGCAGGTACCTACCATTGCTTGAACTACTTCGATCACGTGATGTACGCGCAACAAACTAGTAAAACGTTTGACTCACCTACGTTTTTGTTGAATAAAATAAACGCAAACGCCGTAAACTGGGATTTGAACTCAGTTCACAAATTTCACTTTCTGCATTGAAAACCATTTAACCCTTCAAATGCTTCATGGTAAAAAAAAAAAGTTTTGTAAAATTGTTTTCATAATAAAAGTTATTTTTCATTTTTTAACAGGATTTCTTCTAAACCTAGATTAAAAGCACCAGACAAATTATTGATATTTGTTTTTTCTAATGTTTAATTATTTAATAAAAATAAAAACTACGAGAAGATAACGATAAAAATTCTATAGACAGAATGGCCACCTCAATATTTGTAAGACAGAAGCATAACTTATTCTAAGGGGAAAATAATGGAATAAAGATTATCTCACAAATTACATTGACAACTATAGGAAACACCCATAAAAGAACTACCCTGACAATGAAACATTTCCAGAGGATTTCAAAACTAATTGATGAATGCCCTCCGACATGACAGATGGTATAGTCTCCTTCTCTACCCAAAATGTCAGTTAAAACATTTCTCCCCGTCCCAACTATGACAAATAAGGAGGAGCAACCGGAAGAAATGCAATTCAAAACGGTGACATCTGCTAAGAGATTTAATCTATCGACATGGTTGATCTTTTTTCATGAGTTCTTACGGAGCAGAACTTTTTGGTTTGTGAGTTAAACAGAAAATGAAAACCCAAGGAAGATTGGACAGAGAAATATGGGCAAAGATTGACAGGCAGTGGAAAGAATTTGGACTGGGAAGTAGATTTGAACTCCAAGTAAGAAAAATATAAAATAAATTAGATAGAAAGAAACGGGGTAATGATAGCATAATCACTCAAAAAATCTTTAGTCGTTTTTTAATGTTTTTTTCTTTCTATTTAAGATAGTTTCCAAGCTCCTGGGATTGTTCTGTCTATTGGAAAATTCATTTCAAAACTGTCCCTAGATTCTATATCAAAAATAGTTTTGCAAAGATAAAGAAAAAGGATAATACGTTGAAGAATAACGAGTATAGCTTATGTGGTGACAGAGATGAAACGGTTAATCACATAATAAGCAATGGTAGCAAACTGGAGCAAAAGGAATATAAGAGTAGGCATGAATGGGTAGGAATGGTTGTCAACTAGGAATTGTGCAAGTTGAACATAATAACGAATAATGTATGTACAAACCAAAGTCCATCTAAATATATGAGATCAAAAAAATTCTCAGATTTTGAAATACAAACGGATCACCCAATCCTGGCGAAAAGGACACCCTTGGTGTTAATTAGCAGAAAGAAAATAACTTGCCATCTTGTGAATTTTAGCAGACCACAGACTGAAAGTGAAATAAATCAAAAACCTAGATAAATATCACGAGAGAAATAAAAAAAGGTGTGAAACAAGAAGGTGACAGTAATTCCAATTTTAGACTGAGCCCTTGGAACAGTCCCGGAGAACCTGGAAAAGGGACCCAATTTATTGGATTTGGTTTCTTTAGTTTAATGGCATATCAACCTTTGTTGGTTGTCTAATGCCAAATCCATCCCTCTAGAAGAACAGCAGTGGTAGTATTTAACCAATAGCTGGGAGGATGAGGTGGTTCATGCCTTTCCCAAGGGTATTTGTCCGAAAGTAAACGCAATAGCGCGACTGGAGTTCGAACTCGTTTACTACGATTCTTTAGTCCATCGCTTTCACCATTACACCACGAGGATGGAAACCATCCAGAACACTGCACAACTAAAATCGGTTTGGATACTTAGAAAAGTCCTGGAGATCTGAAGAGAACAGCTATCACCCTTACGCCAGTCAAAAACCATCAGTTAAAGCAGGCGTGAAAAACTCGCAAGGAATATGACAATAAATGTAAAAAGGGGAAAAATGTTCGTAGTCATGTAACTAAATTTCAGAGGAGATAATAGTAACAATGAATCGACCATCCAAGATAAAAGCAATCTCTGAGCAAAAAAAAAGATTTTTAAAAATAAAAAAAAAACGCCACGCTATACTAAGTCCAAGAAAACCGACAAATTATATGTATTGACTAGAAAATCTGTCTTTGCTTTGACTATTTGGAAGGGAAGTCGTTTTATTTTATTATTTGCATTCTCGTGGTGTCTATGTTTTTGCTAAAAAGAAAGTAAATGTGTATGCTGTCAATTTAGCATTAAATTTGACTTCGAAGAAGTAACTGATAGGGGTGGGACAAATGGTAGTAAGCAATATGTGGTGCCTTCAATAAGTTTCCAGACTTTTTTGTATAGGTATTTAATATTGTTGTAGACTCTTGAAAATTCAACATGTTATTACTACACATCTTATGAGATGACTGACCCATTTTTATGATTTCAGGTTCAAATGAACAGCTACAGCAGCAATTGGAATACACCCAACTAAAGCCTGATTGTCACAGCTGGTGAATTTCAAATTTACAATCTGGACGTGAGGACAATTTAAAAGAACGATATGCAATAAAATTCTCTTTTAAACTTGGAAAAAATGCCACAAAAACGTATGGAATGCTTTAGACTGCTTTTCGACCATTTTGCATGAATAGAGCATCAGTTCTTGAGTGGCATAAGAGACTCAAGGAATGTAGGGAATCTGTGAGGGATGATGGGAGGTATGAGAGGAGTAAAGAAGTCAATACACCAGAGTTGATTGGCCAAAGGGTTAGGGTTAGGGTTACTATGTTGAGGTTTTAAGGGAGTTCAGCAAGAGATTCCGTCGGAAGAGGCCAGCACTCTTTAAATCGGGTCAGTGGCATTTCCAGCAGGACAATGCACCAGTCCACAACTCCATCCTTATCACAGACTATTTGGCCAAGATGGGCATGAAGACAGTTGCTCACCGTCCCTATAGTCGAGACCTTGCTCCCTGTGACTTTTGCTTATTCACTGAGCTCAGAGTCTGTCGTTATGAGACAATTGAGGAGATGAAAGAGGCTGTGACGAAGGTCATTGACACGCTCACACAAGAGGACGTCCATGGGGCCTTCCAGAAGTTTTTTGAACGGTACAACTTGTGCATTGCAGCCGAAGGAGATTACTTCGAAGGGAACTAGAGTTTCATGTGTGTACTATCAATAAAAGGGCCCATACGACAAAAGTCTGGAAACATATTTAATGATCCTCGTATATCTAATATAGAAAGATGGGGAAAAAGGGAAAAGGAAAAAAATGTTCGTAATCATATGACCAAATTTTGGAAAAGATAACAATAACGACGGGTTGACCGTTCGAGATTAAAAAAATTATCTCTGAGCAGCAGAAGAGATGAAAAAAAAAAAAAAAAAAACGAAAAAAACAAAACAAAAACAAAAAAAAAAAACACGCTATACTAAGTCCAGGAAAACCGACAAATTGTATGTATTGACTTGAAAATTTGTCCTTGGTTTGACTATTTGTGACTTAACTCGTTTTATTTTGTTTCTTGCATTTTTTTCGTCTCTAAGTTTTGGCTGTTTAGTTATATAAAGGCAAATACTGTTAATTTAGAGTTTAACATGTTTCTGTTAAAGACAGTCACTATAAAATTATATGGAAGAGCTAAATGTTATATCTCACAGTACCTAATTGCACTTGGGATAACCAATTGGAAAAAAGTGAATAGCTGCACTTTAACTAAGTTAAAACGTAACAGAGAGAGAGAGAGAGAAAGAGAGAGAGAGAGAGAGAGAGAGAGAGAGAGAGAGAGAATTCACTGAATACATATCACAAGAAACCATGGGAAGTAGCATAGTGAATATCAAGTAAGGTGGGTGAATCCAAAGTTGGGTCAACGTAGTGGTTCACCAGATGCTGGGCAAAAGAACTTCGTAGTTTAAAGGCCAGGGTCAAATAGTTCAGTCAGGAAACTATTGCTACCCATCGATAAGGGTGGCGTGTATCGATGTGAGGGAAAAACAGCTAAACCAGTTTTTGTGACCCACTTATGAATTCTCTTACTTAAAGGGTACTGGGTCACATCTGTGTCAGGTGCACTGATTTTAAACGACTTCTTGGTCTGGTAATGCCACAATGTACAACCCATGAGAAAAACGAGTCATCGAAACAAAACAAAACTTTGGACCCAGACATGATCATGACACTCAGACATGTTATCTAGGTGTCATGATCGGCAATATGGGGGACCCAATAATCATCCTGCGAATGTTTACTCTTCTTTTTTTAGGTACGCTAGCGACAACCTAGGTAAACACACAAATCAGAGACACCAATTCCGATCTTAAACTATTAGAAATGCACCAAAAGTAAATAGGGAATCAAGATAACAAGACCCTAATACAATCATCGACACAGCAAAAAGTAAAAAACAAGAACAGTCAAACCGAAATAAGCCACAAAGTAATAACAATCAAAACACCCAAACACAGAACAAACACTAACACAAGAAGAAGAAATGAATATCGAAGATTTAAAGAGAATTATGCCTGAAAAGATTAGATTACCATCACAAAGAAGCAAGACAGGAAAACAGTTTAAGAAACTGAAAAAAAATAAACGAATTATTGACACAAATCTCTAAGAAAAACATCACGGAGTTAAAGGGACTAATCTATCCTGGAGAAAAAGTAGTTTGTGACAAAATCGGTGTTCCCCTAAAGAACACGAACAGAAACTCAAAATCTGAATAGGAAATTCGACTGGAAACACAGATAAAAAATCTACGACAACAAGTGCGAATGATAAGATGGATGAAGAACGCTGGAAAATATTGGGGGAAGAAAGCAACAGAGTAAAACAAACAATACCACTCGAGGACATAAATCAAAAGGTACTTGCAAAAGAAGGAAAATAAAAAAGATATCGAAACTGGATAAAACAATATAGACACAACAGGACATTCCAAAACAACGAAAAAAATTCTACCAGCAAATAGGGGGAGAATGTATAAAGACATATCAACAACCATATGTCAAGTAAACAAAACAATTTTTAAAAATATGGCAACCAGGAGAACTTAACCGAAAAGCCGAATGAATAAGTAATATGGGAAGAGTTAGGACTCGAAGAAGGACCTAAGGCGAAAATACACCTCATTTCACTCAGAGCAACACTTAAAATGTGCCAAATTGGAAAACACCTGGCCATGATGGCATACATGGATACTGGTTTAAAAAGTCACTTCCATCCATGACAGACTGACAATCGAAATGAATAGATACTTGCAAGAAATAGACATACCCAATTGGATGACCAAAGGAAAGACTACCCTGATCCAAAAAGACCCCAAAAAAGAACCACCCAGAACAACTAATGACCCGTTACGTGCCTATCAATGATGTGGAAAATATTAACGGCACAATGAAAGAGATGAAAGAAAAAATTCAAAAGAATACCTCTGAAGAACGAGAAAACTCGAAACCACACTACATAGCAGAAATCTCATCAAACGGACAAACAAATGGGATGCCCCCCTCATAAGATACAAGGGATTATACTTAAATCTAGCGAATGCTAAAAACTAGCATAAAAATAGAACAAGACTAGGCAAGAGGAATTGTGAAAAAGATTAAGATTTAACCATACTACAAAGTGATATATGCACAAACCAGAAACTTTCCAACAAAAAACTTTTACATTCAAACGGTTAATTTAATTCCAATCAGAACAACAAACTTGTTGTGGATTAATAAAGAAAAAAAAAACGGAACAGTAAATCAAAGGAAGAATTGGAACCATACAGCATTGTTGAGATTAGCCAGAACACTGAGTCCCGGAGAATTGAGAAAACTTGCTGTCACTCAAACGTCAGCAAAAAAACTCACATCGAGAATAATAATAATTCATTGGTACTTGGACTGGAGGAGTTTGAAGTAAGAGAACGAATGGAGACCACCCAAACTATGGCATTGCAGAGATCGGACAGAATACTGAGAAGAGTCCTGGAGAATTGAGAAAACGTGTTGTCACTCAAACGTCAGCGAAAAACTCACATGGAGATTAATGATAATTCATTGGTACTGGGACTGGAGGAGTTAGAAGCAAGAGGACAAACGGAAACCACCCAAACTACAGCATTGCAGAGATCGGACAGAATACTGAGAAGAGTCCTGGAGACTTGAGGGAACTTCCTGTCGCTCAGACTCCAGGGAAAACCAATAGGTAACGCTGATGTGAAAACTCTCAAAAGAAGAAGAAATGTTGATTTAGAAAAAAAAAGAGAACTTGCACTCAAGTAGATTCTGACGTTCTGGCTGGAGAGTAAAAATAAAAGAAAGTGAAAAGAGAGACAAATACTTAGATCTTGCTAGAGAACTAAGAAAATTATAGACCGTGTGAGTGATGGTGATAACAATTGTAATTGGCACTCTTGGGACGGTTCCGAAAGGTTTGAGAAAAAGTCTGGAGGAATAGTAAATCAGAGAAAGATTCAAGATCATTGAGACTTCAACATTGATGAGATCAGCTCGAGTTCAGGATATCTGAGTAAACTTGCTATTACTCAAAATCAAGTGAAAGACCACCAGCTAATGCTGCTGTGAAAAACTTGCATAGAGTTAAATAACAATGATACAAAAGATACTTGAGTCATTCGTTTGATTTCAAAAAGAAAATAAAGTGGATTAGATACAACTTATACATAAGTTTAATAGCGTATCAACATTCGTGAGTTATTTAATACCTTAGCTATCCTTGTAGAAAAAGCGCTAATGATATTATTTATCTCATAGCTAGGGGTACAAGAAGGTTTATACCTTTCCCAAGGGTATTAGTCCGAAAGTGAACTAAATAATGCTATTGGAGTTTGAACTCGCTTACTTCGAGACCACAGTTCAGTCATTATGTCACGGCAACTTCCCCTAACAAGATTTGAGAAGTCTGGGCTACTGAGTGGCAAAAAATGGAGCTTCACGAACAATTTACTTGAGATATTACTGATATATATAACGAGACATACGCGGATAGTGAGTTGGAATATCATCAGGGTCGTGGGTAGATCTAGGGAATTTGTGACACTTTAAATTCGAAGGGTACTCAACGTAGAAATTAAATTACTTAATAAATAAAAAAGACAACAAAATTGATTGGTAAAAAGTTGTTATATTCTGAATAAGACACTGGCCTGTTTTTTTTTCTTACTTTTATTGACTGTAACATTTTTTATTTTGGATATCGGCTTAAATTTACATCTCTGCTAAGTCTTTTTTCTTTTTTATACAACTGCATATGATACTAATTACTGAATTCACACTAAACAATTGACAACTCAAAAATAAATGAATAAAAAACAATAAAAATGTTTAGATTCTCCTGTTTTTATTCCAGCTCTGCAACAAACGTTTAAAATGAATCACATTCAATAAATGTGAATAACAATATATGTGAGCACGTCAAAAACAAGTTCCTTGCAAGAGCATTTTTGAAATCAGATAAACAAATTTCTTGCATAACCTTTTCTGCCTGCAGCAAATTACCAAATTCACAAATCACTCATTACACAGGTAATTGGAATTGGCAAGTCATGCATCACAGTTGCCGTATTTCTCAGCATCAAAGACGCCATTTTTTCTGAAATAAGTTTTAAAAGTTTACCATGCATCCTGCAGGACTAAATTATGCTTTTCATAGATCTATGTTAACCCCAAAGGGAGATTTTCTATGCCAGACAGTCATCTGAACTCATGTTTATGACCTCTGGATATCTAATATAACTTATACGTAGTTAAAAGAGTCAAAACTAATAAAATTCAAAGTGTTTAGCTCTTCATTTTTTTTTTTCAATTCTCGAATGTCAAAATTGGAACATATCCTCAAGATCAAAGTTTTTTCGACGTCAGCAAATTTTATATTCACCATATAACAATATCAATAAAAAGTCTTTCTTTCTACACTTTGCATCTGTAAAACTTTAACAAACTCATAAAACTGTATCGACTTAAACACACTTTTCGACATCCGATAGACTCAGACCTCTTAGTTTTATATATGCCATCGTGGTGTTCAGATAATTCTTTATCTGTGCTAATTTGATGAACAACTTTTTTCAGAACAAGTAAACATCATGCTTAAATATACTCTGAGCGTAACATTACCACCAAGAAATATATCTAAAAGTCCTTCGTCTTGTAGGAAAACTGCCTGTTGAGATGGAATGAGATATGACTTGAAATTGGCAAAGGCTGCAAACTGGACAATTTCAACGAACACACAACTGAAGTCACAAAGGAAAGAACCGGTAATTTTTAATGCCTCGGTTTTTATCTCTGCATGAGGTAGACTACATGAATTGATTATTTCTTTCTTCTTATCATACACTGATTGGTATGCTACACTGTGTTTTTGTAAGATTCGAAAATGACTTCCGGTTTCGTTTAAAGATACAATTACTTTACAATCACACACACACACACACTCACACACACACACACATTAAATATATGAATAATGAAAAGAAAATAATAATTTTAAGAACAGGGGAAGATATGATTTTCTTTTTCTCTTACTTATTCATTTAGTACTTTTTTAGAATTCCCCTGAGCCTTTTGATACATATAATTTTATCTGAATTCTTATAAGGCAGATCATTAATTTTTTCGAATGTATACTTATTGAATATACTATGTAGTAACTAACGATTAATTTTCTGTAAGTTACAATATTACATATAACCAAGGCCATAGTAGAAATGGTATCAATTCATTTCATGGGCTTCTCTGAAATTAGTTTTTAACCCATAAAATAATATCATAAAAGATATGTAAAGTTGGCGACCATAGTCGAGGGTAACCCGAAGGATCCCTTTTCGATAGCTACTACACCAATGTGTAGGGGAGGCCGCTACTCCATTCATGGATTGCTCTACTTTACCCTTGATCCGTACCTTATAGTGCTGAGTGCTAAGCAAGGAGGCATCAAGTACCATTTTTTGAGTCTTTGGTATGACTCGACCTGGTATTGAACCCAGGTCTCCCGGGCCATTGGCGAACACTCTAACCCCTAGGCCAATGCCCGGTAGTAAAAGATATGTAGTATGGATTGCTTCTTTCGTTTGGTCAGGAAAACGCACTTACGTCCAGTGGATTGGTCAGGTACCGAAAGAGTACTACTTTTGGGCCGAACGCTTAACTTTCGGTCAAAGTGGAATCATGTGGCATTTTCATTTTATTCTCATTTCATATCTTATTATAGATTTAATTTTTTATTTTCAAATTTTGTGTTTTAAACTTTGCAGAGGGGGAGGTCAGTTGTCTGTATTTGCCCTCTGATAAATCTGGCCCTGAGTCCGAGCATGTCAGATAGTAAAGTTTGTAGCTGGCTCGCGTGGAGGTATTGAATAGAGAAGATGAATCTCTAATATTTTTTATTGTAAAATGACTTCAACTAACTTCATACAATCTGAACAGACTCAAAAAACAAAATAAAACGCAAAGAATAAAAACTATTGGAACTTATGAAAAAAGACGTTTGTAGGCCTTTTTTCCTAACTTAGTTTGGTTTGGTTTGGTTTGGTCTTATGGCATATCAACCATTGTAGGTTTATTAATATCAAATCCTCTTTACACATGTCTATCAAATATATATGATTTGTAAACACATTTTGAAGATAACATTTTTTGACGACCTCTGAGATTTTTTTTTCTTTGCACTCAGTTAAATGCTTCCAAGTATTTCTATTTAATACGAATAATTCTATTAACTATTAATCATTTGTTTGCACAAATTTAAATATCTTTTAGTATTGCTATGTAGTTGTAACAATTTAACATCAGTCATTTGTTTGCACACATTTAAACGGATATACATATATGATTTGTAACTGGATAGTTTGTTGGTAATTTCATTTTTAGACGAGTTAGAACTATTTTTTTTCTCTCTGGTATTGCCATTGTTTTGACACAGTTAATTGGTTTCAATTATTGCAATCAAACACAAATAATTCTGTTCAATATTAATCATTTATTTGCAGACAGTGAAATGATTAGTAGTATTGCTGTTTAACACTAATTATTCTATTAAACACTATTTATTACTTTTTATACTATCAATGTTTCCGAGTATTGCTATGTTATACCAATAATTCAGTTTAAACAGAAAATTAAATAGTTTCAAGTATTTCTATTTAACACTAATAATTCTCTTAAACATTACTTAATCGTTCACAAACAGTTAAATGGTTCCAAGTATTGCTAACAATTCAATTAAACACTCGTCATTTCTTTGCACGTAGTTAAAATGTCAAACAGTTCTATTCAACCCATAGATAGGACCCTATCAGTTGCTAACACTCCACTCTTGGTCAGAATGGACCTTGGAGCAATGGCAATAAAGAGGTATTCCAAATTCCCCAAAGCAACAAGAATTTTTTGGTCATATCAGGACTCTCTGTCAGATGGGTTTGTGTCATATCCTGGACACTCATTGGTAGGGGGTCTTACCCTTCTGCCGAGACCCAGTCGGTGCATTCTACAGCGCCAAGTGACTGGGCTATAATAACTTAGTGTATACATAAATCCACCCCCCCACCGAAGTTAAAGTCATCAACTATTTCGTATGCTTAAAAGAATCTTTTTGAAATCTAGTACTCTGCGATAAGATAAGCAAAAGCGAACTCATCAGGGATGTTCTTCAAAGGACCCCTACATATGGACGTGCCAGTATAGGCCAACTAGTAAGAACTTATTTATATCAACTGTGTGGGGACACAGGATATAGTCTGGAAGATCTACCGGGACCGATGGATGATAGGGACGGAGAGAGAGAGAGAGAAAGAGAGAGAGAGAGAGAGAGAGAGAGAGAGAGAGAGAGAGAGAGAGATCTGTGCAGTCAATGCGACTTGATGATAATGATTTTATTACAATACACATATATAGAAACTCAGGTACGTACCTACATGTACGTACACACTCACACAAATAGACACACTCACACACACACACATGTATAAGATATAATATAATAATATGAATATAATGAATTTGTATTTTTATTCGTGTTACATAAGTTTATTATGCATTTTACTATTAACGAATAATTCATCTAAAAATGCATATATCAATATATCTTTTGATTTTTTTTATTGAAATTAAAGCAGAAGTATACATTATATAAGTAATTACTTAGAGCCTTTTGGCTGCATGGTGGGCTGGTTCATCAGTGCTTGATTGCCGTTTGGAGTTATTTTGTTGCTTATTATGCTAATATACTAATTCCTTTAAAATTAATGGTGTGACCAATAAAAAGCTTCTTTTTTTTTCTAAGCAAATCAGCAAATGATCAAGTGTTAACAACAGCTGGTATATCTATATCATCAAAACTAATAGCGTATACAGTAAAAGCATAGATCTTGTTCTCAATAGGTTTGCAAAGATGGAAAAGAGGTGCCTATTAAATGTCACTTATTAGCATCGTAAAGACATAGGCGAGCTCTACTTTCAGATTTATATGCTCTCTGTCTCTGTCTCCGTCTCCCTATATGTATAAATATATATAGTGCTTATAAATTGTGAATCTAACTGGTGAATTCATTCACTATATATATATATATAAATTTCATCATCTTGTCGTACCATCGGCACGGATATATCCCTGACGCTTTCTCGCCACTTCTCCCTATTGCTCATCGCTTCCGGCAAGTCTTCAGGGCTATACCCTGTATCTTCACAGAGCTGTTGTATGTAGGTTCGAAAAGGGGTACATAGGAGTACATCCCTTATGAGCTCGTCCCTACTTCTCCAGCAGTGTCCTGCATGTCTGGTTCGTCTAATTTTGATAGTTGTCGTGATGGGTGGTAGGTAGCCGTAAAGTTGCTGCTTTGTGGGGTGTTGCCTCCAGGACCTGTTCAATATTGCTTGTAGCATTCTTGTGAAGTTACCGTCAAACTTTTTCTCCAGTCGTTTAGTTAGCGTCCATGTAGTGCATCCATATAGCAGTATCGACATGATCGCTGCTTGGAAGAAACTGCGTTTAATTTTATCGGTCAAGTCTGACTTCCATATGACCGACAGTCTATTGATAGCTGTCCATGCTTTTGTTAGTCGCGTGTCGATGTCTTTTTCGGTCGATGAGACACTGCTTCCCAGGTAGGTGAACTTGTCTACTAGTTTCAGCGAGCTACCATTTAGTGTGGAGATGTCTCCTGTTTGATTAAAGCACATATATTCCGTTCTGTGTGTGTGTGCTAATCAGTAATCCTTCTTTTAAACATATTTTGTCAGAAATACAGAAAAAAGCTTTTATAGTTTATGATCACGTGGCTATAGCATTTCCTATGCACACTTGATTGTATTTCTTTTTCGTCCAAGAAAATTATAAATCTTTCTTTCACAAACATCGAAAATAGTCAATATTGAGTGCTTCTTTGCAATGCAATATTCATTGTCAATGTGATCTCCAAGAGTCCATTATTTCTTTATGGTTTAAATAAATCACTCGACACACACACACACACATATATATATATATATATATTCATTTACAATAAATTTTTGCCATTAATATATACAGCTTTCTTGTAGTATATCGTGAGAAGAGAGCATATGACAACAACACGTGTTCATAAAATAAGAACTCCTTTATTTGAAATGTCGTGATGGTTGTGTGCATAGGAGAGAGAGATGGAGGACTGCTATGATTAACACTACGTTGGGAAAAACATATTCAGAGCCTGGTTTCTTTGACGTGAGCTTGATATATGACTGGTTCTCAGCTCGGGGGTCACCCGGCCACCTCCTGGCTAACGTGTCTACACCCTGATTGTTTGATTGACTGACCGCCTGACTGACCCCGAAGTCGAAAGCTCCGTTATTTTATATTTTCTAGACGCCCACATATAGTTCTTCCGGTGCAATACACGAGATTCCATTCCTCGATCCCTTATTTTCATTAAGACGCAGCTGCAATATCCTGTTTTGAAATCCGCAACTAATATGCTGTCAAAGGTCAATATGTAGCATTATTTTGAAAAAAGATTAAAGATTGTATTCATTTATCTATAAAAAAAATTAAAAGAAGCATATTTAGATTGTCAGCTATCGAGACTAAGGTCTATGTTAGAATGAAGTGTGCTGCTGCATATATATATATATATAATAAAAAAATTCACCTCCTTATAAATTTATTTCTAATCGTGATGACCATCATCAGATGTCTCTTGAAAAAATTATTTGGTTGTTCTTAGAACGCCCAAATAATCTTTTTAAGCAACATTTGATGATGGTCATCACGTCCAGAAATGAATTTGTAATGACATCAAGGAAGAGATATTTTTATTTTTATTTTTACATTAAAAGATTTTTTGGCTCTGCACGTAGAGTTTTGATGTATTTTTGATCCCAAATTATTTATACGTCGATAGCCATTGACATTGAGCACTCAAATTGGATACTCCTAGCCCTTGGATTTTCTATACGAATTTTATAGATATATATATATATAGAGAGAGAGAGAGAGAAATGGTAGATACATGAAAAAAAAGTGCATCTTTCCTGTGGTAAATCATACTATAAAATGTAGATCGTCTCCAAAATAGTTTCATCACACACACACACACACACACACACATACACACACGTGTATTTAATGAAAAGAAAAAGTGCATCTTTTTTTATTGTAGATCATAATATAAAGTGTAGATCATGTATCAAAATAGCTTTGTGACAAGTAGATCCTATACCAAAGCAGCACTCAGTATTGTTTGCAAGATTACTATGTGGGGGTTGAACCGGTGCCAGCGCCTCGTGCCCATACACCTAATCTATGATACGCAGCCTTCTGAATCTATGATACCAGATCCCCACTCAACTATATGTCCATTTTCATAAAGTTGTATTCACAGAAAATATATAAAACCTCCCCTTCTGGATCCTCCAAACAGGCTCCCCTTCTCCCGTCGGGGGTGTGAGTTGGATCGACGAGTAGTACACACCGACCCTGCAAACAGTTTTATGTATTAAATATTATTTATTAATTTCTCAGTCGACTCAGGGCTGGAACTTAGTCTCATGGCCCCCTCCGAATTTATAGCATACTATCCCTCGAATCAATGATATGGGGTCCTCACTCAACTAAGAGGCAATTTTCAGAGAAAATATATGAAACCCGCCCTTCTGAGACCCTAAAACTGACTTGGCTCCCCATCCTCCAGTAGAAAGGTTCAGGGATAGTACTCGTCAGTCCTGGGTGGAGGGAGTAAACCAAATTTCGATGAGGGCTTCAGAAGGACTTGGACCAAACCTGTGTTAGAGTGTTGTATTATAGAGTGTATGATATGTATGTCGCTGTCACAAACGAACAAAGAAATCCAAACCATAAAGATGACAACTGACTCAGAAGATTTAATCATAAAGAATGTAATAATAATGGAAATCTCAATAAACATTATCTTAATAACAAATACGTAGGACTCCTTTTAACAAATCTTTGGTTGGTTGTTTAGTTGGGTTTATGGCATATCAACCTTTGTATGTTATTTAATGCCAAATCCATTTTTATACAAATAGTCAGTTCTATTTCAGAAAATTAAATTTTGCAGGAGTACACAGTTTAATTGTCAAAAACATTTCTACTTCAAGCTATTCAGTTTATTCAACTACTTTTAATTCAAACAATTCAGTTTAGTATAAGTATAGTTTCTGTTTGCATACAGTTAAATGTCGAAATAGTTGTATATTAAACAATTCAGTTTTGCGTAAGTACAGTTTTAATGTCAAAAACAGTTCCATTTCAAAGAATTCAGTTTAGCATTCATGCGCAGTTTAAATGTTAGTACACTGTTTAATTGTGTAGAACATTTTTCTTTCAAGTTATTCAGTTTAGTCAAACAGTTCTAATTCAAATAATTCAGTTTAGCATAAGTACGCAGTTTAGTTCTATTTAACCCATTGAGAGGACCCTATCAGATGCTAAAACTCCAGGCCAGAGTTGACCTGGGAGCGATGGCAGTGAAGGAGAACTTCACATTCCACAAAACGCCATCATCACTGGAACATTACTATCAGATTGTTTAGTGCCATATCTAGGACACTCATTGGGGGTGGGGGGTGGGGCTTACCCGTCTGCAGAGGTGCTTTCTATGTATTCTACAGGCCCAGCTAACTGGGCAAAACAAATCTTTGCTTAGTTTTGGCACAAATAGTGTGCAGTATGAAAAGTAAACTCATGATATCAAAGAAATTAACTTAAAGGCTAATTAGTATCCTCTATTCCATTGTAGAAAGAAGTATCCTAATGATCATGGATCGCTGTTACAACAGAAAACTAATGAGTTCTTGTGTCGTCAAATACACACACACAAACACACACGCTTATATATATATATATATATATATATATATATATATATATATATATATATATATATAAGATGTCCTAAAAGTCACTGTTGAGTCCAATTCAGCCTTTCAGCTTATCTCTCTGTTATTCTGTTTTTCTTTTATGTAAATCTGTTTTTATCAAAGGCGGGTCCCATGGTCATTACGCTATTAAAACTGACCTTTGCCCCAGTACTGACCACATGGCCCAAATATAAGCCCTCCTTGGCCATTAGCTAAGAAGGGAGAAACTATTAATTGGTGAAAGAGATTTCTAAGACAAATAATACGTTGATTGTGTCTTAGGCAGAATAAAATATGCTGCAACACCCAGTCTGGCTTTATCAATAAAAATTACCGCCTAGTGACTCACTTCAAAGCGGCTTTTGTGCTGTTTATGGAGTTGCTAAGATATATCCACGGCAAAACAATTGTATCATGAAATTGAAATTTATAATCTGCTTTTGTAAATTTTCTGTATTTGTCTGTTTCTGATGCCTTTTGCCCAGCTATAATGGTTTGCTATGATGGCAGTATGGCGGGAATATGAAATAATATAAGGGAGATGACAGAATGCGTGCTTATCTTTATAATTCCAGAAAGTTTCTGACCAGAAAGAGGCAATAAAATAGCACATTGTACCCAGCAAAATGACTGTACTTTATACTTTAAACTATTTTCGAAGCAATAAACAGCACAAGTTCAATAAGTTAAACTCTCAAAGTTATGAAATATTTACAAAGTGAAAAAAGTTGATGGCTTGTATAGACATATGAATAGAATGTACTATATACATACGTGCATATATATATATATATATAGATAGATAGATAGATAGATAGATAGATAGTTTTAAATGTGTATATATGTATATATTTCATTATTGAAAAATTACGTACACTCATACAGACACACACACATATCTCTATCGATATACCAATGAATATGATGATAAACAACAAAGTTTGCAATTCATCTACTAATCTGACTGGACTGTAAAATTTTACTTTTCCTTCAACCTTCAGATGAGTCATCTGTCTTTAAAGAGCTATTTTGTGTTATATTGCAATAATATTACTTGACAGTTATTCTACTATTCAGTCTGTTCTGTTGTGGAAAAATAAGCATATATATATATATATATATATATATATATTGGCCTAATGTTCACCAATGGTCCGAGAGACCGGGGTTCAATCCTAGGTCGAGTCATACCAAAGACTCAAAAATGGTACTTGATGCTGCCTTGCTTAACACTCAGCATTATAAGGTGAGGATCAAGGGTAAAATGAAGCAATCCAGGGAAAGGAGTTGCACCCTCCCCTACACCTCAGTGTGGTAGCTATTAAGATGGGAGCCATCAGGTCACCTTCGACTAAGGTTACCAACTTTTATATATATATATATATATATATATATATCAAAGGCTTATGTATGCATGTATATATATATATATATATATATATATGATCCAGACTTCTGTCAGATTTAGAGCTTTGAATCGGTAAATGAGAAATTTGAAATCCTACATTTGCTTGCAGTTTAGTCATTTTATTTAAATTATTAATAACCAATTTGACATTAATCTTAGACAATGAGAACTCAACGTAGTACTAAGAAAAAAATAAAAGCAGGAAAGCTGTCAGTCTTGATCAAATACTACCAGAAGTATAGAAGACAAAGAAATTTCATGACTTAGAGAAAAACTTGCACTCGTGAAAACTGCCTCCAAAAGCTATCGGAAGAACCCAACAAACACAAATGCCCGAAAACTAGAAAAGGCACAATATCAATTAGCAGGAATATATCTAAAAGAACAGGCAGAATACATACAAAATCAGATAGATAAGATTAGAGACTCGGTAGAAGATAGACAATCCAGGATAGCCTGGCAAACAATAAATGAAGTAAGTAGAAGGAAGAGCACAGCCAAAGCAAAATTGAAAGCTGCAAGCCAACAAGAAAGAGTAAAACTGTGGGAACAGCATTTCAAAAATCTACTAGGAAGCCCACCGAAAATAACGGATGAACCGATCACCAGAATTATCAGTAAGCAATTAGACATCAAACTAGGGCCTTTCACCAAAGCAGAACTCGACTCAGTTCTTAAAAAAATTAAAAATAGGAAAGCTGCAGGGCTGGACGAGATCCCCTCAGGAGTGTGGAAGACTAGACAATTCGACGATATACTGCTCCGGCAATGCAACGCTGTCTATAGTCAAAATAGGATAGAAAGATGGATGAAGGGATGCATCCTTCCTTTCCCTAAAAAAGGCGACTTCGGATTAGCCAAGAACTGCCGAGGGATAACACTTACATTCATAGCAGCCAAAATCTACAATGCCCTACTACGAAACCGCATAGAACCCAAAATAGACAACATCCTTAGGAAAAACCAAAATGGCTTCCGGAGAAATAGATCCACAACCTCACAAATATTGACTATCCGTAGAATCCTTGTAGGCGTCCGGGCAAAAAACCTTCAGGCGACATTACTATTTGTCGACTTTACCAAGGCCTTCGACTCCATCCACAGAGGGAAAATGGAACTAATCCTACTAGCATACGGCCTACCTAAAGAAACCGTAGCAGCAATAATGATCCTCTACAAAAACACAAAAGTGAAAGTACGTTCACCAGATGGAGACACGGAATACTTCGACATTGTTGCAGGAGTACTACAAGGAGACACGCTAGCCCCATACCTCTTTATCATCTGTCTAGACTACGTGCTTAGAGCTTCGATCGACAAAATCAGAGAAAATGGCTTCGAGCTGACTAAGAAAAGAAGCAAAAGGTACCCCGCAAAAACAATCACAGACACCGACTACGCTGATGACTTAGCGTTACTGGCGAATACGCCCAATCAAGCAGAGACACTACTGCATAGTTTGGAACGAGCTGCAGCAGGCATTGGCCTCCATGTTAATGCGCACAAAACTGAATATATGTGTTACAACCAAACGGGCAACATTACCACTCTAGATGGAGCCTCTCTGAGGCTAGTGGACAAATTCACTTACCTAGGAAGTAGCGTCTCATCAACAGAAAACGACATCGACACACGACTGACGAAAGCATGGACGGCTATAGATAGGCTCTCAATAATATGGAAATCCGACCTGACCGATGAAATGAAGCGCAGTTTCTTCTAGGCAGCGGTTGTATCGATACTGCTATATGGATGCACTACATGGACGCTAACCAAACGGCTAGAGAAGAAACTTGACGGCAACTACACAAGAATGTTGAGAGCAATAGTGAACAAGTCCTGGCGACAACACCCCACGAGACGCCAACTGTACGGCCACTTGCCTCCCATCACGAAAACTATACAGGTCAGACGAGGCAGACACACCGGACACTGCTGGAGAAGCAAGGACGAGCTCGTAAGTGACGTACTCCTATGGACCCCCACATATGGCCAAGCAAAAGCAGGACGACCAGCCCGAACTTACATACAGCAGCTATGTGAGGACACAGGATGTAACCCAGAAGACCTGCCGGAGGCGATGAACGATAGGAAAAAGTGGCGAGAGATGGTCAAGGATATCCGTGCTGGCGGCACGACATGATGATGATGATGATTGCTACAATACCGCAGTGCTGTAAGTAACCAGAATACAATAGAGTGATAGACAAGAGGTTTCATCTTTTTTTTCCCCAAGAAAGGTGGCTTTAGAATTGCTAAGAACTCCTGAGGTATAGCTCTTATTTCCAAAGCAGCTAAGATTTTTATACTCTGCTACTCAACCACATTGAACCAGAAATTGAGAAAATTCTCAGGAAGAACCAAAATAGTTTTCGGAGAAACTGATCATCAACATCACAGATTTTAAAAATCAATCTAATATTGTGGTGATACTCTTATTCGTAGATTTCTCAAAGTCATGTGACTCCATACACAGAGGGAAAATAGAGCGAATACTTTTTGCCAATGGTTTCCTCAAAGAAACTGTTATGGCCATGATGATGCTCTATAAAAAAAAAGTGAACTTCGCTCACAGGATGAAGATACATACTTCTTTGACATTGTTACTGGTATTCTGCAAGGGGATACATTAGCCCCATATCTGTTCATAATCTGCCTAGACAATGTACTTGGAAAGTTGATAGATCTAATGAAAGAAAACGGTTTTACGCTAAAAAAGGCAAGAAGCAGACGATACCCTCCACAAACTATTATGGACGCAGACTACATGGACGACATAGTACTCCTGGCAAATACACCTACCCAAGCCGAATCCCAGCTGCATAGACTGGAGCAGGCAGCAGGTGTCATTGGTCTCCATGTCAGTATAGAAAAAAAAGAGTACATGTGTTTCAATAACAAAGGAGACATCTCCACACTAATTAATGACTTTCTGAAAGTATTGGACAACTTAATCTACATCGGAGGCATCATCTCATCTACTGAAAAGGACATTAATGTGTGATTAGCACAGGTATGGGATGCTATCAATAGGTTATCGATCAAATGGAAGTCAAACCTATTCGATAAAATAAAACAGTTTTTTCCAAGCAGGGGGCATGTCAATTCTACAATATGGATGCACCACATGGATGCTGACAAAGAGTATGGAGAAATAGCTACACAGTAATTGCACAAGAATGCTACAAGTCATAGTGAACAAATCCGGGAAACAGCAGTTGTACGGCCTCCTACCTCCCTTATCTAAAGCCATACAAATAAGATGGACAAGACATACAGGACACTGTTGGAGAAGTAAGAACGAATTCATAAGCAACTTCCTCCAATGGAATCCTTCACATGTATATGCAAGTGTTGGACGACCAAGTAGAACCTATCTGCAACAGCTCTGTAAGGACGCAGGATGTACTCTAGAGGACCTGCTGGAAACGATGGATGATGGAGATAAATGGCGAGAGAGAGTCAAGAAATCCGTGCTAACAGCTCAAGAGTATGATGACAATGATGAGGAGGGTATATATATATATATATATATATATATCCTTCTCATCATCATCATCATCTTAAGCAGTTAGCATGGATTTATATATCCATGTATATATATATATATATATACGGATTGAAAATGAATTTTCAATATCCTAAGTAAGTGTTTCATTTTAGTCAAGATTAAATGTTCGGATAATATAACTAAATTTCAATAAATAATTATATATAATAGTAACACCAATATAACTGTCAAAATAGGAAATGCACCTGTGTAAATAACAGGTGCATCTGGTCGAGGAATATCAGGATATAACCTCGACCATAGACGGGTTGAATTGAGTGCGATTTATGACGGCCACAAGAAGAAGGTGGGTGTCGAACAATTATATAACCCAGGTAAAGACAGGAAGTCAGGCTGTTGGAGTGAAGATGCTGGAATGAGGAACATGTCCCAGAGAAGTTGAGCCCCCAGACCCCCGGTTGAGCAGCCCAGGAGAACGGGAAAGAAATGCTGGTATGGCCATAAGAGTTGGGGGTCAATATGTTGCAGTTCTGTTCAGCCTCCAACTCACCTCTCACACAGTAAAACCTTTAGTAACCCTTTTAAACCCTTTTAAATAAAGTGAGAGGTGTATTTTTCTAAAGAACTGTGTCACTCGTCTTCATTGCATCGTTATGTTTCTGCATGCATATGTATTTGTATAGTTGGTCATGGCTATACAACATAACCTATGCTTGAGAAAGGCATGATCCATTCTTTTCCTCCAGCTAAAGATTTAATCATATCACTGTTGCTCTTCTACAGGAGTGGCTTTGGTATTAAATAACCCACAAAGTTTGATATGCCATTGAATAAAGAATCTGAACTTCTGTAACCAGACACAAACATATATAAATATGTATAAGGTATTTGTTTTCTTTTGGATGGATATATATTTATATTTTTGGCTATAGAGTTTCAGTGTTGTAGAATTTAATAAACAATAGTTAACAACATGTTTTGATTGCATAATTTTCCACAAGAAATAATCAAATCTAGGTATCTATGGTTTAGAAGACAATCAGCATTTTATAAAACAAAAGGTAGTTATGTACTTATTAATTAGTTATATATATATATATATATATATATATATACGCAGAAAAATTAATGGATTTTCACTGGGAATTAATTTGCTGAATTGAGTGGGACTCAAAATTTAGTGGAGGCTGCTTTTGCTCATTTAGTACTATTGCACTTAGGAAAGCATGAATCTTCTGTCCCTTAAATAGATATCTTGATTGTCTAGGACTGGATAAGTAATTTGAAACAAATCCCTCTCTACGCTTCTTGAGAATTGCACTTGGTATTTAAGTCATAACAAATAATGTGCATCTACCTATCTATTGATTTTTATTTTTAGGTGCTAGTGGTGCTTATTTATTTAGGCATTTATCTATTTGGGTGCTTATCTATTCAGGAGCTTGTGCCGTTTCAACTTCCTATGACCATAGAAAGTGCAAACAGCATCCCAAGTTCAAATGCTGGACCAGGCTGTTTGTGTTTCACATAGTGCTAATACCTTTGGGAAAGCTAAGAATACATTTATGGTTTTAAATAACTATCCTGAAATGCATATATAATTATTTAACATTTTATGGCATCAAGAAACTATTCTTACTTAATAATGATCATTTGTTTGCACAGTTATGTAGTGTAAAGAATTCTTATTCAATGCTAATAATTTTAAACAGTTCCATTTGACCCATAGATTGGACCCTAATAGGTACGACCATTCCCACTCAGAATGGAATTGGAAGTAATGGAAATGAAGGGTACTCCTTGCAACAAGCTCACATAGAAGACGTTCACTTAGGTTTTTTATTTCATTTTTTTATATATCATTTTATTCCTTTTTTATTTTTCAATTTTTGCTGTAAAATTTTTTACTTGAATTTAGATTCAGATTATTCACTAGCCATGTCATTGATTTTATATACCTATCCTGAAGAAAATCTTTAGTTCCCTTTTGTTTAGAGACAAGATGCATTGTCATCTTGGTAAAAAAAATGACTTCACCAACAAACCAATTTTCTATTGACGGAATAAGAAAATTATCCAGGATATCAATGTACACAAGTGCAATGATTGCTGAGGTAATGATTGTTGAGGTAATGATTCCTATCTCTCCAGGTTCTTGATATGATATTCAAACCCCATATCATGAATGACTTGGAAAATTTATTTGGCTGCTTTAAGCAGTTTTATTTAAATAGCACTAGACTAAGAGTGCAACAAAATCACTTTGGCCAATGATTATTTCTCTTTAGATCACTTTAACTTTGTTTCCTTTTTTTTCTCTCAATCAAAATCCTATTTCATTCTGCCAATTTCTTACGGTTCTGTCGCTAACTTTGATTCCTGCATCGACCCATTTGCTTTACATTTTTTTTTTGTTGTTGTTGTATATTTTCTATTTCTATGGCACATTGCTTTGAGGTTTCTATTCTGATGCTTTGATGTCTTTCATAATCTACCAATGTGTTTTCTCTTTTTTAACAACCCCATTTCTTTTATATTTTCACTATGCTTTAAACACAGCTGACTGACAACAATCAACATCTTTCACTGTGGATTGCCTTCTTCAGTAAGTCTTTTAATCCTTTCTATTGTTTCTATTGATAATTCTTTTGTTCAAACTATGTTTCCTTTCAAGATATGCTGAACCGTTTGTTGAGGTCTGCAAGAACTGTAGATCAGTTTGCTTATCTAGGCCTCTACCAATATTTGTTTTAGGAATACAAACTGCATGATCATCTATAATTTTAGCTTAATCCATATTATTTTTCTGAGAATGGCTTGGCAAAAAATTATTACATTAATTTAATCTAGTTTGTTTTAGGAATATTTTAAGAAGCTGGAATAGTCAGCTGATAAATAAGAAATATTTTGCATCTTTTCTGTTACAAGTTTATTTACTATTAGATAAAAAGACCAAGGTAAACATTCACTAAGTGTGCAAAATGTATTATTTTTTGCCTCGAGTAGTAGATATTTGAAAAAGAAATATAACTTGATCAACAATTTTTTCTTGGTTTGATAAATTTTTTGTTGAACAATTCAAGCTATATAAGACCCTCAATACTGTATACTTCATAGAAAGAAACAAACCATGAAGTAGTGTTCCTTGATATAAGAAGGGTGAGTTTAGAGTATCCATATACTGCTACTTCACATTTTTTATATAGTTCAACAAAGAAGTATGGGTAGGTTGATATGAGATTCATTTGATAATTATGGTAATTTTTTTTTTTAAAGTAAAGCAAATTTTTGTTTTTAGAACTTTTTTTAATAAATGTAAACTCTTCATCATTTAGAATTGGTTTATTAAAAAAATAATTTTTATCTTGAAAAGATATTTACTTTGAGGCTTTTCAAAAGGATGCCAAATCAAACAGAGGTCTCCTTGACTTGAATAGAGAGATCTGTCACTTAATCTTACATGACTGAGAATGGTGGACCATGTAAAATCTATAGAATAACATTTAATGTGTTCAGAGAAGCATGTTTTAGTCAAAATAATGTTTACAATGAGCTAAACATGGGTTTGCTATAACAAGGCCAAGTGGAAAAACACTGACTCTCTGATGAAGGAAAAGTCCCAGATGCAGTGGTCAGTAAAAAAGGAAATATTTTATGGGACATGAGAGAACCCATCACTATTGATTTTTTTGGAAAACGGTGCAACTGTAAATAGGGCTGTTAACTCCTTAGGCAGAGTTCACCTTGTTTATTGAATGACCCAAGTAGTTAGGTATAGGTATTCTTGGAGAGTGGGTAGAGTGTTCACCAATGGTCAAGGAAACCAGGGTTCAATCCCAGGTCGTGTCATACTAAAGATTTTAAAAATGGCACTTGATACCTATTTGCTTGACACTCAGCATTATAAGGTACATAGCAAGGGTAAAGTGGAGCAATACAGGGAAAGAAGTAGCGCACTCACCTACACCTCGGTGTAGTAGCTATTGAAAAGGGAGACTTCTGGTCACCCTTGCCTACAGTGGCCAACTTTACTTACTTATTCTTGGGAAAGTTATAAAATCCAACTTTCCACTCCACCAACAATAGATAAAATGCTAGCACAGGCCAAACTCTTTAGTCTTAGGTGGGGAAATGTTTGTTTTGGTAATTTTACTTCAAGTATTATTTATATAATGTTCCTACCATGATGCAAAGAGCTGATGAAACATAAACCAAGTCAGCCAGATTTCCTTTTTTCAATTAATCAAGAAAATATTTTTCTTATCGATATTTTTTGCATTGGAAAATTGTCCAATAGAAAATGTACCTTTTTATTTTTGTACTAACACATTTGCTTGCATGTATATCTGTTTTTATGCAACACCTGCAAATATGTATACAAATTGTTCATTTATATAGCTCTATCTATGAGTGCATATATATATATATATATATATAAGTAAGTTAAGTTAGTGACCTTAGTTGAGGGGGACCCGAAGTCTCCCTTTTCAATAGCTACTACACCAAGGTGTAGGGGAGGGTGCTACTCCTTTCCCTGGATTTCTTCACTTTACCCTTGATCCTTACCTTATAATGCAGAGTGTTAAGCAAGGTAGCATCAAGTACCATTTTTTGAGTCTTTGGTATGGCTCGACCTGGGATTGAACCCAGGGTCCAAGCGTGTGTGTGTGTATGTGTGTGGTATTTGGTATCTTCTTTTAATGCCATATCAACCTTTTTTGGTTATTTAATATCAAAGATATCTTCATAGAAGAAGGGCAATGATATTATTTAAATCATACCTGTAGGGATAAAAGGCTTCATACCTTTTCCTATGGGTAATAGACTAAAAATAAATCTTATAGTGCAACTAGAGTTCAAACTCACTGATTTTGAGGCTTGAGTCCAACATTTTATTATGCCTGGGGACCCTCCATGTGTGTGTGTGTGTGTGTGTGTGTGTGTGTGTGTGTGTGTGTGTGTGTGCCAGCATATCAATATATATCAATAGAACCTGATATATAATCTTTTCAAATAATATGTGTGGGTATGTATGTGAATAAATATGTTTGACAGATTTGTTTTAACTGAGATAAATGGATAAATATGACCTTAGATTAACATGATTAGACTTCTATACATACATACATACATACATACATACATACAAATATAACAAAAAAGATAGAAAATAGATTTGATCAGACTAAGATTGACACAATTATACAAAGAGGAATAGATATGATTGGACTGAGATAGATAGATAGATAGATAGATACATTAAGATAGATAGATAGATACATACATACAGACATACATACATTAAGATAGATAGATAGATTGATAGGTAGACGGATATAAACAGATATATATATACATGTTTATATATAGTGCAATTAAAAGGAAACTCAAAGCTGATTAAATTGTCATTATAAATTTATTTTGCTGGAGAATATTGTTATACTCTCCATCTCAAATGGCTATACATGTTTGATTTGAGTTTGCAAAACGGCAAATGTGGATTAAAGTCTACATGTGATTGAAAAAACAAAAAAAGAAAAAAAGGGATGACCTATATAATTGCACTATATATGCTCTGTATGTGTGAGTTTTTTCTTATAAACTGGAAAGGAAAAAGATATGTAACAATAGCCATACATTGAACACTCTCATAAATTTATATGATATTCCTCATATATTCTACACACGAATAATCCACACCCACTGTCTTCAGATGCTGACTGGATATTACTGATATGTTTATATATATATATATATAGTAAGTTGGCCAACTGTTGTCAAGGAGGACCCAAAGGCTCCCTTTTCAATAGCTACTACACAAAAGAGAAGAGGAGGGTGCTACTCTTTCCCTGGATTGCTCCACTAACTTTTGATCCCTACCTTATAATGCTGAGAGTTAAGCAAGGAAACATCAAGTACTATTTTTGAGTCTTTGGTATGACTCGACCTGGGATTGAACCCTGGTCTCGTGGCCTTTGGCAAACACTCTCACTATTTTTCCAAAATCAATAGATAGATAGATAGATAATGAGAGAGAGGGAGAGGGAGAGAAAGAGAAATGATATTGCAATGAATGCAAACTGAGAAAGATGAAAAAGGAGATATGTGATGAAAATATTTTTTTTAAAAAACCAAACTATTGTCTGTGCCAATACACAGAAGTCATTTATGCTAGGATCTCTTTGGCAAAGAAAATTCCTCAGTTGCCTTTATAACATTAATCAAAAACTCAAAGAAGTGTAACTTGTGTGATGTGTTGTATTTACTGGCCAAACTGTAACTTTAATTGAGAACCTCTATCAGATTGCAATACATCTTGCAAGCCTTCTAAGCAAACTGATGCTTTCCAGACTAATGACATTATTTATGGAGGGTAGGTCAGCCAATTCCTGTAAGGGCCTCAGAATCCTTTTAAGTATTAATGGGATGGGGTGATCCCCATCTCATGAAATCATAAATGCTGCTAAAAAAGGTCATTGGGTTAGCTGACCATACTGCTCACTTCTCCATCTCCTCACACCTTTTCTCTGCAAGGCCAATTCTTTACAGATGTATTCTTCCTCTCCTTTGGCTTTCAAGAAATAGAACTCAGAGATTGATGTTCCGTCAAGAAAGACCACTCAAGCAAAGTATAACAAAGATAGGTTCATGAGTCAATTCATTGGCAGTGGTTGGATATCAGTCTGTTGATGTGTAAAGAAGTGGGAGTGTAAAGATGAAAATCAAACTTTAAATTGATGGAGACGAGAGAAAACAGTTACATTTATTCTCAAACTCTGCTTGGTTTAGATAAGCTGAATTACTTATGGGTTGCTATTATTTTATTACTACTTCAAATTCATCTTATTATTTTTGCTTCCTATTCCATCACTATAATTGGATATCATCATCATCATCATCATCATGTCATGCCCCAACATTGATTTCCCAGACTTTCTCTCGCTACTTGTCTCTATTGTCCATCACTTCCAACAGGTCTTCTCAGCTACATCCTGAGTCTAGACAGAGCTGCTGTAGATAAGTTCTATCTAGTCGTCCATCACTTACTCATCTGTGTGAGGCAGTCCAGGGGAGATTATTGCTCATGAGTTTGTCTTTACTTCTCCAACAGTGTCCAGCATGTCTTGTTTGTTGGACTTAGATAGTTTAGAGAGATGGGAGGCAGGTAGCCATATAACCACTACTTTGTGGGATTTTGCTTCCAGAATTTGTTCAGTCATTATTTCTTTTGTTTTATCAGTAGACTGACTCTATTCTATTATTACTTTTTATCTCAACACTGGCTCTGTACACTCTTCATTATTCTTATCATTTTGTGACTGGTTTCAAAATGAATGACTCTCTTTTCATCCAGCATGTGGCAAAAACAAGGATCTGTTCTTGTTCATCAGGGAAATCTTTCAAAAGTTGATCATGTGATACATAAAACACTCTTAGACACAAGATAAAGTCTTTCCTCAATGGATCATGAGACACATAAAACACCTTTAGACACAACATAAAGTCTTTAATCAGTTGATCATCTGACACACACAACACTTTTAGACACAACATAAAGTCTTTCATCTGTGGATCATGTGACACAAAAAACAGTTTTAGACACAAGTTTTTCATCAATAAACACAATTAGACACAAGATATAAATGCTCAAATATAATTCAGCTATAATGTCTCTATTTGAGTGATATTTATTCATTTTCAATAATAATAATGGTAAGTATTTACATATCTATCAATTATTTGATTTACCGATTCCATAACTGACTTTGTTCATTTGTTTCTCCTCATCTACGATAAAGATTTTGCAAAAATGTAATCCCTTTGCAGGGAGACAAGAAATAATTGTCTTCCCTTGGCTTTTTTAATGTCTTTGGACATTACATGTCCATTGGTCCCATGAGAATTCAGAATCCTTTGTCATCCTCTTTTTGTGTCTGTTCTTTGATTTAATAAGACCTCTCTTTTTATTTCTGTTCATTTATCAGATTTAGTCTCATTACCTGCTGAATTACATTTTTGTTCATCTCGCTATTAAAATGTCAGCAGTTAAATAGACAAGTAAGACTTTTCACAACTTCCTACCCCTTTTTATATCCTGTTTATAATGGAGCAACATGCACATTTCATCAGTTGAGATATATTTGTATATTATGGTAATATTTCATATATGATTTATATGTATGTATTAGATGTCCTATATGTGTATATGGGCTTATTTTGACTTTTTTATTTTTGCTCTTAGTAGATATATCACTGGATATAGTAATGTTAGTATTGTACTTTGATGAGTGGGTATGTGACAAAATATCTCCTGGGGATGTCTTTGGGTGTAATGGTTAAATCATTGGACTGCGGGATAATAGTAAGCGAGTTCGAACTCCAGTTGTGCTATTATGTTCGTTTTCAGACAAATACCCTGGGGAAAGGTATGAACCCCCTTATCCTCCAAGCTATGGGTTTAATAGTACCACTACTGTTCATCTAGAAGGATGGATTTGGCTTTAAATTATGTAAGAAGATTGATATGCTATTAAACAACAAAGAAACAAATGGATATTCTCTCTAGCTCTGTTACCAATATCTGGTTGCCCACTTGGCTCAGGCTGTAGAATACACTGACTGCTTCTCTGCAGAGGGGTAAGACATCCCCCCTTATGAGTGTCCTGGATATAACACTAAACAATCTGATCATGAGGTTTCAGTGATGCAGGAGATTTGATGAATGCAAGGCACCCCTTCATTGCCATCGCTCCCTGTGTTGTATATCCATAATGATATCAATCACAATAGTAACATAAATACATCTACAAATACAGGCAGACTCTTTCATTTCTGATTCAAACGGTTTTATTAATTTTTGGCTTCAGTCCATGGCGATATGAGAGACACATTTCTTAAAAGTCGATGCTAACCATATTATGCTGACCCAACCCAACACGCAGCACATCTTGTGATGTTTAAGATCTCAATTCATCTCTGCCAGTCGAGATCTGAAAAACTCAGCCGCACACCTCAACAGTAGAACCTCACCTGCCATCTTCAACGGTCTAATCTGAACTGTTGTCTTTTCAAAATCCTCAAATTCTCAGGACCATCTCTTCTGGGTATGACGTCATCTGCACTCCAGCCTCATTTCCTGTCAAGGGGTTTATTATGACAAATGGTGATTGCCGTATCTTTTGCGCATGAGCCTAAGACTGCACCAAATGACTATGCACCTGGACTAAGAGACCTGAGTGGTTCAAAGCCTTACCAAACTGAATGATGAAATATAATTAATGGAAAATGATTAATATAAAAAATCATTCATTAATTATATAAGACACCTTTTCTCCCCACAAAATAAAATCATTTTGTTATAGAAGATAAGAAAATATTTTTTTAAACTAAAGTATCAATGTGAAAGGATTTTCCTTTTGTTTTTCTCTATTTTCTTCCTTTCTGATTTTGTAATCTGTAACAATTATGCAATGTAACACACTCTTCCTCGTGTTGACTTGACCAATAAAATTACAGTAACAACAAGAATAACAATTCAAAAGAGTATATAAGAAAAAACAACACTATAAATCATTCAACAGTCCAAAAACTAAAAGTCTGTAAAAAGTGTTTGCATTGTCCTTCATTTTCTTTTTTTTTTCAATTTAAAAAAAAAACATTTTCTGGTTCTTCTTTTCTTGTTTTCATGTTTCCTTTAAAAAACAAAGCCGTTATTATTTCTCATGTCTCACTCTCTTTCACCAACTTTTTTTTCTGTTTCTTTTACAATGTCCTTACTAATAGTTATCCTGACTTTATGTCTAAATTTCTATTTTTCTTCTGAATCTCTTTCAAACTTTAGTAATTATGTCATTTTTCTTATTAGTGCATATTTCCTTGACTTTTCGTTTCTTTTTATCTTATGATTCAATATCTATTTTACTTTACAAATTGGCATGTATTTTTTCTCTACAGTTTTAATTTTTTTTCTTTTTCACAGATCAATTGCTCATTATCTATCTTTTACTCTTTTTGCTTTTCTTCTACATCCGTAACTCATTACTTCTAACCTTTTCTCTCATAATCTCTGTCATTAATTTATATATATATATTTTAATAATTCACACTATCATTGTCTGTGGCCCGGTACATTTTCCATTAAGCGTCCTTTACAACTAAGCATAGCTCGTAATCAAACCAAGGTAAACGTGGTAAAATTTCCCAGGAACCTATTTTTCTTTCCAACCAACACAAACCATTCCCGTTTTCATCCCCTTTTTCTTCAACTTTTGATCACCATCAATCGGTCTATCTCCCATCTTTTCAATGGCTAACGAGTACTTTTTTCTTTTCCTTTCAACAAGTATCTCTACAAAAGCATGGCTTGTATCCAGGTATCATTTCTTCATTTTTACTTATTCCAACCACGGCAACACAATACTAGTTTCTTGTGTTATATTTTGACCTTCGACCCAGCCAAAAAATACTATTGCAAGGTAATACACCGGAAGGAAGTGACACATTCCAATGGCCTGTAATCGAAAGAGATCGCGTGGGCGGATTAAGGCTTCTGATATGGGATAAGGTGAAGGTCCTATTGTGCCACTACAGTGATGCACCGGAAGAGAGTAACCTCTGAACTGCATGACAGTTATTTCCGCTTGATGACGATTAAACATCCGATTTCAAAGATCCGGTAGGCGATCGTGTGGGCATTGAATTATTATTTAACTCAGTTGAGTTTGGGGTGCCAAAGCAGTTGCCTGCAGACTTCCAGACAGTAGAGACCAGATGTGGTAGGGAAAGCCACACCCGACCGAGGGGGTCCTTAGAAACCCCCGATGGAATAGACCCCAACATCAAGAGAACAAGAAAGACACAATGTGACGGTCATAACAGTGGGGTCAAAATATGAAGTTTATGTTCAGTCTCCAGCATCCTCTCACATGCAAACCTTCAACAACCCTTCTGAACCCTTGCAATAAAGTGAGAGAGGTAAATATATTTGAAAAGAAGTCTTCCTGCGTCTTTATCCTGCGTCGTTTCTTCCTGTGTCTTCCTCTTGCGTCTTTCTGCGTTCATCTTTATTATTGAGTCGTTATGATACAGCATATGAGTATATAACACTTGCCTACTTCCAAAGATGAGTTAAAATATCCTAGGGGTTCTTTTCCTAAGCAACCCAAACCTTTTACTCTGTCTTTTACTCTTTTTCAATAGTTAAGAGGTTACTTTATTTGTTTATCTATTTGGTCAACTATATTTCTCCCTCAAGAACAATTCAAAACCGAGTCCATAAATTTACCGGTACATACCTCGAGACACGTCAAGATTTTGCACACATACTCCCTAATATCCTATCCCCTGTTTTAAAATATCCTCTTCAACACAATAGTCTGGCCTCCTACCAAACCCCCAAAATTCTAAATCCCATTCCAGGGGAACCTTCACAACCGGGTCTGACCACTAACCAGTACCTCAAATAAAATCTCAAAACCATTCTTAAGGGAATTAACAAATGCTAACCTGGCCGCGAACCAGTACCTCAAATTTCTTGACCTCTCTCTTGAGAGGAGTTTTCACAAAACCTGTTATGGCTTCTACTGGTACTCAAAATATCGATCCCATTCTTGGGAGACATTACAGAACACTTCCAATTTCCATAACTTTTCCAAACATCAAACTCGTCCCACAGACCTAACGACAGATCCAAAGTTATATGAGCATTCTCCCAACAAGATACCGTAGATGTCTGAATCCTTCCAGAGCTCAGATTAAAATCCTAATGTCAAATTACAATGAATTATAAATATCATCCACAAGTTACTACAAAATTTCATTCACAAAAATTTTGTTTCCTATCAAAGTTCATTCATGAAAGACCCAAAATTCTCATTGTCCCCCAATTCGAAACTTGTTTTTATAACCTGTCACTTTTTGAAATATCACAAAAACAATATTTTCTGTTTCTCTTTCTTTTTTTTCTTTCTTCTTTCTTTCTCCTCATGATTCATTGTCCCAAAACAAAGCAGTAAACTGTATCAACTTATATGTAAAATATACTGGATTTTATCACTGATTTCTAATTTTCTTTTTTTAATTATCTAAATTCTATTGGACGTAACTCTTAAAACCTTGAAAGACAGATACAACCAAAAATTTTTTTCATAATTAGCTACATTTTATCAATGCGAACCAGGAAATTCATGGATACACTGTCGGAAAAAATTACTTTTCCTAACTTGAGCAATGTACCTACCACTTTTCCATTTTTTTTTTTTACATGATTAAATAAATTCTATCGGGTACAAACCACCCTACTTAAGAATGACTGAAAAAGACATAAAATATATACAATGAGCAAGTCCCTTATTTTTCTTTTCTCTTCTTTCTTTTCATGCCTTCTTCTCAATTCTTTTGTTCTAATTTTTCCTTCTTCATTCTGGGGCCTTGTGTCAAACATTTTTTCTTCTTTTTTTAACCTGTTGCTTGTCTTTCAGTATTTGGTGTTCTTCTTTTCTCCACTCTTCTTGGTTGGGGCACCGCATTTTTTTTTTTTTTGTCTTTGGAGTCAAGTTCTTGTCTTTCTGTTGTCTGCTTCTTTGGCCGGGGTAGCACAGCTTTTGTTTATATATTCTTTTATTTTTGTTTTTTGGAGTGAATTTCTTTACTTTCAACTGTCTCCTTCTTTGGCTGGGGTAGCACAGTTGTTTTTCTTTTTCTTTTATCTTTTGCTGAGTTGAGGTTCTTATTGTTCATCTTACGTTCTCTCTCTCCCACCTGAAAGAACAGTTGCCTAAAATTGATTTCCATCATTCTTAGCCACTTCCAATCCTCTAAAGTACTGTGAATCATCGAGTGGACAACCCAAGTTCAAAATCAATCTATGACTTCCTTTTATTTCTTCTTGCAAAAGACATAGCAAGTCATACAACATTATGTTGTATAGGCATAATGATATCAATCACAACAGTAATACAAATACATCTACAAATACAGGCGGACTCTTTTGTCTCTGATACCAACAGGTTTATTCATTTCTGGCTTCGGTCCATGGCCACACAAGGAGAGAGACACAATTCTTAAAAGTCTATGCTAACCATATTATGCTGATCCACCCCAATGTGTGGTGCATCTTGTGATGTTTAAGATCTCAATTCATCTCTGCCAGTCGAGATCCGAAAAATGGTAGAAACTCAACCGCAGTCTTCAACGGTCTAATCTCAACTATTGTCCTTTCAAAATCCTCACATTCTCAGGACCATCTCTTCTGGGCATGATGCCATCTACACTCCAGCCCTATTTCCTGTCTGGCAGTTTATTATGACAAATGGTGTTTGTCATATCCTTTGCGCATGGATGTAAGACTGCACCAAATGCCTATGCACCTGGACTAAGAGACCTGAGTGGTTCAAAGCCTTACTAAACTGAATGATGAAATATAATTAACGAAAAATGATTAATATAAAAAATCTTTCCTTCATTATATAACACCTGGTCCACTCTGATAGGGCCCTATCTATGGGTAAAATAGAAATAACTGCATACTAATGCTAAACTGAATTGTTTGAATTAGAACTGTTTGACTAGACTGAATAGCTTGAAATAGAAATGTTTTTGACACTCAAACTGTGTACTTATATCTAAACTGCGTGCTTATGCTAAACTGAATTGTGTGAAATGGAACTGTTTTTGAAATTGAAATTCTACTTTCACTAAACAAAATTGTTTAATATAGAACTGTTTTGACATTTTACAGAGTGTAAACAAAATCTGTACTTATACTAAACTGAATTAGCTGAATTAAAACAGTTTGAATAAAATGAATAGGTTGAAATAGAAATGTTTTTGACAATTAAACTCTTGCTAAACTGAATTTTCTGAAATAGAACAATTTGCATAAAAATAGATTTGGCATTAAATAACCTACAAAGGTTGATATGCCATAAAACCCAACCAACCAACCAACGTCTGGTAACTAATCCAATACCTTGTAAAGTGTGGTTAATTGTTTCCCCACTTTTTGTCCATACCATTTAAAACTAAACTGTTTTATGCATTTCAGCATGATGATCTGTTCCAGTTAAAAAAGAAAGATAACAAAAAAGAAAAATTATAAATATCTTCAAAATTGTAATAAAAATGGATTTTTTTCAAGTTTAGGAAAGAAAAAATATTACTTACAATTTGAAAAAAAAAGATTTATTTTCCTGAGAAATAATCCTTCAATATAACCTCAAAACCAACGCAGATCCAAAATTCTTTCTGGATTGTTCAAAACTGCACTGCTCAAGGTTTTATCAAAATAAATTTCAATGAAATTCATTCCAACTGGGATAAAATGATAAAGAAAAAAATAATCAATTATCTTACACTTCATAATTGATACTTAAAGTAAAACCATTTTAATACATAAGAAGCTTAAATTTTACAAAAATAAAACCTCATTGTTTTGAATTTGAAAAGCTTTATTTCACAAATAAATAATCCTTCATTGTAAGCATGATATATCAAAATCTGCTCAAATCAATATAGTGAAAATTTACAATTTTTTTCACATTATTAAGGAATTTGGTTTGTTTGTTTGTTTGTTTGTTTGTTTGAGTTTTAAGGCATATCAACCTTTATAGGTTATTTAATGCCAAATCCATTTTTATAAAAATAATCAGTTCTATTTCAGACAATTCTGTTTAATGTAAATATAGTTTTTGTTTCGCACAGTTAAATGTCAAAACAGTTTTATTTCAAACAATTCAGTTTAGCCTCAGAACAGTTTCCATGTTAAAAACAGTTCTATTTCAAACAATTCAGTTTAACATACAAAAACAGTTTCATTTTAGCGTAAGTATGTAGTTTAAATATCAAAACACAGTTTAGTTCTTTTTGACCCTTAGATAGGACCCTATCTGATGCCACCACTCCGGGCCATAGAGGACCTGGGAGCGGTGGTGATGAAGCGGAACTTCAGATTCCCCAAAGCTCCAGCATTACTGGAACTTCACCATCAGATTGTTTTGTATCATATCCAGGACACTTGCCTCTCTGCAGAGAAGCAGTTGGTATATTCTACAGGCCCAGCCAACTGGGCAATAAGGGATTTGGTTAGGATTTTCAAAGTCTCATAGTGTGGGTCAATATATAAGGTTGAATCAAAAGTTTTGCAGTATTTTTGTAACAAGAGGCACTATTTGGCAGCTTTTGCCAAAGTCAGGATGATGACAAAACACACTTAACTGTGAGAAGCCAAGCTCACCTTCATTTATAGCATGGAGTATAGACTAAAAGGAAAGTTGGCAACTGGACATTGGCATAATGGTTAGAGTGTTTGCCAATGGCCCAGAAGACCTGGGTTCAATCCCAGGTTGAGTCATACTAAAGACTGAAATAATGGTACTTGATGCCTCCTTGCTTAACACTCAGCATTATAAGGTATGGATCTAGGGTAAAGTGGGTCAATCCTGGGAAAGGAGTAGTGCTCTCCTCTACACCTCCATGTAGTAGCTATCATAAAGGTAGCCTTTGGGTCAACCTCAACGACGATCGCCAACTTTACTTACTTTTATAGACTAAAAATTGATGTTTTTAGGCCTACACAATCTTGCCTGATTGTACTGTGATCAACTGTGCCTAAACCTTTTAAATGCTTTGATTGCTTTCACAGCATTATGGCCCAGCTAAAACTTGTAAAGCAAAAGTTCTGGAATAAGATTACATTGAACATTCATCAGTATAGCTTTCAAATCACACATGGAAGGAAGCAAAACACAATGTGTCAGCTCACTAAGGACCACAATACTATCAACCACCATGTGTACCAGTCACAGCTTGAACAGCTTTGCTCATATTATATGCATGCTGTAAACTAGCATGTACAAAAATATAGCAAAACCTTTCACTAACCCTCATAATTTGTTCCAACTGACAAAGAAAATATAATACAAAAATTTATTTTCCAAACTGATACACATGAAATGTATTAAAAAAGTATTGACACTGGATTTGCTTTAACCAAGACAGAAATCAACTGAATGAGTTAATTTTCTTTAAAATTCAACTCATTTTCATTAAATTTCAAAACATGTATTACCTTTTTAGTTTGTCTTAGAATATGCTAACCGTTATCCCCTGTACAAGAGTAAGATCCCACCCTGCAAAAAGCGGTATGCCTTGGGTATGACACTAAACTGCATCACATGTTGAGACTCAAGTTCTGGAGATTTGGAGAGTGAGAAGTATCCTTTCATTACCATTACTTCCCAGTCCAGTCTGTCCAGAGTGGTGGCACCTGTTAATGCCTAATCTACTGGTCAAATAGATTTTCTTAAAAGATTATTCATATTCAATAGAATAGTGTTCTAAAAAGAAACTTCACAAAAATGTAAAAATGAACTTACAATGAATGCAATTTCTTGATATTTAGGAATGAAATAATTCTAGATGGCTTGACATGCTCTTAAAATCAATCAATAATTCAGCCAATCAGTACACTTATTCCAGTGTGTTTTTTTTTATTGATGAAATCAACACTGAAAATCATCTTTTGATGTAGTGTGAAGCTGCACTGTTTTATTTTTTAAAATGTTCTCCATGTCCTCAGAACTTCCCTTGAGAAGAATCTTTAGCTTAGGAAATGAGTACAAGTCACATGGAGGTCAAATGGTTGGTCTGGTGGGTATGTATTTCACTAAAATCTGTTAATCAAAATGTTTTAATTCTGGCTTCATAATTTTTTTCAATTTGGCAGACTTCTCTCTATCTAGACCATTCATAGCCAAACTATAGCTCGTTGGGATTGTTGAATGGTGTGCCAAATTTTATAAGGGAAATAACATTTATTAAAATTTTGTTTATCTCATTTCATTCTCACATGTTCACTCTCTCTCTCTCTCTCTCTCCCTTTCTTTCCCTCTCCAAAAGATTCTAGGAAGCTGATGTCAAAGGGTAATAACTATTTCATGCTCAACTAACCTCCCTTATTAAAGTCTGTTGCATTCTGGGTGCCCCAGTCAGAAAAAGAAAAATATTGGCCATTGTCAATCTGTGTAATTTTCAATGTGTCGCACAGTCAATCTGCAACACCCAAACATTCTTGAGCCTTAAATTGGCATCTCTACTCAGGACCCTTATAGAAATGATCTTTTTGCCAAAAAGAAAAAAAATCAATTTTTCCCTATTTCTAAGGCTGATGCTTATGCATATGGTCTTTTATAATGAAAATGGTTGAGGTCAAGAAAAGTTTTTTAGTAATGCAGCTGTCTCCTCATGTGGCCCACTTCTCAAAAATGGTTGTCTATGACTGATCCAGATAGTATTATGTTATATCAGTTGCTCAGTTTTTAACACATTTAAGTTTTTTGATTTTGGGATATAAAAAAAAATTGATAATTTTCATTTACTCATCTTAGAAAAAAATCATTTGTAATTATTAGAAAGAAAAAGAATGTTAGAAAAAAATTCCTTACAATTTCAATAAAAGGTTTATTTCCTGGTAAAATAATCCTTCAATGTAACCTTACTTCATCAACATCTGTACAAATCAAAACTTCTTAAATCAAAATTGCACTATTCAAGTAAGTGCTGTATTATGTTAAATGTCAACTTTATTGCTTTTGTCTTGGAATTAAGCCTGCTAATCTTTGAGGCAGGGATTAGTCTAGCAGTTCCACTTAATAGAAGAGAGGATTGCCTCTGGTGACTACCGTCTCCTGAATATTTTACTCTCAGCCTAATTGCTGTTTGCATTTCACCTGGAATACACTTGCTTTTGGGGCAAGAAATAAGATGATGGTAACCTGGCGTGAACTTTAACTGATTATATCAGTATTTAAACCTTTTCACCAATTCTATCTAACTCCAAACTGAAAAAAAACAAAAAACGAACAAAATTATTCAAACTTCATGATTTGCTGGAAACATTTTTTACTCGTAAAAGCTTAAGTTTTTATTCATGTTCACTTTGTGAAAAAAGAAAATTGTATCTCTTGATTCTTCTTAATCAATCAATCAGCAATCTTTTGAGGTATAGTCACACAAATTACATTGATTATCTTTCTTCTCTTTGTGAGAGTAAATAGAGATATATATCTTTATTTTCTCTTGCATCCAATTGCAAACTTTCATCTTCAACATTTATAAAAGAATTCCATGAGACTTTAACTATTATACGATTTATTTGAAACTTAAAACAACTTGAAACTTTCTTTTCTTATAAAGTCACCAGTAACTGCTATGTCAGTGATAACTAATCATCAGATGGGCTGGGAAAAATATAAAAATACAACTTGTCCTAAGCACTAGAACCTCATTCTCTTTGCTCAGTGACTGAGATGATCAAATCAGGAAGAAATGGATAACTGACAAAATGTGTGGGCTTGCTTCTATGTTCTTCTTGGCCAAAGTTCTTCTCATATCATTGATTCCTTGCTCATTCACCATTGATACAAACATTTGTCTCCTTACACCTCAGCTACAAAAAAATGACAGAATTACAAAATCCATGATATATATATATAATGGAGTTCATAGAACACCCTAGTTTCTCTTCTGCCTCATGGGTGACATCATCTGGTCACCTCTTGTAGAGATAATGTCAAGTCCAATGTATTTAAAAGATTATGATACAGAACTTCCAATCCAAAAATGTTTCTGAATTATCTATAATACAATTTTCAAAGACACTGCTATCAGTGCAAAGAAAGTCATCTGCATAAAGGCAAAATACTCCTTCAAAGTTTCTAATTATTGTGGAATAAAAATGGTGAATTATTCAGAGAAAATATTTTCACAGAAAGGTATATTTATTCATTCTTGACTCTTATGTTCATGCCTTAGCTACATCACATAACCCATACACAGTTTTATTTATAATTCATTCTGTGGATTTCCTTTAAAAATGCAGGTAGAGGTCAGAGGTAAATTTCTCATTCAATTTCGTCACTTAACAAATATGCAGCTTTTACAGTCAATATTGATTTACTACTTTATCAAATATGTCATTATGTTTTCTCTGTATTTGGCATCACCCTCAATTCATTAAATTTACTGAAATAAATCCAACTCGTACTGCCATCAGAATCCTACTTAATATTGTAACAATGCTCCCATTGAGCTAATCTCCATAAAATGAGTGATGTGTTTTTTTGTTTCTTTATTCATTTGTCAATAACTTCTACAATGATGAAAGAGTAGTATTTGTACATATTGTCTTCTATCAGTCTCACTTGCCAGCACTTCTGTTTAAGAAGTGTAATCTGTACGAATCTAATTAAATATTTAAAAAGTTAATCATGTACTTTTTTCTTACTTTGTATTTAATTTTTAGAAAGTTTGAAATTTTCTATTCTTCAAAATAACTTTTTATCTCTGATGTTCAGTTTATGTGCAGGTTGATATATAAAGACTAACAAATACCTTTTGAATTATCAAATACCCTGTTAAACTGTGATGGAGAACTTCTTTACCTATCAATAAAACAAGTTTCAAAGACACTGTTGCCCTCCACCCAACAAAAATTATCTATACAAAAACAATTTATTCCTTTAAACTTGCCAATTATTTGTAAAGAAAGAGATATTCATTTCTGACTCTCACTGCATCAGATAACCCATACACAGTTTTATTAAGCTTTTACAGGTTTCCATTTTTAAAAAAAAGCTGGTAAATTTTTCATTCACTTTTATCACTTTACAAATATTTAGCTTTTACATCTACAATATAACATATCCACTGGTTAGAAAAAAAAGAAGCCAAGAAAAGTGCTATATAGACACTGCTTTCCTGGAACAATATCATTCAGATATTGTTTGCATCTACCTCATAGCCTTTAGCTACTAGCCTGGCTTTTGTCATAACTTTACCATCTTATACTTTTTCAAATACAATCTGTCTTATAGATATTGCATTCTGACATTGAATCTCTACTTCATCAAATAAATCATTATCAATGCAGTCTTAAAATTAATTTTTCTTTGCAGCCATCAATTCACGTGAGTTAAACAGGAATGGCAGTTTTCTCCACATTTGGTACCCCTCTAAGTTTACAAAATTTACTGAAATCAACCTAACCAGTTGTGCTTTCAGAATCCTCTTGAATATCATATCAATGCTTATATTTTCCTGTGACTTTACCAACTTTATTCAATATCTTGCCTGAAATATACTCTCTAATATCAGAATACCATGATTAGTTCAATTTGGTTGGGTTGTATTCTAAGGCATATCAAACATTGTGGGTTATTTAATGCCAGATCCTGTTCACACACACACACACACATATATATATATATATATATATATATATATATATATATATATGTAATTGTAAGCAAATATTTTGTAGGTAACATTATTTTTAAATTATCCAGAGCTCAAATGACTACACATAGTAAAATGGTTTCAAGTATTGTCCTCAAAAACAAATAATTCTATTCAATATTAATCATTTCCTTGAACACAAATGGTTTCAAGTATTGCTATTTTTAAGCATTCCTATTTAGCGTAAGAAATTCTATTTATCAAGTATTCCTGGAACTGTTCAGTATATTAACTGCATCTCTGCAGAGACTTAAGACTCCTCCAACAAGTGTCCTGGATATGATATTAAACAATTTGATTGTGCAATTTTTTGTAATGCTGGTGCTTTGGGGAATGCAAAGTAGCCCTTCATTGCCATCACTCCCGGGTCTACTCTGACCTGGAGTGGTAGCACCTGATAGGGCCCTATCTATGGGTCAAATAAAACTGTTTGACATTCCAACAAATGACTTATGCTAAACTGAGTTGGTAGGAATCAAATTGTTTGATCATTAAACTTTATGTAAACCAATGACTGATGTTTAATCATATTTACCAACCCCTCCACTTGGGCAGGATATGACACAAGGTCAATTTTTAAGCGGAATTTAACAGGTTTGAATTCAGAGTTTTCCTTCTCCTAGACTAGTTGCCTCACCAAGGCTGACGAACCTAGTCTGCCCTACAATTTACCCATAGCTGGAGGGAGAATAATTGGATTCATACCTTTTCCAAGGGTATTTGTGAAATGCAATCAGTCCCGTCCAGGATTTGAACTCGTGTCGCCATGTCTATTTCCTACGATGTTAACCATTACACCACGGATACCTCCTGATGTTTAATGGAATTGACTGATGTTTAATCGAATTGTTAGTGATACATAGTAAAACTTGCAACTATTTGACTCTGTGCAAATGAATGAACTGTCTTGAATAGAATAATTAGAGTTAAATAGCTATTCTTGTAACAACTTTATGGTCTGCGAACAAATGAATAGAATTATAAGTGTTAGATAGCAATGATTGAAACTATTTAACTGTGTAGAAACAATAACAATACTTGAGTGCAAGCAAATTTTTTCTAACTCGTTTAAAAAAAAATTTCTACAAACTAATCAATTACAAATCATATATATATTTATTCATTCAGATGTGTGTAGATAAATGACTGATATTGATTTGTTATTGCTATATTGCATGACTTGAAAACATTTAACAGTGTGAAAAAAGAGCTCAGGCTCAGCTAAAAATTTTATCAATAAAATATGTTTACAAATCACATATTTAATAGATGTATAAAGAAAATTTGGCATTGAATAACCTACAATGGTTGATATGCTATAAAACCCAACTCAATTAATCAACCAAATCAAGTATTCCTGTTTAATACAAACAATTTGCACACAGCTGTATGGTTTCAATTAACTAATAATAATTATAAAAATCCTTAGTAAATATTTGAACAGTTCTATTTGACCCATAGATAGGGCCCTAACAAGTTATACTACTCTGGGTCAGAATGGACCTGAAAATAATAGTATGGAATAGGTACACAACATTGTCCAAACTCCAGGACTGTAGTCTCTCCATCAGATCCAGTTTAATATCATACCAAGGAAACAATTTTAACTATTCCTATAGAACAAAATAATTCTATTTGATATTTATCATCTGTTTGCATACAGTTGATTGCCTAGTCGGTTTGGGCTGTAGAATACACTGACTACTTCTCTCCAATGAGGGCCCTGGATATGATGCAAAACAATCTGATGTTGAGTTTCCAGTAATGCTGAAGCTTTGGGGAATACAGAGTACCCCTTTATTGCCATCGCTCCCAGGTCCACTCTGGCTCTGAGTGGTAGCACCTGATAAGGGTCCTATCTATGGGGTAAATAGAACTAAACCATGGTTTGAGTTGACTGTTTTTACATTTAAACTGCGTATTTATACTAAACTGAATTGTTTGAAATAGAACTGTTTGACTAAACTGAATACTTGGAAATAGAAATGTTTTTGACAATTAAACTGTGTACTTACATTTAAACTGTGTGCTTATGCTAAACTGAATTGTTTGAAATGGAACAGTTTTTGACATTGAAATTCTACTTTCACTAAACTGAATTGTTTAATATAGAACTGTTTTGATGTTTAACTGTGTGTAAACGAAATCTGTACTTATACAAAACTGAATTAGCTGAATTAGAACTGTTTGAATATACTGAATAGGTTGAAATAGAAATGTTTTTGACAATTTACCTGTGTACTCACGCTAAACTGAATTGTTAGAAATAGAACTATCAGCATAAAAATGGATTCAGAATTAAATAACCTACAAAGGTTGATATGCCATAAAACCCAAACACCCAACCAACATACAGTTGAATGGTATCAAGTATTACTGTTTGACATAAATAATTTGATAGGACATTAATCCTTTGTTTGATCACAGTTTAAATGGTTTCAGATATTGCTATCTCAGTGCAACTGACCCTCAATCACTGCCTTCTAACTCCTTTAAGATAAAATAGCATTCAATACTTGTTTGCCACAAGAGCAATTTGAGGCTGAGACAATCATATCAATGGATTAGATCGAGCCTCTCCAGCTGTGTAAGTGTTGCAAGTCACATGACCACTTCAGTTGCTGGGACACAAACTATTCATCTGCTAGAATTCTTTCTTCAAGGATTACAAGTTGCTACCCATGGCCAACATGTAGCCTGGTTGGGAGTAGGGGGTCTTACCCCTCTGCAAAGGTTCAGTCAGCATATTCTACATCCCCAGCTGATAGGGAACATACCATAATCATTAATCGTGTATAATATGCACTATTTTTCAAGATTTTTCAGCCCAAAAGTATGGGTGTATGTCATATTCAAAAAATATATAATTAACTAATTTTTCTGGCCATATGTCACACAATATTGGGGACAGGATGACCAAAGGTAAGTCATATCCATAGTCCAAACTAATCTGTTTTATACTAATACAGAGAAATATCTACTGGAATGTGTGCTGACTGCTCCATTGACCTAGCAGTTAGAGTGTTCGCCAATGGCCCGGGAGACTGGACTTCAATACCAGATCGAGTCATACCAAAGACTCAAAAAATGGTACTTGATGCCTCCTTGCTTAAAACTCAGCATTATAAGGTATGGATCAAGGATAAAGTGGAGCAATCCAGGGCAAGGATTTGTGCCCTTCCCTACACCTTGGTGTAGTAGCTATTTAAAAGTGTAGCCTACAGTCCCCCCCAACTATGGTCGCCAACTTTACTTATTTACTTTTTTTTATTTTTGATACTAGCTGGTTGCATTTTTGCATGAACATTTCCATGCATTTGTCATTAATACTATGCAAATTTTGTGTTTCAAAACATAAAGTAAACTCTATCAATTCTTATTCTTCATCGGTTTGAGCCAATAATAATTGCTAAATTTAGATTTAATTTAGTGGCTACAAATTCTAAAAAGTCAGAGCATGTTATAGTTGAGATATCTTTTTCCAGAATATTGCAATCCAAAATTAGGAGTCTATGCTATACAAGAGTATGTGTTATATACAAATAATTATGGTATATTCCTTAAAAAAGTCGTCCAACTTTATTTCCTCTCAATAGATCTGCATTGTTTTCTACTATATCAACTTGGACTAGACTATTATTGTAATCATTACCATCCTCTGGAAGCTAATGATATTCGGCAGAATTATTTTACTGTTCATTATAATTCTAAGTTCAGCTTGAGTCAGATTTAACATAGGAATCATTGTTAATATGGTAACCAACAAACAAGTGTGAAATCAGATGTGTATATCTCCATGGCAAACTAAGATTAATTTCTATCATATCTAATTGCCTCACTAGGTCTATACTATTTTTTACTATCCTTTCTTTTAGAGTACACCTTATCACCATTTGTCAAAGTTTTAGCATGAATACTTTTTTGGTTTGGTTGTGACTTATAGCATATCAACCCTTGAGGGTTATTTGATATCAACTCCTATTTATATATATATATGATTTGTGAGTGAATAATTTGTTGGTAAAATTATTTTAAATGAGCCAGAACTTATTTCTTTGAATGCTGTTAAAATGTTTTTAAGTATTGCTATTTAACAATTGTAATTCTGTTTCTCAAGTATTCTCATCTAATTTGATATTAATCACTTGTTTTCACACTGTCAAGTGGTTTCAAATATCACTATTTAACATGCATAATTCAGTTTATTAAGTGGTTTCAATTATTGCGATCTAATTCTAATAATTCTATTTGATTTTAATCATATATTTGTACACATCTGAACAATTTCAAAAATTGCTATTTAGCACTTGTAATTCTATTTGATATTTATCAATTATTGGCTCAAAGTTAAATGGTTTCAAGTATTGCTATCAAACACTAATAGTTCTTTTGGATATTGATTACTTGTTGGCACAAAGTTGATAGTTGCTGAGACAGTTTATTATTTATTGCAACTTTGGTTCATTTGGCAAATATAAAATAGTATTTATTGTGGCATGTATACAAATGTATACAAGGTTTAAAGATTTAGTTGATAATGGCTGGTCTTTGCTGTCTTAACCTTAAATTACCTACCCAAATATTCTAAGAGATTTCTTTTACCATAACATCACATTTATTCAGGAATTTTTTAAAAATTGAGTAACCAAAATACATCAATCACCTTATGAGACTCTAAACTATTTTTCTATGCGCTGGGGAGGTGAATGATTATTTTCAAGTAAGTCCCCATGGTCTAGTGGATAATGAGTTTGTCAGTTACATTATAGTATGTGAGTTCAAATTCTCGTCACATTATTACTTTCACTTTCAGATTAAAATGCTTGAGAAAGGAACAAACTCCCTTATCCTCCTGGCTATGTCTAAAATAATACCTATTCTGTTCTTCTACAAAGATGGCTTTGGTATTAAATAACCAATGAAGGTTGATATGCCATTAAACAAAGAAACTGAAAGCAAAACTGAACATTTTATTTACAAAAATAAATCCACGATGAATATAGACTAGAAAAAATGATTAATATTTACAAATAAAAATTGATATACCTGCCTCCATCCAGGCGATAATATGTTTGAAAAACTAGTTTAACAGTCTGGCAATCATAGATATTTGACCTACAAAGAAGGGATGTTGCATAAAGTCAGATTTACATGGGTTAGTCAGGCTAAAGACTGAGAAAAATCCAGCTCATTTAGGAATTTATCAAGCTTTTTTACTTAGATGTGGCTCAAGGCCATATGAATGGGGCACCTACTGAGATTCACTTGTGAAGGTTTGCTAACCCTTACACCACTTAACAGGGCCTAATCCAGTTTATTTAGTTATTTATTTGGCTTTTTGCTTAGATGTGACATATTGCCTTATGAATGTGGCACCCAATTAGACTTGAATTCACTTATAAAAATTTGTTAGTCTAACTTGCTAACCATTACACCACTCAAGGAGCCCAAATCCAGCTCATTTTTATGATCATGCCGGAAGAGTGTGTATATAAGTATATATATAAATATATAAAAGTGTGGAAGAGTTTATTCATACAAAAGAAAGGTAATCTTTAAACTGGGGAAGTTCCATAATAGAATTTTAACAGTCAAGTTTAATTTGAAAAAAGAAAGCTCAAAAAATATCCTAATTTGCTTCTTCACTGTACTGTCAAGTTTAATTTGAAAAGTGAATGTCATCTTACTAAATATATTTTTGATTAATATCGTCCAACATCATAACTGCATTTATTATTTATAAGATAAATGTGAAAATAAAACTTTGAAAGTTTGTCATTTACCGTGAAAGGTTTATTCTACATTTATCAACTTATTTTTTTACATAGAAGTTAATTGATTATCTGTTAACTTTCTTGATCAATTGTCAACAGTTGATAGATTTTCACTGGATTTCAATTATGATCATCATTTTTGGCCTTAATTTTCTGCATAATTTAATATTTTCCCATATGGCAACACTTGTAGAAGAAATAGAAATCAACTTGACAGTTGGACAAACAGTCATTATTATTCCTAGAGATCAGTGGTGTAAACAAAACTGGGTAATGTTTGTTTGTTTGTTTTTTTTGTTTGTTTGGGTTTATAGTATATCAACTTTTGTAGGTTATGTAATGTCAAATCAATTTTTATACAAATAAAGAGTTCAATTTCAAATAATTCAGTTTAGCATAAGTACACAGTTTATTTGTTAAAAAACAGTTCTATTTCAAACAATTCAGTTTAGCAAACAAAAACTGTCCCATTTCAACCAATTCAGTTAAGCATACATACACAGTTTAAATGTCAAAACTGTCCCATCTCAACAAATTCAGTTTAGCATAAGTACACTGCTTAGTTCTATTTGATCCATAGATTAGACTCTCTCAGGTGCTATCATTCCAGGCCAAAGTAAACAAGAGAGCAATGGCAATGAAGAGTTATTCCATTTCCCCAAAGCTCCAGCATTACTGGAAAACTCACCATCAGATTGTTTAATGTCACATCCAGGACACTCATTGGGAGGATGGGGAGGTCTTACCACTCTGCAGAGAAGCAGTCAGTGTATTCTACATCCCCAGCTGACTGGGCAAACTGGATAAGGAAACTCAATATTAAAAGATAAAATTTTAATTTTCTAATCAAGGTTGATAAACTCTCAATTCCTTGCAAGCAATTTCAAATATAAAATTCATAATATACCAATGTATAGGCTAATGAAAATAAACAGGAATACATTGGTGTGTATATACTCAAACTCTCCACTGAATACAAAACCAAGTCAAAATTTAAGCAAACTTAAACAGGTTTGAATTCAGATTTTTTCTTCTTCTGAGCTGGTTGCCATATCAAGGTTAAAAGTCTCTGTCTGCCTTACTATTTACTCATCTGATGGTTCTGTAGATCTGGGGAGTGTGGATTATCCTCTCATTGTCATTGCTCCCGGATCCATTCTGACATAGAGTAGAACTTGTTAGGATCCGATCTATGGCTCAAATAGAACTTTTAAAAAATTAGTTTTTACCCTGTTTTCAAAAATGGCGGTATTTACCTGTATTTTTCCACAGAAAGCACAGTATTTCATTAATTCAAAATGTTTTTAGTTCTAAATTTAGATTTAATATATATATACATATATATATATATATATATTTATGTGTGTGTGTGTGTGTGTGTGTGTGTGTGTGTGTGTGTGTGTGTGTGTGCATATATATGTCTCAGCGTATGTCCGTAAATCAATATGCACATACATAGATGCATACAAACAGAAACAGAAACACACACACACACACACACACACACACACACACACACACACACACACACACACACACACACACACACACACATATATATATATATATATATATATACACACAAATACAAACACACACAAACACGCATACACACACGCACACACACACACACATGCATAGACACACACACACACATATATATATATATATATATATATATATATATATATATATATATATATATATATAATTAACCAATCAAGGTGTGGGTGGTATACTGCTTCTCATCATATAAAATAGAGTCAGTGCACAAAAGTTCAAAATCAAAAAGATGTAAGAAGAAAAGTATGAAGCCCTCCATTCTCCTCCCAGCTATATGTAAATAGTTGAATAAACTGACCCCTATATAATTAGTTGGATAAACTGGCCCCTATTTAAATGGTTGGATAAACTGGCCTCTATGTAAATATTTGGATAAACTGGCCCCTATGTAAATGGTTGGATAAACTGACCCCTCTAACCTCAGTAAAGGCCATCAATCTTGGAGAGGACATTTCAAGTTCAAACCACTTACAACTGCGTTGGAGTAGCATAACCAGAAGCTGAAATCTTAAGGCAGTCCAGCCCAGTCGGCTGTGGATGTAGAATACACTGAGTGCATCTCTGTAGTGGGGTAAGAACTCATCTTAACGAGTGTTTCAGATATGACATCAAATGATCTAGTGGTGTGGATCCAGTCTTGGAGCCTTGGGAAATGTGGAGTACCCCTTCATTGCTATTACTCCCAGGTCTGCTCTGACCGGAAGTGATAGCACCTGATAGGGTTCAATGTCTGAGTCAAATAGAACTTTGACCATTTAAACTGTGTGTAAACAAATGACTAATGCTAAATTGAATAGTCAGAAATAGAACAGTTTGATCATTTAACTGTGTATAAACAAATAACTGATATTTAATTGAATTGTTAGTGATACATAACAATTCTTAAAACCCATTAACTTTGTGCAAAGAAAACTATTAGAGTATAATACTTAGAACTATTTAACTGTGTGCCAACAAATGAGTAACATTGAATAGAATAACTCGTGTTAATAGTAATACTTCAAAATCTTAACTGTGTGCTTAAATTGGTTTGGTTTGGTGGGTTTTATGGCATATCAACCTTTGTAGGTTATTTAATGCCAGATCCATTCTTATGTAAATAATCTGTTCTATATGAATTCAGTTTAGCATAAGTACACAATTTGATTGTCAAAAACATTTCTATTTCAAACTATTAAAGCAGTTATATATAACAATTCAGTTTAGTGTAAATACAGTTTTAATGTCGAAAAACAGTTCTATTTCAAATGATTCAGTTAAGCATAAGCATGCAGTTTAAATGTAAGTACAGTTTAATTGTCAAAAGTATTTCTATTTCAAGCTATTCAGTTTACTCAAACAATTCAGTTTAGCATAAGTATGCTGTTAGTTCTATTTAACCCATAGATAGGGCCCTATCAGGTGCTACCACTCCGGCCAGAGTGGACCAGAGAGCGATGGCAATTAAAGGGTACTCTGCATTCCCCAAAGCTCCAGCATTGCTGGAACCTCACCATCAGATTGTTTAGTGTCATATCCAGGACACTCGTTAGTGGGGGGGGTCTTACTCCTCTGCAGAGAAGCAGTTGGTGTATTCTACAGCCCCAGCCGACTGGGCAAGTGCTTAAATTGAATTATTGGTATTACATAGCAATATTTGGAACCATTTAACAGTGTGCAAATGAATGATACTAAATTGAACTATTCATGTTAGTATATCTGGAACCATTTAATTGTGTGCAAACCATTGTAATACTCATATGCAAACAAATTAGCACAGACTCATTTTAAAAAACATACCAAAAAACTATTAACTTACTCTGCATGTGTATAACCATTTCACAGTATGCAAACAAATGAGCTCTGGGTTGTTTAAAAATATTACCAACAATCTCTGCATTTACAAATCATTTGTATAAAGAGGATTTGGCATTAAATAACATACAATGGTTGATATGCCATAAAACCCAATTAACCAACCAAGACAATCAGACATTGTAACCAATTTCAGAATAAGTAAAGTTGGCAACCTATGTCAAGGGTAACCCAAAGGCTCCCTTTTCAATAGTTACTACACCAAGGTATAGCAGAGGGTGCTACTCCATTCCCTGGATTGCTCCACTTTACCCTTGATCCTTACCTTATAATGCTGAGTGTTAAGCAAGGTGGCATCAAGTACCATTTTTTGAGTCTTTGGTATGACTCAACCTGGGAGTGAACCCCAGTCTCCCGGACCATTGGCAAGCACTCTACTCATTGAGCCAATGGCCCGGTAATGCTAGTATACTCTAGGCAATTTGCCTTTTAGAATAACTTTCTTTAAATGAAATTTCAATTTGTACTCTTATCTGCTTTTATTTTGCTATTTTGTTTAAATTACTTCAAAATTGATAATACATTTGAAAAGCTGATAATAATACAGTTAAATAGTAAAATTTGTTTTTCTCCAAGCAGAGGCAGCAACGTTTGGACCAAAATGAGTGTTCTTGTAGAGAGCATCTATCACTTAACATTTATAAACACTAATAACATTGAAGGTAATGGTAATCTGAAAAAAGTCTACTTAAGAGTTTATATAAATATAATGTCTCTCCAAGAAAATAGTCATGATTCCGCAAGATGTTTTGAGGACGGATGAGTCAAAATTTAAACATTTTTTGTTGTAAGAGGAGAGTGTATGCAAGAAAATATTCATAATTTAGCAAAATGTTTTGAGGAAAGATGAGTCAAGATTTAAACTTTTTGTTTGAATGAGGAGAGTGTATGTGAATGAAAAGTTAGGAGAAAGACTGAAAAATAAAATCAAATACACTGTAGTCACTGAAATTTTATCTTCTAATTTAAAATTATGGAAAAATTTCTCATTTAAAGGTATCTTTTTAAAAAAATACCAAGTAGCACCAAACATTTTACCTGTAGTGTATGTATATATATTTGTATATATTGAACAGTAAGATTCACACAGTTGGATGTGCAAGTACAAAGATGTCTGCACACCAAGTTTCATTTGAAAAGGATCTTTAAATACATGGAATAGCATTTTTTTAAATTTATTTATTCAATAAGAATCTGACTTTGCAGATTGATGGATTGGACTTTCTTATGTTGAAGAAAAATCACTACCATTTCATTTACCTTCATTTTTATCTATTTTTTTAGAGGGGAAATGATCTATGATAGAGAAGAGTGAAAACTCTGCAGCCTGACAAATTGAGATCTTTTGTTATTTTTAGATGTCAGCGAAAGAAGAAAAAAAAAAAGAACTTTTTTTCTTATTTTGATTAGCAAGCAGTGAAGAGATTTCTCTTTGTCATGAATCTCACTTAATCCTACGGAAACAGACCATTAAGTTTTGTCAATAGTTACTATGTTGTTATTTACTTGCTAGTCTGGCACACATTGTCTACAATATCTAGAGTTCCTTAGTTGTCACCCACCTGAATTATGTGCAGGCTTATCATTGCTTAACATTTCTTTCAGTGTGACTTGGCCATAAGTCACAGTGACAATGTTAAAAACATTTAGAATCTAAATTTTATATCTGATTCAAATTTTGTTTTAACAATTCCTTCTTAATGAATAAAGCAATTTTCAATCCTATTTGCAAAAGAATGATACTTTTGTGAAATTTCTGTTCATACTGAACATGATTTTTTTATCATCCAGTTTTTTATATTATGGTGACCCCTGTAGGGATACAGAGAATAACTGTCTCCCTTCAATAATTTTCATGTCTAGCAGGGGCCCTGTGAGTTGTCACTATCCTCAACCTCTTTTCACCTCTTGTCTTTGTCTAGTTGAGACATTGCTTAGGATTCTACCATTGAACAGTAAAGACACATGGTTATATTTACCTATACAGTGGGTCTTTTATCATGTGGGGTTTTTGGGAGAAAGAGGGCTGGAGATGTAAGTCAGGTCAAAAGAATCATGAAAAAAGAACAATATTCAATCTTACAAAGACATGAAGTACCATCTGATTTATGTGTGATTGGAAAAAACTACCTTTTCAACAAGACATCAATCAAAAACACTTTTCCAAATTATGTGAAAGTTACTTCCAGTCAAAAAAAACATTTTAATAATTATGACTTGTCAGCCTCAATATTCTGACCTCTCTCTCTCTCTCTCACTGAATTCATCAACCTCAAGTTGCACTGCTAGCACAGATTTCCCTGACTCTTTCTCTCTCCATCAGTCCCTATTATCCTTGCTCACTGCAAGTCCTCTAAACTACATCCTGTGTTCACTCAGAGCTCTTATAGGTGAGTTCTTGCTGGCCAGCCAACACTGGTACATCCATGTGAAGGGGTCCATTGGAGAGCATCACTTATAAATTTTTCCTTGCTTCTCTAGCAGTGTCCTGCACGTCTTATTTGTCGGTTTTAGACGGTTTTAGAGATAGGAGGTAAGTGGCTGTAAAGTTGTTTTGACGGGTGTTGCTTCCAGGATTTTCTGATGCTCTGCGTGAACACTGGCCAAATATATAGAAAAAAATCTTGACAGGAACTGCACAAGAAGGTCACAAGCTCACTGAATTAGTATAGGATAAATTAGTGTTTGAAGAGAATACCTAAAGAGCCAGAGTGAGTATTTTAATGATGGAAAAATACTTGGGAATGTCTGTGATCTACTTTTTTAAAAACTGTGAATAAGAATGTCAAGTTTGTAAGTAGTAACGAATGCAGGTGTTGCTTTTATTAACAAAAATATTATATAATGCTGTTGAAGGATAATTTTTTAAATTCAAGAGATAATTTTGGGTCAAAATAAAAGCAAATACAATATAGTCAGGGAAATTTATCTTTTACTTGAAAAAAATATTGACATACTTCATCTTAAAGCATTTTTTAAGAAACACAGGTTTCCCCCTAACATTTTGCCAGAAGTGTATACTTAGAGCAAGGGTTATTGTCATAGGAAATGGAATCTACAACCTAAGTTCTTATCTTGAGTTAGTCTGTTAGCATTTCACTTCCATATGTTCTTCCGAACAGCTTTGAGTAAATATTAGGCCAGACTGGGTTCTTTTGCCTTGGTTGGGCAATTAGTATAGAAGGAGGAAAACTGTTCTTTCAAAACAGCTTTCATCTGCTTAAAGACTGACCTTTTGTCCCATCCTACTCATGATGGAGGTGTTGATTAAATAAACACACAAAACACACACACACACATATATATATGTGCATATACACACACACACACATATATATATATATATATATATATATGCATATGTGCACATGCGCGTGTGTGTGTGTGTGTGTGTGTGTGTGTGTGTGTGTGTGTGTGTGTGTGTGAAAGAGGGGGATTATAGTTTGGAATGAGATCTGACAGAATGAGAAAGTTTGAAATAAACAAACTGACATGTTTCATCAGTGGTGTCATCAATATGTTTCATGTTATAAACATGTTTTATGTTTCATCAGTGGTGTCTTCAGCAAGGAAACCATTTGCAACCAGGTTATACAAGAGTGCTTGCAAAACATATTAATTTGATTATTCAGAATTTCATGTATGTACATATCTCTCTATAAATTTATGTCTCTGTCTCTGTCTCTCTCTGTCTCTCTCTCTCTCTCTCTATATATATATATATATATATATAAATACATTCTAGGTCCACAAAGAGATATCAAACCCCACTATCACACACACACACACACACACACACACACACACACACACACACACACACACACACACACACATATATATATATATATATATATAAAATTATGATTAGAATCTGAAGAATTTTTAATCTGTAAAATCTTTATACAAAAATCCAGAGCTGTATCACAATAGATTTCAAGTATAAGATAAAGTAGATTCTGCTGAACAAATAAACTGAATAAGAACAAATTCTTCTTGGGTTACATGATTTTTATGTGTTTGACATACGAAGTCAGATGGCTTAATCTGGTGACAAATTACAAAGTCAGTATTTATTTTCATGGTGGCATGTGTACATATTTGTTGAGACAAACAAAATTAAATGTGTTGAATAATAGTTCTCTTGAGAATTAACAATGACCTGAGTTTTTATCCTGGTTTATGATTATCTTACTTGATAGTTGAAATAGAGTATATATATAAATATATATATATATATATATATTGATTATAATGTAGTTTGCTATATTAATAAATTAAGTGTTGAATATTAGTGATAGATCATATGTAGGGTTTAGGAGTTTTAATAAGACAATCCCATTGGTGAAAACTAACAGTCACCAAGTACTAGTGACTGTGTGTATGCAATCCTAATCTCTCTCTCTCTCTGTCTCTCTCTCTCTCTCTGTCTCTCTCTCTCTGTATATATATATATATATAATTTGGTATTTACACAAACAGATCCTCCATAGCTGAACACACTCACTTCTCCCACACACACTTGCACAGATAAACATATATAAAATTTCCGTATGTATAATTGTGTATGTTTTTGCAATAATTATTCAGTAAGACTAAAAAGTATCAAGTTGGAATGTTTATTGTTCTAGATTATAGAATCTAAAATTTAAATAAAAATGTGTGTAGACCAGGGAAATTTCTCAACACATTTTGACAAGTAGTTTTTGGTGAAACACATGTTTGTGTGAGTGTTATATACCCTCAAGACTCACCAGACCCATCTCCCTGAGACATTTTTGTGTTTTCTTAAAGAGAAAATCTATCTGAAGATTTAAGGATGTTGAGGATGAAAAGTAACAATTCATTTGTAGTTTATTTCTATCTTGATAAATACAGTTTGAATCTCAATACTTTTAAACACACTTTCCATGGAGTATTAACCACACTCAGCATTTCAAATTAGTAATGGTTATATTTTTCAGATTGGTAACTGACTTTGTCGAATCCAAGTGTTCAGTTTACTACAAACTTGAGAAGTTATTATCTACCTCATTAAACTGGTTAATGAAACAAAAGACTTTTTTTGTACATGGTCCCATCTGATAGGAATAATTTTAAGACTTATCAATTTGACTGACAGATAGGACCCTTGCAAGCATTACCACTCTGAGTCAAAGTTAACCTGGAAGTAATGCTAATGAAGAACAACTCCACACATACACCAGATATTGAAAACTGGAGCGTCACCATCAGATAAAGTTTCATATCATACCCCAAATACCACTTTTGGGGGATACAATCAGTGTATTCTAAACCCTGCCAACAGGGTGTTTTTTAGTTGAATTAAATTGTTAAATTAAAAAGTCTTTTCTTTTGTTCAGATGGATTAATGATTAAAAAGCAGGCTCACACTGCCCTTTGAAAAGGCATAAATCCATCTCTTCTATCCCCAGCTATGGATAAATAGTAGGGCAGATGAGGCTCTTTAGCCTTGTAATGGCAATTGGTCTTAGAAAAGGAAAACTCTGTATTCAAACCTGTTAAATTCTGCTTAAAAATTGACCTTGCATCATATCCTGCTCATACAGAGGTGTTGGTTAAATGCATACTGTAGATAACTGGACAATTGAGAGTAAAAGTTATACAATTTTTCCTGATGGGATAAACTGCTTTATTTTATAAATAACTGGGAGAGAGAATTAAAACATTAACATCTAGATTTAGTTTAACTTAGTTCAGCATAAGAAGCGTGCCAAGAGAGGATCAAGAATTTTATCATGAGCAACAACCAAGGAAACCAGACTGTGAACCATTACTCTAACCATGAAATTTTAGTGAAATTTAGGTTTCACATTCGTTTTTATTTCTAATTAAAACTGGTTCTGTCATTTTACTTGCTTCTGGTATCCACTCACAATAGTTGATGATTCATTAGTTATGTCTCCCATTACTAAATAGACCATCAGAGTATTATGCTGAAGATATCCACTTTGTGGCATCACTCAAAGCAATGGTGATAATTTGGCAGTGCCCATCTCCTCTTCAAGTATTTTTTACCCAACCCCTCTGCAACAAGCCAACAAGGTAAATTAATTAATTACTATGGCTGATTTGAATTCAGACTTATCCTTTCTCCAAGACTGGCTACCTTACCAAGGCTAATGAACCCAGTCTTTTCTACTGTTAATTCATAAATTAATCTGGATTCTCTGTGACTCAAAATCTTTAATGACAATCAAAATAAGTTTTTTTTGAAAAAATTCCTTCAAGATGGCAGTTTTGGCATTTTCCCTAATAAGGCTTAATTTAAAGCAGAGATTATACAAATTCTGAATTAAGCCCTGGGTGCACACCTACTGTATATAGAAACTAATCCAACTGGCACTGTAAAGAACCATTTTCAAGTATTGATAAAATTGATGAAAAGTTGTCTTTTGTCATTGTAAGATAGACAGTGGTTATTTGATTCTTTGCAACTCTCCCCTAGTTTTACCTATGAGAATCTTTGCCCCTGAAACTATCCTTCAATTGCAGTCAAACACCTAGCCAGCTACCCATCACCATCTAGATTGCCATGGACACAGACATGGGCCTTCCACATGTAAAGCCATTTATTGTGCACACACCCAACTCCTGACAAGCTGCCTAATTGAAGCATCAGTATTTACACGCCACGTGTGAAATGTATATGTCACGTCTTTTGCTCTAGCCGTGTCTACAAGATAAGGACTGACAGCTGCAGACGCTTCACCATTTTTATGGAATAGGAAAAGAGGACTGTTTGAAAAGAGGTAGATGCAGAGGGTAGGGAGCTCAATAGAGGAGCCTAGAAGTGAGAGCGAGAGAAAGAGATAGAGAGAGAAGGTGTTTTCCTTGGGAAAGAACAGGTGGTTCTCTTCCTCAACCTGATCTACTGGCCATGTGCATCTGCATGAATCAACATGTCTGTCAGTATTGAACTGATTCCAAAAATCACATATTTCTTGGCTACTCAGTAGGTCAGCATGATACCATCTTTTCATCTTTCTCTTCTTTTTTTTGTCTCTCTCTCTCTCTCTCACCTGCTCACTATCTCTTTCTTTCTTTCTCTTTTTTTAGATTTTCTTTTTCTCTTTTTCACTTATTCTTTCTCTCTCTTTCACTTTCCCTATACATTTGCACTTTCTCTTTCTTCTTCTTTCCTTTTTCTCACTTCCTCACTCACTCTCTTTTTCTTTTTATTTCTCTCTCTCTCTCTCTCTCTTTTTCTAACACTTGCTTTTGTTTCCTCTCTTCTCCGTTTCCCTCTCTTTTTTCTCTCTTTTCTTTGTTTTCTTTTTTTTTTCTATTTCTATTCTCTCTCTTTCCTCTCTTTCTTTTTTTTAATTTCTTGGAAAACTACAAAAAGGCACCTCAAGCACTTCTTTGAGGACAAAGATTTCTTAGAAGATGGAATAATGAAGTTGCTTGAAAAATGCCTGAAGATCGTGTAAACATGTTCTTCAATTAAGTTATTGACAAAAAATAAAAAATGTACTTTGCTTTTAGTAATTTTCAGAAGACTATTATTCCAAAAGTTCTTCAAGGTAGTGAACTTATTCTTTTGGTCGTTTATTTTGTTACTTGATTATATCATTATATTACAGTTGGTAAAATAATGTAACTATTTTTGTGGTAAGAAATGGATATGGCTATCTGAGTTCAAAACCTGGATAAGGCAGTTTGCATTTCCCATTGGATTAATACTCTATGAAAAAATATTAATTCAAATATTTTCCTCTATGAGTAAATAATAGGACAGACTGGGCTTTTTAAACTTGATATGGCAACCAGTTTAGGAGAAAGAAAACTGTGAATTCAAATCTGTTAAACTCTGTTTAAAAATTGACCTTTTGTCATATCCTGCTTATTCAGTGGAGTTGGATAAAGAGATACACTGTATATGATTTTTGTTTATAGACTAATGTATTGAATGAATCAGTTAAAGACATTTTTTTCAATTTTTACCCGATATTACCCTTTTTAACTACCTTTGTTGTAAATTTTTATAAAATAAGTTTTAAGGACAAATATTGATTGTCAAGAAAACTCTTAAAGCAGTTCTCTCCTGAGAAAGATATAATTTTCTGGTATCAAAGAAAGTTGCCTGAAAAATGGCTGAAAATAGTGGAACTGTTTGGTAAATATATTCTTGAATAAAACTTTGTAAATTCTAAAATAGAAGTTGCTTTTTAGTGAAGAAAGCAAATAAACTGTTTATGCACCGAGAGTGCCTAGCTGAAGAACTACAAGTTATTAATTAGTTACCTAAATGAACCATTATATCTTTAATGAGTGATATACTTTTCATGATTAATCATTAATTACAGTTTAATACATAGATGGGGATTCATTAGTTTTATAGCATGTCTAACCTTCTTGGTTTATTTAGTGCTGAAGTGATTTTCTTAAGCAATTGTATGGTTTCAAGTAGATAACAAACAATACGAATATACAGTTATGATATAGGAATGGAATTTGGCTAAGAAAAATGTGCCATACTAACAATGAGAAGTAGAAAAAGACAAATAACAGAAGGGATAGAACTACCAGATCAAGAAAGAATCAGATCACTTGGAGAAAGGAAAAATTACAAGCACTTAGGATTATTGGAAGTGGACACCATCACATGAGCAGAGATGAAAGACAAAACTAGAAAAGGGTATCACAGACAAATGAGAAAACTTCTCAAAACACTCTTCAGCAACAGGAATCTCATCAAAGAGATAAACACCTGGGTTGTCCTCTTTGGAATATACTCAGGACCATTCTTGAAATGAACCAAGGAAGAACTTTAAAAAATGGACCAGATGACAAGAACACTAATGACAAAGCATGAACCCATACATCTGAGAGATGAAATAGACAGACTATAAGTGTCAAGAAAAGAAGGAGGAAGAGGAGCCACTAGCATTAAAGATAGCATGGATGCATCAATATGAGGAATCAAAGTTTGTATAAAAAAAGAGCAAATAAAGACTAATTACAGTGAACAGAAACAGCACAGGCAATATTATAATCAACAGAATAACAATTACTGGGAAATAGTCATGTAGAGAAAAACAACTGTATGGATATTTCAAGCAACAAACAAGAAGACATGGACATTGCTAAGAATGGTAAACCTTAAGAGAGAGACTGAATCTCTTCTGATGTCAGCACAAAACAATGCCCAAAGCAGCATCTATGTTAAAGTGAAAATAGATAAGACAACAGAATAGCAATTGTAGGTGTATGTAGTGATGAAGATGAAACCATTGATCCCCTAATAATCAAATACAGCAAACTAATGCAGAAAGAGTTCAAGACTAGACATGATTGCATGGAGAAGGTGCTCTACTCAGGATTGTGTATGATATAAAAATTTTACCATAATGCCAAATGGTATACGCACAAACCAGAATTACTCCTGGAGAATGAGATGCATAAAATTCTGTGGGATTTTGAGATACAAGCAAGGAGGTGCCTGTGGTGTAATGGTTATCATTGTAGGAATTGGACAGGCGACACGAGTTCAAATACTCGACAAGACTGATTGCATTTCACAAAAAAGTGAAATAATAAGGCAACAATTGATAATGCGCAAGATAATATCAAATGTAGGTCATGTGAAGACAAAAATGAATCAGTTAATAAGTGAATGCAGCAAACTGACACACAAGAAGTACTATACTCAATCCAACTGGGTGGGAAAGGTAATCCACTGGGAATTGAGTAAAAGATGAAAATTTGGCTCTACAATGAAATGGTATATGCACAAAGCAGAATCCTACCAAAAGAATGAGACAAATAAAATCTTTTGGAATCTTGTGATACAAAAAGATCACCAAATCACCAGAAAGCTCAATCTAAAGTTAGTTAACAAAAAAAATAAAATAACTTGCTGTGTAGTGGATTTTGCAGAGTGAAAATAAAACAGTTAAAAAAAAGACAAATACTTGGCCCTTGCTAGATAACTAAAAAAGCTGTGCGACAAGAGGATGATGGTGATACCAATTTTAGTTGGTACACTTAGAACAGTCCTCAAAAGCTTGAAAAAAGACTGAAGGAATTAGATATTAGAGGAAGAATTGAGACGATCCTGGCTACAGCATTGTTAAGATTGGCAAGAATATTTAGAACAATCCTGGATACATGAGGAGAGTTCCTATCACTCAGACTCCAGTGAAAGAACACCAGCAAAAGTTGATAATAATAGCAGTTTGAAAACAATTATAGATTCAAGAAACTAATCTTAATGAAAAATAATTGATACACAGTTTAATTATTTTAAGTATTATCTATAATTTTCAAACAAATCTATTTAAGCCGGGGGTGTCCTCGGGGTGTAATGATTAAAGCGATGGACTGCAGAATCATAGTACGTGAGTTCGTACTCCAGTCGCACTATTATGTTCACTTTCGGACAAATACCCTTGGGAAAGGTATGAACCCCCTTATCCTCCCAGCTATGGGTTAAATAGTACCACTACTGTTCTTCTAGGAGAATGGCTTTGGGGTTAAATAACCTAAAAAGAGTTGATATGCCATTAAACAAAGAAACCAAACCTCTATTTGAGCCATACAAACTAGTTGTTCACATCAATTACTCCTGGGGAGTATCCCCTCAGAGTACTCCACACTTGTGGTCTTGTGCTAAATCTAATCTAAGCTTAATTTTTGAGTGCATTACATAGTACAATGTTTAGAGAGCAAAACTTGCAAAACCATTATTAATGAGTTCATTTCTTCTTTGGTGCCAAATAATTCTGACCTTGTGCCAAACTAAGCAAAGATTCATAAATTACAAAAGTGCTTATCAATATTTGATATAAGAAGTATAATTATGATTGAGACATTCATTCAGGCTGTCTTCAGTTACCTTTGCATTATTTAGTATTTAAGTCAATTTTTAAAAGTAATAATAAAGTTTCAAGTAAATCATGATTATGGTAATTGTAAACAATTACAGCTTCAAGTGACTAATTTTAATGAAAAATAATCTGCACATATTTTCATTGTTTTAAGCATTTCTAATAATTCTTAAACAGTTCCATTTGACCCATAGATTGGTCCCTAATAGGTAAATACACACTGGGACAGAGTGGCCATAGGGATAATTACAATGAAAGAATGTGTTTACACTCTTCGGTGCTTCAAAGATGTGGCCACACTACTTGACACCGTTTAGCATCATACCCTGACATAACATTTTGTGGGGGGGAAACTTACCCATCTATAAGGGATCTAGTCAGTGTATTTTGAGCACTACCAACAAAGCATTTTAGCTTCATAACATATTCCTTAAACAAATTAGATTAAATTTCTTAAATTAATGGTAGAATATTTTTCCAAGACACATAGAGGAAAATACTAGGGAATAACATAGTATTGAAGAAAAAATTCTATAATCCCTGTGTCCACTGAGTCAAAGAAAACATCCAAGGCTTTTGAATTTTCTAGACTAGCTTTAGTAAAAATCATAAAACTCAGATCTAAGTATTTTTAATCCATATTTTCACATTCCATATTTTTACGTCACACATTTTCACATTCCATATTTTCACATCCCATATTCTAACATCTCATATTTTCACATTCCATATTTTTACATCCCATGTTTCAACATTCCATATTTTTACATCCCATATTTTCACATTCCATATTTTCACATCTCATAGTTTTACATCCCATATTTTCACCTCCCATATTTTTACATCCCATTTTTTCACTTCCCATATTTTAACATTCCACATTTTTACATCCCATTTTTCTTTTTGCAGTCGAGCTATTCTTTCAAAGTTACAGTTTAGTGCGTATGATGATAATATACATATGCATGTATTCACCATCCCTCTCCATGTGTAGGGTGCAACACAAGTCAGATTGTTAAGCAAATTTTGACAGGTTTGAATTCAGAATTTTTCTTCTAGACTGGTTGCCACACTAAAGTTAAAGTTCAGTCAGCCCTACTGTCTATATTTGTAAACAAGGATTAGCTAAAAAATTCATAGGCTGACCAAGATACTTTCATGGAATGCAACTGAATGAGATTTATTTTTTAACATAGATTCCTTTATGATCCACACACATCTTCCCTCAGTATTGCAGGGCTTGCATCTCATCGGACAAAAAAGTCAACAACAGCAGATATGATATCATATGAACATTTCAGCCCAATCTCATTTATATTTGTACATGTGTGTGTGTGTGTGTGTGTGTGTGTGGCTGATATAATGTGTATATATATACATATTTAATCCAAAGTTAAATGAGTAACTTGATGAACTAATAATAAAAAGAATATATTTAACAAAACAAATATCTATTTTCACATAATCTCCCCAATTTTTAATTCATTTAATTCATATAAATATATAAATATATAAATTACCAAATATTCATCATATGTACTTACTGATGAGTCAACATGACTGCCAAATATCATATTCATGTACACTTGATATAATATATTTAGAAACTAATAAATGTACACATATATATTTGTATATGTGTGTGTGTTTGTGTAAGTATGTGTGCAAATTTAGATATATGTCTACATGATTTTGCATAAACATAGACCATATAATAAGCACCAGTGACTTCATTTACTACTGACTGAATGCTGGCTTATCCAGTCTCTAGGGACTCAAGATCAGAACAAAGACATGCACATCTTATATCTTTGACCTACAGTATGCAGAAGATTTGGCATACTTGGCTCCAGACCACTTGTCTCTCTTTAGTAACATAAATAATCACTCTGACACAACAGGTGTCATGTATGTCATTGTAGACAAAACAAAACATTTTAGCAGCCATTTTAAACCTCTAATGAGAGAAGAGGCCATCTCTACAAAGTGCTAAGCCAATAGCTCAAGAATGTGAACACTTTTAACTATTTTGGCAGCATTTTTTCCAACTCAAGGATTCTTGAAGATGTTGTGTAGAATCAAATAAAATTAGCATTAGAATATAACTATCTACTGTTCATAACTGCCTCACTTTCATATAAATAGAAAAGAAAGAAAGGGCAGTTTTTATTTCAAGATAGGAAGGGATAGACAGATTAAGCTATCCACCTCATACCCACATACACATAATTTCATTTCTTGGGTAAGTATCTATACCATAATATGCTTGTACTTCTCCTTCATTTGTATCACAGAGGGAAAGGAGGTGCCTGTGGTGTAACGGTTTTGTCATAGGAAATGGACACGGCAATGCGATTTCAAATCCTGGACGAGGCTGATTGCATTTCACATAGCACTAATACCCTTGGGAAAGGTATGAATCCAATTATTCTCCTTCCAGATATGGGTAAATAGTAGGGCAGACTAGGTTCATCAGCCTTGGTGAGGCTACTAGTCCAGGAGAAGGAAAACTCTAAATTCAAACCTGTTAAACCCCGCTTAAAGATGACCTTGTGTCATATCCTGCCCGAGCGGAGGGGTTGGGTAAATATGATCACAGAGGGAAAAGGGAGAGAATGATGTAAAAACAATGACTTTTATTCCAGTATTTTCATTCTGATACAATTTAAATCACCTCTTTCTTACCACTACATCACCTCTTTCTCTACTCTGTCATTCCTCCACCTACCATCATCTCTATCTTACCATCACCCCTTCATTTTCTTCACTCAGCCTATTAGAGATGTCCCTTGTTGTCTTCCTATCCTCTTTGATTTTATTAAAGCATCTAATTTGAGAAAAGCAAATGATATAGGGAGTATATTTATAACTGAGAGTGTGACACACATGATAAATAGGTCAATAGATAGATATATACATACAAACAAGCTTTTAATTTCTTTTGTGATCTGAGTAGAAGAATTTTTTTCAGACTTTTAGGTTCTTTTAAATGAAAGTGTTCAAGAAATACAGAATTAGAGCCTGATTCCTGGAGGCTATTTCATGTCATACTCAGGACATTAAGCCCAGTTGGCTGGGGATGTAGACTACATCGACTGCATCTCTGCAGAGGGATAAGACCCTTCCCCCACCACCAATGGGTGTCGTGAATATAACATTAAACAATCTGATTGTCTGGTCCTTGTAAAGCTGGACCTTTGGAGAATGGAGAGTATTCCTTCATTGCTATCACTTCTAGATCCACTCTGACCCAGAGTGGTAGCACCTGATAGGGTCCTATCAATGGGTTAAAGAGAAGAGTTTGAAATTTAAACTGTGTTGTAAATTGAACTGTTTGAAATAGAACTGTTTGATCATTTAACTATTTGTGAACAAATGATTGATGTTTAATTGAATTATTTGTGATATATAGCAATACTTGAAACCATCTTATTGTGTGCAAAAGAATGAGCTCAGTATTTTTTAAAAACATTATTAGGAGAATGTGTTTACAAATCATATATATCTAATACAAGTATATAAAGAGGATTTGGCATTAGATAATTTAAAATGGTTGATATGCCATAAAACCAAACCAGGACATTAGATCAGACAGTTGACTCTAAAATTATATATACTGAAAGAAGATAAAGATGTTAGGAATTGTTTTTTTGTCATAAAAAAAAAACGGTTTTTAAAAAGCATTTAAAATGCCAAGTGTACTTTAAGGTTTTTTTCAAATGGAAGTGTTGTAGCATAGTCAGTGGTAACTGCTATGTCAATGATGGCAGTATTTGCTTAGAATGCTATAGTGTACAAGATGTTATTTTCAATCTTTAAATCCTAAGTTGGTGCATAAATAACTCTAATCCATCTTGGATAGCAAGGTCACATCACTTTGTTTTATCTCAGGTATGCCATCAGAAATAAAGGAAATTTCTTATGGATGTGAATATTAGAAATCAGATTTTGTGCTTCATCAAGCAGATAACATATTCTAAAATCCACAAGGAAAAATTCCCTATTTCTTTACCAATCATAAAGAGAATAGGTCTAAGTTTGAAGTAAACTAGTTCTGTTGAGTGGAAGAAAAGATCTGGCCGGCCTAGAATTACCACACATCTAGAATAATGAAATTCTTAGTACTTCAGGAAAGAAATAAGTCTATCAAAACTGTCAAGAAAGTTTAGAGCTGCTGTAAACAAGACAATTCCAAAAACAACTTCCATAAGAAGTATGAAAAATGTTGGATTTACCTGTATGACATATACCAGAAAAACTCTCTTATTTCATAAAAACATTAGGAAAGAATTGCACTTTTCAGCCAATTACAGTAACTACAATTCAGACAGATTTTAGAAATTCCTTCTCATCCTAAAATTATTATTTCTTGGAGGACATAAAAGCAAGATATAAAGAAGCCATTTTTCAATATGATAATGCTCCTGTCCTTTTTTAAAAGATATTTTAGAGAAAACCTCCAGGAAAATTATATTCTAACCCAGTCAGAGTCCAGATTAGAAACTTTTTGAGAATATTTGAACATATATTAGGCACTAACATGTTGGAAGATTATTTGCTGACTTTAATTAATTTTGGGAAGCTGTGAAACACAAATGAGACAATATTTATATTTCTTGATGCAAATATTATCTGTAAACTGAAAAGAATGTTCGAGAAAGCTGAAGATTGTAACTAGAAGCAAAAGGATAAACCCAAGCAGAGGTAAAAATCCAAAGATGCATCTTCCAGGGAGACTCTTTATCATGACTACTATTTGTAATAGCCATCATGCTACTTAATTATATACTAAGAATCTGCACTGGAAACTACAAATTTACCAAGTTGCAGGAAAAGATAAACTGTCTCATGATGATATAAAGATATTTGCCAAGAATGACAAAGAACTAGAAAACCTTATACAAACTATTAGAATCTACGGACAAAATATAGAAGAGTCATTAAAAACATTTTAAGCTTCATCAAGTTTTTAAATTTGTTGTGCACTTCATAGCTTTGTATGAGCATAGAAATTAAGATAGAAATCTGAATTAGTTTTTCTATCTTCTAGTGAAAGTGTGTTGTCATGACAAAAATGTTCAGCTGTGAGGCTTGGGCTTTTTCATTGACCCTCATAGTAATGTAATTTGGGATTGAAAATGAGCAATGCTTTTAATGAAAAAAGGGAAAAGAGAAAGAATGTAATTTATAGAACTGCCCAATCAAGAGAGAAACAGAATACTTGGAGAAAAAAGAAATTACAGATATATTGTGATATCAGAAGTGGACACCATCACGTAAACATTGATGAAAGAGAGAGTAAGAAAGGAGTATTTCGGAAGAACAAGTAAATTTCTTGAAACTCAACTTTGCCCCAGAAATTTCATCAAAAGAATAAATACCTGAGTAGACATATGGACAAAAGAACAAAGAAACTGATGATGATACTGGTTTGGTCAATAAAATAGAAACCTCTTTTATCCAAGGATAGCTAAAAATAAAACTAGTACTTTTAAGTCTATTATAGCAACCGTCGTTTAGACAAGCTTTGTAAAGTATTCTTGAGTAATGAAGCAAGATTTGAACTTTGTAATGGTGCTGCAGAATGTTGGCTTCAATGAGTCAGTGAAAATTTCCATTCTAGTGTATTTCACCAACTGACAAATATGGAAGTAGTGAATCATTGTATGGGATATGTTTTCATCTGCAGGAATTGGTGAACTGATTAGGTGTGACCAGTCAATTACTCTCTGGGAATACCAATAAGTATTAGAGAGAGGATTACTTCTCAACATGCAAAAGTTATTTCTAGGAGGAAAAATAAAAACAAAAGAAATCATTTTTCAACAAGACAGGTTTGCCTCTCAAATGTTATTTATGGCAGTGATACATGCACCTTCAGCAGAATCAAGAGTCTGGATGGGTGTTCTATATCATCTGCCATCAGAAGATATTTTCCACAATGTATCATGAACACATGACTCATGTGATCTTCCTTCGCAATGCAAACATCTCCAGCACTGAGTGCATGATTGTCAGTGAGAATGGTAATGTAATGATGCTAGAAAATCATTTTCCATACCAGTTCTGGTATAGAGAATTGAAGGATGATGGTCAGTCAATCAGAGGTCAAAAAAATGGTCACAAAGATCAGTATGTTGTGATACCTGACTTATTGACCACTGATTAACAAATCTAACGTACAATAATTGACATCCTAAAAACAATGGAACAAGCCAAACTGCAACAAGACAGTGTATCCATAGACATGTCTCATAGTTAAAAATCAAATGGCATTTTATTTGATTGGTGCTTTTGAAAAAATGTCCAAAATTGAAAATAATTTTAATTACTTTTTTGAAGTTATCATTTAGTAGGAAAATCATTCTATAAACACTGATGAAATTGAAAATTTTAATATAAAGGTTAATGAATAATGAGAGTTTAAGTCTTTGTCAGTTTGAATGTGCATTTTGGTGGATTTAATTTGCTGATAAGTCCTTTTCTGATAAAGGTGTCTAGACTCAACGTCCATAAATCTTCATCAGTTTCAAGCATTGAAAAATTTTTTAAAAATGAATTGCTGTTAGAATTTGAGTGTGTTATGTAGAAATGCTGTTTATTAGAAAATTGAGATTTAATTCTGTATTCATAGTTACGTATTCTAAAAATTGAATGGCAATTCTGTTTTTTCATTCTATTTGAAACAATGGATGCCTTCAAAAGATCTTTTTCTTCCATTATATAATTGGCAAAATTTTATTACATTTCACATGGATTTTTAGGGGATAACTTTCTTGTTTGACATTTTGTTACTTTCAATCATATCTTTAAAATGTTGTTATATTCTATCATATCTGTCAGATTTTCTTACTTTCTCTCATATCTTTAAGACTTTTAGGTTCATGTAAACATTTAGAAACACATCTCTTAATTTCAGTTTTATCTTAAGGATTTCCAAGGTATACTTAATTTCTGTATACACTGAAAATGTTTTTCTGGATGTGGTTATGATCAGGATATGGTTTGATTTTTCTTTCAAATACAAGGACTTCATTTCTTGGGATGATATTAATATATATATATATATAGCCTATCTGAAGTTATTATGCAAATCCAATAAAACTCAATAACTCAAAAAGTTCTGAAAAAATATTTTATGAACAAGATTTTGTTTGCATGATACAATCTTAGTCTCAGAGTTTCAAAGTGAAGTGTGTATGACAATGACAATGCTCCTTTTCATGTATCTAAGCTTACCCATGAATTTTTTGAGAATAAAATATTTACTGGAGAGAAGATGATAACACAGTTACCATCCTGTCCTGATTGAATCTGATTGAAAATCTGTGGTCACTTGTAAAGATTAGATTTTATAAAGGAGGCAAACAATATAGTAACAAATCAGACCAATGGGAAGCAATTAAAACTATCATGTTGAAAATTGAATCAGCAGAAGTAAAGAAAATTAACTAATACAATGGACAATAGATTACTGGATGTTATTGTTAAGAAGGGTCACTATATTAGAATATAAAGTATTGTTGATCAATTTTTGAAGATTTTATTACCTTTTTGTTGAAGCAAAACGAGACTATTTGATTTTCCTTTATAACCTCAGACAGCAGCTTTTTTTAGAATTCATCAAATAACTTCAATAAAACATTGATACCACCTAAAATTTTAACTCAGTCTTTGTTCTGACATCTAAATGGATTGTTTAGATTTAAATTTTTTTTCAAACAAACTTATTATTGAAGTTTATGTGGTTTGCTTAATGACTTCAGACAGAGTATATATATATATATATATATATATATATATATATATATATAATGTTTAATCCATCTTTTCAAATGATTGCCATCCCTTGATTCTGCAGCAATATTTGCACTTTTGTCACTTTCTTTTCAAATATATATATATATATATATATATATATATATATATATGTACATGCATATATATATATATATATATATATATATCAATCTACAGAACTGAACAAATATTTACATTGGCTTATTCATGTATAAAACATTGTGAGACTAAATATATACACCAAAATATACAGGTATAGTTTACACATTATTTTGGTATACATTGCAAATATCCATAGATGATGATGATGTAGAAGAGGAGAAAGAGAGGGAATATCTGATAATATTAGGGCTTTTAGCTTTCTATCCCCCAAAGAACAAATGTATCTTTTTGTGTATATATGCTCATATATTTTAACAAAGGCCATCATATATACATAGAGTTTTATGGTTCTTAGTCTGACATGAAGAGACAATGTTGCCAGTAAAACTGTGGATTAAATACACTTTTATGTCTTTAGTTTCCTTTTCTTCTTTTTTTTTTTACTTCATCTCTGCTTTGATACAAATCTATGTATACATACAAAAACACATTTGAATATTTAAATATAAACCTTTTTTATTCATGAGTAACTGAATTCTTCATTCTCTAAACAAGCAGGTCTGCATCTACACATGCCCTTTAATATTTATGTCAATGTAAATATGAATAAGAATGGGAGAGTTAGTCAAAAGGTTTAATAGTAATAGAAATAAAATCTATGAACCAAGACTGGTGTGGTAATTTACTAAGCTTTTTGCTTAGATGTAGCACAAGGCAGCAGGAATTGGGTACCTAATGAGAATCGAACTCACTCATGTAGGTTTGCTAGTCTACCTTGCTAACCATTACACCACCCGAAACCAAGACTGGTGTGATTCTTATTCATTTTACTTTAATTAATTCTCTATTTATAAATCATATCAGTTTTTTGTTCAACAATTTGTTTTCATTGTATTCTAGAATATGCCATCTTTTCTTTATATATAGCACTCTGGCAAAGGAATTAATGGCTACCACTAGTGTAATACAAAGCTCTTCGAAAGAATTGAGCTTTCCGGTGTCTGATAGCGCAAAAATGTAAACTAAAAACAAGTCAATAGATATGTGTGTTAAATTCCTAAGATGACATTAGGTCATCAAATGGCTGAGCAGTATGCTGTTGATCTAACGTTATGTTTGGAGGGTTTCAATCCCAGCTTGCAGCGTCCAGCATGTCTAGCCACACTGACGAGTTGTGATACAATGAAACAGTCTCTCTGCGGATGACAATATATATATATATATATATATATATAAATATATATATTATTATTATTAAAAAGAACAGACAAGGAAGAAGAAGTTTTTTTAATGAACAAAGGAACATATGCATTTTGAGTGCTTCCACCTGTATTTCTAGTGATTTTCAAGCATGTCAGTTTTTTTTTTAGACAATATCAATTTACTGTAAAAAAAATAGTGTAAACTGACTTTTGCCATGTTTGTTTTAAGTAATATTCCTCTTGATCATTGGTCTAGACCTGGGCTTCTCAAACAATTTACTTGATACGCTCCTTGTAACCAAATTTAAATTCCATTTGCCCCTAAATAAATTGATTCCATGTTGAATAACAAAACATCACTAATTCACTAATGTTTAATACAATTTGCATGAGAAAAAAATCAGTAAACTATAAAATGCGAATATATTGATAATTCTTGAATTATGTTTTGATGGAGTTTTTTTTTATGGAAAGGATGGGTTTAGTGGGCACTGAGGAAATCATGAATATTATTTTGCAGCTTAGTGACTTTAAGCCACTAATCACCACATTCTATTTTCAAAGTGCTTCTCTCTTTACTTAGTAAATAATTCATTTTGAAAATCCTTATTCCATTATGTAAGAATTTGCAAAAGGTTGTAAAATGACCTCAAAAGTTATACAAAGCTTGGGATGTTTTGTTACAGTTTTTTCATTTATCCATTCCATATTATGTATATATGTATATATATATATATATTTTTTTTTCATCATACAATGTGTGAAAGCATGTGCGATAATCTGTCCTCATCAGCCACCAACCAGGGTGATAACACAGTTTCGGTAGCTCAAGGTGGTACTGCCACTCCTGGCGCTACCAAGCAGCTTTTGCTACTGGACAGGGAATTTAAAAGAAATAAATATCTATATATACACCAGATCAACTAAAAGCAGACATTACATTGGACATTCGTTCATCTTCATTTTAGTGCAGTTTGTGATTTAAAAACGCGTTTACTTATGGCTGTCGATGGCATAGCAACCGTTTCTTGATTTTGCGTAATCACACGAGAAAGGTGGTTCCACGTGTATATCATTCATGTTGAAATCCTTTCTATATCCGTCATCTATTCGGTTCATTTTCCTTCAGTTTTATCTTTTTTATGCGTTACTGCACAAAAGCACTTGAGACAAATGTCATATATAATTCTGCTGAAAGATGTTATTTGTTGATCAATTGGGCCCTCAAGATGGGTGGTGAGTAAAAAGAAAGCTCCTGGTCTAAGTTTGTCCAGGTAGCTATCTGATTACTCTTGGGCCACTAAATTCTTGGCTTGCAAGGAATGTTTCCAGGACACTGATGCTCAACAATGGGCTCGTGAATACTGTGGGGGTAAACCTGATTCATAGGCCCATCATTCGATTTACATTCTCCAGCAGGAGAATTACGTTAGTGCAAACAATGTAATTCTCCTGCTGGAGAATGTAAATCGAATGATGGGCCTATAAATCAGGTTTACCCCCACATTATTCATGAGCCCATTGTTAAGCATCAGTGTCCAGGAGACATTCCTTGCAAGCCAAGAATTTAATATATATGTATATGTAATATGGTACATGATTATGAGCCTTAAAACTCAATTGGTCAGTTCCCATCTTACATCACTTCAGTTGATTCTTCTTCACTTTGCTACTTCTCTAAGCAATTGTCTAGTTGCCCCAGTCTCTCAAATGTCACCTTCATGTGGCCATTGTTTATCTTGTTTACTGATGAGGAATAACAACCTGACCACCATTTCACAAGCCCATTTTACATTTTATCTATTTGTGAAATATTAGGCTAATTAATTAACAATAAATAATTATTTTATTTATTTAGTAAAATTGCAAGTAAGCTAAGGACTTGGAATGTAAGTGTTCTTCTTCACTATGGTCAAACACATGCACAGGTGGTGACTAGGTTTAATACGTCATGGCAAAATAACTTCTGGGAAGACAGGTTATGGATAATAAACAATCAAGGCTTGTGGACCAGTGTGGGGAAATAAGGGTTTGTGACACATGCGATGATTCTTGAAAATATGATGCAATAAGTAATTAATTCTGAGAATATATAAAAATGAGATAATTTAGAAACTAAAAGAGAGAAGTAGGGTTGGTCGTTTATGCAAATTGGTGAGAAACAGGGTATGAAGTTGCTGCAAAGGAGATATGAGGATAAACACTTACAAGGTCTTCGTCTCTCTTTGTGTTTGTGTCAGACTGCTATAAAATGTAAATAGTCTGAGTAAAGGCTTTCTTATCTGAACAATGAGATGCCAACTACTATTTTTAATTCTGATATTCAATATGATCCTTTATGTTACATATTGATGACTTTCCACTTGGTGGCCTGAACACAGAGTTAATGATAAAAGTGATCTTACCACTCATGTTGAGCAGTTCTCGCTATTTGACTAACTTATTCTAACTTTAGAACCATTTTGGTCACTGGACTGAAACCATACAATGCAATTCATGGTATCAGATTAACTCAGAGTTTAACGGTTGTCAATCAAAATGGTTGACTCACGTGTTTTTCCATGTTTAATGGTTCAGGAAGTAATTAAAATAATTAAAAATTTTTTTTATTTATTGCGAACCTTTTGTTCCCATCTTGGTAGTTTTTGTGTTGTTCCTTCTTTCCCTATGTTTCGGTCAAATTTCACCTCTGGCCTTCTTTAGGTGATTTACCGCGACCTTGGATAGGAATGCTGAGTCTTGTAACCATATCCCCAGTAATTACTGCCTTCCATAGTTGTTGTCTATCACACCATGTAAATCCCCTGAAGAAGACTAGAGGTGAAATTTGGCTGAAACGTAGTGAAAGAAGGAACAACACAAACACTACCAAGATGGGGACAAAAGATCCGCAATAAATTTAAAAAAAAATTAATTCTCAGATTAAGAAGCCTCATCTCAAAATGATTCCAATTAAAGACAGTTTAAATTCTTTGGTTTCTTTGTTTAATGGCATATCAACCTTTGAAGGTTATTTAATGCCAAAGCTATTCTCCTAGAAGAACAAGAGTAGTACTATTTAACCCATAGCTGGGAAGATAAGGGGGTTCATACCTTTCCCAAGGGTATTTGCCCGAAAGTGAATGTAGAAGCGCGACTGGAGTATGAACTCACTTCCTACAATTTTGCAGTCCATCGCTTTAACCATTACACCACGAGGACACCCCCCAGTTTAAATTCTGTTCTAACATGTTATTTGAATAGTAATTGTATGAAAAATTCACATTCCTAACGATTTAAGTGTCCTCTTTGTTAACTTTCAATCAATTCTTTAAGAATTTGATTTTCTACGTTTTATGACCCTTGTCATGAATATAGAAAATAAAGTGATGAGTTTATTTCTGAAGCTTTCTGATTATTTACATTGTGACAATATTTGGTTGCATGTTGCCAGGATGACACTGCAAAAGCTTGCTGGCATGGGGTATGTCATTTTGGCCAATCCAACATATTTTCCTCATCTTTCACCCACCGACTACCATTTTTTCTAGCATCTGGACACTTTTTCACCAAAAAAACATTGCATTCCAAAAAATAAGTTGGGATAACATTTAAAGATTTCTTGGCATAAAAATCCTTTGAGTTTTATCATACAGGCATAAAAACCTTATTAATCTAAGGGAGAAATACAGAGATGTTCCAGGATCATATTTTCCCGGATCAAACACTGTTTAAAACCATTAATTCAGGACTAAAAATTTGTTCTAAAATTGGACATTAATTTCCAAACGACTCTTAGAATATTGTTATTGCAACTTGTAGGACAGACTGGGTTCTTCAACCCTGGCATGGCAACTGGTAAAAATAAAGGAAAACTTTGAATTCAAAATTGAACTTTTGTTGTATCCTGCTTCTTGCAGAAGGGTTAGGTAAATATATAATATGATGGCCGAGGGATTTTGTTTTGTGCCTTTGGGTTTAGTTAGGCTGAGAACCTTTCGGCTCAATGCATGGGTTAGCTAGGTGCAACATGAACGCAGGTGTTCAGGCGCGCGTGTGGGGTGGACATATCATTCAGAGATGTCAAAATAAAAATACCAGATAGGGGGATGTGAATATTGTCATGTACCGGAAGCGTGCGGAGGATTTGGGGAGATTTGAAAAAGTCAGTTAGTTGAGTTGAGAACTGGACACCGAATGAGAAGGGTCGACTTTTGGGGTCGACTTAACCACACAAACATGGATAGATAGATAGCTAGATAGATATACAGATAGCTAGATATTGATATAAGTTTGACTGATGTATATATAGTCAACTATACTTGGTGACTCAGTTCCTCATCTATTGGTTTAATAATTGCCTAAGTGAGAAATTGACAGTCATCAAATACCATTGACTGTCTGTAATATTCTTACTAAGATCTATATATTCTCTATGACTGATATTGTGCACTCATTACTTATAAACATAGCAAACTACATTCTTGAAAAAATAAACACACACACACACACACACACACACACACACACACACACATACATTCATATATATATATATATATATATATATATATAAAGAGAGAGAAAGAGAAAGGAATGAAATTGAATAAAACATACGTAAAAAGATAAAGTCAATGTATAGAAAACTTTTAAAATTGTTTGCCAGTTTATCTGTATAGCCATTGATAGTAGGTTCAGTTATTATATATCATTATAAGATTAAGAAAAATTTAGATTTTAGATGAACAGCATCATAAGACTAAAAAGATTGCTGATTTTCCAAAAAGAACTCAAATATTTTTGTACTTCATTTTCAAAAGAAAGAATATATATGTTTGTGCACACACACACACACACATATATATATATATATATATGTATATATATATATATATATATAATAGACCAAGTAATCTTGTAAAAAGTGTTATATATATATATATATATATATATATATATATATAACACTTTTTACAAGATTACTTGGTCTATTCCAATGAATAAATCATGGCTTGTTACTTTCCACAGTTTAAGATATACAAAATATATTTAGCATATTAAAAATATCTCTTGGGTATAACAAATAACATTTTATTATCTCCATAAAAGTTTATTTATATCAAATGAAAAGTAATACATTTCAATAATAATACTTTCTATTATGAATACATATAGCCACCCAATTCCATCAGTTTTTTCTCAGTTCACTGAAAAACACAGGCTTTCCTAAATGTCCATAAGTCATTAGGTGTATGAATATCCTTCTCTTGTTTTCCTTTTACCAACACTTTACACTTCAATAGAGATAAATACTATCGTATTAATATGTAGATGTGTACTTTCTGTTATGTTGACTACTTTATTCTAGATGAGTCTGTTTGCATTTCACTTTGTCCTGATGCCCTTGAGAAAGGGATGAATCAATCTTTTTTCATCCCAGCTAAGGGTAAACAGTAAAAGGGACAGAGCTCTCCAGCCTTGGTAGGTCAACTACTGAAAGAGAAGAAAAACTTTAAAAGCAAACAATCTACCAGTATGTCATAAGCCAGCAAAGCTAGGTAAAGTTCGTTACAGCCAAAGTCCTACCATGAAGTCAGCAAGAGCTGCTGAGATAGGTACGTATGAGTTAGGGAATAAATGTGTGAGAGTGTGTATATATATATATATATATATATATATATATATATACATATATATGTGTGTGTGTAATAGGTAGAAAAAAACATGATTGTTAGATGGTGAAACAAATGGAAATTTCTAGGTATAATTAATTGTTGCATAGCCATAATACAATTATAAGCAGAAGCATAATCAAACATAATATACGAACTTCAATGAATGAACGAACACACTTCTTTACAAAAATATATCTCTCACACTTTATTCTCGAAAGGGTGATGTTTCTTGTGTGTGAGAGGTGAGTTGAAGACAGGGACAGACTGTTATACTGACCCAAGTTCTCATGACCATAGCAGCACTTCTTCCTCATCTTGGCTGGAGTTGCTCAACCGTGGGTCACTGAGGGCCCAAAACCATCTGTCTGCTGCTGGCTCTCACTTCGGCATCTTGTCTCCAACTGACTCAAACCGTTCGGGCACCTGGTTATATTATTGCCTTAAACCCACCTGCTTCCGCTGTTCTTCTGCTTATTTACACAGGTGCATCTCTTGATTGACGGCTTGGTTGAGGGTCAATATATAACATAGTGTGTAGAATTGATATAAGTAAGTAAAAGTTAGAGACCATAGTCGAGGACGACCCAAAGGTTCCCTTTTCATTAACTACTTCACTGAGGTGTAGGGGGAGCTACTCTTTCCCCTAGATTGCACCACTTTATGCCTTGATATGTACTTTAAAATGCTGAATGTTATGTTAGGAGGTATCAAGTACCATTTTTGAGTCTTTGGTATGATTCAAATTGGCAGTTGAGCCAGTATTATATACAACATACAATCATGATCTTAAAGTCCTAAAGAAAGTTATTAAAACTGAAACATTTAACATTTACTTTCATAATGAGTTCCTCATATCTGAATTATTTTGTTTTTTCTACCATCTTCAATATTTAGTCAGCAATAGTTATTTATAGTGGTTTGAGTCATAAATTATTTCCATTCTTTTAAAGACAGTTGTTAATTTGCAATTCAAATTTACTATCCTTTAAATGTAACCAGATATTACCTGATTAAAAAATGCTTTTGTCAGTCATTCTTACTTCTGTAGTGAAAGAGGGTTCATCATAATTCAGTTTAAGATCTCATGCCCCTAAAATGGAGAAACTAAAAGAACATATTCCACATAGAATGTTATGGTAGTTTAAGAATGAAAAAAACAACAGAAATAACTGAGAAGATTTTAGTGTTTATCATATTTACCGACCCCTCCGCTCAGGCAGGATATGACACAAGGTCAATTTTCAAGCAGAGTTTAACAGGTTTGAATTCAGAGTTTTCCTTCTCCTAGACTAGTTGCCTCACCAAGGCTGAAGAACCCAGTCTGCCCTACTATTTACCCATAGCTGGAGGGAGAATAATTGGATTCATACCTTTCCCAAGGGTATTAGTGCTATGTGAAATGCAACCAGTCTCGTCCAGGATTTGAACTTGTGTCGCCATGTCCATTTCCTACGACAATAACCGTTACACCACGGATAAAGTACATATCAAGGATAAAGTGGAGCAATCCAGGGAAAAGAGTAGCTTCCCTGACATCTCAGTGTTTATGACCAAAGTGTCATTACTGACTGCTAAATTGAAAACTGGTTTTCAAAGTTATGTTTGGATGAGACATCAATGAGAGATGATACTTCATATCACTTATTACGTAATTTAAATAGATTTAAAAAACCCAATTGTTTAAAATATAAGAATTAATGTTGATCAAATCCATATATATATAAAGTTGGTGATGTTGCTGTTGTTGGTTTTTGATTTATATATATATATATATATATGCATATATATATAAAATCAAAAGCCATTTCACATAAGCTTTTTTCTAATTTCATGGCAACATTTAAATATCAATTCATTTCTTTGATTTAGTAATTTACTGGTATTTCTATATTTTATTATAGCAATTTTTTCTTCTAGACAGAGATTACATCTACTTCTGAAATTACTTGGGGTGGTTGATCTTTTAATAAAATTCCATCTAACTAATGGTGTAGGGCCACTATCCTTCAATCACCTGAACAATTTAGAAAGGGCTGTTCGGTTTCTTAAGGAAGGGTTAGAAAAAAGATATCTATGACTATAAAGCCTCTGCTACAATTTTGAGCAGAAATTCTAAAGTATATTTTTATGTCTTTTCTGTTTTCCATTGTTAAAATGGTTGCCTTGTACACTACATTCTCTGAATTACATTCACCACCAACAGTACATTCTTTTCTAACCCTGCAGTTACATAATGATTTACTCAAATGTTGTCTATCAACAAATGATTGTTCAATTAGATTTTTATTATGGTTGCTAATGATTTTATATAAATTATTAGTGCAGGAATAACTGATTTTTTGGCGGGGGTGTCCTCATGGTTACAGTGATGGACTGTGGAATCGTAGTACGCGAGTTCGTTCTCCAGTCGTGCTATTATGTTCACTTTCGGGCAAATACCCTGGGGAAAGGTATGAACCCCCTTATCCTCCCAGCTATGGGTTAAATAGTACTGTTCTTCTAGGAGAATGGCTTTGGCATTAAATAACCTAAAAAGAGTTGATATGCCATAAAACAAAGAAACCAAACCAACCAAACCAATAACTGATTTTAATTGTTTTCCTGTTAAAAGTTTTCTTCAATGGGTTATTTCCATTTAAATGTTTATCTATAAGCCTTAGGAAGTACTTACCTATATTAATCATAGATAATTTACAAAAATGGTGGTTGAACCATATTACATTTCATATATATATATATATATATATGTATATATTATTAGTTATATATATATATATATATATATATATATATATATATATATATAAGTAATGATAAAATTATATGCTTTGCTCTATTCATAAATATAGAGTGCTTAAAATCAATGATTGGACATTTGTTGGTAAAAATTTGAATGGCATAGAAACAGTCTCAGCAGTGCTTAGTGACTATCAGTTTCTCACCTATGCCCAACAAGTCTTTATTAATAGATATAGCAAACCATGTACTTTTAAATATATATGTAGAGTAGGAAAGAGAGAGAGAGAGAGAGAGAGAGAGAGAGTAAAAAGTGGAGAGAAATAAAAAATAGATTAGGTAAGTAGAAAGATTGTAAAGGAAACAGGTTTTACAAAGATAATGATAGAATATTTGACTCCAGTCAGCCTCACAAACTGACCTTCCAATATATTTATCAACACTAAGAAAACATTTACATGATATCAAATCTATCTATCAATCAATTTATCAATCTATCTGTAGGTAAGCTTGCATACCTACCAATGCCAAGATGCCTGTATACACGTATACTGATAGATAGAAAGATAGAGACAGAGAGAGAAAGAGAGAGAGATGGATAATGCCAAAAATTGTATGAACTGATTGACTTTTTATAAACCGATACTGACCAATAGATTAATGAATTGATACTCAAGTGTTTGAGAAATTAGAACAGATTGATCAAGCTGTTCATCTGTCATGTGACCCACTATTTCTTGTATTTCTCCGGACATTTCCCTCACTGCAAAATCCTTCCACCAGGAAATAATGAACGTCATTTTCTATCAAATTTCCTTTCTTTGAGGAAACCATTTCATGTCTTAGATTTCCAAACATATGAGTTGTATCCCATATATAAATTCATTACACACACACACACACACACACATGCAAACATACCTATATATATATATATATATGTTACTAAATCAAAGAAATGAATTGATATTTAAATGTTGCCATGAAATTAGATATAAGCTTATGTGAAATGGCTTTTGATTTTATATATATATAGATGTTTTATTTATCCATAAGATCTGAAGAAGTTCTGTTATATTTTTCTTCATGTTTTTGGTTTACGTCAGAAATGCAAAACAGGATGGAAATAAATTTATAATCCTAAAATAACCGGTCTTTGGTTTTTTCTTTAAAGAGAAAAAAAAAAAAAATATATATATATATGGAGATTTGTAGGTTCTCTGGTGGGATAATGAATGGTCTAATTTAAAGTAGTGAAAAAGATTGTAAGCCTCATTTAAATTCAGTTTTATTTCCCCTTGGGTGTCCAGTAGTAGCTTTTATAATGGGTCATTAATTTTTTGGCCTATGATCATTTATAGTATGGACATTTAATCATTGGCCAACTGAGGAAAGAAGGTTGGTAGATAGTAACATGAAATTAACAATGCCCAGTATTTAATTAGTGATTTTTGGGAGCAAACAATTATATGGTTTTAAGTAACTATTATAGACTAATCGTTAACAATTATTGTTCCAAGAATATATTCTTTGTTGAAATAATTTGTACACTGTGATATAGTTTTAAGTATTCTTATCTAATACAAACAATTTTTGAACTGAACTATTTCACCTTTCGCTCCTGCTCCATCAGGACATACTACACCTGGATAGAGTCCATTTTAGAGAAATCACAAGGAGGAGGTGCCATAGTGTAATGGTTATCCTTGTAGGAAATGGACATGATGATATGAGTTCAAATCCTGTATTAGGCTGATTCCATAACACTAATACCCCTTGGAAAGGTATGAATAAAATTATTCTACCTCCATCTATGGGTAAATAGTAGGGCAGACGAGGTTCTTTAGCCTTGATTAGGCAACCAGTCAAGGAGACTGAAAACTCTGAATTCAATTCTGATAAACTCCACTTTAAAATTGACCTTGTGTCACATCCTTCCCATGTGGAGGGGTTGGGTAAATACACACAATGAAGAGGTGACTCCACACTTACCAGAATACCATAAGTTAAACCTTACTACCGAGTACCAAGATAGATAGAATTGTCTGGAGCGCTGTTTAAAATATGTTAAAGATTCATTTAAAACCTAAATTAATGGTGTCTTACTTTCAATCAAATCGCTTCCTTTCACAACTTACGTATTAGTCCCAGTGTTTTTACCTATTTTAAAACCATTTGAAAGTTCAGTTTTGTAATGACCACCACTTATTTCTTAACCTTTTTTTAAAACCATGTTAACAACATTTCAGACAACAATTTTTACTTCAGAAAAAGCCAGAATCCCAAGCAAGATAAATTTGGATTACAGAGATACTTTTAAGATGTTGATGGTATGGTGATTTGTTAAAAGCTTTTTATAAAACATGGATAATTGAATTTCTTGTTTCTCATTCAATGCATGAAAAATGAGGATGAACCTATATGCCACAAATAAGATGCTTGGTGAAAAAAAGAAATTGAAAAGAAAAAATAATTGAAGGAATTTAACACACCTTGCCATGTAGAGGGCCAGGTGGCTTTGTTTGACCTATGGCAGGGATCCCCAATCTTTTCAGCACCAGGCCCTCAAAGCTTAACTCAAGAAGGTTAAAAACAACAGAAAAAATCGCTATATTGACAAGCTAACAACCATAATTCATAGATAACGCACTTATAATATAAAATCAAGGTTAAATAAAGAGGTTGACAGAGAACCCCATCAGGTAAGTGACAATTTGATTCTTGTGAACACAGTGTACTCTTGGCATGCTTCCTTTTGGAGAACAAATGTTCACAGTGATATGTTGTGTCAAATACGCTCACTACTTGCTGGGTGTGGGTGATAAGGTTAAGGACTCATTGAAATGAAGGAACTGGTCCACAAGCAGTGGACTGAGAACCTCTGCTCTTTGGGGTCAAAATGAAGCTATGTGTCTTGAACTATAGCAATCACAGAAGGAAACAGGCATTTGGGGTTATCTCTTTATATCTAATAAACCAACCAAGTTGTAGACCAGCATATAGTGACAGACTTTTACCAAGTGGCCCAGAAATCAGTGTTTATTGTTTTATATTAATTCTTATTTTATGTAAGTTAACTGCATAAGCTAAAAATTCTTAAATAGTGAATTCATTCTTTTTTAATAAGGAGAGTCAAATGTTTTGCAATATTTTGGTATGTGCTAGTTTATAGCATATATATCATGTGACTAAAGCAGTTTATGGAAGCTGTCCACTGTTGTTAATAGTATCATGGTGGTTGGTTTGGTTTGGTTTGGTTTTATGGCATATCAATCATTGTTGGCTATTTAATGCCAAATCCACTCTATATATATATATATTAAATATATATATGATTTGTTATCACACTTTGTTGATAATATTTTTAAAAGAGCCTGAACTCACTTTTTTTGCACACAGTTAAATGGTTTCAAGTATTGCTATGCATCTCTAAATATTTAATTAATCATCAGTTTTTTTGCACATAGTAAAATCATCTAACAGTTCTATTTCAAACAATTCAATCTAATGTAAGTCATTTGTTTGTGAACAGTTTTTATTTCAAGCAGTTCTATTTAACCCATAGATAAGACACTATCAGGTGCTTCCACTCTAGGTTTCAGTACAGTGAAAAGATGATTGAAGAAATTCTCCTCAGGTTGCAAGAATAAAAAAAATCAGGTAAGGTCAGGTAGGCATAAAACCATGGATTCTGAGGTTCTGAAATAGTTTAGTATGTTTGTGGTATTGTTGTATACTACATATGCAAACACACAATACAAATACAAGTGGACTCTGTCGTTTCAGGTACAAACAGTTTTATTTACTTCTGACTTCGGTTCTTTGACACGAGGAGAGAGACACAATTCTTACTATGCTAACCATTCCCAATGTACGGCGCATCTTGTGATGTTTAAGATCTCTGTCGGTAGAGATAAAAAAAACCCAGCTACATGCCTCAATGGTAGAGAATTCAACTCTATGTCTTAATGGCAGAAACTCTACTGTCTGCCTCAATGGTCCAATCTCAACTTCTCAACTGACTCTTTTTCAAAATCCTTAAGTTCTCAGGACCATCTTTTCCGGGCATGACGTCATCCACACTCCAGCCCCATTTTCTGTCTGGGGGTTTATTAAGACAATGGTGATTGTCATATCCTTTGTGTGCGAGCATAAACTGCACCAACTGACTATACACCTGGGCTCCTAACCCAAATAGTTCAAAGCCCAACCAAACAGAATGATAAAATATAATTAATGAAAAATGATTAATATAAAAAAAATCATTCCTTAATTATATAACAGTATCAATATCTTGTTGCCCAGTCAGCTGGGGCTGTAGAATACACTGACTGTTTCTCTGCAGAGGGGTAAGACCCTCTTCCCCAATGAATGTCCTGGTAATATGACACTAAACAATCTGATGGTGAGGCTCCAGTAATGCAGGAGCTTTGGGGAGTGTGGAGTACCTCTTCATCATCATCACTCCCTGGTCCACTCTACCCCAGAAAGGTAGCACCTGACAGAGCCCTATTTATGGGTCAAATAGAACTAAACAGTGTACTTACGCTAAACTGAATTGTTTGAAATAGAACTGTTTTATGTATAAAAAAAGGATTTGGAATTTGATATCCTACAATGATTGATGTGCCATAAAACCAATCAAAACCATTTAATTGTGTGCAACCAAATGACTAATCTTAATTGTAACTGGTACATACTTGAAATGATTTAACTTGTGTAAAGAAATGATTTAATTGTTGATAGGATTCATATTAGATAGAAATATCTGAAACTATCTAAGAGCAAAATAAATGAGCTTATGTTCATTAAAAAATTTTATCTAGAAATTGTTTACAAATCATATATTTAATATACATACATGAATCAGAATTTGGCATTAAATAACCAACAATGGTTGATAGGCCATAAAACCTAACCAAACCAAAAATGATACATGAAAACAATCTGGAATGTAATGAAAAAGAAAGAATTAATTCTGAGGGTAAAATCCAAATTGTTTCAAGGTATGCAAAAACAGAATTTGGCATTAAATAACCTACAAGGGTTGATAAGCCATAAAAATCAACCAACCAACCAACCAACCAATATCATGTGACCATAGCAATTCCAGCCATTGAAGGTACCTACTTTGGTTTGTAGTGTTGTGGAAGTTAGTACATTGACACATTGTGCCGTGCTTCACTCTGTATACGATTTGAAAGTCACACAGATGACTGTACAACATCGTCGGGTTTTATTTACAGGAGTAATCGAAAACATATTTTGTGTGAAAGGTGCAGCTGATCACAGTTCAGTAGCCAGATGGTTCAAAAAATCTTCTTCACATTGCTATAACTTTAATGATCACACATGGTCAGTTAGGCCTAAAAGTATGGATTCTGAGGCCATGTTCCAAACTATAGAAGCAAATCTGTTAGTTATCTCTTGCAGAGAATTAATCAAACATATTATCTTACAGTCCAGTGTGGTTCATCACCTTCATGAGCTTGTCAACTGCATCTAGAGCCAGTGAATTGTGCCTCATATTACCAAAATATTGCAAAACTTTTGACTCACCCAAGTATTTATTCTATCAATTGTGTAATTCTCAATAGGTCCAAAATAGTTGTATAAAGTAAGCATAAAAATACTTTTTGATTTCAAATGGACATAACATCATTCATTTATTTTTTCTTATATTTTTGTTGTTTTCATTGTTTCATTCCCCCACTCTCCCATCTATCTTCCCTTTTCTTTCATTCAGTTTTTTCTTCTTTAGTTGTTTTTCCTCTTGTTTTCTTCTTCCCCATTGTCATTTTCATTCTTTCTTCTTTTCATCCTTTTAGCTTCCTTTGTTTTCTTTTTCTATCTCTTTCATTTCTTCATTCTTTCCTTCCTTCAAATATGTTTTCTCTACATTTTCATCTTATTTTTTGGTAAATATTCTTTTTTCGGAATAAACAATATCATTTTGAAAAGTAGGAAGTGATAAAATCAAAAATTTATTTTGAATAATGAGCTAACTACATTCTACCAACCAGTCTTATGTTTTAAAGTGATATAAAAAGACTTAGAAGTTAAAACAAACTTTCCTTATCATTGTATAAACATTAAAAGATGCATAATTTACTTGTTAAATAGAAAATTGATCCATATACTTTTTCAGAATTTTTCTACCATCTGGGAAAATATACTGAATGATAAGCTGTCACTGAAGTTAAATAATATTCTTCATATATAACTTTAAGAGATTAAAGTATTCAAGCATCTTAAATGCTGTAAAACAAAGAAAAAAAGAATGTTAATGAATATGGTAGCATCAAATTCACTTAAAATATCTATTTCTCACCGGCAGAAACTTTGTAAATGAGTTCGGACTCCAATCATTCTATTACATTTATTTTTCATCTGTAACACAAGGAAAAGGTATTAACTTCATTATCCCCCAGCTCTAAGTTAAATCATCCCACTGCTGTTTTTCTACAAGGAGTGTTTTGGCTTTAAATTAGCCACAAAGGTTGATATGCCATCAAACAAAGAAACTGAACCAGACCAAACCAAATCAGAACCTCTATGCACAACAACCACCACTAGAGAGTTGGGAAATCCAAGGCAGCACTCATACCACAGAAACAAAGCTTTGAAGTATTTTTGTATTCCCTACGTACATAGACCAAACAGGTTTAAAATGGGGTTAATTAAAATAGAAAGATTGTATTTTACTAATCTTGCAAGTATTGAGGTTGTGCCTTCTTTAAAAATCAGTATTTTGAGGTCCTTGCTTTTATTTGGGTTCAAACTCGGACTTGTTAATGATACCCAAGTCAGTATTAGTCTCTGGTAACAGACAAGATTCAGTTTAATTATAAACGTAAAATTTAATGAAATAGAATACTTCATGCAAACTTCTTTAAATAGAATAAGACTTGAGAGAAAATCATCAGTCTCAAAATAAATTTTGAATTATTTAATCTTTTATTTTCTAAAAGTGAAACAAATTTCTATAAAATGTAAAGAATATTCTTGCTAGGTCTTATATATATTTAGAATTAATAGGTACAATTCAATATATTTAAAAGTTATGAATAATGATATGACATTTATAGATCAAAATATTTGAACATGATTTCTAGAGTGCATATCTTTCACAAGAGTATTCAATGACAAGAATAGATGTGAAGGTGATAGCAAATGAATCCAGCGGGAAAATTTCTTGTGGACAACAAAGTATGATTTTCAATTTGTATACATATATATGATTATTTTTTTCATACTCTTATATAAATTCAATTCAAACTCTGAATTCAAACTTGTTCAACTCCACCGAAAAAATTGACCTTGTGTCGCATCCTGCTAGTGCAGAGGGGTTGGGTAAATATATGTATAAATTCAATTCTGTGAACTCTCAAAGAGACTTATATGTTTTCTCTAAGAAAAAAATTATTTCTGGAAATTTACAATGAAATATTCCCAGCTGATGATAACACCATCAAAGGAAGGGAGGGGGGAAATACAGAGGAAAAAATAAAGGCAGAAAAGTAACCTGTTTGGAAAAAACATTAAAGAAAGAAATCCAGTGCGCTAAAAAAGATGTTGTTGGGATCCATGATACCAAGAATAACAAGCAGGTAGAAAATTAAATCTCCCTCTCGTGTTATACTTTCTTTCTTTCTTTCTTTCTCAATCCATCTGTTTATCTTTCTCTTTCTCCCCCCATATCGCTCTCTCTCTCTCTCTCTCTCTCTCTCTCTCTCTCTCTCTCTCTCTCTCTCTCTGCTTCCCCCAATGTGTTGATCACTCTAGTGGTGAAAATTTCCAGCTGCCACGTATGCTGAAATGCAATAGGTCTTTGTAAGAATTAAGTACTCCAGGTATCCGATTATGTATATGTAAAAAGTTATACATAAAAAATTCCTTTGCTTATATGGAGAATGATGATGGCTCTGTGGTAAGATGTCCAACTGATGTAAAATCAGCCAGGTTTTAACTCAGTTCAAAGCATCTCGTGGATCGAGCTACACTGAAGAGTTGTGATACAACGAAACAGTCTGTCTGTGGATGACAATATATATATATATATATATATATATATATATATATATATATATATATATATATATATCCATTTCTATCTATCTTAGTCCTGTCAGCTGGGGCTGTAAACTTCTGACTGCAGACTGCACTTCTGCAGAGGGTTAAGACCTCCGCTCTGAGTGACATGAGCATGACAATAAATTGCATCTGATGGTGAGGCTCCAATCCTGGTTCTTTGTAAAAAGTAAAGTACCCTTTCATTAGCAGTACTGCAAGGTCCACTTTGACCTGGAGTGGTCGAACCTATCAGGGCCCCATCTGTGGGTAAAATGGAACTATTCTATCATTTGTGATATATGAAACCATTTAACTGAGTGCAAGTGAATGAGTAATGTTGAATAGAATTATTAATGCTAAATAGCAATACTTGAAACCATTTAGCGTCCTGGGTATGATGTTAAACTGCATCAATGGTGAAGTTTCAGTCTTGGAGTCTGGGGAATGTAGTGTACCACTTCATTAGCATTACTCCCAGGTATCAGTTGTTCATATTAGATAGGAATAATTGGAAAGAGAATAAATAATGTTAAATAGCAATATTTGAAAACATTTATTTTTGTCTAAACAAATGATTAATATTAAATTAGATTGGAATACTTGATAAATGGAAATATTATTGTTGAATAGTAATACTTGAAGCCATTCAACTGTGTGCAAACAAATAAGCTCGAACACATTTAAAATAAAATTACCTATAAAGTCTTTGCTTACAAATCATATACCTGTGTATAAAAAGTAATCAACATTAATTAACCATCATGAGTTGATATGATATTGAATCAAATAATCAACCTTCTATCTATCTCTCTTTCTCTCTCTCTCTCTCTCTCTCTCTATATATATATATATATATATATGTGTGTGTGTGTGTGTGTGTGTGTATATATATATATGTATACTCATATATCAGTCCATTCCTATCTATCTATTCATCTATCCCTCTATCTATCTATTGATCTAGCTAGCAGTTGGACCAACAACAAACTTTATATATATATATATATATATATATATATATATATATATATGTATAAGAAGTGTTGAAAAAGTAACAGGACAGTTGTTACAAAGAACTTATTTCACTTCTAAACAACTAACTATATGGTTTCCACTTCAAAATAATCCCACTCGAGCTTAATTGTCTTTTTCATTTTCCTCTGTCAAGATTCTTCTGAGTTGTCCCAATGCTCCATCTTTATGGTTCTCTTGATTGCCTCCCTACCTTCAAACAGGTACTCTTGATGATTTCTCTGAACTTGAGGAAAATAAAAATTCTCACAGAGTAAGATCAGGAGTATAGAGAGGTTGTTCTAGTATGGCATTGTTCCTCTCCACAAAGAACTGCCGAGTGTTGTGAGCAAATACATTGTTCTGGTGAAGCATCTGTGATTTGTCTTGCCACAACTCAACTCTCTTCCCACTCAGTGAGTGAATTATATGCCACACAATCTCCTTGTAGACCTGCTGATTGATTTTCTGGCCCAGTGACAATAACTCGCCATGGACAATGCCCCTCACCTTAAAGAACATGATCAATATGACTGACTTTTGACTTCAGCCTTGGCAACATCAGAGATTTTCATTCACCACAAATCACTTGACTTATCCACTGGATGTCCTGCTTGTTAAAAGCCTACTACTCCTGGAGATATTTTCCCCTCATTGAACATCTATGCACAACATGATGTTATCTTCATACACTTGCTGATGCATTTCAAGTGCTTCTGATGGAGTTTTCCTCAGTTGAATCCAAAATTCTAAGTTTATCTATTGCTTAGTTTTCACCATTCCTTTATAGTTGATCATAGGTGAACAACCCAAAAGGGAGAAAGAGTAAACTAAGACATTATCATAAGGTATAGATCAAGGGTAAGTAGAGCAATCCAGGGAAAGGAGTAGCATCCTCTCCTACAGCTTGGTGTAGTAACTATTGAAAAAGAAGCCTTTGGGTTGCCCTCAATTACAGTCAGCCTACTTTCTACAATTATTGTGTCATGATACATTTAAATTGGAATTTGCAAATTATTTAGATAGGGCTGTCCTCATGGAGTAATGATTAAAGCAATGGACTGCAGAATCATAGTAAGCAAGTTCGAATTCCCTTCACACAATTATGTCCACGTTCGGATAAATTCCCTTGGAAAAGGTATGAACCCCCTTACCCTACCAGCTATGGGTTAAATAGTACCACTGGTGTCCTTCTAGAAGGATGGATTTGGTATTAAATAACCTTCAGGGGTTGATATGACATTAAACAAAGAAACCAAACCAAACCAAACCTCATTTAGATACATAGTTTGTCTCTCTCTCTCTCTCTCTCTCTATATATATATATATATATATATATATTGGAAAAATACAGTATCAAGAATACATTTTATGTGAAGAGTTCTCATGGTGGAGTGGTGAACATGCTAGACTGAAACATTGAAGTAAGTGAGTCTGAGCTCCAGGTCATACTACTGCATTTGTTTTTAAACTAATACCCAAGGAAAAGTTATGAAGCTACTTAACCCGAAGTTACAGGTTAAATAGTACCACTACTACTTTTCCAGGCAAAGAGCTATGATATTAAATAACCCTTGAACATCAATATACCATTAACAAAGAAACCTAAATGAAAAAGCAACTAAAACAAAAGAAGAACTTTGTAACCATATACAACAACAGTATATAACAAAACAGAAGGCCATCTGGACTGGCAGAAACATTGCAGTCAGTTCAAAGAACCAGCTAATGTGTTATCTAGTAATCTCATTGTTCTTGTGTATCTGTGAACAAGGAATCTTGACAGCTGATACAGGAAAGGCCACAGAGATGAGATTATTTGGCATCTTTTACAAAGATTTTACCACCAATGAAGTGAGAAACTAAATCAGGTAAGACTTTCAAATCACAGTGAAGAGATGAAAAATGAAATGGCATGGTCAGGTTTCAAGATCTGTAGGGCTTAGCAGAACAATCTTTCAAGCCTCAGAGCAAGGAAGGAGAAAGAGAAGCCATCAGAAAAAATGATGAGGAAACATCATTTCAGAATAAATAACACCTTGTGAGTTACCTTCAGAGCAGAGGTAAGTATTGACAGCTTCTTGTCATCATATCAAAGAAATATTGTGACATTGTTCTTATGAAATATCAAAAACTTTACCATGCTCTGCAAATGGAAACTTAAAGTCTCTGATAGAATAAAATAGGAATCCTTGTAGTCGTGCCAGTACTAATGTATGATTGTAACATCGGTTCTCAAACAAAAAGCTTGGAGAAAAAGCTAGATGGTAACTCTACAAGGATGCTGCATGCTATTTTGAACAAATCCTAAAAGCTGTTCCTCACCTCCCATCTCACATTACATCCAAAAAATCAGAGAAAGACATGCAGGGAATTGGGGAATGCTGGAGAATTAAGGATGAATGCATGGGCAATATTCTCTTATGGACTCCTAAAAATGGACACACAAGTGCTGGTACCCACCCAAGCTGAAACCCAGCTACATAGTCTGGAATGAGAAGCTGCAGGCATAGGCCTCTATGTCAATGCCCACAAGACGGAATATATGTGGTTTAATCAAAGAGGTGACATCTCCACACTAAACGGTAGCTCACAGAAACTAGTTGACAAATTCACCTACCGAGGAAGCATTGTCTCATCAACTGAGAAAGACATCAATACGCAAAGGCATGGACAGTTATCAATAAGCTATCAGTCAGACCTGACCAATAATATAAAACGCAACGATCATGTCGATACTGCTGTATGGATGCACTACATGGACGCTAACTAAACGTATGGAGAAAAAGCTTGATGGCAACTACCCGAGAATGCTATGAGCAATATTGAACAAATCCTGGAAGCAGCACTCTCACAAAGCAGCAGCTGTACAGCCACCTACCACCCATCATGAAAACAATCAAAGTTAAACAAACCAGACATGCAGGACACTGTTGGAGAAGTAAAAACGAACTCATAAGTGATGTACTCCAGTGTACCCCTTCACATGGACGAGCAAAAGCAGGACGACAAGCTAGAACCTACATACAGCAGATCTTTGCAGGATGTAGTCCTGAAGACCTGCCAGAAGCAATGGATGATAGAGAAGGGTGGTAAGGGATATCCGTGCTGATGGTGTGACATGATGATGATGAGTGCTGGTTAACAGACAAAAATTTACATTTATCAATTCTAAGTGAGCAATGGATGCCGTCTAGAGAACTTCCCAAAGGTGATGACCTAAATGTTGATGATAAAGTGAAGTTAACAATGGATGTTTTTAATCTCCAATCCACAGTACTTAGCAACAAGATGATCAAAAAATTTCCAAAAGGTTTTATTCCTTATTGATCTTTGTTATTGGTTAATAAGAAATTAAAAGACAACTGCAATATCACTTGTACTCCTGGTAAACTTTCATATATTGACTGCTTTTAAAGTTTGAGTGTGTATTTATCAACCCCTCTACCACAATTAGGATATGACATAGGGTCAGTTTTTTTAGTTTCCTAGCGCTGGTTTGAGTTCAGAGTTTTCCTTGTACAAGACTGGTTGCCTTACCCAAGCTAGAGAATTTAAGTTGACCTACTATTTGCCCCTAGCTAGGGTAAGAACAGATGAATTCATATCTTTCAATTCATATCTTTAGTGCAAAAGGAAATTCAAACAGCCTTAGCTAGGATTTGAACTCAGATCACTGATTCCATTTCATTCAATGACAACCATTGCACTTAGTATACCTTATGAAAGTTTGACTTCGCTAATAGAAGAAAGTGAGATAGCATGAATGATAATGAAGTTGGTGTCATATCAGGAAAATCTTTTTCCGTTGTAAAAGGAATACAAACTAAAGTAGATATAAAATATTCATCTTTCATAAACAAAAGCCTAAATTACTTCTTCATTTCAGCTCAGCTATATGAACCAGTTTTTTTTTATGTGACCTAGAATGCGTGGAGAGTATTCCTGAATCAAATACATCAAAAGCACAACTTACCACTGATTAATAAAGGAAGTATAACTAAGACTTTTTCGAAAAGACACATTTGACAAACTTTCTTTAGTCATAGGGTGGTTGATTCTTGGAAAGAACAACCAGCAATGGTGGTAAATGAACCCCTTATTAAACTCTTTTATGTTTCAGTTTGATAAAGTTTCGGATAATCATAAAAGCTCAAAAGAAATGCAGCTGTCACTTTCTTCTCAAGATATATAAAAAAAATACATGTGACAGCGATGAATACTAGCTTATAGGTTTTCAGGCCTGTAACGAACCTGTTCTCAAATAGACGTCTGAACTACTTTTATGGCACATGGACGCTTGTACCACAACGATTCTTGACAGATCTGTAGCAGGTTTGGCGCGCAATTTAATTCGATGCATAATTTCACCCAATCAGGATGACTTATCCTATTCATCCAAGATCTCCTTTTCCGGGCAGCAAAAAATGGTTAAGCTGCCAAACACACTCTGATTGGCTGAACAACGTCGTCCAGTGCAGACGGCCCATTGGCCGTTCTTCAATAGCAGCAGCAGCAGCATGGACACATGAGGGAACCTATCTAATTTATGGATTCCTTGCGTCTATCACATAGACCAAGGAATCCCAGTTGAATATGAATTAGATACATTCAATACGCCACCACAGGAACAACTTTATGTCACCCCCAAAATTGGCTATGTCGATGCAATGCCTTTATTCCGCTCTCGACACCTAGCTCTCATTTCACCTCTGGGCCACTTTAATGGAGACAACGCACGCCTCTCCCCAAATCACCAGACACACAAAACTCAAGGTGACTCCAAAGTTTATTTCCTCCAACGGCAAACAAGACTTTCGCTAAACTACAACGAACACAATCCCTCGCACGTTCGACGATAAGCGCTGCATTCTCAACTTTCTCATAACTCCATTTCGCCTCTTTACGCACAACCTTCCTACGATACTTGCAGCATAAAAGCAAACTAATTATTCCATGCTGCAAATAAAAACACTTCCCAAAAACACATTTCGACTTCGACATCTTGAACCTTCTCCTTTATTTACCTAACAACAATTAGCAACAGCCTTTACAAACTTAGCGAGGAAACAACTCAACAATAACAATATATTCTATTGCTAAAACAACAACAAACTTTCCTTCACTTCTACCTTGTAGTACTACGGCACCACATAGACATTTGTACTACCACAGTTCTAACAGTTTTATGAGTGAAGCACTACACCTTTAGTTTCTGTCAGACCCCAGTTGTAACTTCGCTGGGAGAAAAAAGGATGAATACACAAAAGACCATCTTAGGGGGGGTGTTCTCGTGGTGTAATGGTTAAAGCGATGAACTGCGGAATCGTAGTACGCGAGTTCGTACTCCAGTCGCGCTATTACGTTCACTTTCGGGCAAATACCCTTTGGAAAGGTATGAACCCCCTTATTCTCCCTCCAGCTATGGGTAAATAGTAGGACGGACTAGGTTCTTCAGCCTTGGTGAGGCAACTAGTCTAGGAGAAGGAAAACTCTGAATTCAAAACCTGTTAAACTCCGCTTAAAAATTGACCTTGTGTCATATCCTGCCCGAGCGGAGGGGTTGGTAAATAGTATCTTAGTTCGCAAATACGAAAGTTTCTTCACTACTACACCTCTTCGTAGTCTTTGAGAAGAGAGAAACTGAGTGAGAAAAATGAGTCAATTGCTTTATGATTGGCAGATAGAAACAAACCATGTTGAGAAGAGAAAGAGCAGACACAGACCGGGATATTATTGTTGTAGGCGTGTTAAGGGCCAGAAATAAAGGCACAAGAGAGGAAGTGAGTTAAACAAATAAATCAACAAAGAACAGTGATACAGTATATACAAATGAGAGGGTTACCAGCGAGACTATTTCGGTCCGACGGTCAAAGCTGTATGCCTTCAGCCTAAGATCAATACGTGCTGTAATTTATAGCTGGGAGAGTTCATGCGTGCGTGGGTAAATTACCATAACACCCTCCCCAAAGTATTAACTCCGCAGGAGTCTCAATACCTTTTCCTCTTTGGGTTAATGACCATAAAGTCCGTCATTTTCGTTTTCCTCTTTTAATGGCGTTGTTCCGAGGCCGCTTGCGCTATTGGCATGTCAAAAGTATCGTAAATGATATCCATGACTTCTTTCTCTTCAAGAGGACCGCTGTCAGCATCGTCCGACAGGCGTTTTCGGAATTGGTCTCTTGTGAGTAAACTGGGGACTTTTAATTATGTAGATCATGTTTCCTCCTCTTTTCTCAATTGCATCCATTTCCCAGAAGGATTTATCATCACGAAATATCCGAAAAAAACTTTCACTCCGGGTTGGTAGCGTTTTTTGGGCACAGTATTTGTTCTTTCAGGTTTTGTTTGTTTAAGGAGTAGCTTGAGGAACACAGACCTCATTTTACGTACAAACATAACCTCGACCTCGGGTAATGATGATGGTGTTGTGCGTAATTCTATATACCTGAAGGAACTGATGCAGCGCTTTTTCTGTAGGCGTGTCCCAAGCTTTCTTCAGAGCTCTTTTCAGCGTGTCAACGAAGCGCTCGGCCTGTCTGTTTGACCTTGGGTGATGTAGGACGATCGTGATATGATTGATCTGGAAGGTCATACAAAAATCCTTAAAGTCGCTGGACGTAAATTGTGTCCCATTGTCGGACATTAGACAATCGACTACCCCAAATCTGGCGAACAGTTTGTGGAGGAAATTGATTGTAACTTCTGGAGTGGGATTTTTACATCTAATGACTTTGGGCCATTTCGAAAAACCTACAGGATTTTACGATGCTTTCGATATCTTTATCCATATCGTTACGTGGGGTAGAAAATAGATTAATAAGGAGAAATATATCTTTTATGTATATTACAAATGTGTTTTATTTGTCCTTATTTTATTCCGAGACGAAAAATAAAGAATTGGAGTAGAAGAGACGCCAAGCCTATCCTTTCTCCTCACGCATGATTTGCTCGATAGTTTGTGGCGATTTAGGAATTACCAAAGAACTCCCAACCGGATGTTGACTCGTCGGCTGCCTGATACGAAATGTATAAATGCGTCGCCACGCATAAGGCTCCACGCATCCATCCGGTTAAAATCAGAAAAAAGAAAAATAATAAAATGTAAAGTAGCCAATGAGAAGCGGTCGCGCCAAAATTAGAAGGATTTTGGCGTAGCGAATTTGGAGCCGGTAGAGAGAGATAAATACTCAGGTTTTCTGTGAACCGCTCTCTTTTCGGGTAGTGACGTCGAACCGACAACACCGATTTTACTATCTGGTGTTTTGGGCACCACGCTATGTCTTTAGACGTAGCGTTGGTTAGTCCATTCACCAGGTAAATAAAGGAAAGTCTGAAAGAAAAGTTTTTCGTCTCCTGTCTGTTCCTATCTTCTCTTTTTTTATATTTCTTATGGACCTTCTTTGGGCAAGGCATTGCACCGCCAGCCACGTCAACGTGGGGTAAAGCAAAATAACCAAAATATGGAGTCAGATATCTTACGGCAACACAGTCTTGCCCTTAGCCACTGACTACCATAAAAATTTTAAACCCCACATTGGTGACCTCGACGCTAAAAACTTTTAAACCCCACATTGGTAACCTCGACGCTAAAAACCTTTCAAATCCCACAAGTTCACGAGGGTAAGAGAGAAAGAGAAAATAAAAAAAAAAGAAGACGGCAAGTAATGGACCAAGAAACAGATAACAGAAACCGAACAACCCTTCGTGGTACTTAAATTCAAGCCTCTAAAAGAAAAAAGAACGAAAGAAAATAAGATTATTAACAAGCCCTAAACCCTCATTGAGTTTCATATTTCTTTTGCCTTTAAGTGTCTACCTTGCAAATCTATTTGAGTTGTGATTCGTCTCGGATTTTATATATAAATAGTATCGTTATTTTTCCATCCCCTTTTGTTCTTAAACCTTTTTTTAAATCTTATTTTCCCCTAATTACATTGTTAATTTTGTAATAAATTTTGTTGTTAAATCTTCAAATTGTGTTATGTTGGTTTTGTGAGTGCTTGTCGCTTATTCCGCTGTGATTTACCGAGAGTCTTCGAGTGGAGAAATTCCCTTCCCGTAGTTTGCCTTTTTTTATCGAACCTTGGGCATTCTCGTTATTATGTTATATTTTTTTTATTATTCTCGTTACATGCAAGCTATCGCGGTCCCCGTGAAAGCCAGGACGTAAAAATATTCGGCCAGTACAAATAACTACACATAAGGCTTTTCATCCTTGTAATCCCTGGGAGGCCGGTACGGAAATATTTCAGGATTCTCCTTTGTAGTGTTGTGGGTATGACAACTCGCTCACGATATAGCAGTGCTTTGTAGCATAGGGAGAAAATTTCTGAAGTCTGTTGGTCCTTTTCAAAAGTTTTGGTTTTGGTTTGCCAGATGAACTCATCATTTAGAGCTTCTAGTTTGATTTGGTCGAGAGTTACAGGGAGTTCCTTTACTATGTTACATAATGTGGTTTTAAATTCTCCTGTTCGAAGAGAAGCAATCACAGTATCATTAAGAGGTTTCTTGTGTTTCGGGATTTATCTGGATAGTCCGTCGGCATGACAGAATTTTTTAGACGGTACGAACTCCATTTTAAAGTTATAATTGAAGAGTATTGTTCCTCCTCTCTGGAGTCTATTTGCTCTATGTACAGGTAGATTTTTTTTAGAACCAAAGATGGTAAGTAATATTTTATGGTCCGTCTGCAATGTGAAGTGTCTACTGTGAATGTAATGGTGAAACTTCGTTACTGCGAAAATAATCCCGAACGACTCCTTCTCGATTTGGGAGTAGTTCTTTTCTGTGATAAGTTCGCTTGTTTTACAGGGTAAGATATAGTTCACAAATTTGGTGTGCTCCGGGGTGCCTTCTTTTCGAAGTAGTAGGCAAACTTTCGTCTGCCCAATTCACGCAGTCTGTGGCGTATAGATCCTCGAATCTTCTAAATTAGGAGGAGAAGGTTATATCCTCGCCCGGAGAATATGTAAAATTGCCTATTGCGCCCAAGATCGTGTTTTGTAAGAACGCTTTTTCATTTTCACTAATTTGACCCCTGTTTGTCAGTTCAAGCAAGTTTCTTTGCTCTAGTTGAGTTTGAAGTAGAATTTCTTTGAATTTTTGTTGTCAGATTTCTGTTTGTTTTGGTATTTCAAGCCGTTCTTTTACAGCTTTTACGTTTAAGTTTTTTTCCAGCCAATCAGAACGTGTTGCCGATTTGCTGCTGGTATATTTCTATTTTTGACTTGGACATCTGCTGCTCTCCCAACCAATACTTGGGAAATCTCTAAGTGTAGCAAGTAAGCAATTTATTACTAAAACTATCAAACAGAGTCCCTTGCAAGTTTTTCACACCAACATTTAGCGGATGGTATTTCACTGGTGTTTAAGAGACAGGAAGTCTCCTCGGGCCTCCAGAACTCTTTTTTGCATGTTTGTCAATCTTAACAATGCTATAGTTTGGATGGTATCAATTTATCCTCCAATTTTCAATTTCCAAGCTTTTAGGGACTGTTCCAAGTGTACCAATTATAATTCATATCACCGTCTCTTTTTTAGCTTTCTTAGTTTTCTGGCAAGGTCCAGGTACTTGTATCTTTTTTATTTTTCATTTTCTTTTATTTTCACTACGTGGTTTGCTGGGACAGCAAAATCCACTGTACAGTAGATTCTCTGGGTTTTTTTTTTAATTATCACTAGGTTTGGTCTTTTGGCTGAGATTAGGTGATCCATTTGTATCTTCAAATTTTGGAGAATTTTATGCATCTCATTCTAGATTCTAGTTTGTGCATATACTATTTGTTAGTATGGTCAAATTTCAATTTTTTGCACAGTTCTCGGTGGATCTCCTTTCCCACTCAGTTGTTGTATCTCGTCTTAAATTCTCTTTATGTTAGTTTATTATCTTCACTTATCATGTGATTTATGGTTTTGTCTCGCTACATAACCTATACTTGGTATTCTTTTTCATATTATCAATTTTTGCTTTCTTATAATTAGTCCTTATGGCATTGTTTTGTGCTGCTATCAGAAGAGATTCAGTTTCTCTCTTAAGGTTTTCTTTTCATTATCATATTCAGATCTTCTCGTGTAAGATTTTACCAGTTCATTGCTTGAACTATCCGTTCAGTTGTTTCTCTTCCCCATTCTCGATGTCTTTCTGTTTGTCTTTATGCTGTCAGTATTGTTACTAGCTACTGTAATTAGTATTTCTTTGCTCTTTTTATGTTATCTTTGAGACTTCACATCGATGCAATCCCGTTATCTTCAATGTTGGTGAGTGGCAATATCTGTTAGGGTCATATCTATGGGTCAAAGAAAACGGTTTAATCATTTACTATACATGAAACTGTACAAACTTTTATTGTGTGTAAGCAAATGACTGATGATGAATTGAATTACAAGTATTACCATGTAATACTTGAAACCATTTAGCTATGTACAAATGAATGAATAATGTTTGATAGAATTATTGTGATTAGATAGTAATACTTCAAACCATTTAACTGTAAGCAAATGAATGGGCTCTGGGTCATCTAAAAATAACGGAAGTGCCCGTTGTGTAATGGTTATCGTCACAGGATATGGACACGGCGATCCGAGTTCAATTCCTGGACAAGACTGATTGCATTTCACATAGCACTAATACCCTTGGGAAAGGTATGAATCCAATTATTCTCCCTCCAGCTACGGGTAAATAGTAGGGCAGACTAGGTTCTTCAGCCTTGGTGAGGCAACTAGTCTAGGAGAAGGAAAACTCTGAATTCAAACCTGCTAAACTCCGCTAACAAATTGACCTTGCGTCATATCCTGCCCGAGCGGAGGGGTTGGGTAAATAGGATCTAAAAATAATGCTATATGCTATTGGTTCACAAATCCTATATATTTAATGTATATATATATATATATATACATATATATATATAAACAGGATTTGGTTTTTGATAACCTTGAAGGGTTGATATGCCATAAAACACAAATTACCAACCAACCATTTTCCAGGATTTAAAGCTACTACTCATGATGATGACCATTAAACCATATAAGCTTCAAATACAGCAAATTCTGAAGGGATAAAGAGAAAGTAAGCAGATAAAAGATATTTTTCTAGTACATTTAACATGTGAACAGATATGGAAAATATGTTCTAGACAATACGCCATTCTGATGTTGTAGGTCTCATTCTGACAGACGCATAGAGGTATGGGTTTTAACGGTAGATGGCTCAGAAAATGAAATCAGTGGACCAAGTTCAAATTTAAGCTGAAACAGTTTTTATTTACTTTGGTTTAATGTCCTTGGGAAAGGCATGAATCTAGCTCTTATTATTATCTCCATAAACCTCACCCATATTTTCCATACTTGATCTCCATTTTTTCCTGTTTTTTTTTTGCCAAACTTTCCACTGTTAGCAGTGGAAGTTTTGGTTCTGCCATAATAGGTTACTCCATTACTTTAAAAGTCACACTCTGGCTTCATTTTGGTAAAGTTATTCTTCCAAAAAACAGATATATATATTCATAAATATATATATATATATATATAGAGAGAGAGAGAGAGAGAACGAGACACACACACACACACACACACATGCGCATATATATATATATATATATTTTGCAATTAATCCCAGCTCTTCTCTGGCCCAGGGTGGTAGTAGCTATTAGGGTCAAATTTATTGATTAGATAGAACTATTAAAACATTTACAGCACTTGAAAGCATTTCACCGTGTACAAACAAATGAATAAAATTAAATGGACTTATTAGTATAAGATAGTAAGTCTTGAAACTATTTAACTATGTTCAAACAAATGATTAATATCAATCAGAATTAAAATGACAAGCAATACTTCAAATCCTTCTACTATGTGCAGACAATAAATAGCAATACTTGATATCATTTAACTGTGTGTAAAAAACTTAGCTCTGGGTCACTTAAAAATAATGGCACCTACGAGTTATTTGTTCACAAATCATATATATATATATATATATATATATATATATATATATATATATATATATATAAAGAGTATTTGGCATTAAATAACCTGCAAGGGTTGATATGACATAAAGCACAAAGAACGAACCCACCAACCACTGCAAAGAGATTAAACGTATATATATAGGTATGTAAATGTCTACATTTGAACATATTCATTCCGATACATTGATAAATACCTATTACGTGTTATACATTACATACACAGTTTAGTTTAAATGTACATATAAATTGGTGCATTTATGTGCATGTTTGTAAAAAGAATGTGATAAGCTGATTTATATCATTAAAATATTGGATCCACCTGCACAGGGTTGTACAGTAAAGACTTGATCATATTATTCTGGTTAGACTATCACAAGAAAGATCATGCAATGCTGGTTTATATAGGTAAAAGAGATTATGTTTCTTCTATCTTTAAATAAAAGTTTGGATATCTACACTGCCAAATAGGATCATCTATATGCTTCAAATAAGCAGTGACTATAATGCCAAACTTATTTTAGAAAAATTTAGCTGGGTTAGTCTGTTTTGCTTAGGTTAAAAGTATTTTCAGAATCTTTATTTGAAATAAACTGCAACAGATTGAATTAAGTTGATACAATCAGAAAATTAGGGGAATATATCCTTAGCTCTCACAACTTTCCATTTACGTTAGTTTAAATTTTCCAGTAAAATATAAAGAAAATAACCAAGAGTGCACAGTTAGATAGAGAAATATATATCAATAAAATAGAAATATACAACCTTTTCTGGTCTAAAATGGGAGCTATCACACAGATTAGTGAGGCCTTGTGCTAATATAATCATTTAGAAGTACCATAATCTGCAAAAGAATGAGAAGAAACAATGGAAATAGATTGTTGAAAATAGAATTATTCTCATTTTGGGCCATTGGTCCAATTAGTAGAGTGTTCGCCAATGGTCCGGGAGACCGGGGTTCAATCCCTGATCGAGTCATATCAAAGACTCAAGAAATGGTACTTGATACCACCTTCCTTAAAACAGAATTTTAGTTAAGGATCAAGGGTAAAGTGGAACAGTCTAGAGAATGGAGCAGTACCTTTCCTTAAACCTTATTGTAGTAGCTATTGAAAAGGGAGCCTTTGAGTCACCCTTGACTAAGGTCGCGAGCTTTACTTTTTTTTACTTATGATCATTAAAGCGTTACTGGAGTTTGAATTTGCTTCCTACAATATTGCTGTCCAGCAAGTTAGCCATTTGTTCATTAAAGGACATGACATATACGAGCATTGTAGTCAAGAAGAACCATGTGGATAAAATCCACAAATGTGAAGTGACTGGTGGCTTATCGCACAAACTGCCACAAGAAGGTTGGGCCACTAGTTAGATGTGTTCTCTCTTTTCTCTCTCTGATGTTTGGATCCTTTCTGGTCACTGGGTGAGATTAGGCTTTCTTATTGCTGGGACAATCTACAAGATAAGAAGACAGCAGAGATCAATTGAAATGAACGATAGATTGATAGATAGAAAGAGAGAGGGGGGGGATAGACTGGTGGGTGGGTGGTTAGAGAAGAGGAAAGGATACAAAGAAAGAAAAGGGAAGTAGTGAAACGACAGAAGGGAAAGGAAGAAGCGAAGAAGTAAGAGAGGAATAGAAAGGAAGAAAAAATAGATATGAAAGAAAATCTAATGAAACAGAATAGAAGAAAAAGGAGGAAATTAGAAAAGGGTTAGAAAGAAAGAAAGAAAGAAAGAAAGAAATAGACAAAGGAACAAAGAATAAGAAATGGAAGTAAAAAGAACAAAGAAAGAAAGAAAGAAAGAAAAATGAATGTAAAAAGGAGGAAGAATAATCGGAATCACTGGAGGAAATTAAGGAAAAGGAAGTAACGAGTTATCAAAAATTGTATTATATAGGAGAACGCGTAAAAGAAAGAAACGAATGAAGAAATGGAATAGAAAGAAAGAAAGAAAGAAAGAAAGAAAGAAAGAAAACTGCAGAGTGCATGAAAGAAAACAACGAATGAAGAGATGGAATAGAAACAAGCAAACAAACAAAACGAAACGGAAGAGCGTAGAAAAAAAGAAGAAAATTGAGGGAAAGTTGAAAAGATAGAAAAAAGAAATAAAGAAATGAAACGAAAGAAAATAAGAAAGAAGAGGCGTTCTGATATTCACTTATCTTGATTTCTGATTGGTCAGAATATAATCTTATGACTCTTTATTTTTCTTTAAAATATATTTGTTGTATTGGGTTGCCAACCTCCCCTATGTACAGTGAAAGAATGGTTGAGTCCATCTTATTAATCAACTGTCAGACAGACGGGGGTGAAGTCTGTATATGAATTCCTTATCCAATACTAAGTATTTGACTTTCCTCTTATCCGCTATTGTTACATATCTCCTACTTTCTCTTTGTGTGGGTAATTGGCCGCATTTACCTCGACACAAAAATATGAAAAAAAAGTTTTAATAAAAGCTCATTCCCTTTATAGTTGAGCCAAAATCTTTTGAGCAACCCCTTGTCCTTGGTATGTAATTTACCCAACCCCTCTGCCATGAGCATGATGTGAGACAATGTCATTTTTTAAACTGAGTACAACTGGTATGAATTTAGGGTTTTCCTTCTCTTAGACTGGTTGTCATTCCAAGGCTAAAGAGCCTTGTCTACCCCACTATTTATTCATAGTTAGAGGAAAGAGAAGAGATGGAATCATGCTTTACAACACTGAAACACAGTCTTATCCAAGAATTGAACTCGTGTCACCATGTTCCTTTTCTGTAACAATATTTGTTATGTCTCAATTATTTCAATCAAGTGATTGATTTTTCATATCTATATGTCTATTGTTTTCTGTCATGTAACTGATATTGACGTGAAACCCATATAAAAAAAGATAACCGATTCAGGGGTTACTTACTCAGTAGTTTTCTTTTCCATTATCAGCATTCAACTAAAAAAGTCAACATTCATAAGTTTTATTTCATAATGGATTTGAAGCATAAGAAGGGTGGACTCCGTTAGGCGTAGTGGCTGACTTGCTGGACAACAACATTGTAGTAAGCAAATTCGAACTCCAGTTACGCTATTATGTTCACTTTTATATTGATATCTTGGGAAAAGCAGGACGCACATAATCTCCGAGTTATGTGTTAAATACTACCTCTATTGTTCATCTATAAAGATTGCATTGGCATTAAATAACCCATGTAGATATATATGCGATAAAAAAGGAATCAACCAACCAAAGCATAAGATTAATGATGTTGACGTGATATTGACGTGACGATAAAAAAATCAGCAAACCAAAGCATAAGATTAATGATATTGAAGTTGACGTGATGCTGACGTGACGATGAAAACATCAGCCAACCAAAGCATAAGATTAATGATATTGATGTTGACGTGATGCTGACGTAACGATGAAAAAATCAGCCAACCAAAGCATAAGATTAATGATGTTGATGTTGACTTGATGTTGACGTGACGATAAAAACATCAGCCAAACAAAGCATAAGATTAATGATGTTGATGTTGACTTGATGTTGACGTGACGATAAAAACATCAGCCAACCAAAGCATAAGATTAATGATGTTGATGTTGACGTGATGTTGACGAGACGATAAAAAAGTAATCAGCCAACCAAAGCATAAGATTAATGATATTGATGTTGACGTGATTTTGACGTCTGCCATGAAAGAAGACTTGTAATGGATATGCAATCTTCCATATTATTTTCACTAAGAGTATGAGGAAGCCAAATGCTTAGCTTGCTCACTTTTTCTATATTTTTTCAAGAGGCGGCAGATTATTGTTTGGGATGTGTAAAGGTCAAGTACTCATTGTCGATTACTTTGGCGCGTATTGAATTCCTACAATTCTTTTGAGGTATCATGATCGAGTGTCCTGTCTACGTTCATCTCTCAATGACGTATTGCTAGAACGAAACTTTAAAAACCGGTTCCAGGCTTGGTAGTCTGTAGTAACACATTGGTTCTGAAAGTAAAATTTTCTTAGTTGTTTCCATAGCCTTATCGTTATTCATATTCTCCTACAACATTACTTATTGAATATGTACTTTCAATTTCTCCATTTTAGAAATCATAGATTAAATTATGATACACGTATTTACACAACTGATATAAGAATGACCGATGAAGGCATTCTTTAATCAGGTAATTTCCGGTTGAGTTTAAAACAGTTGAAGTTTGAAGCGCTGTAGTTACAACTGTCTTCTAAAAAATGCAAATAATTTATGATTCAGACCTTTATAAATAACCCAAGATAACTAAATATTATATACTATTATTTCTACATACGAATTAAACCTTAAAATTTACATGTTTGGCTATCTTACATTCATGTTTTTCTTTCTGCCAAATATATATATATATATATATATATATTGTAGAAATTTTGTTAAGGAACTGGTTATCCTGTTTCACCGTGTTATATTTTGACCTTCGACCCGGCCCAAAAATACTATTCCAAGGTAATACACCGGAAGGAAGTGACACATTCCAACGGCCAGTAATCGAAAGAGATCGCGTGGGCGGATTAAGGCTTATGATATGGGAAAAGGTGAAGGTCCCATTCTGCCATTACAGTCATGCACCGGAAGAGAGTAACCTCTGAACTACATGACAGTTATTTCCGCTTGATGACGATTAAACATTCGATTTCAAAGATCCAGTAGGCGATCGTGTGGGCGTTTGGGTCCCAGAGCAGTTGCCAGCAGACTCCCAGAGGGTTAGAGACGAGATATGGTAGGGAAGGCCACACCCGACCGAGGGGGTCCTCGGAAAACCCCGATGGAGTTGACCCCAACATCAGGAGAACAAGAAAGACACAACGTGACGGTCATAACAGTGGGGTCAAAATATGAAGTGTATGTTCGGCCTCCAGCATCCTCTCACATGCTAACCTTTCGAACCCTTGCAATAAAGTGAGAGGTAAATATAATTCTAAAGAAGTCTTCTTGTGTCTTCCTTCCTGCATCTTAATTCTTCTTGCGTCTTCCTTCCTTCATGCGTCTTAATTATGGTGTCGTTGTGATGCTGAATGAACGTGTAAATAACTATATAACAACCGAACATCAGCAGCCTCTTGGGGTCACGTGGCGTACATTATAAAAAAGAGCCCCACAGGAGATTCTTGCTCTTTCTTCCACTCCCACCGCTGTTAGCAACAGGTCCATACCTAGCAGCCCTTGACGGCAAACGTATTTGTTACCTTCCACCAGCCAGGACCTAAGAGCGACGAACGCACGTGCTGAGTTAAAAGGAACAGGACACACAAGCTGAGTTCCAGCAGGCATTTTATCTGTAAACCTTACCAAACCTTCACATAACCTAACCTAACCTTACCTTTACCTTATAAGAACCTTACAACTAAACCTTACAAACCTTACAAAACCCTACCATCTATCGGAACCTTGAACTCTTTTGTGAACTCTTACATATTCGTTGTTTGTTCCATTTCGTGTAAAACCCTGTTTATTGTTGTTGTTGTTGTTGTATATAAATTTTGTTGCACTAAAAGTCGTTCGTCTTCCTTTCTTCAAAAACTGTCACCAATTTCCCAACTGCTGTTGAAGTACGGTTTATTCTTTTACAAAACGTAGGAATAAACCAGGCTTTTCGGGGCTTATAAAACTCCCCAATTTACACACACACACATATATACATATATATATATATATATATATATATATATATACACTCATTCTTACTCATTTATTCCCTGTCTCATCCCCATCTATCATAACAATGGAAATTATTTCAGACTTAACCAAATATATTTCTCATTCTGCGATCCTTCTCAGTAATATTTAACAAAATATGTACAAACATTTAATGCATACAATCCTGGATTCTGGAAAATCAGAAATCCCAAAGAAAAGATGTAAAGTAAATTCTCTGTAATACATGCGTATATTCCTGACATTCCATTTTTACCATTTTTTTTTTTTTTAATGTGCAACGGATTATGTGCCTGCTAAAACAAGATTTGTTTAAAAATCGTAAGATTACTTATTTATTAATCCTCCCCTTAAAACCAGAAACATTAAGTTTGAGTCACTGAAATGATAAAAGGAAGACGAGGGATAGTCGGAGTAGTGGTAAATTTCGAGTAGCAACAATGAGAAATTCCCAAACCTTGCCTATGTACTGTGGCAGCAAAAATAACCTTTACATATATTTATTACAAAAGGGAAGAGAAAATGTGGAAAAAAATCAAGCTTAAGTTTGTTTTACTGATTAAGTTGTCACATTTGTAGTATTTTGACATTTCTCCTACTGCCTGAATAAAGTTCTTTCAGTCATGTAGGCATTGACGCAGCTCGTTGGTTAAAATATTTCTTATCTGTATCAACCCAAGAATTCTTCTGCATGTCTTCGGAACATCTAGGAATTAATGAATACTTTATGGTTGAGCCTCTGGTTCTGGTTTTTCAGCTTATTCCAAGCATTTTACACAACTTAGAGGCAGCATCCTACTTTTTTTTGCATGGAAAACCGAATAAGATATAACTGAATAAACAATCCTTATCTCTCATTATTAATGAAACATATCTAAAAAAAAGTGTGCTGCCCCCCCCCTCTCTCTCTCTTTCTTTCTCTCTCTCTCTCTCTCTCTATATATATATATATATTGTGGTAGAGGATTTTCTTGTGTTTAATTTTATCCTTGGTGATGGGTACTATCTCTTTATATACTGGGCCATTGGCCTAATAAGGAGAGTTCAATCCTAGGTCGAGTCATACCAAAGACTCAAAAAGGGTACTTGATGCCGCCTTGCTGAGCACTCAGCACTATAAAGTGAGGGTCAAGAGTAAAGTGAAGCAATCCAGGGAATGGAGTAGCCTTCTCTCCTAAACCTCCGTGTAGTAGCTATTGAAAATGGAGCCTTCCGGTCACCCTCGACTAAAGTCGCAAACTTTACTAATATACTTTATCCATTAAATACAGTAATTATATATATATATATATATATATATAGCCGCATTTTTTCATTGATGTATATTTGATTAAACATAATAGACATTTTTGTCTACATATTCTTTTGTTAATCCTTTCGAATTGCCATATTAATCTTATGATATTTAGCGGGAATTGGTTGATAAATCTTCCATAATTACTTATTTCTTAAGTACTTTCTGCCCAACTCTGGGCCATCGTCAGGAGAGAATGAATTACAAAAGTGATGTAACTTTTGTATGTAAATTACTACTTTGTAAGAATGAGCATTTGGACTGTTATATTCTGTAGCGTTTACGTTTTAAATTTGTTTCGATAAATAGCGCCAGTAGCAAAAGACATTTAAGTACATGATGACAAGTTTTTAAATCAATTCTATTAAGTTTGGGTTGTATGTTCCTAATATGTAGTGAATCGAGAATCTGTAGTTTTTGCTTGTTATTTTGATGTTCCAATATTGTTGTTTTCTGTAAGATAGTTCCGTAATACTGTTTTTGGGCATGAATATTTTTTGAAATTTCTGTGCTATGGAACTTGTATCAGAAAGGTGCATTGTATGTCTTCTCGGTACGGTAGTCGAGGTTAAACCAATATATATATTGTTATTTTCAGAGATACAATCTCCTAAAGGACATTTAAATTGATATATAACGTTGTCTTTTTTTGCAAAACTCCAATCGAGGGAGAGGAATTATTTCTAATGATAAAGTTGGAGGTTTAACATTTATTATAGTATATAATAAGTTTAATTTTTTTACTCGGATCTGTGGAGAGTATCTTTCTTTGAATCAATGTTTTTAATATTTTTTCATCTGATCTATAATTTTAGTGCATTTGATTGAGGTAAAAAGTTTGATAAATGTTTGTTGACTGAGTGGAGAAGTAAAGTGTTTCTGCCCAACTTTAGGCCATCATCAGGGGAGGATGTATTACAAAAGGGATGTAACTTTTGTATGTACATTACTACTTAGTAAGAAGAGTGTTTATACTGTTATATTGTGTAGCGTTTACTTTTCTGATGATGGCCCAAAGTTGGACAGAAAGTTCTAGGGAAATAACTAATTATGGACGATTTATCAACCAATTCCCGCCGAATATGACAAGATCAATACGGCAATTCGAAAGGATTAACAAAAAAAAAATATGTTGACAAAATATTTTCTATTATGTTCAATCATATATATATATATATAGAGAGAGAGAGAGAGAGTATAGCATAGACACAGAGTTAACGACATTTGGTTTCTTACCTATGCCATCATCAGATTAAGTGGTTCTATCATCCATATATTTCCTTATACATACAACACCAGTTGGTCTGAAGATTTCTTATAGTGAAAACCTGACAATCACCAAGTACTGTGGAATCTGTGTCTCCACTATACAAATTCAGATAAATATATTGTTTAAAATTGATAGTGAGCACTCTGTTTATAAAAATAACCAGATACATTATAGATATATGTTAACCTAGTGGATGGAGTGTTCGCCAATATCCTGGAAAACCACGGTTCAATCCTATGTCGAGTTATACCTAAGACTCAAAAAAATGGTATTTGGTGCCGCTTTGCTGAACATTCAGCATTATAGGGAACATATCAAGGGTAAAGTGAAGTAATCGAGGGAAAAGAGTGGCGCCCTCCCCAACACCTCGGTGTTGTAGCTCTTGAAAATGGAGCCTTCGGGCCGCCTTCTTAACTTATATATATATATATATATATATATATAGATCGATATTTATATAGATGGATAAATTAATGTAATATATAGCCTTACTTCTTTCAATTTGGCATTCAACTTTTATTTATTTTTATGAGTTGTGTACTGTACTCATATATCAGAACAATAAAAGAGGGGCAATATTCTGCAAAAAAAAAAAAGAAGAAAAGAAACGCACAATATGATATTAGTAATGCTTACAAAGTTATGCAACATTGTACACTTTATCATGTTCTAAATTTCCTCATATAAAATATACCCATAACTATAAAAACAAAAAATGCAAAAGAAATCATCATCATCATCATCATATCGTGCTGGCAGCACGGATATCCCTGACCCTCTCTCGCCACTCCTCCCTATCGTTCATCGCCCTAGGTAGGTCTTCAGGACAGCAACCTGTATCCTCACATAGCTGCTGAATGTACGTTCGTGCTGGTCGTCCTGCTTTTGCGCGGCCATGTGTGGGGATCCATAAGAGTACATCTCTTATGAGTTCAGTCCTGCATGTCTGTACAAAAGAAATAAACCTAATATACTTGATGTCAAATTTCGCCATGATTCATGACTCTTCGTCAGGGTAAAAAAAAAGTTCGAGGGTACACGTCCACACTGAATACCGGCTAACTGCTTAACCTAGAGACGCGTTGTAAGGGACAAATGCGTGACCTTCCTTAATCAATGGCAAGGTAATACGAGCAAGATCTATGCGGCATATATATATATATATATATATATATATATATATATATATATATATATATTTATAAATATATATATATATATATATATATATATATATATATATACATGTACCGGAATACACGGTTCTCTCCGCCCTTGCCAGCCAGCCAGTATCCACGGGTCTGAAACCTGACCATAACACACGTGCTGGGCCATTTATCCAGTAACAAGATGCACCTTTCCCTTTAGCAGCGTTCAGTTAAGCAGGCCAGCGGACCAACATACACTTATAGAACAACCAGCAATTACCGGGCACGGCTATTATCGAGTTCGTGACTTGCTTCAGACAGATTTCCACACAAGTACTGACTGCACAAACATAAAAACTTAAAGACTCCGTAGGCGTCTTACCGATTGCAAATTCATTCAACTCGACGTACAATGCAAGATACTTTACATTGTTATCCACCCCGCTAGTGCCGTATATCGACTCCTCAGCTATTTTCCACAAAAAGATGCTGCGAAGAGACCTTGAGAGTCATATCTTCTCTTCCCACATGCAGTGCAAAAGAACTTATCGTTATCAACCACATAAGTGCTGGATATCTATCCTTCAGCTATTATCAGCAAATAGATGCAGCGAAAGGAACCTCGCAGACATATTGTCTCTTCACACGTGCAGCGCAAGAAACCTTACGTCGTTATCCACCACATTAGTGCCATATATTGACCTCTCGGCTGTTATCCGCTACTAGCTCTAATCTGCAGAAGTTTCAAGAAAAGAATAGTCTACACCATTCATGAAGCAAGAAAGAAACCAGACATCTGCGACTACTTCAAGTCCACGCTATGCATGTTAATCCAAAATACTGTGTACCAAACTTAGCCTTCCTTCAACTACTCTCAGCCAACTTATACTTCCTTCAACGATGGTCCGTCCAGACATCAAGTACAACGGCAACACAAACAGAACACTTAGCTAAACGGACCTTCTATCTGTACTTATTCTTTTATAACATTCAGGAATGTATCTTCTCCTTGTTGTTTGTCATTTATTTCTTTACTCCTTATCATACACTCTTTGTGTCTTCCATGCATTGCTCTGCACGTATAATAACAAGACCAAATAGCAGACAATATCATAAATGACAAATACAAATTGATCAATAATGCTGAAAGTTGTATGAAACTTTTTTGACTCATAGTAAACAATACGAGATAATGTATGTATGTAAGTTTTCAAAATGTTTTTTTTTTCTTTTTTTTTTCTTTTTTTAACAACATCTGAATATTAGATGAAGATAGTCGACTCAGATTGTATTTCTTCATCCAGGTTTGAGAACAATGATAAAAAATGAGTCAGATTTGTCTACGATGCCTACAGCTTATGAATCAGAAAAATATTTATGGATTAGAAATATATTAGATGAACCTGTCAAAAACGTAAGTAAAAACCTCGAGAAACTTAGAATCACAAAATTATAAAGTTTTTTTTACAACAAAACTAGAAAACTTATGTTTGAAGCTTTGAAAAGAAGAATGATTATCATTATATAATGATGTATTGCATTTGTTTATTCATTATAGTTTATTGTTTTCTCATTTCTCATTTAAAATGCTTAAAAATTAATTTGAGTGAAAATGCAACAGAATAACGCATGTTTGTTATGTGGTGACAAAAACGAAACGGTTAATCATTTAAAAAATGCAGCAAACTAGAGCAAAAAAGACTACAAGACTTCACATCTACTGGGATATGTGTAAGAAAATTAGATTTGACCATACTACCAAATGATATATTCACAAACCAGATTATCTTGAGACACAAAAGATTACCTCATCCCACCCAGAACTCTTGATGTATTCATATTTTTAGCAGAATGAGTTGAATAATTTGCAGTATTTTAGTACATGCTACTTTGTGGTATGTATATCATGTGACCAAAGTAGTTCATAATGTGGAATTTACCCACTGTGGTTGGTCATATTTACCAACCCCTCCGCTCATGGATATGACACAAGGTCAATTTTAAAACGGAGTTTAATAGATTTGAATTCAGAGTTTTCCTTCTCCTAGGCTGAAGAACACAGTCTGCCCAACTATTTACCCATAGCTGGAGGGAGAATAATTGGATTCATACCTTTTCCAAGGGTATTAGTGCTATGTGAAATGCAATCAGTCTCGTCTAGGATTTGAACTTGTGCCGCCGTGTCCATTTCCTACGACGATAACCATTACACAACGGGCACCCACTGTGGTTGGTAGTGTTCTCGTAGTTGGTACAGCGTAACATTGTGCATTGTTTCACTCTGTGTGTGATTTGAAAGCTGCATAAAAAAACATGCAATGTGGTCTTCTTCTGGAACTTATGATTTATGAGTTCAAACTGGACTAAAACTCTGTAAAGGCAACTGAAAACATATTTTGTGCAAAAGGTGAAGGTGTAGTTAATTGTTGTATAACCGTGATACAACTATACGTATAGATATATATGCGGAAGCATAATCAACAATAATGACGAACGAACACACTTCTTTAGAAAAATATACTTCTCACACTTTATACGAAAGGGTTGTGAAAGGGTTGTGTGTGAGAGGTGAGTTGGAGACTGAACAGACTGCAACATATTGACCCCCAGTTCCTCTGACTATAACAGCACTTCTTTTCTCATTCTGCTGGGCTGTTCAACCGGGGGTCCTGAGGGCTCAAACCCTCTGCTGGGAGCTGGTTCTCACTGCCTCGAACTGCAACTCGAACTTCAGCTGCAACTGACTCCAACTAACTTGAACTGTCTGTGGCAGCGGGTTATATAATTGTTTGACATCCACCTGCTTCCTGTGAGCGTCGCATTTGCACCGAATTCAACCAGTCTACATGTCAAGGTGATATCTTCGACCGGATGCACCTGTTTCTCGATTGACGGCTGGGTCGAAGGTCAACATGTTACATAATCACATCCAATTTTATACTTGGACTTGTTCCTTTATTTGGGTTATCCTTACAACACTTTGGTAATTTCTTCAGGTGTCAATCATAATTGGTGACCAATTAATTTCAAACCCTTTATCAAAACCAGAAGTTTGTACAAAGGCCATAATTTCTTTACTATTGAACTCATATTGCATGAGTTCTAAATTGTACATGGCTTGTATATACTCTGGTGAGTTAAATATTTTGCAGTATTTTAGTACATGCTAGTTTGTGGTATATATATAAATATATATATATCTTTAAGAAAAAAACCAAAGACCGGTTAATTCAGGATTATAAATTTATTTCCATCCTGTTTTTCAGTTTCTGGTGTGAACCAAAAACACGAAGAAAAAAGATTTTCAGGACTTCTTCAGATCCAATGGATAATTAGTTAAAACAGAATAGACACGTGGGGTGGAGGGGGAAGAGATTAAGGAGTTACCTCCTCGTTTTATTGAATTTCCGTTTTATTTTAATTTTCAAATTTCATCTGTCAGTTATAATTACGGTAAATTAACTTTTTTATTTATTTGTTTATTTTATTTTCTTTTCAGGTTAAATTCAATAATTAACTTTTAAGAGAATTATTAATGCTTATATTAATTTCGATACCATTTAATTAGCTACCTATTTTTTTAGTGTATATGTTGGATACGTTTTTTTTCTGGTTTCATTATTTATTTCTATGTTTTTAAAATTTTATAGTTTAAATTTAGTCTTATGTCTACATCTAGCTATTAGTTCACTTCTCTTATTTAATAACTTATCAGGCCATTTATGTATTAAAATATAAATTTTTTCTTCTAAGCATAAATTGCACCAAAGGAGTTCATAAATTTTCATTTTACTCTAATTATTCAGACTAATATCATCTTTGTGGTTTTCCTGACAACGTTTTAACTGATATGTTCTTGTATTAAGAAGTGACATCAACAACCAGGTTCTGTAAAATGTTCCACCAACAAAGAGAAATTATCTTAGGTAATAATCAAAAGATTACTATATGTATTTACTCAACTCCTTCACTATAGGCAGGATGCGACTCAAGGTCAATTATGTTTTTTTGAAAGGCTACCAGATAAAAATATGCAAGTGTCAAAAACATGCATAAATTTCCCTTAAACTAAGCTGAATAATAGTTAGTGTTATGGTATTTCTTACTACAGCTAGAACCTAGTTCTGTTACTGAAACTGGTTTCAGACTCAGGCAAGATTTCAAGAAAGACACACTGTTGCCCATACAACAGGTCTCCCCACTCTGCTGATTTTGTTCTAGAGAAAGGTAACGGCTGATAAAACTTGGTACCAGTGTGTATTTTTCTGGACCCTTCCCCCCACTGGCAGGAAGTGACACAAAGTCAATTTTTGAGTGGAGTACAGAAGGCTTGAAAGTTTTCCTTCTCCTGGACAAGTTACCATACCAAGGCTAAATATCTATCGAAAGCTGTGTTGTGGAAAATGAGATGGATTCATGTCTTTCTATAGTTTGTCAATTTATATCTTATGACATTAACCCTTATTCCAACTACATCTCTTTGTAAATTATTCCTGAATTCTGAACTCGACCAAAACAAATGTCTTTTCTTGGCATTTCCACTGTAGATCAATGTAGTATCAATGCTCTCAGCCATTGATCAGTGTTTTACCTCCCAGTCTTCTGCCTAGGATCAGTGTAGTTCCTGTGCAATCAGCCTTAAAACCAAATGCTGCTCCCCAGCACACTGTCTAGATTCAATAGAGTGTACAAGAGTCCTTCCAAGAATTCTTAGCCTCATATAAAAAGAGGAGCCATAGCTGAACATTTTTGTTGTGGCAACCCAATATGACTTCTTACAAAACTAGAAAAACTAACTGTGATTTGTACCTTCATTTCTGCAGGCAAGGTCCATACAAAAGTGAGAGTTGTGCTACAAATCTAAAATCTGGGTGAGGCTTACATTTTTTCAATGACTTTTGTTTGCACACTTAAGATAAAAGTGTCTTTGCCACTTTTACTGCTTTTAATTTCTTTAGTTCTATGTTCACTTTAGCATTAAAATATGTATGAAAATAATTAGAATTGTGTCTATTGACAATTTTGAGGATTTGTTCATTAGTGTTCCTATTTATACACTGTCACTGCATTCCACAATCTTTAACTGCATCAGTATGTTATCTGGTCAAGGAAATTTGATGTATACATGCTTGCCTTTTAAGTATAGCTAAATTTTAGGAATTAATAAAAGCAACACTTCCAAAATAGTTGTAGTATTTTAGTGCCATTAAATATTACTGTAAGACTAGATCAATAAAATCTGCAGACAAATACAGTTATAAGTAAAATTTTGATCATATATTTACACTGGGTGATGTTCAATCTATGTGACATGGCAGACTAAGTGCATTGAAAAGGAGATTATTTGAAAAACAAATATCAGTTGTTTAAAAATTGATTTTTCATTAGAAGGTGAGAGACCGATTAATTTATCTCTGTATTCTTGTATAAAGAGCCTATCACAATCTTCATCTACAAAAGTTGTCATATCATTTTGTCAAGTTCCTACTAATGTGACCATAATCGTCTCAAGTGTCCAGTAGTACAATCCTCATTGACAAGAGATATACTTATTCTGCCTATTGTTATTACAAATCTCCATTCCTCTTAAAAGGAACAAAATTCTGACTGCTGCTGCTGCCAGCCTCTTCATCTTTGGCCAGTCTTTGACAATGTTCACTTCTGTTGATGTGTCCATAATCAGTAGATCTTTGAATTGGCCATGAACTGTGTTCACTAGAAATCCTATTTCCAAACTTTCCTGACATAATAATAGTTTACTGAACTTAGGTAAGTTTGACACTTGGTGAGAAGTAAAGTGCAGATAGTGAGAATTGAACTCACTTGTAATAGTTTGCTAGCATAGATTGCTAACCATTACACAATGAAATGTAATCGACATTGCCCACATCATCATCATCATGTCGTGCTGGTAGCACAGATATCCCTGACCCTCTCTCGCCACTTCTCCCTATCGTTCATCGCCCTAGGCAGGTCCTCAGGACAACATCCCATATCCTCACATAGTTGCTGAATGTATGTTCGTGCTGGTCGTCCTGCTTTTGCACGGCCATGTGTGGGGGTCCATAACATACTAGTCTTTATTCTTATCACCATAACAATAATGAAGGTATGCGAGGTTAAGTTTATTGAAAAGGAAGAAGATTATGTTAAAAGAAAATGTATTTGTTGAATAAAAAAATACCTTTTTTCATTTTTAGGCTACACTTATTGATTACATTCAGTAGTTCTGTGGCGGTGCATGGTTTAAAGATGATCATTTTTGGAAATGGACATGGTGGTCCGAGTTTAAATTCTAGACAAAGTGGTTTATGCTTTACTTTATGCATATACTCATGGGAAAGGCATGAATCTATCTACTCTTCACCCTCCTTTGGGTAAATAGTTGGACCATTAGTGAACACTCTACCCACTCACCCAATTTTTTAGATATTTTTTTTTTTGATTGAAGGACGAGGGGCTTTGTAAGTACTTCTGGATGAAACAGAATTTTTACTTTTTCAAGCTTTTTTTTTAACATTAAAATAATATTAATCCAGTTTAGTGCAAAACTCCTCAGTAAAGACAGTCCATTTAGTTGATGTCAGTACCTATATCATTACATTCATCATCAAACCATCTCTTTTTAAAAGTACCTAAAATTATTAGTGATCATTTTCTTTTAACATAATAATTTTTGGCCACTTGTCCTAATTTATATTGAGGACTATCTATGCCAGGAAACAAAAGACTTTTTAACTTAATTTCTTCATTGAATTCTTAATCCCACATTGACTCCCAAGCATATACAATAAATAGACAAATATATAAATAGGTAAATGTGTCATTTCTATTGCATTGCTGAAGGAAAGACTGTTGTTCTATATCCTCTCGTACAATGAATATATCCCTTAAAATAAAGAGATGCAAAAAAAATCTGTTTCGAGTAGGAGAAATCAGGGGAAATCAATAAATATGAAACAAAATTCTGGAATTCAACAAAAAAGTGTCCAATCTTATCAAAATTCATCATAAATGAATATGTCATATCAAAATAGGGAAATGCTTAGAGTGAAGAATTTTTTGTTGACATTTGGTGTTTTTATTTTTAAATATCAGATTTCAATCCCTAAAATTCAGTTTTCAATTTCTTCTATGCAAACATATGTAATAAATATCCATCAACTCTGTTCTGAACCACACCTTATTTATTTATACAGTTTGTATTTCTCATAGCTTGAGAAAGGTATGACTTCAACGATTCACTCTTCAGTTGTGGGTAAAAAGTAAGGCAGACTGAGCTCTTTAACTTTGGTAAGGCAACCAATCCAGGAGAAGGAAAAATCTAAATTCAAACCTATCAAACTTATAGCTCTTATGATGTTACTTTTTAGACATTTTTTAAAGAGAGGTTTTATATGCCATCAAATATGTTAAAATTTGTCTATGTTTCTTTGTTAAAATGCTTATATTTTTAACTTGCAGGTGCAGGTGGAGTAATGATCAACAGGACATTAAAAATCAAATCAGCAAGGAGAGTTCAAATTCAAGTCAAGGCAGTTTGCAGTTGCTTTACTCTTATGGTTATGGTCAGGGCTTCTCAACGTGGCCTATATAGACAACTGGGGTAAATAAAATTTTGGCAGAAATTAAATCATAGGGTTCTACAAGGGGTGGGGAGAAATTTACTAGTTTGAATACATAATTCCCATTATAACAGAACAAAAATCCCTGGATTCTGTGGACTTGTGGCCAGATATTGTTCACCAAGCAGAATGCTTGACTGGCTATGTTGGCCAATTACTGATGTGTTGTTAACTTACGACTAATTGAAAGCATAGAGATCAAATAAATGAACAAATGATCTGGCACTGACCAAAAAGATCCTGGTTTAGCTTGTTTTAATGGCATATCAACCTTCATAGGTTATTTAATGTCAAAGCCATTCTCCAAGAAGAACAGTAGTGGTACTATTTAACCCTTAGCTGGGAAAAAAGATCCAGATCTTTCTGATTTTGTTAATGACACATCATATTGAAAAAGATATTTAGAGACAAACAAATCATTTCATAAAAATATTGAATTCTAAAATATCCCTTTGTATAATAGGTTATGAGATACCTTTAGAAAAAAAATCAAGAATAAAAATATAGATTTAAAAAAAAAAGAAAAAGAATGAAAAAGTAAAACCAAAGTACAGTACCAGAAATTTTATTTTTATCTATGGTAACAGATTTTTAATGAATAAAACTGAAATTCAATTATTATTATTGACAAAAAATCCCACTCAAGCCAAAAAGTTCCAGATCTTCACTTGTTAAGTCAATTTCAGTAATGCCAAGTATTTGTTAGTGTAGATGTCCTTATATGATTCAGTATTCCATTTATAATAACTTCTCTGTATTTTGTAAAAAAATTAATTTTAAATATTTTCAAAATCATCTCCTCTCATTATGTCATCCTGTGAGGCTAAAAAAAATGTTGTCTATGTTCAATTAATTCATTTGGAAGTGAATGGAAATTAAATTTTTCTACAAGAGGTGCATCAAATAAAGATTTAAAGAGACCTTGTTTTTGGTGAATCCTTTTTCTCCTTGACTTTGAGTAAAATTGATGGGCACATTGAAATCTACAAAAGCAAACAATCTTGAAAAATAATGACACTAAATTTAAAAATAGCAGAGCATATTGAAATCGACAGAAGCAGAAGTGGGCAAATAATCTAGAAAAGTACTGACACTAAATTTAAACGATTGAGAAAACAATGGGCAAAACCCTTTACATTATCTTCCACAAAGAAACGGTCATGGTAATATGTAGTTTACTGAAAAAGAATTCTGTAAAGAGCTATGATCACTAAAATCTCAAACAAATATGAAATTGGACATTACAGAATGCTCATACCAAATGTCATGTGACTGATTCAACTCAGAATTCCTGTCAACTACAGTGATACTAGAGGAAGTAGAATTATGGTATAGGCATATTTCATTGAGTTGGATGATTGTTTTTTTGGCATATCACATCATTTTGGCTTATTTTATGCCATACTCAGTTTAACAATTATGATCTCTAATTATATCCAATAGAAAATTTGAAACAGATGAATACTTAGTTGCAATATTAGTCTTATATGAGTCAATGTATTTATCAAGTTCATAAACATTTTACAAAGATTGCAATATCAATATTTTAAGAACCAATGTATCAATGTATTTAAAATCATTGTAAGCATTATCACAAACAGATCTATTTGAACCATTGTTGAGAATCTAGCAGGTACTATTCCAGGTCAGACTGGACCTGGGAGTAATGGCATCAAAAGGGTAACTACACACACCCTTGAGCTCAAGAACAAGAGCCTCACCACTGGATGGGGTTCAGCGAATACCAAGGATACTATTTATTTATTCATTTATTCATTTTTGGTACGTGGGAGTTCTTATTCCACTGCAGAGAAGATATTCGCCGTATTCGAGGTCACCTCTGACTAGGCAGAAAGTTAAATATAATTGTACTATGGGCACCTAGTAAGGATCAAACTCACCTCAATAATAAACTTACTTAAAGATTAGCTTGCTAATCATTGTTTCAGTGATTTAGAGTAAACTGTTTCTAAAATCTAACTGACAAAAATATGGATGTTCGTTGAATGAAGGTTTGGTTTACATTGGTTGGGTTTTATGGCATATCATCTATTGCAGGTCCTTTAATGCCAAATCCTCTTCATACATATATATTAAATATATATATGATCTGTAAACAGATTTTGTGGATAACATTCTTAAACAAGCCAGAGCTCTTTTTTGCACACAGAGAAATGGTTCCAAGTATTGCAATTTAAGTCTCAATTTAACACCAGTCATTTGTTTGCACAAATAGTTTGTTTTATTTGACCCATAGATAGAACCCTATTAGATGCGGCTACTTTGGATCCGAGTGGATCTGGGAGCAATGGCAATAAAGGGGTGCTCCACATTCCCCAAATCTTCAAGAGCTTCGCCATCAGATTGTTTTGGGCCTAAATCAGGACACTCATTGAGCAGGGGGTCTTATCCCTTTGCAGAAATGTAGTAAGTGTATTCTACAGCCCCATCTAACAGGACTGTGGAATGAAGGGGTATTCCTAACAGTTGATCACTTACCAGAAACAAGCATTTCTGAAGATATTAAAATAAAACCCTTTGATGTTACCTAAAAATAGTGTCTTAAATAAGAGAAAAAATTCATAATCTCATTTTTATTGTCAAAGTATGGATATTTTTTTAAAGTTATAATTGCGGGAATTTTAAGACAGTTATTTTAATGCATTATTTATAATATATTCCACATAAAAATATATGAATAAGTTTTAATAAATTTTATTTAAATACTTGATATAAGAATATATTTCATATCAAAATATAGGAATACATTATATACCCAACCTATGACCATTAATATCTATGCCCTATTTCTCATAAATATGTGAGACACTATTGTGAGGGGGTACAAATAAGCTGATTAAGTCATCACCACGAGCAGTGGGTACCTTCCTCATGTCATTGGTTAGTATTGTATATTGTTAATATTATAAAGATTTCCAGTTTATTTGCAACCTGTGTTTTGGTTATTTCTCATTCAGTAAACTTTTGTTCGGTTACAACTGAATAAATTCTCTTAAAAAATTACTTCTGTTTCATTTGATTTATACATTATTAAAATTCTGATTGTGTTTGCATATTTCAGAGTGAGTCAAAAGTTTTATAATATTTTGGTACCAGCTAGTTTTCAGCATGTATATAATGTGACCAAAGCAGTTCAAGCCTTGATAGGTACCAACTATGGTTGGTTGTATAACAGTAAGCAATTTAATGCCTAAGCCATCCTTGGAGAAGGATAGTCTTGGTATTATTTATCTCATAGCTTAGGATAAGGGAGTTCGTACTGTTCCCATGAGAAAGTAAATATAATAACATGCCAGGAATTCAAACTAGCTTACTTTGATGTCACTGCCTATCATATTATATGATAGATAGATGATTAGTTAGCTAGATAGATAATTATCAATAATCTGAGATTGATAGATAGATAGATAGATAGATAGATAGAGAGAGAGAGAGAGAGAGAGAGAGAGAGATAAAGAAAAAGTACAAAGAAAAAGGGACAGAAAGATTAGTAGATAGATATGGATACACTAAGATAGATATAAGTAAACAGAATGAAATAGATAGATAGATAGATAGATAGATAGATAGGCAGGCACCTAATGAGATAGAGTGAGAGACATAGCTACATAGAAATAGAAAAAAGTAGATTGAAGGAGAGAGTGAGTGAGAGAGAGAGAGAGGGAGGGAGAGAGAAAGAAAGAGAAAGAAAGAAAGAGAGAGAAGTAGATGGACATGGACATGTGAAGATTGATACATATGAGCAGAATCAAATATATAGATAGATAGATAGTTGAGAACTAAGTGGGACAAACAGGGTGAGAGACATACCGACAATTATAAGTAGAATGAGATAGATAGATAGATAGATAGATAGATGTGAACTGAACAGGAGAAATAGAGTGAGGGACACACCTAGATAGTTATGAACTGAATGAGGTAGATAGATTGCTTACGGGAGATCTGAAAATACTGGTAGGTTTTTTTATTAAAAAAGTCTTGTGTGTGTGGAAAGGACAAGAAAAAAAAAGTTTATCTGTTATTTACGACACGGTTTCTTTGTGCTCCAGGGAAAAGTAATCAAAGTTAAACAGGAAAGTAAATCAAAATTGAAAGAGTTAAATTGGTTCCAAGTCACTAAAGTATTGAGTAAAAGAGTTTTAGGAACTGTCTTAATTTGAAATTGTCTACATACTTATTTTACCAAGCACTAGTGTAATGGATTGGTCCAGTTGATATTTTAGATTTCTGTTGTCTTTTTGTTGTTTTTTTTCTTTTAAATTATGTTCTTAAAAAAGGGTAAAGAATGGATCAGCAGAAGAACTTTGACAACAGCAGTGGGAAAATGAAGAAGAGATTCAATTGTCTAAACAGAATCTTGTAAGATGTACAAAATAAGACATACTATTTTTTTGAGAATAAGACGCAGTATTTTACCATATTTTTTAGCCCAAACGTTAGGGTTGTACATTTTACACGAGAACTATATAGTTAACTTTTTTCTATCGACATTCCAAACCATGTCCCTCACTTTATCTATATTATTCCCTTCCCATCTAACTATCTATCTATCTATCTATCAATCAGTCAATCTCATTTTGTTCTGAGGTGTTCTCGTGGTGTAATGGTTAAAGCACTGGACTGCGGATAAGTAGTAGGCGAGTTTGAACTCAAGTTGTGCTCTTGCATTCACTTTCGGACAAATACCCTTAGGATAGGTATGAACCTGCTTATCCTGACAGCTATGGATTAAATAGCATCACTGCTGTTCTTCCAGAAGGATGGCTTTGGCATTAAATAACCAACAAAGGTTGATATGACATAAAAGAAACCTACCTAATCAAACCAATCATTCTGTTCCTATGTATTTATCCCAGTGTGTATATATCTGTCTACTTCTCTCTTTAACAATCTAATGTGTTTTGTACTGATACAGAGTAAAATTCACTGGAATGTGTTTTTTTTTATAATTTTGTTTCTTTTAATATGAGCTCATTTTCACTACAAGCTCATATATTTGTGTGAACATATCCATATGTTTGCTTTAAATGCTGGGTAAATTTTGTGCTTTAAGATTTAATGTAAACTATATAAATATTCTTTTTGATATAAACTGATCAAAAGGGGAAGAAATGCAAAATCTAGATGAGATTTAGCGGCTGTTAATTCTAAAAAGTCAGTAGTATTATACACAAAAGATTTTTTTCCCAGAATTTGTAATCTAAAGTTAAGTATGCATATTAAAAAAGATTTGGTTTCTTTGTTTAATGGCATATCAGCCTTCATACCTTTCCCAAGGGTATAAGTCCAAAACAGAATGTAATTGCACTTCTGGAATTTGGACTTGCTTACTTCAAGGCATGGCCGAATGAGTAGAGTGTTTGCCAATTGTCCAGGAGGCTGGGGTTCAAGCCCAGGTCAAGTCATACCAAAGATTCAAAAAATGATACTTGATGTCACCTTGCTTAACAGCATTATAAGGTAAGGCTCAAGGGTAAAGTGGAGCAATCCAGGGAATGGAGTAGTGCCCTTCTCAATACTTCAGTGTAGTAGCTATTGAAAAAGGAGCCTTCGGGTCACTCTCAGCTAAGGTCGCCAACTTTACTTATCGGGCCATTGGCATAATGGTTAGAGGTTCGTCAATGTTCTGGGAGACCGGGGTTCAATCCCAGGTCAAGTCATACCAAAGACTCAAAAAATAGTACTTGATGCTGGCTTGCTTATCACTCAGTACTATAACATAAGGATCAAGGGTAAAGTAGTGCAATCCAGGGAATGAAGAAGTGCCCTCTCTTACACCTTGGTGTAGTAGCTATTGAAAGGGGAGCCTACTAGTCACCCTCGACTTCAGTCACCAACTTTACTTACTTTACTTTATTTCAAGGCAGTAATCCAACGCTTTAACCATTATGCCACGAGAACTCTCTCCTGTTTTGTATGAGTGAATGTTATACTCAAATGATTTGGGTATTGGTTAAATGTCTTCAAGGAAGTCAAGAAAATGTTTTATTTTTACATATGTGACTTTGATAAGTAATGGCCTCAAATCAACAACACCCCAGTAGAAACGTGGAGGTGTGATGGGCAGATGCGAGGTGAAAGTTTTACACTATTTAATCAAGAATGAGAAAGTTTCCATTTTGAGTTTTAGTCCTGAAGAACTATAGAGCAGATGTGTGTTTTTTTTTAATGTTTTAAATGTTCCTTTTAAATGGACTCTCTTCAACAGAAACTTTAGAAGATGCAAAGAGTTTTCACCTTCCCTTGAAAGATGGTTTGGAAACTCATTGAGATGGCTGATTAAAACATTAATAAATAGTAGTTGTCTAAATTTCTGAGATGAAGCTTGATGTTTTTTATCATTAAGGGTTTTCTGACTATTGTCTTCATCTTTATTGTGTTTGTGGAAATAACAATAAAGATGAAGACAATAGTCCAAAAACCCTTAATGATAAAAATTAATAAATAGGGGAACCAAATTATAAATGTATGTTTTTCCAGTTCCTTTGTCTATGAGATCATGTAGTCTTTTTGCTTTCTTTTTTTGATTCCCCGTCATTTCCATTCTCTTTTCATTCAAGTCCAGTTGAATGGCAAAATCCACAAGAGTGTTCTCTTCTTCTGGTTAATCAATATTAAGTTAGATTTTCTGCTCAAGATTAAGGGATTCATCCTATCTCAATAACCCTGAGAATTTTATCTGTCTCATTTTCTTGGACAGATTCTGGTTTGTGCATGTATCATTTGTCAGTATGATCAGATACAAATATCTTGCACTGTTCCCAGTGAATAACCTCTCCCACCCAGTTGTGCCTAGTATTGTATTCCTTTTATAACAATTTCTTCTGTAAATTATCAATTTTTCCTTTGATGTTACTATAAATATACTAATTATCATTTAACTTCTTGAAAGTTTTTCACACCAATGTTAGCTGATGGTATTTCACTGGAGTCTGAGAGACAGCAAATCTGCTCAGGTCTCTAGGACTCTTCCCAGCATTCTGACTGATCTCAACAATACTTTAGTTTGGATGGTCTCAATTTTTCCTCCACTTTCTAGCTCTTTCAGCCCCCTTTCCAAGCTTTTGGGACTATTCCAAGTGTGCCAATTACAATCACTGTCACTCTCATGTTCCACAACTTTCTTAGTTTTCCAGCAAGATCCAAGAATTTGTCACTCTTTTCACTTTATTTGATTTTCACTTTGTGGTCCACTGGGACAAAAAGTCTACTATATGGCAAATACTTTCTTTTTTTTTTTTTTGGTTAATTATATCTAGGTCTGGACTTCTGGACAGGTTTAAGTGTATCTCAAAATCTCAGAGTATTTCATGAGGCATATTCTCTGGGATGAATTCTGGTTTGGGCATATACCATTTGGTAGTATGGTAACATTTCAATCTCTTGCACAGCTCTAAATGGATCACCTTTCCTACTCAGTCAAATCGAGTCTTATACACCTTTCACACTAGTTTGCTACATTTACTTATTATATGATTAATTGTTTCTGTCACCACAATCTACACTTGCTATTCTGTTGAATAATATTATTATTATTATTGTTGTAACTCCTTTGAGAGTTTTTCACACCAGCATTAGCTGATGGTTTTCCACTGGAGTTTGAGTGAGAGCAAGTCTCTTCAAGTCTCCAGGACTCTTCTCAGTATTCTGGCTGATCTTAATAATGCTATAGTCTGGATGGTCTCTATTCATCCTCTTATTTCCAAGTCTTCTAATCTCTTTACCTAACCTTTGAGGATTGTTCAGAGCACACCCATTACTACTGGTATCACCATCACCTTCATGTTCCATAGTTTTTTTTAGTTCTCTAGCAAGGTTTAGGTACTTATCTCTCTTTTCACTTTCTTTTAATTTTACTCTGTGGTCTGCCAGGATGGCAAAGTCCATTATTCGGTAGGTTCGATTTTTTTTTTTTTGGTTGACTATTACTAGGTCTGGTCATCTGGTCAAGATTTGGTGATCTATTTGTATATCAAATCCCTGATAGCTTTGTGCATCTCATTCTCCAGGATGGATTCTAGGTTGTACATATACAACTTGTTCGCTTGATCGGGTTCAAATTATTATTATTATTATTTCATTATTTTTTCCAAACTCAACTGAATTTAATCTTGTTTGAGATAAAGAAAATTTTATGAATATTTTCCAGGGGTGTATTTTTGGATTGCTATATATTCATATTTTTCTTTCCAAAGTTTCAATTGTGTTGTATTTGGTAATAAACAATAATAACACTCATGTATCTTTGTGCTGTATAGTGGCTCATACCATGTGACTTCCGGTATCATGGAAGTATAAAAGACGTTGTGTTTCTTAAGCACGGGGCTTCTGCAAGATCTCGGTCAGTAGTAAGACCAACTTTGGACATAACACCCACAGCGCGAGACTTATAATATTTGTTGGACTGTACCACTTCAGTTAATAAATAATTAACTCTTTATTTCACTGTGTATCTCTTCCTTACCACGATACAACGCTTAGGTTAGATGAGTAAGACATGCTGGCTCCACTGAAGAAGTAAGGACAAACTCAAAAGTAATGATCTCCTGTGGATTTCATTCACAGTGTTGGGTAACCTCAGAAACTTTCATTTATCTGTACTGTGCAGTGACTGGGTACTGTCCAGAGGATTTACTGAGAGTGATAGCTAATAGAAATGGATGTCAAGAGAGAGAGAGAGAGAGAGAGAGAGAGAGAGAGAATCAAATAAATCTGATGATGATGATCTAAGATTTAGAAGTAAATGAACGTTTTATTAAAAAAATCATTAGAAGGCTACTTATATATGACTGATACCGTTTATGAATTAAAGAGAGTTACTTTTAATTTCTTTGTTGAAGTGAAATCTATTTATTGAAGAGGTGGAGAGTGAGAAAGGAAATCTTTTAAAAGCTGCTTTTAGAGTAGATTACAGTAACATTATTTCTTTAACTAGGTGACATGAAATGTTCATCTCATCACCCTTACAGTAATGCCAAAAGTTATATATAGAAACTATCTAATAGAACAGTGATTTAAAAGATAAATGATACCAGCTACTTATAAGTAACTGGAATTTCCTCCTTCAATAGTTTCAAGGATAGCACACATACTTTAAGTCTTAGAGCTAAAGTGGCTGCTATAATTTAATAAAATGCCTGAGGGTCATTTTATGATGAACAGAGAGTCTTAATCTTAGAACAGTGGGGAGGCCCTGATGACCCTTACATTCCTCAACCAATTATCTTCCCCATTAGACAGCCATTATGTCTGCCAACTTCTTGGCTTTTTCAGCCTTTAGTGAAGCATACACCTCTTCTAATTTCATTTGAAATGTCCACCAGTAACCAACAGTATAACATTTTCTTCTTTCTTTCCTAGCTGGCATGGTACCAAGAATAAGCTCTTACACATTCCTTTAAACCAATCATTCCTAAAAATGGTTTGAAGTCCTTTATGTTGAATTTCAAGGAGGTTTTCCTTTGGGCTATGTCATTGTCCATATCTGAGTGGTTTTATTGCATATGAAAAATTTTAGCACTCTACATACAAAATGGATCTTTTACTGGGTTTCGGAAAATCATCTGAGAAATATGACAAGGACACTCAAGAACTGAGGAACTGACTTTATATATAACTTAATGTCATATTTTATTGTTTCTTCCTTTCACTTTCTTTTCATAAATAAGTTTGTTCTCTCAGTTTCTTTAACATTAATAATTACACAATGATAGTAGCATGACATTTATCGATATCTTCTTAAAACTCAAACAATATATATATATATATATATATATATATATGTATATATATATATATATATAAAACATACTCCCCACTGATCCTAATAAAAAATAAAACTTATAATATACTATAATAGATTTAAAATCTCCAGTCGTTAAAAATAATTCCTCTCCCTTGATTGGAGTTTTGTAAAAATCCAACATTATATATCAATTTAAATATCCTTTAGGAAATTTTATCTCTGAAAATAACTATATATATGATAGTTTAACTTCAACTACCCTATCGATAAGACTTACTAGGTACCTTTCTTATAAAAGTTCCATAGCACAGCATTTAAAAAAAACATTCATGCCCAACAACAGAATTATGGAAAATCCTTACCATAAACACAACAATATTAGAACATTAAAATAACAAGCAAAAACTATAGATTCTCGAAGCTACATATTAGGAACATACAACCCAAACTTAATAGAATTAATTTTAAAACTAGTGCTAGTGTACTTACATGACTTTAGCTACTGACATTATTTAAAGAAACAATTTTGAAACGTAAACGCTACACAATATAACAGTACAAATGCTCATTCTTACAAAGTAGTAATGTACATTCAAAAGTTACATACATCACTTTTGTAACACATCCTCCCCTGATAATGGCCCAAAGTTGGGCAGAAAGTACTCAGGAAATAACTAATTATGGAAGGTTTATCAACCAATTCCTACCGAATATCATAAGATCAATATGGCAATTTGAAAGGATTAACAAAAAGAATATGTAGACAAAAAATTTCTATTATATTTATTCAAATATGTATCAAAATAGAAATGCTTTCAAAATATACACACACACACACATATATATATATATATATATATATATATATATATATATATATATATCCCTCATGTCAGTTGCTCCTGGCTGGTCCTCTAGAGTGTATCCAGTGTTTGCACAGAACAGATGTATATAATTCTTTGCTGGTCAGCCAATACTAGTGTGTCTCTATGTAGGAGTCCACAGGAAAACATCACTCGTGAGCTTATCTCTACATCTCTAGCAAGTCTTGTTCATCTTACTTGGATACTTTTTGAGAAGCAAGTGGCCATATATCAGCTGTTTTGTAGGGTACTGCTTCCAGGAAAAATATAAATCTACTTATATACAAAATAGCAATATACTTATACATATATATCAATATATAATAAAAATTTATTTATATGATGTGATGGTTATCCATGTATATATGTAAAAGTAAAGTTGGTGACCCAAAGGCTCCCTTTTCAATAGCTACAACACTGAGGTATAGGGAAGGGAGCAACTCCTTTCGCTGGATTGCTTCACTTTACCCTTGATATGTACCTTATAATGCTGAGGATCAAGCAAGGTGGTATCAAGTAACATTTTTTGAGTCTTTGGTATGACTTGACCGAGGATTGAACCGGTCTCACGGGCCATTGGCAAGCACTCAACCCACTAGATCGATATTCATCATAAGAAGAATAAATGCAAATGAGAAAATTTTGCAAGAAAAGTGTTCAACACTTCTTCAGCAGAGTAGGTATACAACCAAGGAAAATATCAAATTATTCGCTTGAAGTCCATTTCTTTAAGTTTCCAGTGATGTACAGAATCATCAGACAGAAAATCTGTATAGTGAGTATGTAAATGTGTTAGCCTTTTCTTCATCCCCAGAAGGTTCCATTATATACAGATGGGTGAATTGCTGTTCTCTATATAGTGGACACCTCTGGTGATAAAAATATTCAGATAGAATATAAAAACACTTTTTCAATATTTATTTTATAAAACAGCAATAAAAGAAGAGGGACAGTAGACAATTTACTCATCTCTAATTATGTAGTGGAAATAGAATTTTCTGTATTGTAAATACAGTCATTCATCAAAGTCTTAAATTTTATGAAGAAGAATTCACTTTGACTAAACCAATCTCTCATTACTATCTCACCAGATCACACAGTAAAAGCAAAAATCTTTCGCCTTTATAATCAATCTTTACTGGGACTGATAAATAATGAGAGAAATTATATCACATCCCATCCAACAATCAGTTAATGGTAAATTTTACACTAAAATGCTTGATAAGAACTGTACAAGGAAGGTACATGTTGTTTTAAACAAATCTTAGAAGCAGCACTCTATCAAAAAGCAGTTGTATGGCCACTTACCTCGCATCTTGCAAACCATTTATTGAAGATGAGCAAGATATGCTGAACACAGCTGGAGAATATTTTGTATGTGATTTTTCGGACTGTTGTCCTCAGCTTTATTGTTATGAGTTGAAACACGACGTTTCAACTGCTGTATCCTCTGGCCTTCCTCAGGTGTCCCTCGTTTATCTGTACATAGAAATGATTAAAACTGGGAACTCATTTTCAAAGTTTAAAAAAGATTTCTCAGGTCGAATCATTTTTATGCCCAGATAGACAAGGGACATCTGAGGAAAGCCAGAGGATACAGCGGCCAAAACACTGTGTTTCAACTAGCAACAATAAAGATGAAGACAACTGTTCAAAAAATCACATGCAAGATATTGCACATCAAGCCTCATTTCAAAAATTCAGACCGATAGCAACTGGGGAAGTAAGGACAGTCATAAGTGATATTCTCCGATGGACTGCTACTCATGGAAATGGAAGTGTTGGCCAAACAGCAAAAACTTACCAAGCAACCAACCAACCAAGAGAGAGAGAGAGAGTCAAAAGAATCTTGTTGATGATCATGACAATGAAATATAAATGCTAATCTTGTCAAATTTTCTGAAGCATTGCCATCATTATCAATTTTTGACCGGTTTCTCTTTTCTTCATTTTTTTGTTTCTTTACACCAAGAAGGATTAAACATTATAAAATAAGTTGTCCAAAAGTCTTAAAGAAAACATTATCAATACTAATTTTTGGCCAGTCTTTCCTTAATTTCTATTTTAATTTATCGCTTAAGACATCAAGAAGAAATATATGATATAGTAGTTTTGTGAATTGTTATTTATGGTTAAAGCATGTTGTAAATGTAAAAGAAAGTTTTAATTCGGATTATAATGGCTTTTGATTAAATTTCCTGATATAGTTTAACATTAAACTGAATATGAAAATTATGTTTTTGGTTGGTTGGTTGGTTGGTTGGTGTTTGATGGCATTTCAATTATTGTGAGTTATTTAATGCTAAATCCTGTTTTTATTAATGTATGATTTGTAAGAGAATAGTTTGTGGATAACTTTATTTTTAAATGAGTAGTTAGAGTTCATTTGTTTACACACAGTTAAATGGGGTCAAATTTTCCTATCAAATACTAATAGTTTTAATTAATATTAATGACTTGTTTGCACACAGTTAAATGGCTTAAAGTATTGCAATTTAACATTTGTAATTCTATTTATCAAGTATTCCTGTCATATGAATAAATTGTATAAAGTTGTATAGTTTCAAATAACAAATATAGGGTGTGTCAATGTACATGGGACCCATGTGACTGCTAATAACTTTTCTCATAATAATATTGTGTTCTTTTTTGTTTCAGATTAAAAATAGTATACTATAACAACTATTAATCCTTGATCACAAGGCCTTGGACAAGAGAGGAAAAATATTTTGCGTCACTACTTATTTGGAGACAAAATCATTGAAAACAGTCTCAAAATAGATGCAACCCATAATATGATAATAATTTATTACTGAAACAAGAAATTTGAAAAAAGATTGCATGCCCTGGAAGCTGATATAATAATAATCAAAAAGAACATTAATTTGATGTCTCAAACTCGGAGGATGCATTTTTTACATGACATGTTTCAAATGATCACAATTGAGCTTATCTCAGTAAGGAATCATCATCATTTTGATAAGTTGCATCTATTTTGAGACACCCTGTAATTATAATCCTTCATAAATAATTCAACAGTTCTATTTGACCCATATATGGTACCCTAACAGGTACTACCAACCTGGTTCAGAGTAGACCTGGAAGCAACTGCAATGTCGAGGTACTCCACATTCCCCAAATCTCAAAGACAGGAGCCTCATCATCAGATACAGTTTAATGTCATACCCAGGACACTTGTTGGGGGAAAACTAACTCTTCTGCAGAGGTACTCTTGACATATTCCACAGCCCCAACTGTCAAGATGGAATAATGTGGTGAAAAATTATTAAATAATATATTGGCTTAGTCTTTTATTTACAATGTAGTATAGATAATTTTAAAAGATTTCAACCATAGTGTCAACGAAGTGTAATAGACGGTTTAGGGACAGTTGAGAAGTTGGCTGTGATTGAATAATATCAGTCATGTGACCAAGTGATCGGAGAAGTTTAAAATTTGATTGAAATTTTACATTAGCCAGCAGAGAAACCATGGAGTGAGCAGTTATCTATTTTCCATCATTGGCTCCCCAAATTGGGTAATTTATGTATAAGACAAGTTCACAGGAAAATGTCATTGTCATTCATCCTTATGAAACAATGTTTGGTCATGATAAGAGACAACATGATAAGAAGACAATTAACTGGGGGGAAGACAAGATGGCATTAAGAGAAAAGCAGAGAGAAAAATGCAGTTTCACCGTAAGAAAAAGAGACTATGTAACATAATAAAATACTCAAGGTTATAATGAAAAAAAAAGGCGATTTATTTAATAAAACAAGTAAATATCATGATTTTACCTTTTTAGGTGTGTATGTAACATTCTGGTAAATGATGGTTCATTTTTTGGGGTGGCTTGCGTGGGTATATGTAGCTGCCCACCAGCCTTTTCCTTTGAGGAGGTCAGAAACAAAAGGGAGACAGGACTTTCTATCGATTATATCATCAGACTGCAGCTGCTATTAAGTAAGTTTTAAGACACTTCAGTTGTCTTAAATTATCCAAATTTTGCAGATTAGTCATTGCTATTATGACTGATTTTTTGATTATTTTTCTTTTACATAATTTTTATTACTAGTTTACACAAATCAGTTTTAGATATAAGTAAGTAAAAAGTAAAGTTGGCGACCTTAGTTGAGGGGGACCCGAAGGCTTCCTTTTCAATAGCTACTACACCAAGGTGTAGAGGAGGGCACTACTCCTTTCCCTGGACTGCTCCACTTTACTCTTGATCTGTACCTTATAATGCTGAGTTGTAAGCAAGCTGTCATCAAGTATCATTTTTTGAGTCTATGGTATGACTCGACCTGGAATTGAACCCCGATTTCCTGGACCATGGGTGAACCCTCTACTCATTAGGCCAACAGCCCAGTAAATGGTGTTAACAGACATGGTATAATGTAATATGAAAAGTAAAGTTGGCGAGCTTAGTCGAGGGTAACCCATAGGCTCCCTTTTCAATAGCTACTACACCGAGGTGTAGGGGAGGGCACTACTCCATTCTCTGGATTATTGCTCCACTTTACCCTTGATACTTACCTTATAATACCGTGTTTTAAGCAAGGTGGCATCAAGTACCATTTTTTGAGTCTTTGGTATGATTCAACCTGGGATTGAACTCCGATCTTCCAGACTATTGGCGAACCCTTTACTCATTAGGCCAATGTAATAGTCTCTAAATTTCTAAATGAAGCTTTGTTGTTATCAGACTTTTAATAGTTTTTTGTTCATCTTACTTTTCTTGCTATTTTTGGCAATTCTGAGGTTATTTTTACTGACTCTGAATGTTAATTAAAGAAATTAATTATACTAGAAATACAACAAATTTGTTATAAAGCAATTTCCTTCCACTTAGTTTTATTTCCTATCAACTTTGCATTTTATCTTATTTTCTGCTTTGACTCAACTCTGTTTTGATGTCTATCATCTAACAGTAAACATTCATCAATTATTTCTTAATTCTTCGAAAGTTTCCTGAATTTTATCTTTTCTTCAGAAAATATGTCATTCAATAAATAAGGTGAATATTTTTTTAAAAAAGAAAAATATATATATTTTTTTTTTTTTTTTTTCCATAATGAAAACTCTGCATTGTTTGGAATTGGTGTATAAATAAAATTAACTTTAGCAAAAATATTTGTTTTGAGATTATTCAAAATTGTGACAATTCAAACAGTGTGGTCCAGACTTAAACAGAGGTCTCTCTTCAAATTTTGGGAGGCTGTGAAGTGCAAAGCAAGTGAAATTTACAGAAGAATGTGTAATATGTGCAGAGAAGCATATTCTATTACAAAAATATTTATGAATGAGCAAAACATGGATTTGCAATTACAAGCCAGAGTGAAAAAGACAGTCCATCAAATGGAAACACACTGACTCTCAGGAAAAGAAAAAGTTCCGGGTACAGTGGTCAGTAAAGAAAGTCATGTTGACAGTCTTTTGAGACAGGAAAGGACCCATCACTATTGATTTCAAGAAAAAGGTGTAAGTTTAAACAGGGATCCTTATTGCCAACTCCTCAAGTAAAATTCCCTTAATTTATTGAACGACCCTCATTCTTCTAAACTTTTCTTTTGATATATTTTCTTTTCCTTACTGCAGAAATCCACTATCTTTTTCTCTTTAATGGAGTCCATTTTTATTCCCCATAAGCTTTTTTATTTCTTTTATCTTTTCTGTACAAATCTCTATTTCATCTTTCCAATACTGCCCAGGTAATGGTCCCTAACTTATGTGTTTCACCAAATCTATAAATAGAAAAAGACCCACATGTTTCATAATTTATAAAAAAGTACTTTCTTGTATTTTGCCTTAAAACTTAGAATGTTTGAATATCACTATTCCTACAAGTCAGTAGCAGTGAAGTAGTCAAAAAAGACACACCAAACCTTAGATTCTTCAGCTGCTGAACTAAAATATCAGTTTTGTATTTCACAATGATAACCAAGTTTCATTTTCAAAATAATTCAAGACTGACATGCAAGTAAGCAATTGAAAAGAATACTAAAAAGATTTATGTATGCTGTATGCATACAAAAATTAATACTCTCACAAAAACATATCTTGTAAATTATTGCTTATTGTCAAAATAATGCATAAAAAGGCAATGTCTGTTCATCTCAGTTTCCTGTTATTAATTTTGCTGTTATTTGTTTTATTTATAATTGACTTCAATGTTAACCTTTTATCATTGTACCTGAATGACTCTACTGAAACAGTATTAAGCTAGATTTTGTTATATGATTTCATTACCAGTAATTTGCTAAATTCACGCTACCCTTGTAACACCCAGTTCAAATTCAGCTCTTTTTTTCCCTGTCTACTTTCTTTTTCTTAACAAGGCATATATTCATTCATGTCTTTCTTTTTCCTCTGGATAAACTCTACTTATTTATCTTTTTTTGTTTTATATTCTTTGATTTTCCTATTTTGATTTCACTTCTATCAAAAAGGTTCACAACATCTCCAACTTTTTTCTGTGTCAAGAGTTATGTAAGCTGACAATACTTATATGCCATAAATTTGCTGTGATATTCTTTATTTTTCGAATAACCTGTTATTAATGCTTTCTGAAAGTATGATGAATAACAGACTGCATTTATTTTTTTCTTTCTTTATACAAATATTCTCTATTGAATTCCATATTGAGCAGATTTCCTTATTTTACCTTGTCCATCAAGTAAATGTTTTCATCTCACTTTCTGACTCAGGTTTAGTTCACCTTTGTTACTTTCATATCTCATATAAACCACCATATTTTATTTCTTATTAGTTTTTACCTTTCTTTATTCTATAAACTTGGAATTTTATTTCTTTTCCTTTGACCTGTGTTCTTTTCACAAACTGAAAACAAACCTTTTCTATCTGACCCTTGAATGTCCTGTGTGTCATGCCATCTAAAGAATATTACTACTATTAGAATATACTACTACTACAACTACTGCTACTACAACTACTATTAATACTACTACTGTTTCCTGATTCATCCCATCGGATTGCTTCAATGTGAGACAAAAACCCAAAGGAAAGATTTGCCAGTGTTAATAAATCTAAAGAAATTGATGAAATGCCTTAGGTATGTCACTTATTGATATCCATTGACCTTTTCATTCTTTCTTTCTATGTTGATCTAAAAAAAAGTAATTGTGTGTACTGAAATGTAATACTTTAGAACAGGAAAGAAAGATTTCATCTTATCAAAAGAAATTATCAAAGCTCCCATATTCAAGTGTATAAAACTTTTATTATACATATATATATATATATATATATATATATATATATATATATATATAAATATATATATATATATATATATATATATATATATATTTATATATATATATGTGTGTGTGTGTGTGTATACACAGATTGATCTTATTGGAGTCATTTTCATACCTAATTATCATATTTTGTAGCAGTCCTTTTAAATGTTAGGGAGAATGTATGACAACCTTAAAAAATCACCTTGTAAAAGATATTTCAAAGCTACTAATTTTTTTTTTTTTTGCATAAACAATTTCTTATTTAATATAAACATTAAAAAATACTTTAATGACTTCCTAAGACCTTGAATCAGATGAGATACTTGAAGATCTTTGTCTTGGGTCAAACATGGCAATGGACTAATCTTAATATGGCATTGCACAAGTAGCATATTCTCAAGGCAAAACCACTGAATTGTGCTAAGAGGGGGAAGGTCAGAGTAAATCCCATTTGTAGTAGCGTGAATGTTTTTTGTTCATTTTTCATTTGAGAGCATTGTGTCTAAAAGATCAAGATTATGAAAAAATTATCATTGCTCAAGTGAAGATATATCTTTCTTTAAATCTTGTATATTACAAACTTTTAAACTTAAAAATATACTATGAGTAGTTTTCATGGTGTTTATGAACCAACTCACTGATTAAGGGTGGGATATGGTACAAGGCTTTTTAAAATGTGGGAGACTCAAAGCATATACTGAGCAAACAATAAAATGTGGCTGGCTCTTTTAACATTTCCAGTTAGGGATGTTAAAAGCATTGGGGATTTATCCAGACCTTAGTCCCTAATGGTTATCACCATATAAAATGGAATTGTTGACCCAGGTTCAAATGCTGAATGTGATTGCAGGTATTTCAATTAACACTAATCCCTTTGGAAAAAGCATGAATCCAGCTGTTCTTTGCCCAGCTATGAGTAAATAGTAGAGCAGACTGGCTTCTTTAGTTTTGATTAGATAACCAGTGTAGGAGAAGAAAAACTCTAAATTCAACCCAGCAATGTTCCACTAAAAAATTAGCCTTGTGTCACACCTTATCTGTTGCAGAGGGGTTGGATAAATACATACAGAAGAAAAGGGTAATATATATAACACTGAAGTACTGAAAACATTTGAGATAACAATAAACTAGATGTTTTTCCTTCCACCACTTGTAAAAATGATTTTAACCAGATGATATAGATGTTACATAATTGGTAAGGTAACTGTGGCACAGTAGCTGTGGTAGCCATGAAACATGGGTTAAATTTAACTGAAAAATGAGTGATGCTATAAGGATTGGGCGGTCTATCTCAAAAGTGGTAATTGTTCTTGCTTTTTTTCTCAGGCAACATTAGAAAGGACATACAAGGAATATTTGAATTCCAGACAGGTATCAGAGGCACATTAAAACAGTGAATGCCCGCAACAGATGCAAGTATAGAACCTGTGGTGATGTAGATAAAAAGAATAAAATAAAGTTAAAAACTATAAACTTACATTTTCCTATCATGTAAGGGATATAGTTCACTTGACATCTGGGTTTCAAATTTTTGGTCACAAGCCAATCTTTCTTTTCCCTTCTCAGTGGCATCAAGAACCTTGAAGTAGTGAAGCACCCAAACTCAGTCATAAGTTGATTTAATCAGGGGTATTTACCTAACACACAACTAATAAAGGCATGAACAGTTATCGATAGGCTATTGGTTATATGGAAGTCAGACCTGACAGATAAAATGAAACAGAATTTCTTCCAAGCAGCAGTCGTGTCGATACTACTGTATGGAAACATTACATTGATGTTAACTAAACGAATGGAGAAAAAGCTTGACAGCAACTACACAAAAATGCTGCCAGCAATATTGAACGAGTCCTGGAGGCAGCACCCCAGAAAGCAGCAGCTGTACGACCACCTACCACCCATCACGAAAACTATTCAAGTTAGAGGAACCAGACATGCGGGACACTGCTAGAGAAGAAGGGACGAACTTATAAGTGATGTACTCCTGTGAACCTCTTCATTTGGACAACCAAAGGCAGGACAACCAGCTAGAACCTACAAACAGCAGGTCTGTGTTGATACGGGATGTAGCCCTGAAGACCTGCTGGAAGTAATGGATGATAGAGAAGGGTGGCGAGAAAGGGTCGGGGATATCTGTGCTGATAGCATGACCAGATGATGATTTACCAAAATTACCTAACTCTTCACTTAAAAGAACTGAATAGCAAATAGTACAATGATGTTATGCCAAGGAATACAAAGTAAAACCTGTATGTAAAAAGAAATTGTGTGTTAGTTTCTTTATTATATAAATTGTTTTCATATTTCCAATACATGGACCACACATACAACACATACATCCCAAACCAAAAACAAAATAAATCAAAATTTAAAATAGCTTTTAAACATCAGTTTTTCCTGTAAAAACAAGAAGTAGAGAAAAAAAGGGAGTTTTATAAACCTATCTTAAACTCAGAAAAAATGAGTTATGATCCCTGAGAAAATAAATTTTTGCAAAAAATATCTACAGAATGCAATGAGCAAAAAGAAATGTTTAAAATGTCAATAGTATATTTTTACAACAAAATTGTTTAGAAGAAAAGAAACCACTGAAAAATAAATTAACCTGAATACAAAAAGGTACATTGTAATTATCAATACTTCTGTGGCATTTTAATTTCTGCAACTGGGATTGGATCTAAATTCAGTAAGACTTGAAGATACACAAACCTTATGGACCCTTTGTTAAGAGTGCATTAAATTTTAAAGATACTCCTCCACAAAAACAATTTAGAAATTTTTTTAAACGTTTTGATTTAACATGTTGTTTAATACTGACCATTGTGGCATAATGCAGTTTTTGTATTTCAGTCATAAGTTTATGACAATTTTTCAATTTTAAAGTTTGGAAATAACTTTAATGTCATTTCTTTTATGATAGTTACCCTACATTCCAAGGAATTTCAATAAGCAGAAAATCCACTGGCAAATAGAAATTTGTTACTGGGTTTTATTTGAAAGACTGGAAGTTTTGTAAGACTGAGGAAGGTTGTGGTATAAATCTGCTTAACCATTTTGGTCACAGCAAAAGAAACATTATGAAAACGAATTGACTTATTAGATTTGGTTTTGTTTCTTTGTTAAAGACATATCAACCTTTGTGAGCTATCTAATGACAAAGTCATCCTTGAAGAAGAACATTAGTGATCTATTTAACTCATAGTTGGAGGGAATAAGGGAGTTCATACTTTTCCCTAAAAGTAAATGCAGTGGCTCAACTTGAATTTGAACTTGTTTACTATGATGTTACAGTCCAATACTTTAGCCAGTACATCCCAGAGACTCTTCAGTTCACTTGTTTGTAGCTACCAACTTATCTATCATAGATATGCTTCATACTTTCAATTTGACCTAGAATAAGCTAACTGCATCCCTTGCAGAAGTGTAAGAACTAACCCCCCGATGGTGTTCAGGGTATAACAGTAAACTGCGTTAGGTGGAGAGGCACTAGTTATGGAGCTCTAGGAAGAGTAAAGTCTCTTCTTTATGGCCATTACTCCCAGGTCCACTGAGACCTGAAGTGGTAGTTTCTATTAAGATAATTTTTCTCAAACGATTTCAAGCTACATTAATTCATTGGCTCTTAAACCCTAATATTTCAACTAAATACACTTTTGTACTATGTATAATTGGAGACTATAATTGTTAGATTTCTTCATGAAATAACCCATCAAGATTGCAAATTTCTAAAATGTTTCCAAACTATTCATTTATAAGATCAGAGATCAGTTTTGAGCCTTTGGCTGAGATGTTTCACTGTAGATAAATGAAAGAAAGCATGCTCAAGTTTTTGATGCTATCAGAACATTCAAGTTGATACAGCTGGTTCAGAACATAATCAGTGATGACTTTAGCAGATCAATGAGAGCCATTGACCAGAAAAAAACTTCAGGTGTCAGAGGGTAACATCTGAACTATGGTGCATGAGAATATGTAATAGACATCTTCTGTGATGAAGAGAGGTCAGTTCATATCTATGAAGACACAGGAAAACCAGCTGATCTACTCAAAGTGGTTACTTAACAAGATCAAAAGCTTCTAAAGAACATATCATGCTTTGGTTTTTATCTAAGGAGAAAAATTTTAACCAAGAACAAAAAGAGGATAAGAGAAATGACAGGTGGCAATGTACAGATTCTTCTGACATCTGCAAGTTTCAGAAATCTGTAATTATTATTATTATTATCTCCATTGGAGTTTTTCACATCAGTGTCAGCTGATGGTCTTTCACTGGAGTTTGAGTGACAGCACGTCTCCTCAAGTCTCCAGGACTCTTCTCAGTATTCTTGCTGTTCTCAATAATGTTGTTTGGATGGTCTCAACTCGTCCGCCAACTTCCAAGTCCTCCAGTCCCTTTAATAATTCTTTAGTTACGGTATCAAAAGCACCAATCACAATTGGTATAATCATCAGCTTCATGGTCCACAGTTTTTTCAATTCTCTAGCAAGGTCAAAGTATTTTTTCCTCTTTTCATATTCCTTCAGTTTTACTCTGTGGTCAGCCGGGACAGCAAAGTTGACAATTTTGCAAATTCTCTTTTTTTTGTTGATTATTATGACATCTGGTCTTCTGGCCAAAATTCCTCCCAAGACATATCACCTTTTTATTATCTTCTCATATAAATCTTTAAAAAAAAGAAATCTTTGCACAGAATTTATTCATTTTTAATACAATATCTATATACAGATCAAATTCTGTTACGTAATTCATCTGATAGTTCCCCAAAATACCCTCGTAATTTCTTTTTTCTCGCAACTATTTCTGAATTAATTCAATTCTAAAAATATATTACTCTTTTGGCAAGAAAGTTGAATTGGTTGATAAACTTAGATTTTGAAATCTGCTTTGATTGTAAATTTCCCGTTTGAAGAGAAATATTGAAAAATTGCCTACCATAATAAGAAATTTTATAAGTAATTTTAAAAGTTTCAATTAAAGTATCTCTCCTTCTTCTTTTTACTTAAGTAGACAATCCTAATTTCTCTAATCTACCCCTGTAATTGTTATCTTTTACTCTTCCTTTATTTTGACGCTATTCTTTGTATATCTTCCAACCTTGGTATTATACTCCAATTTCCATATCTAGATACCAGAGCCCAGGCCTGAATACAATATTCTATGTGAGTTATTATTAGGGTTTTAAATATAATGATTTTAGAAATCATGAGTAGTGAGAGGCAGGGTACTTAGAGTCAATGTCTGTCTATGCTGAGTTGCTGGAAACTGTTTCTAAATCAATGGGAGACCATACATGTTCCTGCAAGACTCTGTTCCTTCTCATAAAGCTCAGTTAACCCAAGAATAGATTGCTGAAAATTAGCATGACCATGTACACCCTAATGTTTGACCTCCAGATTAATAACCCCTTGGACTACCACATGTGGACCATAAATGAGAAGCAGACCAGAGAGCATACCAAAGATACCAAGGATTCATTGAAGGTAACCATTATGAAGATAATGGCCAAAATGAATAAGGACCATTTGCTCATGACATGCAAACAATTCCTGCATAACATTCAAGTGATTATCAATACTGAAGGCAGTTTTATTGAACAGATGTATAATGTAACTAGCTAACAATCTGTGTATTAATTTTCATGAAGATGTATTGATTTTTTTGCTGGAATATATTAGTTTTTCCTGAAATTAAATGTTGTATTCAAATCACCTATGTACCTTGTATATTATTATTATCTCCCTTGGAGTTTTTCACATCAGCCGAAGTTGATAGTCTTTCACTGGAGTTTGAGCGAGACCAAATCTCCTCAAGTCTCCAGGACTCTTCTCAGTATTCTGGCCATTCTCAATAATGTTGTTGTTTGGATGGTATTCACGTTATTATTATTATTGCTATTATTATTATTATTTACCCAACCCCTCCGCTCGGGCAGGATATGACACAAGGTCAATTTTTAAGCAGACTTATTATTACTATTATTCCTAGCAAGTTCCTTACACCAGCTCTAGGTGATGGTTTTCTACTGGAGTCTGAGTGACAGCAAGTATCCTCAGTTCTTCAGGACTCTTCTCAGTTTCTGGCCAATCTTAACAATGCTGCAGCCTGGATTGTGTCTGCTTGTCCTCTGATCTCTACATCTTCCATCCCCTTTATCAAGCCTTTGGGAATTGTTCTTAGTGTACCAATTACAATTCATATACCTGTTCCATAGCATTTTTTAGTTCTCTGGCAAGGATTATTATTATTATTATTATTATTATTATATATTTAGTGGAGGCACGCTAGAGCATAATGGTTATTATCATAGAAATTGAAATCAGTGTCTTGAGTTCAAATCTTCAATGAGGCTGGTTACATTTCACTTTATGCTAATGGTCTTGAGAAAGGCAAAAATCCATCACTTCTCTTTTCAAAATGGGTGAATAATAAGGCAGACTGTTTTCTGTAGCCTTAGTTAGGCAACCAGTCTAAAAAAATTCTGAATTTAAACTAGCCCTACCCCACTTAATAAACTGACTTGTGTCAGATTTTGATTATGTTAGAGAAGTTAGATGTATAGGTACAATATATCATTATATTTTGATGATAAAGAATTAATTGAATTGCTAGAACAACTATCGAATAATAATGTATATTAGAAACCATTTTGTACATTCAGCTAAATTTGACACAAGGCAAAAAATGTGAGGACACTCAAGTGAGAACCAAAATCATAAGCAATAGTCTGCTAGCCAAGCTTACTTACCATTATTCTATTTGACATACCCTTGCCACTGAATTAAAAATTTGGAGGTGCCCGTGGTGTAATGGTTATCATCGTAGGAAATGAACACGGCAACACGAGTTCAAATCTTGGATGAGACTGATTGAAGTTCACATAGCACTAATACCCTTGGGAATGGTATGAATCCAAATATTCTCCCTCCAGCTATGGGTAAATAGTAGGGCAGACTAGGTTCTTCAGCCTTGGCGAGGCAACTAATCTAGGAGAAAGAAAACTCTGAATTCAAACCTGTTAAACTCCGCTTAAAAATTGACCTTGTGTCATATCCTGCCCGAGTGGAGGGGTTGGTAAATATGGCCACTGAATTAAAAATACAACTTTCATGAAAAATATAATTTTGAACGTTTTCTACTTGGCAAGACAAATTCCATTGAGATTGTATAGAAAACTATGTTCATACATTTTGACTCAACAATATACAATGAAAGATGAAGCTAAGATGAAAAGGATATGTAGAAAGGTCATAAAAACAAAATATGTATAATGGTCAGCAATGAAGCTGACAAGACCAAAGGGAATAGATTTTATGTCTGCAAAGACAGAGACATAAAATCGTTTTTCAATCTTTACACTTTCTTCATGGAAGTTTGGTGAAATCTGAAAAAAAAAACAGGGTGTGTAAAAAGTGTTTTCCTATTCTTTTAAAGAGATTTTCTCTAAATCTCATGAACATATTTAGAAGCTTTTATTCAAATAAAAAAGTGAATGGAGAAAAGTCTTGATAGGAACTAATCAAAGATGCTGCATGCAGTTCTGAACAAAGCAAGGAAGCAGCATCTCATGACACAGTAGCTGTACAGTTTCTTGCCTCTCATCTCTCAAACCATCCAAGTAAGATGAACAAGCCATGCATTGCACTGTAAGAGAAGCAAGGATAAGTTCATAAGGTAAGTCCTCCTTTTGGCTCCCTTGATGGACATACCAATTTTGACCAACCAACAAAGACATATTCATCAGCTCTGTGTGGACACTGTATACCACTCCGAGAACAATTTATGGAATTACTACACTTGAAGAATGTTCACTTAGAGACATTTTTGGGGTTTATGAACAGCAAATAAACTTATAAGAGATAAGATACAAAACATATTTTTCTTTAATAGCCGAACAGTCTAACTTCATGAAATATTACTTAACTTCGATTTAGTCATTTAAATTAATAGTATAACTTTTTTCCAATCAATGCAAAGAAAAACATTATGGAATATCATTATTATTATTATACTCCTTTAGAGTTTTTCACATCAGTGTCAGCTGATGGTCTTTCACTGGAGTTTGAGTGATAGCAAGTCTCCTCAAGTTTCCAGGACTCATCTCAGGATTCTGGCCGTTCTTAGCAGTGCTGTCGTTTGGATAGTCTCTACCCGTCTGCCAAATTCCAAGTCCTCCAGGCCTTTTAATAATCCTTTAGTTGTTGTACCTAATGCACCAATCACAAGTGGCACAATCATTACTTTCATGTTCCACAGCTTTTTAAATTCTCTTGCAAGGTCGAGGTACTTATCCTTCTTTTCACTTTCCTTCAGATTTATTCTGTGGTCTGCCAGGACAGCAAAGTCGACGATTTTACAGCTTCTCTTTTTTTTGTTGATTATTATGTGGTCTGGTCTTCTGGCTGGGATTAGTTGATCCGTTTGTATGCTAAAGTCCCATAGGAGTTTATGTGAGTCATTTTCTAGGACAGGTGCTAGGTTGTACATATACCATTTGTTTGTATGGTCGAATTGAAATTTCCTGCACATTTCCCAATGGATCACTTTGCCGACCCAGTCGTATCTCACCTTATACTCCTTCTGTGCTAATTTGCTGAATTTGCTTATTATGAGATTGATTGTTTCGTCTCTGTCACCGCATAGCCTACATTTACTGTTTTGTTGCATCTGATCTATTCTTGCTTTGATATGATTGGTTCTTATGTCATTATTATTATTCTTATTATTATTATTACAATCATTTTCCTCTTTCAACAGTTTTTAACACCAGTGTTAGCTGATGGTTGTGCACTGGAGTTTGAGTGACAGCAAGTCACCTCAACTCTCCAGGACTCTTCTCAGTATTCTGGTTGATCTTAATAATGCTGTAGTTTAGATGGTCTCCACTCATCCTCTTATTTCCAAGTCCTCCAGTCCCTGTATGAATCATTTGATGATTATACCAAGCTCACCAATTACAATTGGCATTACTGTCACTTTCATATGATTCATCATAATGATATTAATATTATCATATCTTATGAAGCCAGGATCTTGGATGATGATGTTTTAAAACTTGTTTAACAAATATCCACCCTTATGACATCGGACCACTTACAATGCTTCTTTTGCTTGACTATGGATAATACATTCTTACTAAGTCCTACTAGCTTGGTGCCTAATATACTGGACTGAGACTGTTTGTTTGTTTGTTTTCTTTGTTTAATGGCATATCAACCTTTGTAGGTTATTTAATGCCAAAGCCACCCTTCGAGAAGAATAATAGTGGTACTATTTAACCCATAGCTGGGAGGATAAAGGGGTTCATACCTTTCCCAAGGATATTTGTCCGAAAGTGAATGTAATAACATGACTGGAGTATGAACTCACTTACTACGATTCCGCAGTTCATCGCTTTAACCATTACACTATGAGGACACCCCCTGAGACTTTCTAGTAAGTCCGCTATTATGTTCACTTACCAACTAATATGCTTGGGAAAGGTATGAACATATTCCTCACATTTTTACCTCGTGTCAAATTCTGCTGAATACACAAAATGGTTTCTAATATAGCAATCTTGATGGGTTATTTCATGAAGAAATCTAACAATTATAGGCTCCAATTATAAATGGTAACACACTGGCCTAATGAGTACAGTGTTCGCCAATGGTCCAGGAGACCAGTGTTCAATCCCAGATCGAGTCATACCAAAGACCAAAAAAATGGTACTTGATGCAACCTTGTTTAACACTCAGCACAATAAGGTAAGGATCAAGGGTAAAGTGGAACAATCCAGCGAAAGGAGTAGCGCCTTCCCCTACACCTTGGTGTTGTAACTATTGAAAAGGGTCACCCTCGACTAAGAAGAAGAGCAAATTAATTAATGTTGTCTGAAATCATTTTCGAAAAATTATCTCAAACAAGTTTATTTATCCCTAGATGGGGCCCTAATTAGTATAATAATGATAATAATAATTATTAGGAACAAGTTGTATAGGCACAACCCAGAATTCATCTTGGAGAATGAGATGCACAAAGTTTTCAGGGATTTTGATTTACAAACAGATCACCAAATCTTGACCAGACCTAGTGATAGTCAACCAAAAAAAAAGAGAAAAAATAGAACTTACCAAATAATGGACTTTGCCATCCTGGCAGACCACAGAGTAAAATTAAAAGAAAGTGAAAAGAGAGATAAGTACCTAAACCTTGCTAGAGAACTAAAAAAAACTATGGAACATGAAGGTGACGGTGATACCAGTAGTAATGAGTGTGCTCAGAACAATCCTCAAATGATTGGTAAAGAGATTGGAAGACTTGGAAATAAGAGGATGAATAGAGACCATCCAGACTATAGCATTATTAAGATCAGCCAGAATACTGAGAAGAGTCCTGGAGACTTGAGACTTACTCTCACCCAAACTCCAGGGGAAAACCATCAGCTAATGCTGGTGTTAAAAACTCTCAAAGAAGTTATAATAATGATAATAATAATAGTACTCAACAGAAGAGCAAGTGTAGACTGTGGTGACAGGAAATAATTAATCACATTATAAATAAATGTAGCAAACTAGTGCGAAAGGTGTATAAGACTTGATATGACTGAGTAGGAAAGGTGATCCATTTAGAGCTGTGCAAGAAATTGAAATTTTACCATACTACCGAATTGTACATGCCCAAACCAGAATCCATCCTGGAGGATGAGTTTCCTCCAACTTGTTTCAAATGTTGAATATGAAGAACATGGCTACATCCAAATTTATATGGTTGGTGCCTCATGCTATGCACTTAGTATAACTTTTCATTTCCTGTGTTTCTTCCCCTTGACCATGGATGACACATTCTTTCTAGGAACATCCAGATAATTTCTGATCTTGAACACAAAGGACATGACTACTTTTAATTTAATGTGGTTGATCGCTTGTGCTATGTGTATGGCTTTTAAAAAAAATTCAGTATCAGATTTGAAGCTGCCTTCTTAATGCACTCTCTACTTCTGGAACTGAAGTAAGACAAGATTGTAAACACCTGCTGCATAACAAGATGTCTTTTCTTCATGCCGTGCTGAAAGTCTGTGTTTCAAGTACTTGGTAGGAGCAGTAATTAATTAAAATATCTGCTGCTCTGTTTATTGTTTTTGTTCCTATATCTTAACTGCTTTTCCTCTTCAAACTAGGGGGTGTCCTCGTGGTGTAATGGTTAACGTGAAAGACTGCAGAATTGTGGTAACTGAGTTTGAACTCCAGTCATGCTATAAAATTCACTTTCGGACAAATACCCTTGGTAAATGTATGAACCTTCTTATCCTCCCAGCTATGGGTTAAATAGCATCACTGCAGTTCTTCTAGAAGGATGGTTTTGACATTAAATAACTCATGAAGGTTGATGTGCCATTAAAAAAAGAAACCAGAACAATCTTAAAACTAATTTTTTTTATGGGGCAATTATATACTTCATCCATTATGCAACAGAAGTTCAATGTGCATATTTTTTGTTGTAGGAATTTGTAAATGGATTTACTTAATGTTTGTTTTTTTTAGTTTTCTTTTTTTTTTTTTAGCTTTTTTTTTTTACTCTAGAATTTTTTTTCAGTAAACCAAAATTGCCAGAAGAAAGTAATGCAAAATTTCATCTGCAAAAAAAGGTGTCAATTTTTGTTTTTGTTGATTTATTACATTACTGAGTAAACATTAAAGAGTCCAGGGTGCATATTTGATATGACGAAGACATTCAAGTCAGCTAATTTTGCATAATGTCAGTTTGTTAAAACTCACAGGTGATATCTTCTGTTATAAGATCTTAGAAAGATTTTCAGCGACAAAATACATTTTTGTCAACAGAGTCACCACCACTGGTGATTCCTTTTTGATTAACAAGATTCTTCCTAATTGATTATGTTGATATTTCATTGTGTCATTTTATTATATTGTTATTATCATATTGTTATTTTATCATATAGCTATTTTATTATACTTCTATTGTTATGTTACCTTATTATGTTGTTACTTTATCATCTTATTATTTTATTATGCTGTTATTATGATATTATTTTTTGATAAACAAGATGCCTTCTATTTTATTATGTTAACCAATCACATCAAAGAATAAAGTTAGTGGTATGTCATTGGACTGATTGGTTAGAAATACCCTTTAAAGATTGTGTTACACCATTATTTCAAGTGGGAAGGATCTGTTTGCCTTATAAAGTAATATTCAAAATTATGATTTTTATCTTGGCTAAGACACTAACAAATGCTGAGAGGAAATATCTAGCAATCTAACCTTTCAAACAGACCATATAACACACATGTGCACACGCATACACACATACTCACACACACACACACACATACTCACACACACACACACACAAATAAACACACAGAGACACAGAGACAGTCAGACACACACACACACACACTGAGAAAGAAAGAATGATAGAAAAAATCTATTTTAGAACCTATTTAAGATATTGACACTCACAATACACAATTTACAGGAGAAATACCAAAATTATTTTATTAAAACTTTCAGTAGTACAAGGTATTTCATTGTCAGTCTGAGTGCAAAAAAAATGTAGATCCCGAGAATACATTTTGTCTCCTGGAAATAAGCAAAAAACTCTGTCACTCTTGTGCAAAAGCATTTTCAAAAGAATTTTCAGAAAATCACCATTAGCTAGACAATCCATTGGTCCAAGTTGTTTTAAACTACAGGATGCTTATGTAAAGGTCAAATTCTTGGGAGACTATCAGAATGTGAAAAACAACTGGAGGGTGTTTATGCTTGTCATTTACAAAATATTGGTTGAATAGTTAGAGTGGTCGTCAATAGCCTGGGAGACTGGGGTTCAATCCCAGGTCAAGTCATATCAAAGACTCAACAAATGGTATGTGATGCTGCCTTGCTCAACACTCAGCATTATAAGGTATGAATCAAGGGTAAAGTGGAGCAATCCAGGGAATGGAGTAGCACCCTCCCCTACACCCCAGTGTAATAGCTATTGAAAAGGGAGCCTTCTGGTAACCCTTGACAATGGTCACCTCCTTTACTTTTTTCATAAAATCCATAGAAATCCCTAAGGAAGACTGATTAAGAATTTCAAATTCCATACCTAACTGTTGGGAAAATTTTAATCAATTAACTGATTTTTAAGACTAGGTCAATTGGTCTGGATTATTTTATGCCAAGATTCTTGAGAATTGCATGTATTTTATGCTTATATTTATATTTTTGTGGAGTTTCTTAAGATTTTTGGCACTTGGTTATATGGTATCAAATATTCCAAATAAAATAATTTGAAAACAGATGATTTCAACCCATAGATGAAACACGGGTACCAACACTTTAGGTTCCCGTGGACCTGGATTAATGGCAATCAAGAGGAAATCTACACTCTCCAGAGTTCATGATTTGAAGACTTACCATAGGATGCAGATTATAGTCAGGCCCAGGACACCCCTTTTTTGCAGGGGGAGTAATACTCCCTTTGCAACTGATAAAGTAAGAATAATTTAAGCCTCAACAAGTGGGGAAGAACGCTTGTTTTGGTTCGGTTTTATGGCATATCAACTATTGCAGATATTTTGATACCAAATCCTGTTTATACGTACAGGGTGGCTCAAAATAGAGGCAACCCATTGATATGATTATGATTTATTACTGAGATAAGAGCAATAGCTGTTATTTGGAATACGTTCTGTAAAAAATGCATCCTTTAAGTTAGAGAAATCAAATCAATGTTTTTTTAATTGTTATTATATCAAGTTCCAGGGCATGCCATCTTGTTTTAAGTTTCTGGTCTCGGTAATAAATTATTATCATATTATGGGTTGCATCTATTTTGAGATAGTTTTCAATAATTTTTTTCTCTAAATAAGTAGTGACGAAAAATATTTTTCCTCTCTTGACCAAGGCATTGTGATTAAGGATTGATAGTTGTTATAGTATACTATTTTCAAATCTGAAACAAAAAAAAATACAGCATCATTATTAGTAGGGTTATTAGCAGTAACATGGGTCCCATTTATACTGAGACACCCTATATTAGATATATATGATTTGTAAACATGTTTTGTTGATAACATCCTTAAACAAGCCTAAGCTCATATTTTTTGCACACAGTTAAATGGTTTCAAGTATTATTATGTAAGTAATTAAGATGGCAACCATAGTCAAAGGTGACCTTAAGGATCTCTTTTCAATAGCTACTACACCGAGGTGTAGGGGAGAGCACTACTCCATTCCCTTAAGTAACGTTGTTGATTGTAGTTGAGGGTGACCTTTAGGCTCCCTTTTCAATAGCTACTACACCCTGGTGTAGGGGAGGGTGCTACTCCATTTCCTGGATTGCTCTTCTTTACCCTTGATCTGTACTTTATCCTATTTACCAACCCCTCCGCTCGGGCAGGATATGACACAAGGTCAATTTTTAAGCGGAGTTTAACAGGTTTGAATTCAGAGTTTTCCTTCTCATAGACTAGTCGCCTCACCAAGGCTGAAGAACCTAGTCTGTTCTACTATTTACCCATAGATGGAGGGAGAATATTTGGATTCATACCTTTCCCAAGGGTATTAGTGCTATGTGAAATGCAATCAGTCTTGTCCAGGATTTGAACTCGTGTCGCCGAGTCTACATCCTGCGACGATAACCATTACACCATGGGCACCTCCACAGTACTTTATAAATGCTGAGTGTTAAGCAAGGTGGACTCAAGTTCCATTTATTGAGTCTTTAGTATGACTCGACCAAGGATTAAACCCTCTTAAAATTCTATTTAACATGGTTCCAAGTATTGCAATGTATCTCTGTTATATTCAGGGAAGAAAAGATGTTGTATAGTCACAACCAACTATAAATACACATATACATGCAGAATCATAATGACGACACAATAAAGATGAGTGGACACAGTTCTTTAGAAAAATATATCTCTCATTTTATTGAATGGGTTCAAAAGGGTTCCAAAGGGTATTATTGTGTGAGAGGTGTGTTGGAGACTGAACAGAACTGCAACATATTGACCCCCACTCTAATGGCCAATACAGTGTTTCTTTCCTGTTCTCCAGTGCTACTCAACCAGGGACCTGGTTCTCATTCCAGTATCTTCTCTCCAATTGATCTGAACTTCCTGTCGCTGGGGTTATATAATAATTTGACGCCCACTCTTCTTCCTGCAAGCGTCACAATTTCGCACTCAATTCAACCCCTTGACAATCAAGGCCACCCCTGATCTCCTGATATCTTTGACCGGATGCACCTGTTATTTACATAGGTGCATTTCTTCTTCTGACAGCTTGGCCGGGTCAGAGGTCAATATGCAACACAGACAACAATGCCAATGTATAAGAATATAATCTGCCCCTTTTCTTTTCCTTTTCTTACCCAAAGTGTATGAAATGAGAGAGTGAGGGGGAGAATTAAAGACAACTTAAATATACATACAGGGCAAGATATGAATCTTCAGTGAACCACTTCTTCATTCTGCTCTCTCATTGGGTGCCCCTTTCATATGGCCTTGTGCCACATCTAAGCAAAAAGCTTAGTAAATTTCCACTTCTTCATTCTGCTCTCAGGAGACTGCTACAGGGGCACCACAAGGTATTGAATCATCTTAGTTTCTCTTCACTTCTCAACTTTTGTAAGTCTTGTATTGGGCCATGACTCTTATTTGTTTCTATTTGTTTCTCTACTTTCATGAGTCTCATTAGGACCATCTCAAGGCAGCAAATCATTTTAGATTCTTCTCACTTCACTGCTTTTGCAAGTCTGGTAAAGCTCAGGATATTCATTCTTACCCATCTGCAGTGATGTAGTTTGTATATTCTACAACCCTTACCAACTGGGTTAGAAAATTTTGAGAAAATTGCACCGAAGGATTCCATACAATAGAAAATTATCATAGAGTCAAAGTTGCTTGATCAAAACTACACTTTGTGATTTCTGTAGAAACAGTTGAGAATAAAATGAAGATAAAGATACATTATTGAATATCTAATTCTCAGTAATGATTAAACTTTACGTTGTCATAAAATTTTATTGCTTTTTTACTAAACCTAATAACATGAGTATCAGTATCTTAGTTTTTATTGAAAAAAAATTCATGCGTCTATTTATTATACAGACATCCTGTGTGCATATTTATATATATATATATATATATATATCATTAAATAATTAAGAAATTTTGTCTGTACAATTTATTTAAGATCCTTTCAAGTTTTCCGATAAGTGTCTTAGTTTCAGGTTGGAATTGGTAGATGAATTTCCCAAAATTGTCCCGAGCACTTTCAGACCCTTCATAGGCCATCATCAGGGGTTGCTTGCTTGTGTAAAGTGTGATTGTTTTTTAAAAGAGTTTGAAAGTTTATACCACAACAAAAATATGAGAATGCAGAGTTGTATCTTAAATAAATTATACAGACAAAATCTGTCTTTATTATTAAATGAAACATACTTAAATGAATGACTACTGCCTCACTACACACATACACACACACACACACACACACACACACATATATATATATATATATACATATATGATTCTCTATAGAAACACTAAAGTAAAAGTACGATCACCAGATGGAGACACAGAATACTTCGACATTGTAGCGGGAGTACTACAAGGGGACACGCTGGCTCCGTATCTCTTTATCATTTGTCTAGACTACGTACTTAGAACATCGATTGACAAAATCAAAGAGAATGGCTTCGAACTGACGAAGAAAAGAAGCAGAAGATACCCCGCAACAACAATTACCGACGCCGACTACGCCGATGACATAGCGATACTGGCAAATACACCTGACCAAGCCGAAACACTTCTGCATAGCTTGGAACTAGCAGCAGCAAGCATAGGCCTCCATGTTAATGCACACAAAACGGAATATATGTGCTATAACCAAACGGGGGACATCTCCACTCTAGAAGGAACCCCTCTTAAACTAGTAGACAAATTCACGTACCTGGGAAGCAGCGTCGAATCAACCGAAAGGGACATCGAAACGAGGTTAACGAAGGCATGGACAGCTATCAATGGGCTATCGACTATATGGAAATCAGACCTAACCGATAAAATGAAACGCAGTTTCTTCCAGGCAGCGGTCACATCGATACTGCTATATGGATGCACTACATGGACGCTAACAAAACGGCTGGAGAAGAAACTAGATGGCAATTACACAAGAATGCTGCGTGCAATCCTCAACAAGTCCTGGCAGCAACACCCCACAAGACACCAACTGTACGGCCACCTGCCCCCTATCACGAAAACTATTCAAGTTAGGCGAACCAGACATGCAGGACATTGCTGGAGAAGCAGAGATGAACTCATAAGAGATGTACTCTTATGGATCCCCACACACAGCCGCGCAAAAGCAGGACGACCAGCACGAACGTACATTCAGCAGCTATGTGAGGATACAGGTTGTTGTCCTGAAGACCTACCTAGGGCGATGAACGATAGGGAGGAGTGGCGAGAGAGGGTCAGGGATATCCGTGCTGCCAGCACGATATGATGATGATGATGATATATATATATATATATATACACTGGGTGAGTTAAAAGTTTTGAAATATTTAAGTATATGCCATTTAACCATAAAAGATACCTGCTGTGTTTCATAGTATCATAGTAGTTAGGGCACTGACATATTTGTTGTTTAATTCCCTGAATGATTTACAAACTGCACTGATGAATGTACAATTTAGTTTAATTTGCAAACTTACTCTTTAAAAGTTCAAAATGGACTATAATGCAGTGGAAACAACTAAAAGCATTTATTGTGTGAAATGTGAGGGCACAGTTGATTACAGTACAGTAACCAGATGACAGAAGAGAATTCGCTTGGGTTGCAAGGTCATATAGGTCTAATGCCATGGATTTTGAGGTCATAGTCCAAGCCAGAAAGGCAAATTCTGTAAGTAGCACTTGGAGAGAATTATGTAAATCTAGCTTTGCATAGTCTATTGTGGTTTTTTACCTACATGAGCTCAAAAATAAGCATCCACAGTCGTTGAATTTGTCTCATGTTACCAAAATATTGCAAAACTTTGGTTTACTAAAGTATGTATATATATATATATATATATACACACATGCACATATATATATATATATATATATATATATATATATATCTGTATGTATCTATGTGTGTATATGTGTAGGACTATTCCATTTGCAGCTAGTGTTTTGCCTACAAAATCCCTGCAGTCCTCTCATTCCTCCCATGATCAAAGTTGGAATTTTGCCAAGTGAGCTTAACACATTTTGTCCATAGCTTTAGTGACTTGCTTGCATATCACCCATGGCTGGGTGTGTCACATTGCCCGGCAGTTTGTCTGCCGGGCAATGTGCTGGTAAAAGCTGTATTAGAATTCTTTGCATCAAATCCGTAAATCAGGCTTCAATCTGTGCCTACTTTGTAACTTTTGCATCAAGTTTGGCATCATTCCAGATACTGGCAGAACTTGCCAAATTTTATCAAATGCAAAAACACTGTCTTAGCCAAACTCAATGCAGCAGTTGCATTGAGAAGACATGGGAACAGAAATAATCAGGAAAAGATAATTATATATATATATATATATATATATTTATATAAATGTGACAACTGTCACATCTTGACTGATAATAGCCATCTTTACCCTACAAAATTACTTCTCAAACATGCTGATTAAATACTAATTCAACTCATGAAAATATAGATGCATAAGATAATAAGTTAGTAAGACATCTGTATGTCATTTTGTTACAGTGACATATGCTTGTATGATATTTATGTCACTTTCTGGATCTACACAGCTATATTCCAGTATCAAGCGTGGCAAGATTCTTGGTAACAATAAAAACTGCAGATTCTTTTTTCTCTGAATACGTCTATCTTATCAAGTGTTGTATATTTTGGCGGCAGTTTTTCTTTAATACAAGTTATAATAATGATGATATCCAAATAAAAATCTTTTTCTTTCATCATCTCAAGTATGATGACTCTGTTTTATAAGATTATGATACATAAATGGAACAATCTATCTATCTATCTATCTATCTATTACATTAAAAGTCACAAAAATTTAGTGTATCTACTCAAGGCTTTATTAGATTAAATAATTAAATAAATTTATATTGGTTTTCTGGTCTAATAGAGACTTCCATGCTTGAAGATAACAATTTTATTCAAGAATAACTTAAGGATGATTTGATATCTTGATAACTCTTACAATATGATGAGGTGCCCTCAAAACATTAAGCAATTTTTTAGTGGAGTGAAGCTGCTTTGAATTCAGAATTTTCCTTTTCCTGGTCCGTACCTAGAGGAAAAAAATCAGCTTGATCAACAATTTACCCATAACTAGTGGGAGAACAAATGAATTCATGTCTTTCCCTAGTAAATTAGAGTGAAGTGTAACGCAAATAGTTTCATTCAGGGATTGAACTCAAGTCGCTGATCCCATTTCCTATGAAATCAAAGACGTAACTATAAGCACTTAGCGAGGATTGAATTCACTCCTTGCTGATCAGTGATATTTGTCTGCTAACCCCTGTACTATGTCAGATTGGCCGGTTTGATGCAATAAATCTGATGGATCTGAATCCCATAAAGTAGTTCAGTGTTAATCACAAAAGTTTAACAATGGATGTAAATTATTTCATACAACAGCTATAAAAGAAAATGTACATCTGAAAGGATAATTTTCTTTGTCTTCTGAGTGAAAACTTGACAAATTTTGCACATGTTTTCTCTCTGCAATAATCTAAGAAAAAAATGTAAGGAAATTACTCAGGCATCCAAGGTTAAGCATATTATGTTGAAGTTTTCAACTTTATCGCACTAAAAGAAAGAATATTTACAATTCTGCTACACTCTCTGTACATTAAGGAATTATGTATATTCAGTAAAGACTGATTTTATATGTAAATAATCTGGCTACTCTTTTTCCCCTTCTATCCTCGAGCAAATATTCAAAGAAAGTGTTCATTGAAAAAACAAAGAACAAAAACATGAGTATCTCACAGTACATGGGGAAAAAATTTCACAGACAGAAACAGAACAGAAAAAATTAGTAGAAAAAGGAAAAAAAATATTTTAAGACACTAAATATTCTACATATTATAACCTGGAAAAATTCAAGTTAAAAAAAATCAAGAAGTTTGTTGGTAGACAATAAAATCTGTACAATATACACATTGACTTTTTCATCGTATTTTTTTCAATGATTGTCATAAAGATATCCTTGAAAAAGCAAAAGTACGTAAAAATAAACATAGAAGCAAGAACTTTAAAAACAATTATAAAAAAAATTTTGAGCCAAAATTAATCTCCTGACAATTTTGATACAACTGAAGATTTAAGAATAAAACTTTTTACAAACAACCTGTTTTATCTTTACAAAAACGGAAGTTTTACAAGTCTACCAAATTTCTAGGGGAAAGTCAAAAGTTTTGGTATGTGCTAGTTAGCAGCGCGTATATCATGTGACCAAAGCAGTTGTGGTTGGTAGTATCATGGGTATTAAGTGATTTAACAAGTTTTGCACTTCATATCTGATCCGAGGTGCTCGTGGTGTAGTCGTTATCGTCATAGGAAATGGACACGGCGACACGACTTCAAATCCTATACGAGACTGATTGCATTTCACATAACACTAATACCCTTGGGAAAGGTATGAATCTAATTATTCTCCCTCCAGCTATGGGTAAATAGTAGGACAGATTAGGTTCTTCAGCCTTGGTTAGGCAAATAGTCTAGGAGAAGGAAAAACTTTGAATTCTAACCTGTTAAACTCCACTTAAAAATTGACCTCGTATCATATCCTGCCCGAGCGGAGGGGTTGGTAAATAGTATATCTGATCCGAAAACCACACAGAACATGCAAGAGAGTTTAATTCCGACATTTATGCATTACAAGTTCAAACTGGGTCATAATATCTCAGAAGCAACCAAAAACATTTTTTGTGTGAAAGTAGAGTCATGGAAGTTGGTATGCTGACTATTTGCTTCACTCCATTTGTGATTTGAAAGCTACACAATATATCAAGGAGACAAGTTCAAACTGGGTACCCAAAACATTTATGTGATCACTGTTGAGTAAGAAATTTTGCTCAGGGTGCAAGAACATTGATGATTACGCAAGGTCTGTTAATCCTAAAACCATGGATTCCCCGAGGTCGTGTTCCAAGACATGACGGCAAATCTGGTGATTAGCACACAGAGAGTATCTAACGCAGTTGGCTGGGGCGACAGAATAACAAAGGAGTAAAACTCCCCCAAGGAGTGTCCTGGATATGACACTAGACAATCTGATGGTGACGCTCCAGTTATACTGGGAAATGCAAAATACCCCCTTATTGCCATCACTCCCCAGTCCCTCCTGGCTCGGAGTGGTAGCACCTGATAGGGTCCTATCTATGAGTCTAACAGAACTAAACTGTGTATTTATGCTGAACTGAATTGTTTGAAATAGAACTGTTTAATGTATAAAAATAGCTTAGGCATTAAATAACCAACAATGCTTGACATACCATAAAACCAAATCAAACTAAACCAATCAGAGAGTATCAGGCAAGCTTGCCATTTCACTGTCCTATGTGATTCATCACCTTTTCGATTTCGGCAAAAGCATTCAGAACTGCCGAATTGTACCTCATGTTACCAAAATATTGCAAAATTTTTTACTCACTGTAGAATAAATTATTATACGACACCCGTCATAAATATAACTCGTGTAACATTGTTGGGTTTCAACAAAAATTGCCAAAGAAAGAGACTTTATTATTGTGTTTCAACTTCCCTCAAGATCAATCTTAAATCAGGAAGTTGTATTTTTCTGGTTTTGAGGAAGGAATTGCTAAATGGTAGCCAAATCCCAAAAGGAGGGTGGGATGTTTTTATAGCCCTGACATTTAGATCACTACTTGTTGCTCACTTACTGCCAGACCTTTTTAAAAATCCCAATTCTAGCATGCAGCCATTTCTTGCACCTTCCAAGAGAGTTCACATGTTTGACCCTTTGTTGCCGGTTACACAGCATGGCACCAGATCCACTGAGAGTGGGAAGACTGCTATTATATTTCGCTAGAAAATTTTAAATATCAGTCCAAGAACGTAACTCTCACTTTGAATGAATGAGAAATTTTAGATTTGTACTCTCAATACAAATCCTTAAATGTTCTAAAAGTAGAAATAAATATACAACTTCATGAACATTTAAAAAATAAAACATTAAGTGTTGAAATATTATTAGTGTAACTGTATTCGTTGTAAGGAGTTCAAATACTGGACTCGGCTGTTTGTTTTCTCTTCATGCTGATGTCAATGGGAAAGGCATGAAATTTTGGTTAAATACATGCAAGCTGGACGGCAATTACACAAGAATGTTTAGAGCAATATTAAACAGGTCCTGACGGCAACACTCAACAAGGCACCAACTATACGGCCATCTGCCTCCCATCACGAAAACTATCCAAGTTAGATGAACCAGACACGGGGGATACTGCTGGAGAAGCAGGGACGAGCTCATAAGTGATGTACTCCTATGGACCCCCACATATGGCCAAGCAAAAGCAGGACATACAGCAGCTATGTGAGGATACGGGATGTAGCCCTGAAGACCTGCCAGAAGCGATGAATGATAGGGAGAAGTGTCGAGAGAGGGTCAGGGATATCCGTGCTAGCGGCACGACATGATGATGTTGATGATGATACCTGCCATTGGTCTAATGAGTTGAGTGTTCGCCAATGGTCCAGGAGACCGGGATTCAATCCCAGGTTGAGTCATACCAAAGACTCAAAAAATGGTACTTGATGCTGCCTTGCTTAACACTCAGCATTATAAGGTAAGGATCAAGTGTAAAGTGGAGCAATCCAGGGAATGGAGTAGCGCCCTCCCCTACACTTCAGTGTGGTAGCTATTGAAAAGGGAGCCTTCGAGTCACCCTCAAGTAAGGTCACCAAATTTACTTACTTTTACTTATACCTGTTTTATGTTGAAAAACTCAAGGTTTTCCAAGATTTGAAATGGAATTTCTTCCCACTAACAGTTCATCAAATATTATGAGCAGCTCCTCTTTTTAATTTACCTTCCTTTTCGCAAAGACACATCTTCAAAGGACCCCCTCTATGTTCTTCATAGCTTGAAACCCGATAAGTCCCTCGGCAAAGTCTCAAATGATATACATATTTACCCAACCTTTCCACAACAGGCAAGACTTGACACAACATCAATTTTAAAGCCGGTGTGAATTCAATTTTCCTTCTAGACTGGTTGAATTGTGAATAATAGAGTTTGATAAGAATGCAAAGTAAAATGAAGATGATGACAGAAAAAATTATCCAAGATTATTAATTTTTGCCCAGTCGACAGGAGCTGAAGAATACGCTGACTGCGTCTCAGCTGAAAAGTAAGACTCCCCCAATGAGTGTCCTCGATATGACGCTAAACAATTTGATGGTGAAGTGCCAGTAATACAGGAGCTTTGGGGAATGAAGAGTACTCCTTTATAGCTCCCTGGTCCACTCTCTCCCGGAGTGGTAGTATCTGATAGATCAATGGATCAAATAGAACTGTTTGACTTTTAAATTGTGAATTTATGCTAAACTGAATTGTTGAACTAGAACTGCTTTGACATTTAACTGCGTAAGCAAAGACATGTACTTAAGCCAAACTGAATTGTTATAAATAGAACTGTCTGATCATTTAACATTATGAGAACAAATGGTTGTTTAAGTGAATTGTTGAAGTTCGATAGCAATGCTTGAAAACATTAAACTGTGTGCAAACAAAGAATTAATAGTAAATAGAATTATTCGTATTTGATAGAAATTAGTGAAACCATTTAAATGTGTGCAAAAAATGAGTCCAGATATGTTTAGAAATGTTATCTACAAAATGTGTTTAGAAATCATATTGTTAATACATGTATAAAAAAGATTTAGCATTAAATGACCTCTACTGGTTGATATGCCATAAAACAAAAAGACAAAACCAAGTTTATTTTCTCGTACATTGACAAAAATGAAGGATAGAAACTCTTGTCATCATCTATGCAGTCAATGGTGGGAGTCAATCGACAGTGATGTCCCTATTTTCTCATAGAAGACAAAATCTGCATGAAAGTTGAGCTCGATGCTATTACAGTGAAGGTAATTATCTAATGGGTGAGTAGAAACGCAAAGGAACACAAAGGCACACTTGCTTCAAACATAGGAATTTCTGTTGTTTTATTCCTTTCATTTAGTTAGTGAGTCAATGGAAACAGGCTGGACTTGAGCCAATTGAACCAATTCTTCCCGGGCTAGGATGTAGTCTACTCTCAACTCGTTAAGTATTCACAACAACATATTACAGTTCTCAATTGGGCCCCATACTTTCCTGTATAAAAACATATGAGAATGGAAAACAGACTCAATGTAGAGTGTGGATTCAGTGGTCTTTTTTTTAGAAGGAAGGAGCTTTTCGTGGATCTTTGGATGGTTCTTTTTCTCTTACTCCGCGCTACAGCTTACCACGCTCCTGTTCCAGTTACAAAAGAAGCTGATTTAAAAAGCCAGCTTCTTTTGTTGGAGTTCTCTAAACATGATTGCAGGTAAGTATCACTTTGATTTTGAAAAGAAGTTTCGATTTTGCAGAAGGTTTGAGTGTCTACAAAAAAACTTTATGATAGACAGTTATCAATTTATCTTTGGATTATTAAACAATCACAGTTGGTGTATTTTTCAAATGCATAGATACAAGAAAACTTTTACAGATGAAGTGATGAATAAGTAGTAAGGAAATGTCATAGACGTGCCAAATATTTTTCTTTGTTTATTGTTCACAGCTGTTTTCAACAAAGTTTCCACACTTTTAAAAACTTCTCATCGGTACAAAATAAGAGAAATTAATCAAATTCATTTTTATACAACCCTCATAGCAAAAAGAAAAAATGTTTTTTAAGGTGTTAATATCCATGAAATACCATAAAGAAACACAATAAATGTTTGATATTTTGTTCAAATCATACATGATAGACTACAAAGAAAAAATATATTTCATGAAATTGTTTCGCGAGTTATAGGACGGACGAGTAAAGTTAGGCCAAGCACGTTTGTTTGTCGTCTTTGATAGATCAAACACATCTTATTAAACTTAGCCAACCGGACAAGATGTTGAACTTTGTTTTACCGAAAGGTAAAAGAGTAAGAAGTAACATAAAGAAGACGGGAACTGTATGAGATAAATAAAGGAAAGACTTTATCATTGGTTGATGTACAGGAATTAGTTGATATCTCGTCTATCATTGCTGTTGCTGCTGGGATTCGATGTCTCTGCGAAATTGCTGCAACTGCTTTGTCACCGTTTGCGATCTCTTTGAAGTGGTTACTACCAGGATCCATTTACTTTTGACAGCTGGGTCAAATCAAACTTCCTACACACAAATAGACTTAATCGGCTAAAAATCGACATGTTTGAAAGTTATGTAACGGTTGTTTATTAACTGAAAAATATTTCATGACCCTTAATGTTTTCTCTGCTGAATTTCGATGCGTTGCGCTGATTGCGATTTCATATTTTTTTTACTATAAAGGCAATGGCTGTCGTTTTTGGTTGGGTTATAAAAAGAAGTCCCGACAGGTTACGACAAAGTAAAAAAACAATGAGCTTTAAACATACAACTTCGAATTAAAAGTTGCTTATATTTTTATAGCTAAAAAAAAAAAAAAAAAAAGAAATATCATACAGAGCTTTTAAACCTTTTGTACTGATGACTTAGGATGGACTTTGTACAAATGTTATCGTTTTTTATGTACCATAACTCCTACAAACAGGAAAATCTAAATAAAAGAAAAAAAACCCACGTGTGTCATAATTTTCAAAAATAACTTTTTATTATCTTGCAACAAAACCTAATGGATTTGAATATCAGCTATCCCTTTCTATTTAGAATCATTTCAGTAGTCAAAGAAGACAGCTATTGATACCCTTGGCTGAACCCAAATTTCTTTATGTTAACCAAGTTTTTTTTCTTCTAACGAATTCAGAAGTAACGTAAAAGCAAATAAGAAGGATACTAAAATCATTTAAGTGCATTTTACACATAGAATTAATACTCACACAAAACATATTTAGATCATTGCTTTTAACTAAAATAAAACCTGTCTGTTTTAACACTACTTCCTACTATTTTTTAATGTCGGCTTGTTTATTTATAATTCATCTCAATATTAACCTTTTTATCCCAGTACGCGGAAGATTCTTTAGCTTCTGTATAAAGCTACATTTTCTGACGAACTAATTGCTCATAATTCACTACAACCTCGTTACATATTCTTGAAATTGGTGGAAAAGATTAAAGAAGGGCATTTCTAGAGGACATTATTGAGACAATTGAACTTTTTGTTCAACACGAAGAATATTTTCAGTAATAAAAAGAAATGTATCGAAACTACATTAGGTCTGTACGATAAAATGAAACGAGGTTTCTTCTAAGCTGGAACTGTGTCCATTCTTCTAAACTGATACACTACAGGGAAAATAACAAAAGGCATATAGAAATGTTATATTCTCGTGTGCCGTATCAAAACGACACAATAATAAAGACGCACACAATGATAAAGACAGACGCAATGACCAAGACGCAGGAAGTCTTCTTTATAAAAAATATTTACCTCTCACTTTATTTGTAAGGGTACAAAGGGTTACTCAAAGTCTGCGTGTGAGAGGGAGCTGGAGACCGAACATAACTGAAATATTTTGACCCCAAAGTTATGGCTGTCAGCGTTGTGTCTTTCTCGTTCTCCAGGGCTGCTCAACCGGAGCCCTGGAGTCCACTCTGCTAGGTGCTGGCTTTCCTTACTACATTTCGTCCACCTCCCACTCCAACTCTACTCGCCTGAACTCCTTCTGTTCAATTCGTCGGCCTTATATTACCTTCAAACTCCCACGCGGTGATATGTACACGCCTCCACGCCTCCGCAGTTTCTTCCGATATCTGGCGATCGAGATGTGTCACTTCCGCTATCTTTGGAATGGCCTGTGTGATCGTCATCGAGCGGAAATAACTGTCATGCAGTTCAGAGGTCACTCTCTTCCGGTGCGTCAGTCTATGAGAGAATAATGGGATTTTTTTTTACCTCGTCCCATTTCATCAGCCAATTTCCGCCCACGCGATTTCCTCTCATAACTGCCATTAGAATGTGTCACTTCCTTCCGGTGCATCACCTTGAATGGCATTTTTGGCCGGGTTAAAAGGTCAAAACATAACAGAAAAATCCACATGGTTACGACATAAGAATGTTGCATGCTGTCTGAAACAAATCCTGGAAGCGTCATCGCACAAAACAGTAGCTGAACGTCCACTTACCTCCCTCTCACAAACCATCCAATTAAGACAAGCAAGACACGTGGTACATTGCTGGAGAAGATGGAACGAACACATAAGTGACGTTTTTTTTATATAGACTATGACACATAAACATGCCAGTGTTGGCTGACCAGCAATGACATGCATAAACCATCTCCGTGCTGGCACAAGAAGTAGCCTCGAGGACCTTCCGAAAGCAATGGATGATAGGGATGGGTCGCGAGAGAAAGAGTTCGGTAAGTTCGTGCTGTTAGCGCCACATGATGATGATATTGTAATTAGAAAGAACGGGACAACAGTAATAATTAAAGGCATCCTTCCCTAATATTCAGTTGTACATCATTTGGCAACACTGGCTGCCTCTAAACTGATGTAGTAGCTATTCTTCTTGTATTATCTGGTCGATTTCTTTCTTTTAAACGATTTGTCGTTATCGTCTTAATGTACCATAACTCCTACAAACTGGAAAGTTGTTTGAGATTTTGAAAAAATGTGCTCTTGTAGTATATTGAAGCGCAGGACAAACAACGAAAAATTCGTAGATATATAAAAATACAATTTATATTTTTATTCTTTGACGGCGACGATTGTGTGTAATAGAAATACAGTCAGAGAGAGAGAGAGTTCGCACATATCTTTCTTCTGTGGCAGGGACCCTTATTGTCAAATAGTGCAACGGCCGGAGAACACACACGGGGAGCTGACAGGTCTGCTTGAGTGACCAGCGGTTCTCTCCCTTCACTTGAGAGACCAGCAGACCTCTCCCCATCGTTTGAGCGACCACTGGATCTCCACCTTCAGTCCCACATTACAGACCTTATATTGTCTCTCAAGTCCCATGCAAAAATATGAACATCCTCTTCGCCTCATGTATTCTTTTTTGTTCATGGCTGGTTATCGGAACTTACATTCTTCCGTTTTTTTTCCGGTAATTTGCTGACCATAATTTGCGAAGAGAAATATCTATCATTCTATCCATAGGCAATAAATTATATTCTTTGCCATCCTCCTTTATCTTCTCTTTCCTGTGATCCACTTTGTTGCTGTTATCTTGCGACCGCATTGAATCTGCTAAGTTCATCGTCGCCATCTAAGCTAGTATATTACACTCTCTTTTATGGTCTGTTTACGTGCAGAGATTGCAATTAGCAGTTATTGCATATTGTAGTTAAATGTTATCGTATAATGTTGTTGGTTATTATTGTATTTTGTAGTTAGTCGTGATTTCGTTGATGCTGGTTTGTGATCGTTCGACATCTCTTTGAAGGCTGCTGATATATAGTACCCGACACTTACTGAACGTCGCACAATGGTTTCTGATAAGACGTAACATATTTTGACATTTTTTTTCTCACGCATTCATTCCGGAAGTGGGTCCGTGGAGCCAATTGAAATTTTGGTCCTTCTTTCGTGGCTGTCAAAGTGAACACTTCCGGTTGGGTTATTAAAAGGGGATCCGACAGGTTACGACACATTCTCGTTTCTTAAGATTTTTTGTTTTGCACTCGATCCTATCGCATACGTATAATTTTTAAACAGATCTATTCGACTCATAGATGGGTCCCTAAGATACTACCGATCTGAATAGGAGTGAACATGGGAGAAATGGCAATAAAATGGCACACCCTACCTTTCACATATCGAGAAGTAGAGCCCCACAATAGGTTTAGTGTCATACTCAGCATACCCTCTTTTTTGTTGGGTGTATAATATCACTGCAAGCGATACAATCAGTATCGGGAACCACTACAGATAGTCGTGTTAACCGTAACAATAAAACTTAGATTATTTAGACACAGATACTATCATCAGTACAGCAAAAAAGTTGGGTGTCAAGTGTGGTAGTAATTTTTATGAGCATTGCTGAAATCTTTAGCCAATAACGATAACGATATAGTCTGCCGGATAAAGTCTAAAACGAGGTCATACTCGAAATTAATTCCCGATAAAACAAATTTGGTAAGTATCGAAAGATTATCTTACGTCTGTTAACTTATCAAATTAATCCCTTCATGAGTCTTGAGACAAACTGTTCATAGCTCAAAGTCTAAAGGCGATGTTTACCAGAATGTTCCGAAAAATGAGTAAAAGTGAAACGGGTCTATCGAACTAAAATCATTATAACTACATATATTTGATTACTTTGCTCCTTATATTGGCACCATTTAAACTTATTAAAGTCAACAGACTATTTACATCACGAAATTTTGTTTATGTAATCATTTTTATAATTAATATCAATACTTTCTGCTATGCTTGTTCTTTGAAACTAGAATTTTTACCATATGAAAAAAATAGTGATTTATAGCAAAAAGTCTGCTCTCTCCAATGTTGTTATTGTGCTCCCTGTATGTTTTAGTTTCCGTGGAAATCATCAAAAGGAGGCATTACTTTTGGAGTATCTTTTATTAATAGAGACCAGTTTCAGAATCCTGTCATTAGCTGAGAATGTTTAAGACTGGTTACATTTCAAGATGATAAGGCTCATGTATGCCAAAGGATTGGCATTTTTTTTCTTGAAAATGTTATTAAGTAGAAAAATAATTCTGTAAAAGTTAATGAATTTTAATGAATAATGTTATGACATCAAAATATTTTTAATTTGAAAGTTAATGAATAATGAGAGTATAAGTGTTTGGGGATTAAAATATGGTGGTTTTTGTTAGGATTATTTTTTGTCATTTGCAGGTAAGAGTTTGTAGATATAATACAAATCTTCCTTAATTTCTAGTATAAAAATTTATTTCTAAGAAAAAAATCAAGCCAACCACGTACTGCACTTGATTTGGCCAGATTGGAGGAGGGAGACGTGATCCCAGACAGTATGTTACCAAAAACCTACCTCCTCTTTTTGCCGAGAACTACTATTAGGACCCTCAGTACGAATTTGAGAACTAAACTGAAGGCACGAAATCTTAAGCTAGCAGAAAGGTTTCGTCACTCTTTTCTTGAATAGCCGATAAATATTTTAAACAGGCAAGAAGCTTCCCAAGAAATCAAAGTAAAATTAAACGAAAGTCAATTTCTGAAATTCTACCAAGTTAAACTACTGAAAGAAAATTCACCCAAGAATTCAGCAGAAAAGAACTTTAAAGAAGACTCGAAATTAAATGAACTCTGAAACATTTCGATAAAACTAAAAGGAAAAGAAAAATACTCAAATTCAAAGAACTTTGTTTCCTGGACACTCTCTTAGATAAGTTCCAGCAAATTGCACTAAAATTTGCAACACTTTATCTTTTCTATCCCTTTCTGTCTTGTTTCTTTTGTGTAAACTTTATTGTCTGGGTTATCTTTTCGAAACAGTATCCGAAATAGAAAGCCGCAGAACTTACTGTTTGAACTTACCGTTTGAACTTACCGTTTAATATTGGACACTAAAACCCCCTAAAAATATTACCCAGTTAAATTCTAAACTTGGCTTTTGTGTCATTTCCTTCATATCATATTTTATTCTCTTTCTTTCTCTAAAATTCCTTCATAATAAATTTTATCCTTAAAATTTCTTTTACTAGAATTGCTTTAGTGTTTCAAAATTTTTGTTCAATCTTTTCTGCTGTTACGAATTTAGCGTGCCTGTAAAAGCCATGATCAGTTAAGTGTAAATATCGTTCCAGTGGAAGTTTATAACGATTCAAACATTATATATATATATATATATATATATATTGACAACTACTTCTTTACAGAAGAAGCCATCTCTTCAGTCCTGTAAAAAGCAACCGTGGGAACGTATATGATTCATCTGGACAAATCCACTCTTGCAAGAGTTGACACATTTATCACAAAGCAAAAGAACTGTCTTCGATGTTGACATTAACCTTGAGCTCTCTCATGTGGCTTCTCAGACTTGATGCAGACCCACATACTTTGTCAAAAAATGTATACGAATTACCAGTTGGCTGAGGGAGGACCAGTGTAAAATCAACCTGCGATTGTTTGCTGTCATGAGATTTCATATGACTAGTAAATGCCTCTTTGGATAAACAGACCCTATAGCAAATATTACAGACATGTTCAGGTTAAAAAGTGTCCGGAACTGAGATCATGTCTTGTTTCCAAAGTGCTCATTTCAAGCTCGGGTGTCCGATTCTCTGCACTTTTAATGCTTCGTGCTGTGGAATTGATGGATAAAAGATCAAAGATATTGAACGGATGTAGACACAAAAATAAAAGGCTGCTTAATCGTTAATGGTCTATTTATTTGCTTTGTTCCCTCCTTTATGCTAATTCTACTTTGTTCTTGTATTTATTCATTGGTTTTCCCAAGTCTTTCAAGCAGATTTTCCCCTGACGATACTATCAGTGAAACTCGAATAGTAAGCTTCTGCTTTCTGGTTTAATTTCTTTATTTAATGGCATATCAATCGAGAAAAACAGCGGTGGTACTATTTAACCCATAGCTGCAGGGATACGGGTGTTCAATACCTTTCCTAAGGTTATTTGTCCGAAAGTGAATACAGTAGAGCGACTGGAGTTTGAACTCATTAACATCGAGTACTTAAGCCACCACGCAATGGGGAATCCTGAGTTCTGTTTTTATTCGCATATAAATAAAAACTTCATCATCAGAGACACTTTAAATATGATCTCGGTGTTGTATGTTCAATTTTTTTTCGGGACGTTGTAAACATGGTACTATTTACCAACCCCTCCGCTCGGGCAGGATATGACACAAGGTCAATTTTTAAGCGGAGTTTAACAGGTTTTGAATTCAGAGTTTTCCTTCTCCTAGACTAGTTGCCTAACCAAGGCTGAAGAACCTAGTCCGTCCTACTATTTAACCATAGCTGGAGGGAGAATAAGGGGGTTCATACCTTTCCCAAGGGTATTTGCCCGAAAGTGAACGTAATAGCGCGACTGGAGTACGAACTCGCGTACTACGATTCCGCAGTTCATCGCTTTAACCATTACACCACGAGGACACCCCTTTTTTTTCCCTCAGTTCGGGCAGGATATGACACAAGGTCAATTTTTAAGCAGAGCTTAACAGGTTTGAATTCAGAGTTTTCCTTCTCCTAGACTAGTTGCCTCACCAAGGCTGAAGAACATGGTACCACGTGGTGTGTTAGAACGCTATGTTGGGTGTTATAACCAAGGTGCTATGTGGGGCGTTTAAACGACATGCGGAAGAGACGTGACTTCAGTTGTCTTAATTTCATTTTTTTAAATTCAAATATGTATATAAAGAATGTGGCTCTTAATTAATGATATATTCAGTATTTAATTCCAACCTATTGATAATCTGAGGGTGTCACTTCGTTATCAATAAAGCCTCCTTAATTTTGAGATTACCAACATCACATACTATTGCTTGTATTTTAATGGAAAATTATTATTATTATTATTGCACTTAATCAAATGTTTATGGAATGAGGATGCACGTGTGTTGAGGTATTCTATTATTCTGATATGGAGTGGTCTGATCGTTTTACCTATATAAAAATTACGGCATTTTAAGCAAATTAAACGATAAATAGTGTAGGTTTGTGGCATATATTTGGATCTCTTATTAGGTAGTTGGATTGAGTGCATATTGTGACAGTATTGTTATTTTTCTTCGTTAGGTATTGGTGTAGTGAGGGTCCGGAGTGAAACAGTTGTATATTTTGCTCTTCCTTGTAAATAGCCTTGCGTATTTCTTTGGTGATAATTTTACAGAAATGTGGTAGTTTCAGGAAACCGGTGTTAGTGGGTCTATGTACTTTCCGTGATTCATTATTTTAATGTCATGTGATTGATATTGGATAATCATTGTTTCTGAGGGTGTTTATAAAGTGTGTGGTGTGTGTAATTTTTGTCTTTTTCTTCGCTGCATCGATTGTGAATCCGTTTAATTTAATTTCAAATGTAATTCGATTTGGCACTGAGTGGAAGTGCTCATTTGAAATGCACATAGAGGTTTTTAATGGTAGGTTTTCCATAGAACCTAGCGTAGATTTTACCAGTTGAAGAAATTTTGATTCTAAAATCTAGGAATGATGGGGACCCAGTGATATCTGAATGTTCTATCTCAAACTAGATATGTCTATCTATGTTTTGAAAATTCTCATATATGGCGGTGGCTTCTCCGCTGGATGATGTCAACATGAACATGAATATTTTGTCAATAAATCTTGTGAAGAATATGTATGATGGGCAGATGGATTGTAAGTGTAGTAAGTATTGTCTACTATGATAGATAATAGCTGGTGTATATCTGTTGCAGTTAGTTTGTGACAATATAAGTTCTTGGAGATTATATGTTCTGATATGAGATCGATTGCTGGGTGTATAACGGAAATACCTACAGACAAATAATAGGACTACCCATGAGATCCAGTATATCTGGCATTCAAGCCATTTCATATATAGACCAATTAGAATGTCGAGCGCTATCCCTCTGCCCATCATGCATATTCGTCAAAAGATAGACATATCCAATAATTAACCAAACCGGAACAGTGTAATATTACGGACGGGCGCTGTCGTTGAGAACGCGTGAGCACATCAGCTGTCATCAATCATAGAAAAATGTCACGAACCTAGCGCGTGCAGACAGAATGACCAGTAGAGTTCAGGCGTGATTTTGATATAATCACGCACGAACTTTCACGTGCTACACTATTGTTTTCACTAGTGTCACCGAGCCTTCTGGAACCTTTGAATTGATCAATCAAATCTCTATATAAGAAATCAAGTGACGAGATTTTGTGAAGTTCAAGGCAGGTTTCTAAACAGGTTCAACAGAGGTCCAGGACACCCCGACCCATGCCATACCCATCCTGTCAACAATACGACTGATATGAAATTATCAACAAGCCCCCTATAACGACGCTGCCGTCAACCTAAGAAGGAGAAGGAGGAAGAAGGTTATCGAACAAACTTTTTTAACGCTGTAGTCCCCATGAATAAAAGCGACAACTATTTTCTTCCTTAAATTTCGAATTTTGAGTGTTTCTTTCCTGCGCGCTCCTTTCTTTCAGACACAACGTATTTTGGTCCTATGTTACAACAGACGACTACCAACAATCTACTAACCAATGAAACAATAACAACCAAACCCTTATTCACTTCCATAATGGTGACTCCAAGACCTGTATAGCAACAAATTCGAAGTAATGACTTCAAAGAAAAGTAGAAAAGATTTAAAGAGAACCGCTGCTATTAAGGAGAAAATGGTAGAAGAAAATACCAACTCTACTACACCAGCCAGAACATTTTTCTCCCATTATCATGAGTCAAATAGCCTGGCTGCGAAAAAAAAATGTGAGTGACTTGATTTGTTTTTCTTTTATCTGTTGTTGTTATATCCATACACGTACACAAAATATTTTCAACAAGTGGCCACTAATAGCACTAATAGCAAACCAGAACGGCTGGTTTGCTATTTGTGAGGCACATTTCGAACCGAGTTAGGACATATTAAGAATGATAATACAAAATTCTTTCACGTCTTATCACTCTTGCCTCCAAAAGTATTATCCAGTCTACCGTCAACCATCTTAGCCGCGAAGGAATATGAAGGACTGAAAGACGCTGTGATGATTAGGCATGAAAGAACGAAGCCTGAAATGTTTAAAAAAATTGATGACCAAAGTACAAATTGAACAAGTCCTGGCGGCAACACCCAACAAGGCACCAACTATACGGCCGACTGCCTCCCATCACGAAAACTATCGAAGTTAGACGAATCAGACATGCAGGACACTGCTGGAGAAGCAGGGACGAGCTCATAAGTGATGTACTCCTACGGACCACACATATGGCTGAGCAAAAGCAGGACGACCAGCTCGAACATACATTCAGCAGCTATGTGAGGATACGGGATGTAGCTCTGAAGACCTGCCAGAGGCGATGAACGATTGGGAGAAGTGGCGGGAGAGGCTCAGGGATATCCATGCTAGCGGTACGACATGATGATGATAATGTCAACAGCATGCGAGGACGATGTGGGAGACGAACTTGCTCGTCATAAATTCATCCAGGTACTAACCCTAGTAATTGCTGCAGTAAAGAATGCTTCCCTATTGGAATTGGACATATAGGCCGATGAAATAGTGCCATTTTTAAAACCCAGAATGATACAAAACACCATCAGACCAAGTATGAGCAAACACACCAGACCCACTGTCTCCACCGGTGCCATGCCGATTTCAACATTTAACACTAGACTCCTCCATGAAAACCAGAAGCCTCGGATATATCATGGACACCTATACTGGCCTCAACGGTCCCAAACTTGTAAACTGTAATGCATGTGGCTAAATAAATCCGGCTGTATAGTAATGCCTTCCAGGAGACCATCTTCACCAACTAGACGTGAGTCGGGAAATGGATTATCCGAATTGGATTAGCAACCGACAATTCGCAACTGTTTGATGTTGCTACTAAAATTGGCCCAAGTAAGGTAGATTTTGTGATAGCCACGGGTGCCTCGATAACAATCCTACCAAAGAGAATGGCATTCTGTTTAACCCTAAGTACTACTCCAGTAAAATTATCTGCAGCGAATGGGAAAGACATAGAATGCTTCGGCGAAACAGTAGTAGACTTTGGGATTCCGGGCCTACGCCGTCCATACACATAGACCGTAGTAGTTGCAGATACCGTGAACCCTCTTTCGGTGCAGAATTTCTGCACCACTTCGGCCTCATCTTGGACTGTAGTATTAGCAGACTCATGGAAGAGACAACTCGCCGATACACACAAGGAGGATGAGGCACTAGACAGATTCAGAGTATAACTGTAAACAAACACAATACCCTCCCAGAAGTGCAGTCTCTCCGCCGAGAATTCCCCAAAATTACCAGACCACGTACGGAGCAACTGCTAGTATTTAACACGAAAGTGACACACGTCATAGATACAGGAGAGAGCGCCTCTACCTATGCCAAGGTCCGACAACAGTCAGACGTCAACTATAAATCCGCTAAACAGGAGTTCACAACACTCTTACGAGCTGGAATATCAGACCGTCTAAGTCCTCCTAGCCTTCATCAATACATCTAGTTGCGAAGTCAACCCCTGGAAAATGGCGTGTATGTGGAGACTTTAGACACCTTAACCAACTAACAAAACCTGGCAGATACCTATCATCAGATTCACATGAATAAGGCAGACATCGCGGTGATTACACCATTTAGTCTCTTCGAATACTTATTGGTCTACGGAATTCCAGAGATTTATGGACAATATATTTATGGACTTGAATTGCGTTTTCGTGTATATTGAAGATATACTTGTTTTCTCCGAATCCGATGAACAATATTATAAAGATCTCAAGAATGTACTTTCGATTCTTGAGAAAAACAATCATCAAATCTCAATCGATAAATGCCACCTCTTCAAAAATACCATCAACTTTTTTGGCTAATGAAAGCACTGGAGGATTGAATCCAACGACAGTGAGTCGAAGACATTAAAACTTTTCCAAAAATCAGAGATACCAAATCCCTGCGTCGATTTCTAGGTATGATAGATTTTTACAGAAAACTCATCCCACGAGCTGCAGGTGTGTTACTGCCTGTAAAAGAAGCCATCAAACTCAATCTAGTACCTAAAACACTGGACTTTAACGCAGTTGAAAGGCAAGCAATTGTGAATATTAAAGACATTCTTGCCCAAGTATCTGCTTTGACATCATATTTACCAACCCCTCCGCTCAAGCAGGATATGACACAAGGTCAATTTTTTAAGCGGAATTTAACAGGTTTGAATTCAGAGTTTTCCTTCTCCTAGACTAGTTGCCTCAACAAGGCTGAAGAACCTAGTCTGTTCTACTATTTACCCATAGCTAGAGGGAGAATAATTGGATTCATACCTTTCCCAAGGGTATTAGTGCTAAGTGAAATGCAATCAGTCTCGTCCAGGATTTGAACTCGTATCGCCGTGTCCGTTTCCTACGACGATAACCATTACACCAGGGGCACCTCCACATATCTGCTTTGATATACCCTGATCCAGACGCCACGCAATACCATCTTGTTACTGGTGGCTATAACTATGCGGTAGGTGCGGCACTGCATCAGATAATAAATGGTGATCCAGTTACCATTGGATTCTATTAAAAAATCATCTGAAAATCAGAGAAAATACCCCCATCTTTGATAGAGAACTCTTAGCGGTTTAACATTTCAATCCAGATTGAAGGCAAACATGTCATCTTGTTTTCTAATCACAAACCCCTTTCCCTTGCATAAAAAGACACTAATGAAGTCGGATAAGGAACAAAAATACTCATCAATTATGACAGAATATGTCACAGATGCTCTCGATATTAGAGGAGAAGAAAAAATTGTTGCTGATTGTTTGTCTCACATGTTCGGTAAACATAGACTTATATAAGTGATTCACAAAAAGGGGATGAAGGGATCAACACGTACAGAAGTCAACTTAAACCCCATAAGATGCAAGGGCCATCTATTTGGTGCGACCCATCGGCATCCACTCCCAGACCATACGTACCCAAACCACTACGCAGGAGGATCTTTGGTATGTTTCACGATATCTTTCATTCAGGACCTAGACCTACAGTAGAATTGATAAAAGTTTGGTACTTCTGGCCAGACATGGAGAGAAATATACGATCTTGGGTCAAGGGTTGTCTCCGATGCAAACAGCGTAAGATCTCCTGACACACAAGAACAGAAACTACACCATTCTCTCTACCATCTGGAAGATTTGAAACTGCGCATATAGACATCATTAGTCCGCTACTACCCACCACTACTTATGATGGTGTATACACATCCCTAGCGAGATACGTACTAACACGCATTGACAGAGCAACAATATGGGTAGTGTTATATACTCACATAATAAATGTGCTTATACACACATATACACGTTCATGCAGGATACATATATATGCAGGATACATATATATGCAGGATACATACTGACGCAATAAATAAGGACGCAGTAATAAACGACGGAGGAAGGCTTCTTTAACAATATTTACCTCTCACTTTATTGCAAGGATTCGAAAGGGTTGTTCAAGGTTTGCATGTGAGAGGGAGTTGGAGACCGAACATAACTGAAATATTTTGACCCCACTGTTATGACCGACACGTTGTGTCTTTCTTGTTCTCTTGATGCTCAACCGGAGGCCTAGGGCCCACTGCTGGATGCTGGCTTTCTTTATTTCATCTTATCAGCATCTTCTCTGGACCCCAAACTCCATCGGGGTATCCAAAGGCGCCCTCAGTCGGGTGTGGCTTTCCCTACCACAGCTTCTCTCCAACTCTCTGGAACTCTACTGGCAACTACTCTGGCTCGTCGAACTCAACTGAATTATATAATCGTTCGACGCCCTCTCGATCTTTGAAATCGTCATCAAGCGGAAATAACTGTCATGCAGTTCAGAGGTCACTCTCTTCCGGTGCATCACTCTGTAGTGTACCAAGGGAATTTTTTTTGCTCGTCCCATTTCATCAGCCAATTTTCGCCCACGCGATTTCCTCTCATAACTGTCATTAGAATGTATTACTTCCTTCCGGTGCATCACCTTGAATGGCATTTTTGGCCGGGTCAAAAGGTCAAAACATAACAGTAGAAGCCACCCCCTTACAAGACAACTTTGATACCACCATCGCATTAGCATTCTTAAAAATATGGGTCTCGCGCTTTGGAGTCCCATTACACCTCGTCACAGATAGAGGAATCTAATTTGAAAGTGAACTGTTTCGAGATCTGTTTGCTATAATAGGGTTCACACCACAGCATATCACCCTCAGATCAATGGAATGATTGATAGGCTACACCCCACTATGAAAACAGCAATCATGATCCTATTTACCAACCCCTCCCCTAGGGCAGGATATGACACAAGGTCAATTTTTTAAGCGGAGTTTAACAGGTTTGAATTCAGAGTTTTCCTTCTCCTAGACTAGTCGCCTCACCAAGGCTGAAGAACCTAGTCTGTCCTACTATTTACCCATAGCTGGAGGGAGAATATTTGGATTCATACCTTTCGCAAGGGTATTAGTGCTATGTGAAATGCAATCAGGCTTGTCCAGGATTTGAACTCGTGTCGTCGTGTCCACATCCTGCGACGATAACCATTACACCACGGGCACCAATCATGATAAAGCATTGATGGTTGGATGCATTATCAATGATATTGCTTGGTGTAAAGAATATACTTAATGAGCAAGGTTTCTTCCCAGGTCTTGCCGTTACGGGGATCGAATTATTTCTTCTGAAGCCAATTATTGATCAGGAATATCCCAACCCGACCAAAGATGACATAAAAAATTGCCTTGGAGATGCAAGAGCTTGACGTAATCCTCCTTTCAGAAGGACAGCTGCACAGAACTCGAAAATCCTTCGTACCCAAAGAGCTGACAACAACAAGGCACGTATGGCTGCGAATTGACAGAAAAAGAAAACCTTTGGAATTTCCATATTCAGAGCCATGCAAAGTTGTAAAGAAAGAAGAAATATATTTTATCATTAAGACATCGGTTAGTGACGAGCAATTGGATTGAAAGATTGAAACCAACAATATTCACCCATGCCCAGGAGAGAAATAAAAACTTTGCTAGAAGCCCAACTAATAGACAATACAGAAAATATACCATCTCCAACACTTGAAACACAACAAGATATACCACGGGAACCAATTGTCACTCGCTCAAGCAGACGTATTCATTTTAGAAGACACAACGAATACGATAAATAAAAATGTACATACATATAATATGTATAGAAAAGGATAACAAACACACGCACGCACGCACATGCACACGCACACATACACACACACGCGCGTGCCTTATAAGAGACTTTATCTCCCGTTAATGCATCCTGGCTGTAACTCTGGTACTCTGGATGGAATATATTGTGGGATTGAATAAGAATAAATAAATAAATAAATAAAAGAACAATTTCTCTGGACGCCTCTGACAAGAAGCGTGATCCGCACACGCCCAAGAAAAAGACGGACGACCTGGCTTTAAAAAATAAAAAGAAACGCTCAGCGTTTAATGACGCTTTTTCTCTTTACACCTTCATACTGGACTGGCATTTTTTCCTGGATTGGGAAGTTCCCTGTCCTCGACCATTAGAATAAAGGTTAAATTAAAAGTATCCTTGTCTTTGCCTTTTTCCATCTTAAGTTTTTTACAGCTCCGGTCAACCATATAAGAACAAGTTAATGGGGTGATAAGAGAAACTAACGAGTCAGATCACAGAAATTACAAAGTCATCCCATAAAACCCAATAATTAACCAAACCGGAACAGATGACTACCAACAACCTACTTAACCCATGAAATAATAACACCCAAACCCTTATTCACCCCATAGACCCCTCCACATCAAAATTAAAGAACACCTCAACACACGTGCATCCTCATTCCATAAACATCTAATTAAATCCATAAATGATAATAATTTTTCCATTGAAATAGAAGCAATAGTACGTAATGTTGGTAATCTCAATATTAAGAAGGCTTTATTAATAGCTAAGTTATACCTGCAGATTAACAATAGCTTAGAATTAAATGCTGAATATATCATTAACTAACATGCACATTCTTTAAATACATATTTGAATTAAAAAAAAAATTAATAAATGATATTGATTAAGAAAGCTGAAGTCACGTCTCTTCTGTATAGCGTTTAAATGTCCCACGTGGCACCTTGGTTACAATATCCAATATAGCGTTCTAACACCCCTCGTGAGACAATGTTTACAACGTCTCATTAAAATTTGAATATACAACACCGAGTTCATATTAAAAAAAAGTCGCTGGTGATGAAGTTTTTACTTTGAAATTGATTAGACCCGAATAATTATTTTGCATTGCAATTTCCCTCTAAACAAATACAATGCAATAAAATAATTTTTTTTTCAATGCTTCGAGCAAATTATAAGATACATATATATATATATATATATATATATATATATATATAGTTTGTTGTATTTATTCATTTTGTGTTCAAATAATGAATGCTCCATTCATAGAGCTTATTTATGTGAGGATAGTGTATTTTTGTTTATACGATTATCCTGATGATCGCATAGGAAAGAAATTGACAATTTCTAAGCGCCAGTGACTCTGTCTCAATCTCTCTCTGTCTCTGTCTATGTCTGTCTGTCTGTCTCTCTCTCTCTGTGTATATATGTATATAGGCCTCCTTCTGTGTATATTTTACAAGTGAAACATATTACGTGTACGTATTTTGTAGGTTTTTCTTTTACAATGCAGGTGTTATTTTTCTGATATTGTACATTTTTGTCTTCTGTATTTTCTTAAATGATAATTTCGTTAGTGGTTATTTTGTCAGCTAAAAATGGTCATGCAAAATGAACAAGTGCATTAAGTTTAAAAGCAGATAGTACAGAACGTTGTTTTGTAACTTCTCTATCAAAGTTACACAACATATTTTTATGTAGTTTCATTTATGGCCAATAACAAAAACATAGCTCATATTAAGCTAATAATAATTCAGTCAACAACTCCTGTAACTTTATTTTTAAAACTTGCCAAGAATAACCCTTTCTATTCCAGTTGAGATAACTTGTGGTGATATGACTGTTTATTCGGCCAGCTGCTCGTATATGGTGTGTTAAGATTCCTCAGTCCAAATCACAGGTTAGATAAGGCACTGAATACGGAAAAAGAGAGAAGTAATTTCCCTTACACGTACATACACGAATCATTGAAACTGATATACTCGCATACATACCCATCCGCGCGAGCACGTATGTGCATGTAAGTGTATAAGTATATTTGGAACAGTTCCCAAAGGCTTGGAAAGAGAATGGAAGAATTAGAAATCTGAGGAAGGGTCAAGATCATACAGACCAAAGCATTGTTAAGGTCGGCAAGAAGAGTGTCTTGGAAACCTGAGGAGACTTGCTGTCACTCAGACTTCCCTGAGATACAGCAAGCTTAAACTGGTATGAAAAACACACAAGGTGTATAACTACTACTACTACTACTACTACTACTACTACTACTACTACTACTACTACTAAAACAATAGTAATGATAATAATGATAATTTTGTCATCTCATTGATTTTTCTTTTCCAGCTAAACACACAATGAAAAAGAAAAAGAAAACACACGAATACTTGGATCTTGCTAAAGAGCTGAAGTAGATAGTGATACCAGTCGTAGTTGGTGCCAGTGGATTGGTCAACAAAAACATTGAAAAGAGTTTGGAGGATTTAGAGACCAGAGAAAGACTCGAGATCATCCAGACCATAGCACTGCTTAAATAAGTAAGAATACTTACAAGAGCCCAGGAGATCTGAGGAGACTTGCTGTCTCTCAGACTTTAAGGAAAGACCACCAATTAAACTGATGTGAAAATCTCTCAATAATAATAATAATAATAATAAAAAGCAAAGAAAGACAAATCATTCCGGCCAGTAACACTAACATCAACACAGAGACAAACAATAAAACAACAAAATCTCGGCAACAAAGTAGGAAGAGAGACAACTTTATGGATAATTCAAACGACAAACAGAAGAGACTGCGCACAAGATGACCTTGACATGGCTAAGCAGAAGAAGCCCGAAGAGAAAACTGAATCTACTTAATTGCAGAGTACTATAGCCACAATTAACGCCATGTGCGAAATAGACATATAATGTTCATAACGATAGAACATATAAAGAACATAGGAATCTCGAAATTCGAAAGCACATAACGACTTCTTGTCCAGGTACGAAACCTTTTTATTAACTTTGAATTAAAGGTTTCGACATAAGGAGGGGAGACACAATCTCGCTATGCCGTCTTATTCATTTGGCCCCTATCTCGTACGGCACCCACGGCGCGCAAATTCGTCTCGCCTCAGCGAGCCCCAAAAGTCGAACCTCCTCGTTTGGCGTCTAGTTTTCAACTCCCTAACTCCATAAGCAGGAGAGGTATCAATTTCTTATAGGCTTTATGCTGCCCTGTTAGGATCTTTCTTGATTTTAGAAAAACGTTTTCAAATGATCTTTTTGTTCGCACACACACACACACACACACACACACACACACACACACACACACACGTGAGTATATATACATATATATATAACAGTTGCCCAGTCGGCTGGGGCTGTAGAATACACTGACTGCACCTCTGCAAAGGGGTAAGACAACCCCCAACGAGTGTCCTGCATATGACCCTAAACAATCAGATGGTGAGGCTCCTATAAAGTTGGAGCTTTGGGGAATGTGGAGCACTTCCTTCTTTTCCATCGCTCTCAGGTTCACTCTGGTCCGGAGTAGTAGCCACTGATAGGGCCCTATCTATGGGTTAAATAGAACTAAACTGTGAACTTATGCTAAATTGAATTGTCTTAATTAGAACTGTTTGACTAAACTGAACAGCTTGAAATCGAAAATTGTAAACAATAAAACAGTGTACTTACATTTAAACTGCGTACTTATGTCAAACGGAATTGTTTGAAATGGCACATTTTAGCATACTAAAATGAATTGTTTGAAATAAACTGTTTTCGACGTTGAAACTGTACTTACGCTAAACTGAATTGTTTGATATTGAACCATTTTGACATTTAACTGTGTGTAAACAAAATCTCTACATATACAAAACTGAATTGTTTGAATTAGAACTGTTTGATTAAACTAAATAGCTTGAAATAGAAATGATTTGACAATTAAATTGTGTATTTACGTTAAACAGAATTGTTTGAAATAGAACTGATTATTTGAATAAAAATGGATTTTGTATTAAATACCTACAATGGTTGATATGCCATAAAACCCAAACAACCAACCGACCAATCAAAATCACCAACATCTTGACAGATCATGGTCCTCTTTAACATACAAATCAAACATTCTGAATAATAATTAATTCAGCTTGTGAAAAATGTGCAAGATGTAAAAGATGATTAGGTAATACGACATCTGTATGTCGTTTGATTATAGTGACATACGCTTGTACGACACATAGCACTCTCACACGGTCTACATAGCGAAAACCCACTGTTAAGCATAGCAAGTCTTCTGACGTCTATGTAAACTGCAGGTCTCATTTCAGCGTACCTTATTTTTACTCTTTTCCTGTTAAAGTCAGCTGCGTCTTCATAAGTGAGCTTCCTTCACTAGTTTTGATTTTTGAGTTAACTTTCAATTGAAAAGTTGTCTTTATCACGACTCTGTTATTAGAGTGAATCAATTTTAAAAACGTTACTGCTGAATTATCTATGTAGCTCTCTAGTTATCTAGCTTTGTTTATATATATATATATATATATATATATATATATATATATATATATATAATGCAACAGTAAAATTGTTTCCTTTAAGAATGCAAGAAGTTTTAACAATACTATTTCAAAATAGTTGGAAAGTATTTCTGAAGTTCAAGTAATATTATTGCCATCAAATATTAAACTTATTTATTCACTGAATGTAAGAGTGAAAATAATTATGAGTTCACTTGGAACCATGCAGATTAAAATCTCTGGTAATATGTTGAGCAAATATCTTCTTAATAAAATTACCCTGTCTTTAAGAAGTTTGATTTGGTAGCGTAAATCATGCGATTTGCCAGAAAAAGATGATCACTTGAGATAATTATACGAGATAAAATTATTCTCTGATTTGATAATAAATTGGAGGCGTTCTTTGAATATCATTAGCAATGATATTGGAAATGCTTTTGGATTAAAATCGTATCTTTAGAAAGCCCTTTAATAATAAATTGTAAGCTATCTTTAAATATTAATATCGACTAGCTAAAGTACTTGTCTATCCTGGGTAAGACACAAAGTCTTTGATTGCAGACTTGATATGATTATCAAATACCCCGTATTCATTCTATTTCTGTTCTTTTTTTTTTATAGTAATGTCCGTCTTTTCCTTTCTCGCCTCTATCTTTCCTTCCTTTCAAACCCTGCCTGCTTGTGTTGTAGAACACGACGACTATATCTTTACTTCGAGATAAGAGCCCCCAATAAACGAATGATATTAGTATGACACTAAATTACAGTTGATGATGAGTCTCTAATCTTGGAGTTTTAGGGAATGTAGAATACTTATTACCATGGTCCACTCTACCCTGGAGTGGTTATACCTGTTAGGATCCCAAATATGAGTCAAATAGAACTGATTAACCATTCGACTGTGTGCAAACAAATGACTGATATTAAATTTAATTGCTAACGTTATATAGCAATACTTGAAACCAAACAAGCTCTGACTTGTTGAAAATATCAAAAAACTATTCGTTCCCAAATCATATATATTTAATACATGTATGTACAAACAGGATTTAATGTTAAGTAACCTACAATGGTTGATATGCCATAAAACCCAACCAACCAATCTTCCTTTTTCACACAATCTTCTTTTCTTTTCTCACTCTGTCTTACTATCGTTGGGAGTCCACGTGATGGAATTTGAAGTAGGGGAGTTCGAACTCCAATTGTGCTATTACGTTCCCTTTCGAACTATTACCCACAGGAAATGTATTTAACCCAGTTATCATGTCCAGTCGGCTGGGGCTGTAGAATACACCAACTGCTTCTCTGCAGAGGGGTAAGACCCCCACCCAACGAGTGTCCTGGATATGACACTAAACAATCTGATGGTGAGGTTCCAGCAATGCTGGAGCTTTGGGGAATGCGGAGTACCCCTTCATTACCATCGCTCCCAGGTCCACTCTGGCCCGGAGTGGTAGCGCCTGACAGGGCCCTATCTATGGGTTAAATAGAACTAACAATATACTTATGCTAAACTGAATTGTTTTAGTAAACTGAATAGCTTGAAATAGAAATGTTTTTGACGATTAAACCGTACTTACATTTAAACTGCGGGCTTATGCTTAACTGAATTATTTGAAATAGAACAGTTTTTCGAAATTAAAACTATATTTAAACTTAACTGAATTGTTACATATAATTGCTTGAATAGTTTAAAATAGAAATATTTTTGACAATTAAACTGTGAACTTATGCTAAACTGAATTGTTTTAAATAGAACAGATTATTTACATAAGAATGGATTTGGCGTCAAATAACCTACAAAGGTTGATACGCCATAAAACCCATCAAACCCAACCAAACTAACCCAGTTATCAATGGTTAAATAGTATAGCTGTTCTTCTTCAAGAATGGTTTTGGCATTAGAAATTAGCCCTCAAAGGTTGAGTTTGATATGCCTTTAAACAAAGAAACCAAAACTTCCTTTCTTTTTTCACCGTCTTCCTTTTTCTCACTCGATCTTTTCTTTTCCTCCCCAACTCTATCTCTCTCTCTCTCTCTCTCTCTCTCTCTCTCTCTCTTTCTCTCTCTCTCTCTCTCTCTCTCTCATTTATTTTCTTAACCTATCTTTCCTTTTTTTTGTTCTCTCGGTCTTACTTTCTTTTCTCACTCTTCTTTCCTCACTCTATCATCCTTTCTTTTCTCACTCTCTTTTTCTCTTTTCACTCTGTCTTTCTTTCGTTTCTCACTGTGTTGTTTTTTTCCTTTCCCACTCTCTTTCTTTTCTCACTTTATCCTCCTTTTTTTTCCTTTTTTTTTCTTACACGCTTTATTCCATTGAAGCAAACATGTGTCTGATTTTAGAGCAATAACTTCCTCTATCTCTCTATCTCTTCCTCTCTTTCTTCATTTTCTTGCTCTCTTACATATACTTTCTTCCTTTTCTTCCGTTCTTCAATTCATAATCCAAACAGAATAGTCCATTATTTATCTGAGGTGATGATAGAGCATCACATTTGAACACATGCGTTCATGTCTTATTCAATTAATATTATAGATTAATAATTCAACATAATAATTCAAAAATCACTCCAATGATTTTAACACTCCAGTCCAGACATTCTCTCAAAGTTTCCCGAAATAAAATCAACATTCAAAGTTTATCATTTGCTAAAGTTTGGTACAAAGACAGAAGTATGAAGCACCTAGTAAAACTCAAAATCACTAACGTTCCAGTAATGCTGGAGCTTTAGGGAAAGCGAAGCACCCCTTCATTGCCTGCACTCCCAGGTTCACTCTGGCCCGGAGTGGTGGCACCTGATAGGGTCCTATCTGTAGGTTAAAAGAACTAAACCGTGGTTTCGAGAGTTTACTGTGTTTTGCATTTAAACTGCGTACTTATGCTAAACTGAATTACTTGAAATAAAACTGTTTTGATATTTAAACTGCGTACTCATGCTAAACTGAATTATTTGAATTATAACTGTCTGACTAAACTGAATAGCTGGAAATAGAAATGTTTTTGACAATTAAATTGTGTACTAGTGATAAACTGAATTGTTTGAAATAGAACTGATTATTAGTATAAAAAAGGATTTGGCATTAAATAACCAACAAAGGTTGATATACCATAAAACCCAAACAACCAACCGACCAATCAAAATTACCAGCAATGGCCTACTAACTCGGTTCACTGCTACACCGCACAAAGAACCTGGAAACAATGAAGTACGGCTAAGGTTTGAAGCAACGTCAGTGGAGTAGGACACCTATTATGATCAAATTCATTAATTGTTGGTCTGCTTTTAAAACAATTATACAAGATAAAAGAAGGAGTCGCTGTGGTGTTGTGACAAACGTGCTTGACAGCAGCTTCAAAATCGGTAAGTTCGAACTCTCGTCACGTCATTTATATTCCTTTTTGGACTAATATGCTTGGTAAAGTTATGAACCTCATGCCCTCTCCCAGCTATGGGCTAAAAAGCATGACTAATATTCTAAAAGAATAGATGGTTTTGGTATTGAATAATCCCCGAATGTTGATATGCCCTTAAACAAAGAAACTATACCAAATAATGAGCTGTTTAGATTAGGTTCTAGTTCAGTCTCATCCATCACAGCTTCTTGAATCCGGGCGAAACGATTACGGCGGAGAAGTACTGCCGACAAATTGACGAAATGCACCAGAAGCTCCAACGTATGTGCCCGAGATTGGTCAATATGAAGGGACCAATTCTCCTCCATGACAATGCTCACCCGCATGTTGCTCAACTGACCCTGCAGAAGCTGAATGAATTGGGCTACGAGACTCTGCCTCTACCGCCATATTCACCGGACCTCTCGCCCACCGATTATCATTTTTTCAAGCATCTCGACAACTTCCTGCGCGAAAAATACTTCTAAAGCCGAGATGATGCCGAATCGGCCTTCAATGACTTCATCGCTTCCATAACTCCGGATTTCTATGCTAATGGAATAAATAAACTTGTTTCTTGTTGGCAAAAATGTGTCAATTCTAATGGTTCTTATTTCGATTAATAAAGTTTATTATGAAAGGAGTTGCACCAACCTAATAGTACGCGGAATCTATTGAAAATTTAACTCAGTATTCAGTTGTAAGCGGTTATAAGTTTGATTGGGGCTGAGGATGATATTTTGTAAAGTTTCCACTCATAAAGATCAATATTAGCATTAGTATATCCGTAATATACTAACACTGAACACAACGGAAGGAGAGATAATATGAAAGCATTCGTACAATAATACAAGTTTTCCTTTCATATGCATAATATAGATTCCAATGGTATTAGAGAAAGTTCCCGTGGCGTAGTGACTGCGACATCGTATTAAGCGAGTTCGAACTCTCGTCTCGCTATTGCATTCACTTTTAAAGCTAATTCCCTTGGGAAATGTATGAACCCCTTTATCCTCAACCCCCAGTTACGGGTGAAATAGTACTACTTCTGTTCTTTTACAACGATGGCTTTGGTATTATATTACCTACGAAGGTTGATATGCGATTAAATAAGTTAGTAAAGTTGGCGACCATAGTCGAGGGTGACCCGAAGGCTCCCTTTTCGATAGCTACTACACCAAGGTGTAGGGGAGGGCGCTAATGCTTTCCTTGGATTGCCTCACTCTACCCTTGATCCGTACCTTATAATGCTGAGTGTTAAGCAAGGAGGCATCAAGTACCATTTTTTGAGTCTTTGGTATGACTCGACCTGGGATTGAACTCAGGTCTCCCGGGCCATTGGCGAACACTCTTACCGCTAGACCAAACCAATGCTATTAAAATGAAAAATATTTAAATATATATAAAAAAAACAAGACTTATGCACATATTGCTCCATGAAAAAGCAAACCGTGGAAGGTGCGCAAAAATGGAAAAATTCTTACTTGCTGAAGAGTAAGTTAATTTCGTGACTTTACTGTTCCTTCGCAGGTAGCAAAACATATCTCACCTTTTCAGATAAATGAGACTATTATGTGATACCTTTCGAAGCACCTAAATTAACACGCCTATTTTTTAAGGGAGAGAGTTGTCTCGCATTCTTTAAGGCTAGCTTGTTAACCGTTATACAAAATCAGCATTGAATGTAAATAGATTGACTAAAGCTTGTCCACAATAAGTAAAGCAGTGTGTAAGTTTTTCATAGAAGCCAACAAGTGTCTGGAGATTAAATTCATATAGATTACAATAAGACAATTATAACGAAGAGAGAGAAATTATACAAGTTGCAGAACACTCTAAGCAATAAAGAACACTTATCTTTTATCATCATCATTATTATATAATTCTCAGTTTCTTACAATCCTTCACCGCGTCTTTACTCCAGACTTTGGATTGGTAGTGATTAAATGTATTTTATGTATTTTCTTTTTTGCGTCCTCTTTTGGGTGATATTTTTCAGCTGTTGTTAATTTTTGTATTCTTTTTTCTAAACGTTTGGTTGCTTTTTCTATTGGAGTTTAAAAAAATTAAAGGAAATACTAGAAAAATTCACAACTCTAATTATTGATGGCTTCATCTAAAATAAAATAAATTAAAAGTTGCTTCTGTTATGGTTCTCGTAGTTTAGATAGTAAAGCAGATGGTCTGATTAACTAGGCTTACCAGAGAAAAACGGGGCATCAGTTAAGGTTTTACCATAGGCTTACAATTTAATTTGATTAAAGGAAATTACTGTTTTCCTCTGAAAACCGTAGTTCTAGTAAATTTTAGAACATTTTTCTTTTTTTTCTTTTTTTTTTCTTTTTTCATCATACAACGTGTAAAATCACGTGCGATATCCTGCCCTCATCAATCACCTACCAGGAGTGATAACACAGTTTCGGTAGCTCAAGGCGGTACTGCCACTAATAGCGCAACCAATCAGCTTTTGCCACCGGACAGGGTATTTACAAGGGGTTATAAGTTATATATATATATATATATATATATTCCAGATCAACTAAAAGGAGAAATTACTAGTGCGTTCATCTTCATTTTTAGTGTAATTTGTGATTTTTAAAACGCGTTTACTTTCGACTGTTGATGTCATTACGCGCTTGCAGTAACCGTTTCTTGATCTTACCTAATCACACGGAAATGGTAATTCTGCGTGCATTTCAGTCATGCTGAAGACTTTTTGCTCTCGACGAAATTCAACTTAATACATTTTGTACCGTGATCTGAAGACGATAAGAAGCAACTTTCAAATGATATATCAGAATAAATAAGGTCTTCAAACAAAAATGATTTCAATCTAAAAAATTAACATGTCGTGCAAAAATAGTGACATGGATTACTATACTTTATATCTCTATTTCATCGAAAAGAAAGACGAATCTGTTTGTACCAGTTGTGCTATCATCAGATATAGTGAAATGATTGAGATTAAAGGGGAATCTGTTTCTCATAACAATTACCAAGAGAATGGGTTATCGATGCAGGAAATGAGAGGAATACTCTTGTACAGCAGGGAGAACAGTAACACAGAAAAGGTGAGAGACCGATTTCTCAAAAACCAGTCCGAGCTGGATCTCCTAAAACAATCTAAAACCTTTCCAGGCATGAATCTATCAATTTCTGAAAGTGTGATGGGAACTGGAAAAAATGAGGAAGCCTTAGATGGACGGTCAGATGGACGGTTGGAAATCCGGTGAATTATGAAGATTGTTTACAGCATTCCACCATCTTTAAGTGCACGACATTTGACCATAGAAACTTGATGTATGCAGGTTTGTTTTTAAGTATGTGATTGATTTATTTTAAAGGTATGTCAACCGGTCGAGGATTAATTTACGTCTCGATATCAGAGAATCACGTTCATTGTACGTCCATATTTAATTTTTTTTTTTTTTGCCCAGTCAGCTGGGGCTGTAGAATACACTGACTGCACCTCTGCAGAGGGGTAAGACCCCACCCCCAAACGAGTGTCGTGGATATGACACTAAACAATCTGATGGTGAGGTTCTAGCAGTGCTGGAGCTTTGGGGAATGCGGAGTACCCCTTCATTGCCAATACTCCCTGGTCCACTCTGGCCCGGAGTGGTAGCACCTGATAGAGCCCTATTTATGGGTTAAATAGAACTAACAGCATACTTATGCTAAAATGAATTGTTTTGAGTAAACTGAATAGCTTGAAATAGAAGTGTTTTTGACAATTAAACCGTACTTACATTTAAACTACGTGCTTATGCTTAACTGAATTATTTGAAATAGAACTGTTTTTGACATTAAAACTGTATTTACAATTAACTAAATTGTTACACATAACTGCTTGAATAGTTTGAAATAGAAATATTTTTGACAAACTGTGTACTTATGCTTGTTTTAAATAGAACAGATTATTCACATAAAAATGGATTTGGCGTTAAATAACCTACAAAGGTTGATATGCCATAAAACCCAACAAACCAAACCAACCTTTAAATTTTTTGTGTACTTGTTTTTAAAAATTTTTTTTTTCCACATGATATTATTTAACAGTTCTATTTGACCTTAACAGGTATGACTATTTCCGGTCAGAATAGACCTTGGCGTAATGGCAATGAAGGAGTAATCCACATTCCCAAGATATCCAGAACTGTAGCCTCACCATTAGATGTTTTGTATCATACTTAATCACTTAGAATATTCGGAATATTACCTTCGTCTTCATTGTTATACACTCAACATTTCGACCAAATTGTTCTGATGGACATGTGGCGTAGTTGATAAAAGCGTTTGGTTGAAAAGTGCTTTTGGGTGAAATCACCTGGAGGTTGCGGTTTCACTCCCACCTTCAGGTAAATAACAAACAATAGTTACTGTAGCTTAACACTTGTACCCAGTTATGTTTAACAAAACTAGAACAATCTACAGTCGAAGTTTAACTAAAGGGTTCGCTTCAAGGTTCTGTGTAGGCTCCCGACTTCGAAATGAAACACCTGAAGAAGGCCGAAGAACATATCGGTCGAAATATTGTGAGCGTAACAATGAAGACAATAATCTGAATATTCTGAGTGATAAAATTCTTTTTGGAAAATCCTCCCCCTTTTTTTCCTTTTCTTGGGTTAACTGCAATTAATTGTACAATAGATATTATTAAAACAGAAAACAAAGGTAAAATTTAAAGTTTTATCTTATTTAAAGAAATAGAAGATATGTTCAACGAAATTAAAAATGGAAATTTTTCAGGTCTAATCATGAAACTAATTACCTATAAAGTCAAAACTGGTGGTATTTTTCTTTCATTATAACATTTTATAAAAGAACCTTTTCACACGGTCTCTTCATTGAGTTTATTCGAAGCATCTTGTAATCTTGTCATACCATCTGATAACCTTGAATTGTTTTTATGTTCGTCTCGATACCATTCCAATTTCTGATCTTTTTTATAACAACTTGTGCTGGTTCATATCGTTTACGTTTGGAACAATTCAGAGGCACATGTGTATCATTTAACCTGTGCCTTAAGCAAGTCTATATATATAACAACTTTCGTGAAAGCGTTAATTCCTATTTTACCCTTTTCTTTAATTTTTTTTAAATAGACAAACCAGTTTTTAAAATATCTTCACAGTCCATTTGTGAATGATAGTTTAGTTTCTTTTTAATTAAAGTCATTGATCAAGTTTAGTTTCTTTTTTTAAAGAACAAAATCACTCGACATCTCTTTGAAATATTCTCTAAACATTTGTGCGATTCGTAAGCAAGTTTTTTTTTATGTTAGAGGTTTCGGATTTCCCAAATTTTCATGTAGGTGGATTTCAACGATCATCTTTCTTTGTATTGCTGTTTATTTCTATTTAGAGAGCTTTGGGAAAGTATGTCCGATACTATAAGAAACTTTCCAGGAATATGTTTCGCTCTTGCACTGTATCTCCAAAGACTCATTAGAAACCTCTGACATCTTAAAATGATATTATTAAGGTCCTGCGTGTAATTAAAGGTTCTAATGTAGTAGTTCCCAACCGATTTGGGGGTCATACACCACTTTGATATTTCTAGAATTCTTACGCCCCCACTGTAATATTTAATTCTTAGATATTCAAAATTTTACTGCAATTCACATAAAGGAAGCTTAAAAGCCATTAACTTGCTCTCTAAACAAGCACCACCATAATATTGCATGCCCTATCAAAATGTTATCATGCCCGACTGGTGGTTTTAATGTCTTGCGGTTGGTATGCTGTCGAAATTCGTCGAGACCTGTAATGTAGCGTTCAAATTTTTCACAGCCAAAAATCGCAGTGAAACATTCTTACACAATTTTCGCCTGGTTCATTTCCTCAGGCGTAAGTGAGTGTGAGGAGAAAGCCATATGCTTTCTTTTCTCTTCCTTATCTTGATTCAGTGTTGCCCCGAGCTCAAAACTACTTGCATCCTATAGTTGGTTTAGAAGGGTCATAAAACGCCAGAATACGGGATTTCGTTAATGGCAGTTTAACCTAAAGAATTTTTTCTGAGGCTTGTCTCATATCCATAATAATCTAGTATTTAGCAGTTTTGACATTTGTTTTATGACATCCACTACGTTTATTAGGAATCGTCCGAGGTACCGAAACATCCCAATGACTCGTTTTAACTCAGATACACTCATAGAATTAAATAGATGGAGTTTGTCAGCGAGATTGAGTCTCTCCAAGTCAGCACATAAGCATATGTGGCTATGATTTCTTTACTGGTACTAGAAGTGCTTACCAGTTTTAGCATTGGTTATATGACATCCACTACATTGATTAGGAATCGTCAAAGGTACCGAATCATTCCAATGATACGTTTAAACTCAGATACACTAATAAAATTCAATAGATCGAGTTTGTCAGCGAGATTGAGTCTCTCCAAGTCAACACATAATCGTACGTGGCCATTTTTTTCTTTACTGACACTAAAAGGCCTTACCAGTCTGTAGGTTGGGTAACTTTTCGATAATATCATCACCATCTAACCGTTCAAATTTAGTTCTTATTTTTGATAGAATTGGAAATGGTATTCGGTTTGCTGTCGTAACGTAGTATGACTTGGCATCATCTCCCAAGTGAATATTCACTAGATCTCCCTTCATGCAATCTTGTTGGTCGAATATGTTCTGGATTTCATCCAGCTTTATCACCATTTCCATCAAATGAGCAACGGCTTTCCACAGCAAATTTTCTCTGCCTCTGCCTTTTATCACATTCAGATCAAATGTATAGGATTTCCCTTTTATGTGCTGTGGAAGACTTGAATTTTCCTTCGTGCGATAATTTGCCAGCTGGATTCCTTTTGCCTATTTGAAAGGCGGCCTATTCCGTAATTTGATATATGCTTTATAGTTAAGAATATGTTCAGGACAATCTTATAGGTGCTAAGGTTTGCCATGACAAACCTACTGAATGGATCGGGAATATCCGAATTCCCGTCTAACCAAGTAAGGGACAAAGTGGAATATTGCAGGTCACAAGACGGCTGTGACAGCCAGGTAACGGACTTCTCACCTCAAGGATCCCTTCCTCAAGCATGACGGATCACCACCCACGGTCAACATGTGGCCTGGTTAGGTGGGGATTCTTATTCCTCTGCAGAGGTGCCACTGGCGTATTCTACTACTCATGTCGACAAGAGGATCAAGTCTGAAGTAAGCAGCAGAAGTTCTGACAGTCCTTTATCTTGAATTCCAATTAAGAACCTATTCTTTATTTCTTCGTCCTTATTAATGAACATGTAACGTCCAGCAAGTTTTTTTTATTGCTCTGGCAAATGTTTTTATGGATTCTCTAGAGTGCTTTTTCTTAAATGGAATTTAGCCTTTTCATGAGTGATATTCATACACGGAGTAAAATAAGTTTCAATTTCTGTAATACAGTGTCGAAATCATTCTCTTCTTTTATGAAAATGTATTAGCTTTATATACATTTTCCGCTTCGCTACTCATACAGAAATTTAGGGCACTAACTTGAACTGGTTCAATCTCCTCATGCAACCTGAATGCTTGACGAAATCTTCAAAATGTTCAGCGCCAGGTGGTCCATTTTGTCGAGTTAAGAAAGTCTAAAATCTCGAGCGGTTCTAACTTTTCTTTTTCGTCTTTGACTAGCAGCAAATTATTTTTCCTTTTATGAAGGATCTCACTTTGCTTAGCCGCGTCTGACACCTCTATTTATAATGACTTGTGTGGGATCACAACATCTACGTTATGAATAAGTCAAAGACACGTGTCTATCATGGTAAATGGTTTATTAAAGTTTACCTAAAGCGAGACCATATTAAACAACAAAAGGGGTATAGTTCAGGATTACCAGGATGTACCCTAATCAGTAATCATCAAGTATTATTGTTTATGATACAGAATCTTCCCATGTCCATCTTTGCAAAGAAACATAGACATAATACTTGTAAAAAAATTAAAATAACACTATTTGCATTTTGATTTTAAAATGTTCAATTTTTATTAACAAGATCATAAAAAAATGTGGCGACTGTAGTCGATGGTGACCCGATGGCTCCCTTTTCATTAGCTCCTACATCGAGGTATAGGGCATGGCGCTACTCCTTTCCCTAGATTGTGACACTTTACTCTTGATACGTACCGTGTAATGCTGAGTGTTAACCAAGGAAGTATCAAGACCCATGTTTTTAGTCTTTGGTATGATTCGACCTGAGATGGAACCGCAGCCTCTCAAGCCATTGGTGAACACTAGCAACTAGCTAATAGGCGGGTAATAATCATAGAGACTGTTTAATTTTGAAATAATTAAGAAAGGATATGTAATTTATCATTTGATGAAAAACAGGATTCCGTTTCAGATTCGCGATTCCACGAAAATTTCTACCTATAAAAAGTGAATAAAAATATCTTAAGATATTTTTGACTGAATTCGAATTTATAAGTAAGGTTAAATATAATTGTAATTATTTTCATTTGATAAGGATTCCAAAAAGTTTCCGTTGAAGATGATTTTTGGTAAATTTTGCAGTAATCAGGGATTCTATAATCAGCTTAATATCGTTTAAATTACATATTCTCTTTGGTAAATGTTCATCATTTAGTCTTGAGTGCAACACAGAATTATTTAGTAACTAATTACCAAATTTTAGGAAAATTTTAGACACGAAAATGGTTCTGTTACATGCTTAAAAAAAGTAATTTACGGGCTGCATTTTTGAGACATCTGATATGAACAACATAAAGAATACACACTGATTTGAATAAACACAGCACTTATGTCCAGATGCTTAATGTGCCCTTACGGGAAAGTCCTTGTTTTGCAACCAATTTGCCTAATCACTTGTTTCCCGGAATGGAATTGGATCATTAAGTGAGGACCAGATGTGTCCAAATTAATTAAAACGCCTCTGTTACCAAAATAAAAAGAGTAATTAATTCTCTTGAATTTTCCCAAGAAAATAAGATGATTAAAATTGCGTCTTTTTTCCCTTTTCCAACAAGGAAATAAATCTTAAGTTGCCATAAAGACCTGACACCACACCCACTTCCTCTTTGTCAATAAAAATCAAGAGACATTCGAATTTCTCCCTCTTTCTCATTCAAGACATGACTATACAATGTAGTTGTCGTCGAGGGAAGTAGAATCGGCGATTCGAGTTCAAATCTTGGACAATTCTGTTTGCATTTTTGGAAAAACCTGAATCCTTCTCTTTTCTCCCAACCGATGGATAAATAGCTGGACAGAGACAAGCAACCAGTCAAGGAAACATACAACTCTGAATTCAAACCAACAATAAGTATTTACTCAACACTTCGCAACGAGCACAATGCAACACAAGCTCGATTTTTAAGTGAAGTACAAATGGTTTTACGTTTTACGTCTCATAGACCAAGTATTTTCACACACGTGGGGGAAACAGAGAGATTCTTGCCTTTCTAAAGGGCGTCAATGCGGAGTAAACGCCAATAATCTCATCCATGATTTAAACTAGGGTTGAAGATTCTATTTCTTACGACGATAACCGTTATGCTTAGCACACCACAAAATTCAAACCAGATATAAAGTAAAGTTGGCGACCGTAGTCGAGGGTGACCCGAAGGTTATTTTTTCGATAGCTACTACACCGAGGTGTAAGGGAGGGCGCTACTCCATTCCCTGGATTGCCCCAGTTTACCCTTGATCCTTACCTTATAGTGCCGAGTGCTAAGTAAGGCGGCATCAAGTACCATTCCTAAAGTCTTTCGTATGACTCGACCTGGGATTGAACTGTGGTCTCCCGGACCATTGGCGAACACTCTACTCATTAGGCCAATTGTATTCATTTAGACTGTGCGCACCCCACCAAACTCTTAATTAACAACTTCACAAAAAATGTGAATTTGAAGGTTATTCCCTTTTTTATAGCAGAGAAAAACAACAATACTAATACATTAGAATATAATGAGCTTCTTTTCTTTTCCTTTTATTACCCAAAATGTACGGACGGGTGAGTAAGAGATGGGCGAAGACAGTTAAGCTGTGCACGCACAGGGTCAAAGTAAGAATATTCAGTGAATCTCTTTCCTCTTCTGGTTTATATCAAAACCTTCATGATTATACACTATCCCAGACGCCCACGCAACTTCTTGTGCTGCCTACGCAACACACATGATAATTCTTCCTTCTCGCATACCAGCGACGAAATTTACGTGGCATTTCCACTGGGAACATCTACGTGTTGTTTACTTTATGCACCAGGTGCATTTCCAGTTATTTTCGTTCCCAGTGACCGACTTCCGTGATTGCATCGATATTTCAAAAGGGTTTTCAAATCAATATCTTACAATCTGAGCTCAAGACATAAAAATAACCCTTGAAAAGTTAAAATCTGTCAATTATACGCTTAAAAACAAACCTGCGTACATTAAATGTCCATGACCAGATATAATGAACTAAAAGATGGTGAAATGCAATAAACATTCTTCATAATTAACCAAATATCCCTCCGTCCATCTAAGGCTCCGTCATTTTTTTTCCAATTCCAACCAAACTTCGCAGTAAAAAACTATTTGACTCACAGCGTCAATAAGTGGTGTAATTGTTATCGTCGTAGGAAATGAACACGGCGACACGAGTTCAAATCCTGGACGAGACTGATTGCATTTCACATAGCACTAATACCCTTGGGAAAGGTATGAATCCAGTTATTCTCCCTCCAGCTATGGTTAAATAGTAGGACAGACTAGGTTCTTCAGCCTTGGTGAGGCAACTAGTCTAGAAGAAGGAAAACTCTGAATTCAAACCTGGTAAACTCCGCTTAAAAATTGACCTTGTGTCATATCCTGCCCGAGCGGAGGGGTTGGTAAATAGGATAAAGAAAACATTGTCATAACTTTCAGAACTGCAAAAAGACAAGATTATGGACCCCTCTGGATCCAGTAGTTCTGAATTTAAACATTAGTTTGATAGAACCACACTCTTTTTCCTTCCCTTTCTCAGTAGATAAGATGTTTGTGATTTCAAGTGACCAAAACTTACAGAAATAACGTTAGAATTGCTCTCAACCAAATATATTCATGATATCTTTTTAAAAATAAAGACAAGAATCAGAAATATTCAAATTAATAAATGTCAGGTATCGTACCCTTAAATAAAAAAAGTATTTCATTAAAAACTCAATTTTTAACAAATGCTATTAACTTCGTTCATTATCATCGAATCAGGTTTTGACTCTCTTTTTCCATTCGTTCCCATCAGCTATCAATCTTGGTAAGTCATCTTGACGGCACTCAGTGTCACCACAGTTTATGAATGTTAGTTTGTGTTGGTCAGCCAGCACTAGTGTGTCCGTGTGTAGGAGTCTGTAGGTGGACGGTGCTTATGAGTTCGCTCTTACTTCTCAAAATGTGACCAACATGTTCTCTTTGTTTTTCTTTGATGGTCTCAGGGATGGGAGGTGAATGGCCGAACAACTGCTTGCAGGATTTGTTCTAAATAGAAGGTAGTATTCTGGTATAATTCAAATCAAGCTTTTTTTCTCTAAGCATTTCATTAGAGTTCAAAGTGTGTACTATACAGTTGTACTAACATGGCTAGTTTTATCAAATATCCAATTTCTATTGAGTCGATAACACGTCTATGACTCAAACAAACAAATAATAATATAATTATATAATTTCTTTCATGATCTTGCATATAATTCGCATCCCGGATGTTTTAGCTTTAAAATGTAGGAAAAAAGGTGCGTATTATATATGAATACCGGGACATTGGCCCAGCGGTTAGAGTATTCGCCAATGGCCCGGGAGACCTGGGTTCAATCCTAGGTCGAGTCATACCAAAGACTTTAAAAATGGAACTTGATACCACCTTGCTTAACACTCAGCATTATAAGGTACGGTTCAAGGGTAAAGTGGAGCAATCCTGGGAATGGAGTAGCGCCCTCCCCTACACCTTGGTGTAGTAGCTATCGAAAAGGGAGCCTTCGGGTCACCCTCGACTATGGTCGCTAACTTTACTTTACTATTATATATGAATGATGACGGTAAAACAATTTTTAAAATCCTTTTAAATGCTCTGTGTTACTAATAAAAGTCTTCTGACATTTAAATCGTTCAGTTTTGGTTGGATTTTGCTATGATTCATAGTAATCTCAATGCTTTCTATTTTCATTTTCTCTTTACTGTTAGATTTTATCGATTATAATAAAAGAGGGGATCTAGGCCAAGGAAACGTGTATATGAGGTATGTACAAAAACACGCACTTTTCATCGTCAGTGTTATGGATTTAATCTTAATAGTGACATTTCTTAGTGTTTTGTGTAAAATTTTAATTAAGGAACATTACTAAATAAACATCTAAAATGTCTTACCTTTAATTCTTTCTTTTTCTATTCACTTCTGACCATAGCAGAATTGTTCCCGCAACTAAGTCACTGTAATCGTTACCAGTGCGAGACAGACTACCATTTGCATTAGTATAAATATGTAACAGGCCTAGCTCACAATCTCGTGTGATAATTAGGTATAAACGTAAAATCTAGTAAGAAGGTTTTTGATGAGAAAAAGACTGCTTGGGGTTGATATATGCGAGATTGGCTTATGGCAGCACCTGGAACATAAAAATCAGTCCATCATGGAAAGAAAAATGCAGATTCATATATATGTTAACATTTAATATGTTATTTTAATAAGAAGTAAAGAAAAAGGAAAAAAAGAGAAGACATGCATGGGTTATTCGGTCGCCAAATTGATGAAGAAATTCTTGTCACAAATACAAGAGTGGATTTATAGGTTGTGTACTTTCACAAATGTTCCCAAAATGTTAGTCCAGTGGACAAAGGATAATGCAAAGTTCAAAGAGAGAAGAAATGTCCATCTTTCTCTTGTGTGACAGTTCATGTGGCAGTTCCGATGAATATGAAAATGTTCATTTGACTATGTCATCTTGTTTGCTTACATGGGAAGATGAATTTGATAGAAATAGTATGTGCACGGTAAAACTGGAAAGAAAATTTCAAAAGATGCTGAGCTATGTACTTAATGATGATTACCACTACAAACAGAAAGTGTATTGGTTTGGTTTCTTTATTTAATGCCATAGCAACTTTCGTGTGTTATTTAATGCCAAAGCCATCACGATAGTAGAACAACAGTGATACTATTTAACCTATTGCTGGAGGAATCAGAGGGTTCATAATTTTTCCCGGGATATTCGTCTGAAATTAAACGTAACAGCGTGACTGGAGGTTGAACTCGCTTACTTTGAGGATGCAGTTCAGCTCATCAGCCATCATCCCGTGAGGAATTCCCCTTGAAGAAAGAATAGGAAAAGAGAAAAATCTTCTCATTCAGACTAAAATTCACAAAGTTAAGGGGAGATATAGTCACTATGTATTGACTTAGCGCCACCGCCACAAACAGGATGTGACACTAGGTCAATTTTAAGCGAGGTCGGGCCATTGGCCTAATGAGTAGACTGTTCGCCAATGGTCCCGGAGACCGGAGGTAGTAGCTATCGAAAAGGGAGCTTTCGGGTCACCCTCGACTCAGGTCACCAACTTTACTTACTTATTTCACCTATATTTAGCACCCTACCAAGTACTATCACTCCGTGATTGAGTGAACGAAGGAGAAATGGCACTGAAGGGGTAGGTTAAAACAACTGATTGCTACAATTCATTACTGCTGTTGTGTTTCAGCAAAATCGAAAGAACATAATGGAAAGAGGTTGGCTGGTACACGTGACGTTGCAAAGTCGTCACTAGTGTGATTCAAGTTAGTACATGTATTCAATACTTTGATTATTTACTTTGACTTTGCAGTAAAAAAGAAAACTGTGTAAAGATATATCCGTCTGTATATGGTGGGTTTCAATTTTGTTTAAATGATCCCGATATGCATATCCTGATATTAAAAAATGATGATTTTAAAATTCGCTTACAATAGAAAATGTGTTTTGTATTAAATAAAATCATTGTTTTATAGCTTGTTTTTTTTTTCTTTCTTTTAAACAAAATACTTGGAAACTAGTAATACTTACCGATGGCGTATGAGTTGTAAGATTGAACATTTAAAATAAAGAATGAAAAATCACTTTCATCTAGATTTACGATGATATAATGATCACCGTTAATCTAGATAAAAGTGATTAATAAATTGCAAGATGGTCATTATTAGAAATTAAGTTTGAAGGGTTACATATCAAAATAATGGATAATTATTCATATTCAAATGAGTCTAACTAGGAGTACTTTCCCATATTGTGAGACGGCTGTTGATTTTTAAGTACATTGAGTCGCTTTTATTAAAATCTAAATGATTACTCGTATCTAAAGGGGTTAAAATACCAGTACATACCCATATTACTTACAGGTTATAAGATAGTCATTCTTTTTTTAAAAGTTCACTTTGGCGTTTATATGCATATAAGAATAGAGCCTGAGAAAACATTGGACAAGCAAACCTACTAGAGTGAGTTTGAATCTCATTGGGTGCCAATTCATGTGGCCTTGTGCCACATCTTTACAAAAACCTAATAAATTATTAAATGTTCTCTGACGAAAGCATCAAGCTAGAAACATACACGTATGTAAGAACGAAATAGATAATTCTTAAAAAGGTTAAAATCTCTTAGTGTGCCTATTCTTTTTTAAATATTTTCTTTTTTCTCTCTTTGGTCTAACAGAAAAAGAAAAAAAAACTCTCTCTCTCTCTCTATATATATATATATATATATATGTATAAATCATGTAGATATATTATATAAATCATTCAATACGCCACAGGCATATGCGATGATTTACTAGAATTTTGAAACCTCCAGCTTCAAGTAAAAACAGATCATAATCATGACAAAGAATTTTTCCTGCTTTATGTTGCGATGTCATCAAAACTAGTCATTGAACAAAGTAACTTTGATCATTTTTGCATTTAATATTATAGTCTGATTGCAAATTAACTTTCTTTTTTAGAACTTATTTTTGATGTATTTTGAATGGGAAGAAAAAAAATCATGAATATATTTGTAAATAGATGAGTATTTTGTCTGACAAACGATATGCAAGAAAAGAGAGATATCATAGCTCCTAGGAACATATGTGCTTACAGATGAATGCAAGTAAGTAGATGAAAATATTTGCAGACGGATATATCAATGGAATAAGTCGGTAGCCATAGTGATTTACTGTAGGGAAATATACAAGTAGATATTTTGAATTATGAATAAATACAGATATTTATGAAAACATGTGGATGACTAATTTGAAAAATATCGTTATTTGATAGATATAAAAAAACACTTAATTAAACTGATAGAAAGAAAGATAAATGGCTTCTTTATTGAATATATTGGACTGAAATATATCGATTAATTGATTAGTAAGTTTTATCTATCTATCTATCTATCTATCTATCTACTGATGTACTGAAATATATTTTACTACTCAAATTCACGGATAATTTAAGATTGGAGAAAAAAATTATTTTTTACAAAATACGTTGAAGTTGTCCTTATCTGCTCTTAATACACTGACTCAAAAAATGTACTAAGCACTGATATAGAATACACCGACTGCATCTCTGCGGAGAGAAAACCGTTCCTACAACGAGACTCCTAGACAGGACATTAAGCAATCTGATGATGAGGCTCCAGAAATGCTAGAGATTTGGGGAATGCGGAGTACCCCTTCATTGCAATCGCTCCCAGATCCACTTTGATTTTTATTTACGAATGTTCGTCATTTATTGTTGTTTTCAAGTCCAGCTGCAGTGTGCAACCCGGTAGGAAGAACTCGTAGAACTGTATACAATAGTAGAATCTGAAAATGGTCTCTCTATGTGTCAAATAGAACTGTTTTATATTGAAACTGAGTGCAAACAAATAACTTATGCTAAATATAATTGTTAGAAACAGAACTGCTTAATCATTTAACTATGTGTAAACAAATGACTTAATTGAATTGCTGGCGATACAAAGCAATACTTTGAACCATTTAAGTTTGTTGACTTAAGTTTACAAATCATATCAATCTAATATATATGTATGAACCAGATTGGGCATTAAATAACCTACAATATTTATATGCCATAAACTAAAAAAAAAAAGTTTACTGATCACAAAAGGTGTTGCACATTGACCTTTAACAGACCCGTCATTTGGATTGCTAAACGGGATGTTCCAGCTGTCTAAAAAAGAACAGCGGAAGCAGGTCATGTGGGTTGACACCCGGAAGGACAACCAGAAAGATCGTGTTTGAGTTATGAAATTCTATATTCACAGGTAACCGTGGACAGAACTGTCACTCGTAGATCGCAGTCAGAAGGAATTCGGAATCGGTGAACGGCTGGTGAATGTCCAGAGAGGGAAGTAAGGCGGCCTCCGGCGGCCCCAGCTGAGAACCTCCCGTCGAAGAAGGAAAGACGTAAAGCCCTGAATATAGAATCACAACGTGGATTAAGGAAAGTGTCAATATAGCAGTCCTCCGTCAGCCTGTGTCTGAGTCCTTCGTCTCTGTCTTTCTCCCACGTTTGCTGCCAATTTCAACACTTCGAGTAGTAAAGAAGCGAGAGTTATGTTATCATATTTATTCTTTCATTTGTGACAACATTATCATTGATTGTTAACGAAGACCAGTTCTTTTCAATATGTGTTGGAATTATTTTTTGTAATGGGAGCATCTTCTTGGAGAGGATTTTGTGGTTGTCACCGCTGGGGGAGGTGACAAGATTTTTTTGGAGCTGACACTGCCTGTTGAGACCTTTTCTGCTTGAGAACATAATACTGTGAAGACGTCATTTTATAGTTTTGTGAATTTTCGCTGGATGTGCTGTTTTTTAATCCTTGCTCTTCTCTGCTGTTAAGGGAAAATAGTGAATAAGCAGTAGATCCCTCATAGAATTTTACTACTATGCTGGACCTCTCCTGGATAAATATGCTGTTACCTAGACCTATGAATTTGTGCTGTACCGACTTTAACCACGAGAACAACACTGCCGAGCTGTATTCTTCCTGGCGAAATGTGCTGTAGCCTATATCCGTGAATTTGAGCTGTCTCGTCTCAAACCATGAAGTGTACAATTGAATTCGTTGTCCTGAAAGTGCTGAAAGAATTGCAAAATGAACCCCTATGTTTCTGCATTATTCGCTGTATTCTTGTCAGAAAAGTGAACAGGTTTTCCCAAGAGATATTTTTCACATAAAAGACTCTTCTAAATCTTTTTTCCATTCATACAACGCCCCTTTTTTGAGTTGTAAGTACCAGCTCCTTTGTTTGCTGAAGCCATATCTGTTCCTTGTAATTCATGAGTGACCCAGTATTTTATCGAAACAATTTGTATCATTGTATTATATAGTCATTTACACGTTCATGCAGCATCACAACGACACAACGATAAAGACGCATGAAGAAACGACGCATGAAGAAACGACAGGAAGACTTCTTTTCAAATATTCACCTCTCACTTTATTGCAAGGTTCGAAAGGTTAGCATGTGAGAGGATGCTGGAGATCGAACATAAACTTCATATTTTGACCCCACTGTTATGACCGTCACGTTGTGTCTTGTTCTCCTGATGTTGGGGTCCACTCCATCGGGGCTTTCCGAGGGCCCCCTCGGTCGGGTGTGGCCTTCCCTTACCACATCTGGTCTCTAGCTGTCTGGAATTCTGCTGGTAACTGCTTCGGGGGTTTTCCGAGTGCCCCCTCGGTCGGGTGTGGCCTTCCCTACCACTTCTGGTCTCTACTGTCTGGAATTCGACTGGCAACTGCTCTGGGACCCAAACTCAACTGAGTTAAATAATGACTCAACGCCCACACGATCGCCTACTGGATCTTTGAAATCGAATGTTTAATCGTCATCAAGCGGAAATAACTGTCATGCAGTTCAGAGGTTACTCTCTTCCGGTGCATGACTGTAATGGCAGAATGGGACCTTCACCTTTTCCCATATCATAAGCCTTAATCCGCCCACGCGATCTCTTTCGATTACTGGCCGTTGGAATGTGTCACTTCCTTCCGGTGTATCACCTTGGAATAGCATTTTTAGGCCGGGGCGAGGGTCAAAATATAACAATTGTTACTTGATTCAGTTTTTTGACTGGTCGCTAAAATGACAATTAATTTTAGCAACTAGTGTTTTTCTTCAAAACTTTGTAACTCCTTTTTATTTACTTGGTAATAAATCGTTATCAGTTGTACGCACGAGGCACGTTTGTCTTTTTATGTTTTTCCTTTCTTTTTGTAAAGGCTGTTTTATTTTCCGTGAAAGGATTCGTTTTTTGTATAAAAATTAATCCTTTTACATGGCACGATATCGAGCCTGAAGGTTACACACTGGACGATCAAAGAAAGCAGCAAACGAAAAGAGAAAAAAAGAAAAGAAGGAGGAAAAGAAAAGTCGAAAACGAAAAAGCTGGAAAAAAACTAAAACTAAAAACAAAAAAAAAAATCCAAACAAATACGACGAAAATTAAAAAGGAAAAGATATTAACGAAAAGGAGAAGACAAGAAGGCTAGATAAGATTCAAAAACAGGTACATTGCTCATTCTCAAAATCTTGTAGTTTTTGTCTTATCTGTCTCCTTCAAGATTTTAAGTGTTCGCGTACTAATAGAATCTTGCTAGTTATGAAAAAAAAGTTGGAAATCTTAATGAGTTTCCTAATTTTACATATTAGAATTGGATACTGACTACTACTACATGTTAGTTTAACAGGGGTTCGGAAGAAAAAGAGAGAAAAGAAAAAAATGAGTCATATAAACAGACAATCGAAAAATAATGTTTCTGTGACATGTCAGAAGAAATGACAGCTTGATATGAATAAATCTTCGAGTGAATGAGACATTGGAATTTTTAACATTTTATGAATGAACTTTGATAGTAAATTGGAAATGTGCGTTTTCACATTGTTGAGATTTTTGGTGAATTAAATTCTAGCTTATGTCGTAAATACTCATTATAACACGATAATTTGATATTGAGATTTATTTTTCTGGTTGTATTCAATTCTGGACGTTCAGAAAATTTTGGTTTGGTTTGGTTTGGTTTCTTTGTTTAATGGCATATCAACTCTTTTTAGGTTACTTAATGCCAAATTTATTCTCCTAGAAGAACAGTAATGGTACTATTTAACCCATAGCTGGGAGGGAGGTTCATACCTTTCCCAAGGGTATTTGCCCGAAAGTGAACGTAATAGCGCGACTGGGGTACGAACTCGCGAACTACGATTCCGCAGTCCAACGCTTTAACCATTACACCACGAGGACACCCCCCAGAAAATTTTGGTGCAACCATGGTATATGGTTTGGGTGAGGATCATGTACTTTGGGACCCATAGTTAGGAAAGTGAGAGGAGGTTTGTGACGATGTTGTCTGTGGATGGATCAGAAAAGTTGTGGTAATTGGACATATTGTTGGTTATCTCCCTGGGGTGTTATCGAGACTCTTTGGGGGCTGATGTACAGGGCTGGTTTACCCCTCTTTGATATTTGATATGTTTTTAGGGAAAAAAGTTACCAGTAAATTTCAAACCACACTACTACACATACACGCACAAAAAATCCCCAAGATACACACTCACACAGAGAGACAAAAAATAACTGTTAGTGAAATCCCAAATATCACCAACGCACACACACACAGACAACGACAAAAATATATCAAATATTAAAGAGGTTTAAAGCAGACTAAGGTAAACACACTCTAAGAAAAAGAGAGGAAGACCTCTAGATAAACCCATAACCAACTGAAAATCATTCAAAAGGCAAACACAAGTGAATTCAAGTCTCATTGAGTACCTCATTAACAATATATGTTCTTTGACGAAAGCAATAAGCTGGAAACATACACGTATGTAAGAACAAAATAAATAAATAAATCTGAGAAATGCAAATCATTTCGTGGAGCTACCTATTTTAAAATATTTTTATTCTCTCTTTGGACCTACAACAAATATTTATATATATATATATATATATATATATATATATATATATGTGTGTGTGTGTGTGTGTGTGTGTTCTTTTTTTTTCGTTATTTCAATGAGAGAAAAAAAGTAAATATTTTAAAATATTTATTTTTTTAAACGGGACCGAATTACACACACACACACACACACACACACACACACACACACAGAGAATCATTCATTAGTAGTCATTTTAACTTTATGGCAGATCAACTTTCATAGATTATATAGGGAGAGAAAAAAAATCAAAAACCCAGAAAGTATATACTTATACATGGGCATGAATAGCAATGCGGAAAAACAAGCAATAGAATACACTCTTTTTAAGAGAGAGAGAGAGAGACAGACAGACAGACACCGAGAGAAAGAGACAGAGGGAACATCTGCAGAGACCAAAGTTTGTCACAGACGATTAACTCAAACTGGACATACTCAGCCACAAATCCTGGAATTAAAAAGAAACACACCCGTATGAAAACAGTCGCTACAATAAAAACCAAAGGGAACACTCAAATCAACCATTTTCTTCTGAAGATGACTTGAAATATCAGAAACACGTGTTGAAAAAAAGAAGGAACTTAAAAGTAAATTCACTTATGGACCTATTCATTTTGAAGTATAAACACACACACACACACACATATATATATATATTGAAATAAAGATATTTTCTAATGATAGTGATGTGCAAAAGTTTATCCAAATTGATGTAAAAACAAATAAGCTGACAGAAACTTCTGCTCTTTTACTTTTATATATCTTAGAACATTAAAAGTGGGACTGTTACAAAGCTTGAAAGAGCATGTAATTCTAATCATAAAAGTGGGTGTCAAACTCGAAAATTACGGTTTAAAGACTAGCAAATGTACTTTAGTCACAATATTCAAATTGACATATAAGTGGTTATGTAAAGTTGATAAAGTTTCAAGTCTCATTATAAACTATTTTATAGGCAAATTTATGCACATATCTGATAATAGATAGGGATTATTGGTTGATTGAACCAAAAAGAAATTGATAAATTGATTACAGTTCATCAGACAAAAATAAACTGAAGGTTTAGAACTTCTCAAATGATTGAAAAGTTTTATCGATTTCTCTTAGAAGATTTTAAAACTCACATCGTTTTGAGCATAGATTTTCATCCTTTTGAGTAAAATATATTCAGTGATAACATTAGATTTAATTAAAAGAAGTAATACTATTATATAGTCTCAGCTCGTGTGGAGATAAAGATATGCAGAACACAAGGGTACGACAGTGGTTTTAGGAAGGCGTTCGAAAAACATTTGAAATGTATGTGTTACAACCAAACAGGCGACATTTCCACACTAGACGGAATCTCTCTGAAACTAGTAGACAAATTCACCTACCTAGGAAGCAGCGTCTCATCAACCGAAAAAGACATCGACACACGACTAACGAAAGCATGGACAGCTATCGATAGACTCTCGATCATACGGAAATCAGACCTGACCAATAAAATGAAACGCAGTTTTTTCCAGGCAACGGTCGTATCAATACTGCTATATGGATGCACTACTTGGACGCTAACTAAACGGCTGGAGAAAGTGATAGACGGCAATTACACAAGAATGTTGAGAGCAATATTGAATAACTCCTGGCGGCAACACCCCACAAGGCACCAACTATACGGCCACCTGCCTCCCATCACGAAAACTATACAAGTTAGACGAACCAGACACTGCTAGAGAAGCAAGGATGAGCTCATCAGTGATGTACTCCTATGGACCCCCGCATATGGCCGAGCAAAAGCAGGACGACCAACTCGAACATACATACAGCAGCTATGTGAGGATACAGGATGTAGCCCTGAAGACCTGCCAGAAGCGAGGAACGATTGGGAGAAATGGCGAGAGAGGGTCAGGGATATCCGTGCTAGCGGCATGACATGATGATGATGATGATGAAGAGCATAAAGATACTCTGATCCGGATAAAATAGTATTCTCATTAATAAGTACCGTATTAACTCGAGTAATGAATGACTTCATGTAATGAATGACCCCTAATTTTTAGCCACAGAAACGTGTTTTTATTATACATTGTGTGTAATAAACATCCTCTAACATTTGGCTAAAGCCAGTCAACAAACATTTTTCTTCGGCATCTAATGACATAAAGAGAAAACATTCAAACACTTGTTCTTACTTTCGATTGTACTGTAGTACAATCGAAAGCATTGCAATACAGTAAGTAATGTATTCTTGACCCTGACGTGGCCTCCCATTTTTACATTGTTAAACAAAGGCTTTAAGTTAAGATACTGAAGTTTTTACGTAAACTTGTTGATGATATTTGTACATACACAATGTGCACAGGTGTTATAAATAGTAAACAATGTCAAGTAAAAACTGTTTTATCTTAACTAAAAGCCTTTGTTTAGATATACATGTAGAGAAGAGGAAAATTTCGTATTTTGGTTTGGCGCGCAATTTAATTCGACACTTAATTTCACCCAATCAGGATGACCTATCCTATTCACCCCGGACCTTTCATTTCCGGTCAACAAATCGGGTAAGCTGCCAAACCCAGTCTCTTTGGCTGGAGAACGCCGACCAGTGCAGACGTCACACTGGCCGTTCTTCAATAGCGATGCTTTTTGGCTGGTCAACGCCGCCCAGTGCATACATTTCACTGCAGCTCTAAAATAGCAGCAGCAGCAGCAGCAACATGGATACACGAGGGAACCCTTACGAGGAATCCCAGTTGAATATAAATTAGATGCATTCAACATGGCTCGCACCGGCACAACTTTATGTCACCCTTAAATTGCCTATGTTGATCTGAGCGTAATCCCGCTCTCGACACGCATGGAGATAACGCCTACTCTCCCCAAATACCAGACACGAAACTCACGGTGACATCCAAAGTTCAATTCCTACAACTGCAACATGTCTCTCGTCAAAAATGCAAAAAACACAATCCCTCACTCGTCCAACGACACACGCTGCCGTCTCAACTTCTCATAACTCAATTTCGTCTCAATAAGCATAACCTCCCCACGAGTCTTGCAGCACCGAAAGCAAACCCAATATTCCATGCTGCAAATAAAAACCTATTCACAAAAACCCATTTCGTCTCTCGCCATCTTACTTCTTCATCATTCTACCTTTTATTCCTAACAACAAACCAACTTCTCCAGCTAAACTCATCCAACAAAAACTCAGGCTACAAAATGGTTCCGCTTCGCTAAACAATAATAACCATTTCACTCTCGCTAAATACCCTATACGTGGACAGCAAGTTACGGCTAGGCAAGCTTTGACTTTGCATAAACATATCTCGCATACTGATAAAAACATAAAATACAATTGTAAACCATTACACAAATATACGCAATCAAAATCTAATGACAGAAGTGCTGGACTGAGGCCTCAAAGTAAGTGAGTTCAAACTCTAGTCGCTCAATTGCATTCACTTTCGTATTGAGGCAAGATAAATATACCGATCCCCGCCAAATTTTTGAAATATAAGTGACTGACAACGAACCAGGCAAGAATGACAAAACAAGGATGTTGCTTCGAAAGGCCAAACTTTATTATGGCGAATCGTAAATCGGAAAAGCGTACGGCGAACAGTCGCCGCAGCCGGATGGTGATCGTTGAAGCAGGATCTAGTCACTGGTGTAGGTCTAGATAGCTGGTGCAAGACTGGTAGTCGTTGGATAAGTTGTCACTGGTGAAGGACTGTTTTCTGCTGATGCAGGAAAATGGTCACTAGTTCCGGACTGGTATCTGCTGGAGCAAGAAGGTGGTCGCTGGTTCAGGACAGGTAGCTGCTGGTATCTGCTGGTGCGGGAAAGCAGTCGCTGGTTCAGGACTGGTATCTGCTTGTTCGGGAAGGTGGTCGCTGGTTCAAGACTGGTAGCTGCTGGTGTAGAATTAGTAGCTGCTGGGGCAGAACTGGTAGCTGCTTCTGCAGGGTAGTGGTCGCCATTGCAGGAGTGGTAGTTGCTGCTGAAAGGAAGTGGTCGCCAGTGCAATAAGGTAGCTGCTGGCGCCCTCACAAAGGGTATTAGGTTAGCCTTTATGAATTAGACCTGAAAAGGGCTGTTAGATTGAGACGCTGGTAGTTGTGTCTACTGCAGTGTGCCGTCTCAGGGGTGTTTGGATAGACTTTCTAAGTGGACCTGAAAAGGGCTTTTAATCAGAAAGGCTTGTAATCTTCCTGCGTCGTTTGCTGCTGGAATCGGGGCGTCGGCTTTAGGGGAAGCTTTGAGCAGTCTTCGTGGGCAGCTGCTACTGATTAGGCTTCGGTGGTAGAATGACCTGGGGAGAATCTGATTTCTCCTGCGCCCTTGGCTGACGCCCAGCCAAACTGACTTGACCCAGTTTGATACTGCTGCTTTTATACCTACTGTGCACTACTACGCTATGTGTTCTAAGTTGAATGACCTTGCGTATTATTACTATACAATAGTGAGAAACTTCATTCTACTTCGACCATGTGTTTTTTATTACTACCTATTTTGTCCATTAGTTGAGGACTATCCTTAGAATGACTGGCTGAATTTGATATTTAAAAAGAAAGACGTCCTGTGCAGAAGGATTTGGTTCCTTACGACTCGTTCCTAAATAGTATTGGCTGACGATATCAGTGACTCATCACTTCTTGAAAAGGTGCCGCGACCGGCCGACAAACCCTTGCCGCGACCTGCCGATAAACCTAAAACATATCAAATTACACGCCCGAGTTAGGACGATTATATCCGAGTACGACCGGAACTGACTAAGCCCTTTTTTTCTTGCTAACGACCTTGACATCTAGTTATAGCTAAAAGAAAAGGGAGAATTAAAATTAATAACATTCACAAAACACTTCGGCCAAAAATTACCTGATAAGACTTGAACTAATAGTCGTCGCCAGCCTATAGCAGGTTAGGAAAATACTTTACGGCTACACTCATTTTTTATCAAAGAATTTTATATCCACGCGGCTGGAGCTGTGTGTCACAGCACCTTCGTAATATCAGCAAGCCCTTTTCAACCCTCGTTGGCACGCTCCTAGCGAAGCTCATTAAGGAGGAATCCTGCATTCTGTGCGGTCGCATTCACCTTAACTTCCGACGTTGATCCCACTTCTCGTGGTAGATCCCCCTTTTTTTTCCCACCTACATAGGTACGCACAAAGGTCCTTTTTAGGACCATAAGAGGTCTCTGTCTGCGGGTCAGAGCATTTCTGACTGGTCAGTAATGATCAGTCGAAGTAGACGGCCAGGCGGCAAACACGACGACGGATTCTAAGACCAACCGGTCTTAACTCTCAGTCGGTTCCGATAGTCCGATAAGCTGCGCAGCGCTAATGGCACGGTCCAGCCTTTAGCTACTCCTTCGCTATCTGCGCAGCGCTAAGATAACGCCCATCTTAGCCTTGGCCTTCTGGCCTGTCCGCTCGACAGCTCGGCTTTGACCCGACAAAGCCTTCGCTGCTGTCCGCTCGTCCGCACGGCTTTGACCCGACAAAGCCTTCGTTCCCGTCAGCTCGCCCGCACGGCTTTGACCCGACAAAGCTTTCGCTCTCGTCCGCTCGTTCGCACGGCTTTAACCCGACAAAGCCTTCGCTCTCGTCCGCTCGTTCGCACGGCTTTAACCCGACAAAGCCTTCGCTCTCGTCCGCTCGTTCGCACGGCTTTAACCCGACAAAGCCTTCGCTCTCGTCCGCTCGTCCGCACGGCTTTGCCCCGACAAAGCCTTCACTCCCGTCCGATACGTCCGCACGGCTAGGGGGCCCAGCAAGGCCCTAGCCCTTCCTCGACCTCGACGCTCTTGCAAGGTACAACGCAGTCCACGTAACGACTCGCTGTTACGGACGGTTCTACCACTGCAACACCTGACTCACGTACGACCCGTCGTACGAGTCAACAACCCGATCGACACACCCTTGGTTAACCACAACATACCGTCACAACCAGGGATATCGATCTACCAACCTCGATCGACCATCTAGCTGTACCCAACGACCAGCACCGACCATCTAGCTGAACTCAACGACTCGACCGACCTCAGCTTACCAGCATCCAACATCTAGCTGTACTCAACGACTCGACCTACGCCAGCGACCCTCGTCGAACGCCCAACTGCGAACACATACAACCGCCACGGACATTTACATTCACGCTTGTAAATACGACGAAATAAATTGTCATTTGTAATTATCATTATCTCACCTTTGTTCCTTCATATTGCTTTGGCTGTTCTCATTCACATAAATTCATTTGCGGGGTCGACATACTTATAGGCCCCGCAACAAAGGGGTGTTTGTTTTGTTTTTGTTTGGTTTATGAGTAGTCGGTTGACTACGATACTCTTGAAAAAGGTATGAGTCCCATTATTCTCAACAGTTATGGCTTTGATACTGAATAATCCATGAAGGTTGATATGCCATTAAACAAAGAAACCAACCCAACCAAAAGAACCAAACCTAAAACAAGAATTCTCTAAAACGTTTTACATTAATAAATAAAAAGACAGGTTAATTATGTGACGGTTACTGTATCTTTGTTCCGAGGTTACGTTATCCCCGAAAGACGGGGAGAATCTCCGTCGTCAGTACCGTACCACCCAAACTCTAAATATTCTCCGTAACTAGTTATATTTTATTGATAGCTTTGAAAGCCCATATAACTTGTTAAGTATAAAGCTTGCGTATAGGTTTAATTTTTCGAGATACGGACCAATGAGGATGTGTCAAGGGTAAAGAGGTCGACGTGATATAAATGAACACGTGGGGACAAACAATATGACGCGTAGTTGTTTTTCTTCTTTTCTTTATATACGTATCTTTCTTACATATTTTATTTTAAAGAAAACACAGTTGTAACAACAGAAATAAACAAAAAGCAAAACAAATACAATAAAAAAAATATACAGACATGTGGGGGGCAAGCCGCTTCCAATAGTATTTGACTATGTCCTTCCAATAAGACAAAGTTTTCCTTTTTTTTTTTTTCTTTCTCAACTTGTTTTAAAATTATACCCGTATCTTGTTCCCTTTATAATTAAAGGGAGGGAACTCACTCGTTCTTTCTCACATTTGTTTACTTTTTTCTTCTTCTTTTAGCGAAGAACAAAAGTCTCTCCTCTTCGTCTTTAAAGTGGATGTACAAATTTAAACAAATATGTTTTCCGCCGAAACTAGCTGTTAATGAACAACTGCAGAAATGTTTCTTTGGATAGTCTTGATACGGACCTTTATTTTGGTTACGTATATTATTTGTAATAAAATTTTTGACTAACCTTTTCTTTTTCCTTTCCTTTCTCTTGTTATTTTTTTTTCTTATGTTCGTTAGTTTCTTATAAACAAGTCGCAAGGCACCAGTTTTTGTTTTTTTTTCTTTTACGTTGAGCCTCAGTTTCTTACCCAACGGAGTCGACGGCTTCTATTAGGCCATTCTGAGACTAGAATTTCCCCTTTCACCGGACTACGTGAAAAGGCGACCTTTCTCTTCCTTGGCGAAGCTTGGAACTGACTTTTTGGCTTTCGTTCTTTTTGGCGGTAAAACGCCCTCCCTGCCTCGACCAATGGCATGTCTTTTCCCTATCTGGGTCAAGACCTTTGCCCCTTCTCGGTTGGTCCTTCACTGTTGCTAGGGCTCGAAGACCCGCCGATCGCCTGCCCCACTTCCAGTCCTCATAGTAGTCCTTGCTTTCCTGCATTATAACCCTACCGTGGTCGATGGCCGTAACAATTAACATATACATTATTGAAACAGCAGTTGTACTAGCAAGTTCTTTTTAATCTGTTCATTCTTTGGAAGGGTTTGGTCCACAACTGGAAAGTTGTTGTGAGAAGAGTATAAAAAATTAAGGTATTACCAAAAATAAAAACTAAAAACATAAGAAAATTATTATTACAAATACCATAATTATTTTCCAAGCTGGTTGTTCGTAAATGAATGGGACCTAATGAAATTCATCCAAAATATCAAGATACTTAATGTCAAACCAATAAATAATTTGTGTGGAAAATGTATAGAATGTAAAATGACTTCATTTATTACAAACTAGTATTTACCAACCAGTTTCTCTTACAAGTATTTTGAATTCATTAGAAAACATATATTAAATTCTATAGGATAAGACATAAATTGTAATCAACATGTTTTCGTCTATGGTAAATCCCCATTATCTAATATTTTGGAAAGTATTGATGTTATAAAAGAATATTTGATGGAAGAAGATAATGTAGATATTATATTTGGATTTTAGGAAGGCATTTGATCTGTTGTCTCATTATCGTTTACTAGTGAAAAAAGAAAAAAACTTAGGTATTTCTTTTTAAAAATTGTAAATATTGATTAGTCTGGTTTCTTTGTTTAATAACATATCAACCTTAGTGAGTTATTCTTTTAATGCCAAAGCCATAGGAGTACAAGAGTAGTAGTGGTATTGTAACGGTAGCACCATGAGGCAAAAAAAAAGGCTCGACTGGTAAAGAAGTTGTCTATTCGCAATGGGTCTTCGTTCTTTCTTTAAACCCTTCTTTGACCCTTCTTTCACCGTGAAACTAAAAACAAAATAGAAAACAACTTCTGTATTCCCTTTCACACAGATTAATAATTCGGGAAAATACAGATACAGTGTGTGATTCTTACCTCTGTTCGCCTCAAAGAATGCCCCCTTCGTAAAGTCTAAAATCACAGCTGTGAGGCAACATGTGTGTTCTGCTCGGAGAAATGTTAATAAAATGCTCGACTCCTCTAACCGTGTCACGTGTGTGACTGGTCGGTGTATAATGGTAATATGTCTCCAACTCTAAGGACGTCCGTACCAAACAAGGGGGATAGCTCCCTCATTTACAGGTACTATTTAACCCATAGCTGAGGGAAGTAAGGTGGTACATTCCTTTCCCAAGGGTAATAATCAGAAAGTGAACACATTAGCACATCCGAAGTTCAAACTCGTTTACGATGATGATCCAGCACTTTTGCTGTTAAGCTACGGGAACTCCCTTAAGTAAATATTCTTAAATATTTTCTGACAGATTGAATTATGAAAGTAAAAAATTGGTAATGATTATTCTGAAACACAGAATATACCCGCTAGTGTTCCTCAGGTATCAATACTGGGACTTTTATTGTCTTGATATTCATAAATGATTTACCTTATGATATAAAATCAGTAATAAAACTATTTGCTGATGACATGAAACTATTTGTTAAACCATTCTCAAAACAATACAGATGAATCAGAATGAATTGTCATATTGGAAAGATACTTGAAAATTTAAATCTAATATTGAAAAATGTAAGGATGTATGTCATCATCATCATCATGTTGTGCCGCCAGCACGGATATCCCTGACCCACTCTCGCCACTTCTCCCTATCATTCATCGCCTCCGGCAGGTCTTCAGTGTTACATCCTGTGTCCTCACATAGTTGCTGTATGTAAGTTCGAGCTGGTCGTCCTGCTTTTGCACAGCCATATGTGGGGTTCCATAGGAGTACATCACTTATGAGCTCCTCCTTGCTTCTCCAGCAGTGTCCCGTGTGTCTGGTTTATCTAACTTGTATAGTTTTCGTGATGGGGGCAAGTGTCCGTATAGTTGGTGTCTCGTGGGGTGTTGTCGCCAGGAGTTGTTCAATACTGCTCTCAACATTCTTGTGTAGTTTCCGTCTAGTTTCTTCTCCAGCCGTTTAGTTAGCATCCATGTAGTGCATCCATATAGCAGTATTGACACAACCGCTGCCTGGAAGAAAGTGCGTTTCATTTTATCGGTTAGGTCTGATTTCCATATGATCGAGAGCCTATCGATAGCCGTCCATGTCTTCGTCAGTCGTGTGTTGATGTCTTTTTCAGTTGATGAGATGCTACTTCCTAGGTAGGTGAATTTGGGATCCAAAAACATGAAAGTTGTATCTAAATTAAAAAAGGAAATCAAAAAAGTAAATGTAGAGTATAATCTAACGGTTGGCTTTAATGATACATTTAAATCTGACAATAGTATTTTGTCTATTGTACCGAAAGCAAATGGAATGATAACCTGGATGGTGAGAAATATTATTTCAAGAGAGGCGAATGTTATATTAAAAATATACAAAACCCTGACTGATATGACTTCTTATAGAATATTATACTCCGGCCTGGGCTCTAGTGTATGGAGACGTCAAAATTGGAGTGTAATATTGAGATTGGATGATCTACAAAGAAGCATGACAAAAATAATAAAAAGAGTAAAAGATTACAGTTATAGGGAGAGATTTTGAAAATTAGGATCGACTACTTTTCAAGAAAGAAGAGTGAGAAGTAATGTAATAGAAACTTTCAAAATAATTGGTAGAATTTCTAATTATGGAAGACAGCTTTTCAATATTTCCCCTCAAACTGGGAATAATTGCCTAAACAGATTTCAAAAACTAAATCTATAAACCAATTGGATTTTTTTGTTTTAGGAACAAATTGTTTGATACAATCAAATACAGCCATCGCATAAAAGATTAAATTGGGTGGATTCAGAAAAAATGGTAAGAAAAAGAATTCAAGAGTGCAATTTTGGGAACTATCAGATGAATAACTAAATAGAATTTGAGCTGTACAAAAATTGTGTATTGATAGTTTATATGTTTCATGATTTCGTCGACAAGAATCAAATCTTCTGCCCTCTTTCAACAAAAACAACCCCACGCCATAACAGACCCATTCTTAACTGTTGGAAGCGCAAATTCCTCATTCAGTCTTTCTCTTGGCTTTCTTCTCACATACACTCTCCTCTTACAACCAAAAAATTCAAATTTCAACTCATTTGTTCACAATGCATTCTGTCTTACTTTCAATGTATATTTTTAATGCTTATGTTGTCCATATTTTCCTGCTGATTCACTTTCTATGACAATGCACCATCTGAGCAGCCTCACTGATCTAAGTGCCCGGTTGAACACATGGTATAATTGATATAGGTGTTCAGTCAAAAGTCCTTCTAAGTGAAACCATCTAGAAGTCACAAGTTTAATCCTAACAACAGGTAAATAACAATGAATACTTACTTTAGCTTGGTGCATTTACTTGGTCATGGTTAATGAAATTAGAACACTCAATCCCTGAAGATCAAATAAAGTGTCCGGATCAAAGTTTTATGTTGACTCCCAAGTCCGACATGAAACACCTGGAGAAGGCCGAAGAAGGCATCGGCCAAAATGATGGAAATATAACCATAGAGACAAGAGATAGAATACTCTAAGTGATGAAAATGTAATAATTTGCTTGATCTCACTTCATAGTAATGAGAAATTGCTGTCATTGTAACATGAGGCACTTTCAATAGACTTTTTGGTAATGTTGAGAGAGAATTTTTTGTAAGAGGTTAAATGTAACATTCTAAGCATATGGTACCAGAATGTGCATAGATAAGTTATTGAAAAAGCCAGCAGGCTGGAGAAAGATTAGTTGACAATGTTCAGTATCTCATCCAGTTGCCTTAGTGTAACAACATATGCTTGATCTAGTATCATGAATCTGGTTTTGACAAGGTCAACAGCAATCGACATCCAAAGTAGTGATAGGGTATGGGTGGACTTGTAACCCATCTGAGGTGGAACAGACGTAGAGTGATCTGTGAAGACCAGTACATTATGATGGACGGATTTCTTTTGGTGTATGGAGTATAAGGATACAAACATTCTTGTGAACAGAGAACAAATAACGAATCAAAGATATCAAAAGAGTCGCTTCCTAAAACAACAAAGAAGCTTGCCTGCATTCTATGCCCATTATCTAGGACTTTCTACTTCCATGGCCTCTGAAACTGAATGGAGGGAATAAAGCCCTTAATACTAGTGGAGATTTTTGATTTTGTATTCCCCTCATTTGATGATTAACCTTCATTTGATGATTAACCTTCATCAATATAGCAGTTGTCGGTGACTAAACATTATAAATTTGATAAATGAATTTTGTAATTATTCAATAGTAATAGGTTATTATCTATTTGTTGCCTGCTGGAAAAAAAGAAAAAAACACACACAATATAAGATCAGGTAAAAAATTTTACTTGGTTACATTTGTATACACATTTTTGCATATTGATTCATCCTTCGTTTCAGTTTCTTGTTTCTCTTATCAAATTTGTTTCATCAAAGAAAATTCACAAAGGTTACACGCTTCCCACTTGTGTTAACATCTGTAAACATGTGTCTTTCAACAGATTAGTCAACAAATTGTTTCTTGGTACAGCATAAAATACTTTATCAAACTGCAGATTTTAAGATATTACATAAGATCTGATAAATGGTATCTGGCACAGATGGAGACAGATCTGAATCAAAAAAATAAAAGCAAAGAAAATGATTTTACAGATGATATCTGGTAAAAAGAAACACTTTCACAGCATTCTAATAATCAAATGATAAAATAAGCTGTTATGTAATGCAGTGTAATAGATTTTAGAAGTAATGTTTTCAGTACATTTACTAGCAACTAGCTCTTTTCAACATCAACTTTACATGTTTTGGTGATTTTGTCTGATGTCACTTTAGCCCAGATATGAGAATAAGAATATGAAATAGGTTTCATGAAAATGTGGATTTGGATTGGTTAGTATGAATCAAAACATGAAACATAGGTTTTATGAAAATACAGATTTTGATTGGTTAATATGAAAAAATGAACAAAGGTAAAAGATTGAGTCTTTTAGTTTGATATAAGAATTGCAAGGGAAACAGATGAGAATTGAGAGAGGCTTTGTGTCTTCAGCCCTTTCTGGGTAACTATATAAAATAATGATAGAATAATTTCTTTTTACTTCTCTAATGGGGGTTGAATTTCAATAACCTACTGTTAGAGATAACCTGAACATTTTCAGGGATTAACATCAGAAAAAGTGGCAAGATCTAGAAAATAACATATTGGTCCACTTCTTTCATTTTTCAAAATAAATAGTTTAACCATTCTGCTCAAGAACGTCAAAATAGATGGTGTTCTGTCCTTCTTGAGAGAGACAGAGGTGTACAAAAAAAATGACAACTTAAAACTGGTTAAACTTAAAACTTGTGCAAACAAATGAAATCCTGCTTATAGAAAATTCTACCTACCTTAATATTCGTTTTGAAATCTTTGGTTGAATATGTATGTATATATAGACAGAATTTGGCATTAAATAACCTACAAAGGTTGATATGCCATAAAACCCAAACAACCAAACCCAAACTAACCACTTCTTTCATCATGAAAACAGAAAATTGAAAGGATTATATCACTTGCCTACCAAATAGTACTTCTATGAAGTGTGACCAAAATGGCATATAAAAGTAGGGTATGGCAAAGTCGTATTCTCTGTTTCTTGTAGTTCTAGTTGCGCACACACATACACACCCATTAACTGAGACAAGGAGGGCTTGCACCCTAATAAACCTTTGTTGCATGACATGCGACAGCATGTCTCAAATATGTTGGTATTTATTTACCATTTCTATTCTCTATTATATGTCGTTTTTTTAAGGACTATAAACTTACACTAAAGACTTTTTAAACTACATTTGGACAACTTCTTTAAATAAACTCTTCGTGTTTTCTTTTAATATTTCATAGCATTCTCATATTTATACTGTTAAATAAATGAAATATTCTGGCTAACACTTTGTCAATCATTCTTGCATTGTTTAACAGGAGGAAATATTAAACCATAATAGATTTCTTCTGCAACAAGTGTTAAAGTTGATATTCTTCACTCAAATAATGTTAATAGCGAGTTATGGAACTCAGATACAACAAACATAGAAAGACAAACTTCAGTCATCAATACCATAGCCCTCTGCTTCACAATTCAGTTTTGAGAGCTGTTTGAAACTAAGGTCTGCAAGAGACACTTTTTATGTGGCAAGAATCAATGTATATAGAATGTAATATATACATATGTATGTATTTACCAACCTCTTTGAACAAGCAACAAGTGACACAAGGCTAATCTTTAAGCAGAGATTAGCAGGTTTCCTAGACTGGTTTCCATACCAAAGTTAAAGAGCCCAACATCCCTTACTATTTATTCATAGCTGGAAAGAAATTAGATGGATTCATACCTTTCTCATGTGAAGTGCAAACAGCCTCATCCTAGATTTGAATAAGGATTGCCATATCATTTTTCTACAATGATAGCCATTACAAAATGAGCACCATCCAAACACACACACTCACACACACACACACACACACATATATATATATATATCTGTTTGTGCATGTGTTTATGTGTCTGTGAGTGTGTGTGTATGTGTGAGTGTGAGTGTGAATAGAATCAGTGACCCGAATTCAAATACTGGACGATGCTGTTTGCATTCAATTTCACACAAATGCCCTTGTGAAAGGCAAGTGTAGATCTGTTCTCTTCCCACCTATTGTTAAATAGTAGGCTAGACTGAGTTCTTTTGCTTTGGTAAGGCAACTAGGAAAAGATAAACTCTGAAATCAAATCAGCTATACTCCAATAAACAAACAGTCCCTGTGTTACATCCTACTTTTGGGAGATTTTATGGGAAAATACATACTTAACAAAGTGTCAGGAAACAATACTTTTACCATTGGCTGAATGCACAGATACTACACTGATTCTAAGCAGATGGTTGGAGAGCAATACTTTGATCCTTAGCAGTTAGCACAGACACTCAGGTCCAGGGTATGAGTTCCTGTCTATATATTAGTAAAAACAAAAGAAGCATAGTTTTAATTTTTGAACTGATGTTCAGTTCAGTCAGTATTTCACACAGTGATAGTTATAAGTTTGTGAGCTTTTAAGTTTTTTTGCATGGTTAAAAAGAAAATCTAATAGAAAACTCTGTTATCTATTTTTGTCAGCATCTTATCAAAATTTATGTAAATCCATTTCTTATTTATTCTCCCTATTTGAATAAATACGAAGATGCACCAAGTGACATTGCTTCCAGCTTTTCCAATTTAGTAGCAACTGTGAAATGGTAGTCATTTCTCATCCTTCCTGTTGCTTCAAAATATATTCATGCTTTGCCATGGCATAAATGTAAGCAATTTGACTTCAGGAACACAGCTTCATTTAAATCATATTCATTGAATGTCATCATTCACTTTTACAAAAATGTAAAAAAAAGTGGAGTTATGTGTATATGAATAGTTTTCTTTTTTCGTTTTTCAAAGATTCTGGTCAGTCAATAAATTTCAGATTCCATGAAAATTAAAGGTAATGCATGATTTATTGAAATGTTCAGTAACTCTTGTCTTCAGTTCTCAAGATAATATTATGATAAGGAAAACTAAAATGACCTAACCCCAGCAGCTTTATTATTCCATGACAAGCCATAACATCCCTACTGTTCAAAGAACAAAGACAAAAGAGATTGAGAATGGGTTTCTGTAACAGCCATTTGACACCCCATGAGGTACCAAAAAGATACACCCATTCTCTTTGGGAAATAATCATCTATTGTCTCTTGACATTAGTAATAGGTATAAATTAGCAAGAAGAATACCATGATACATAATCAATAATAGAAATATTCTATCTCTTAAATTCAAGGTGTAAGGAAAATATACAAAATTATCCAATATATATATATATAAAACCATTATTGTAGCTGCCTCACACTTTTTCAGTTCACACCTTCTAAGACTTAATAGTTAAATACTTTTTGAAATGAAGAATATTTTTGAATGATGAAGAATATTAGACATACAGTTTCCTCAGTCATTATTCTAATATGCATCTGAAATTAATGTCTCAAGATTCAGTCTGGTTTCAATGAAACTATCAAGAACTATCAAATAATCATCCATCTGTGGCATGACAATTATTGACTTAGAAAAGACAATAATTGTAATGCCACCCAAGGATGATTATAGACAGCAACTTAAATTCAAATCCTGTGTATTTCACTTCATGCTAATGCCCATGGGCAAGGCATTAATCCATCTTTTCTCTCACCAGGAATAGCTAAATAGTAGAGAAATATGGGTTCTTTAGGTTTGGTATGGCAACTAGTATAGGAGAAGGAAAACTGAATTCAAGCCAGATGTAAAAGTAAGTAAAGTTGGCGATCATAGTCGAGGGTGACCCAAAGGCTTTATTTTCAATAGCAACTACACCAAGGTGTAAGGGAGGGTGTGTCTTCATTCCCTGGATTACTCCACTTTACCCTTAATTCTTACCTTATAATGCTGAGTGTTAAGCAAGGTGGCATCAAGTACCATCTTTTGAGTCTGTGGCATGACTTGACCTGGGAGTGAACCTCTGTCTCCCAGACCATTGGCGAACTCTCTACTCATTGTGTTGCATAGCTGTATATTACATATACAACTATACATATGTACATGCGGAAACATAATCAACAATAATGTCGAACGAACACACTTCTTTAGAAAAATATACCTCTCACACTTTATTCGAAATGGTTGTGAAAGGGTTGTGAAAGGGTTATGTGTGAGAGGTGAGTTGGAGACTGAAAAAATTGACCCCAGTTCCTTTGTCTTTAGCAGCACTTCTTTCTTGTTCTGCTGGGCTGCTCAATCGGGGGGGTCCTGAGGGCCCATAGCCCTCTGCTGGGTACTGGTTCTCTCTACAACATCTTATCTCCAACTCACTGACTCCAACTAACTGAACTTCCTATCACACCGGGTTATATCATTGTTTGACATCCACCTGCTTCCTGTGAATGTTGCATCTGCACCCAATTCAGTCCCTCCACAGTCAAGGTTAAACCCTGATATCTTTGACCGGATGCACCTGTTCTTTGATTGACAGCTGGGTCGAAGGTCAATTGTGGTGTAGTGGTTAAAGCACTGGAAGTGGAATAGTAGTAAGCCAGATGTCTTCATCATCATCCTTTTGTGCTGCTATCACTAATCTCCCCAACCCTCTCTCACCTCCTGTCTCTATCGTCCATCACTCCTGCAAGGTCTTCCTGGCTACATCCGGTATCAGCACAGAGTTTTTGTATTAGGGCTCTAGCTGGTCATCCTATCTTTGCTCGTCCATGTGAAGGGGTTCACAGGAGTATATTGCTTATAAGTTCGTCCTTACTTCTCCAGCTGTGTCCTGCCAGTCTGGTTTGTCTAACCTTGATAGTTTTCATGAAGGGTGGTTGGTGGCCATAAAGCTACTGTTTTGTGGGGTGCTACCTCTAGGACTTGTTCATGTCAGCTCACAATAATCTTGTTGTCAAGCTTTTTCTCTATACATTTAGTGAGTGTCCATGTGGTGCATCCATACAGCAGTATCAACACAACCACTGCTTGGAAAAAAATTAATTTCATTTTATCGGTCAGGTCTGACTTCCATATGACCAATATCCTATCGATAGCTGTCCATGCCTTTGCTAGTCACATGTTGATGTCATTCTTGGTTGATGAGATGTGTAACATACCCATATATGAATATGTGAAACGTACATAGAATGTTCATAGAACATAGGAATCCCGAAACACGAAAAACACGTAACGACTTCTTAGTTCAGGTACGAAACCTTTTATTATCTTTGAGTTAAAGGTTTCGACATAAGGAAGAGAGATGCACAATCTTTCCTTGCTGGCTTTTCCATCTGCCCCCTCCCAACATGTGTGGCACCTGCCACAAGGCCACTGCGAGCTAGCGAAAGTCACCCTTCTTCTTCGGACCGCAAGACTCAACTAACTGACTTTTTTCAAATCCCCCAAAATCCTCCACACTCGCTTCCAGTGCATGATGTCATTCACATCCCCCTATCTGGGATTTTTATTTTGAAATCTCTGAATGACACGTCCACCCCGCGCACGCATGAATACCTGCATTCATGTTGCACCTAAGTAACCCATGCACAGAGCTGAAAGGTTCTCAGCCTAACTAAACCCAAAGGCAAGATATACAAAACGAAATCCCTCGGCCATTATATTACAGATGCTGCTTCCAAGGTAGGTGAACTAGTCCACTAGTTTCAAAAGATCACCCTTTAATGTGGAGATGTTACCTCTTTGATTAAAGCACTTTGCTTAAAAAAGAGGTTGAACAAATACACACATTCCAGCTGTATAAGGAAATTTTTAAAATATACATATTTCTCCTATACTTACTTTCAAGAACAGGTGCATAAGCCTTATCCCATCCCTCAAAAAAACTTATTAACTAATCAAAAATATTAAACTTAACCTCCAGTGTTTGCCTTCTTGTGTTGCTCATTTTGAATGTTTACATCGAAGAAATTTTTTGTTTGGAAGGAAAAAAATGTTTTATTCTTAGATTGTTTGTTATTCAAAGGTGAGTATTGTCAGGCAGGCATCGATCTGTTAGTATAAAAATAAAAGTCCTTCACCAAAAATATAAAGAAAACATTGGTGTCAGAGACAAAGGTAAGATGTATGTATATTTGTTTATTCTTCTTTTGCAATTACTTTTAGCCTGGTTAGTTGCCTTCTCTTGTAAATAGACAAAGCATTGCTATATGAGATGAAAGATGTTGTTTGCAATGATATAAATAGCAGTTATTATAAGCAAAGAACTTGATATGGTTATCTACAAAGAGCCTGTTCTGCTCTCTTATTGGACATAGTGTTAACAATAGACCATGAATCTACTTATATAGATAATATGCTTTGACTTGCACACACACACACACACACACACACACACACACACACACACACACATAATCTTTATCTATACATTCCCCATTATAGTAAACTGCATCCGATGGTGTGGTTTCAGAAAATCTATCTAATTGGTTTAAAACTAGCTTGTATATATATATATATATATATATATATGGGTTATTCAAAAAGATTTAAGCCTCACCCAGAAAGAAGAGTTTGGAGACATTTTTTGTTGTGGCAACACACTAATACTTATTATTAAACTTGAAAAACCAATTCAAATTTTTTCTAGTTTTATATGTTATAGTATGTTGCCATAACCAAAATCTTCAACTGTACTCTTTTTTCTGGGTAAGACTTAGAACCTTTTGAATGAACCTTATATATATATATATATATATACGAGGATCATTAAATATGTTTCCAGCCTTTTTTCGTATGGTCACTTTTATTGATAGTACACACATGAAACTCTAGTCCCCTTTGAAGTAATCTCCTCTGGCTGCAATGCACTTGTTGTACCATTACAACAACTTCTGGAAGGCCTCATGGAAGTCCTCTTGTGTGATCGTGTCAATGACCTTCATCACAGCCTCTTTCATCTCCTCAATTGTCTCATAACGACAGCCTCTGAGCTTTGGGAATAACCAAAAGTCTCAGGGAGCATGGTCTGGACTATAGGGAGGGTGACAAACTTTCTTGATGCCCATCTTGGTCAAATAGTCTGTGACAAGGATGGAGTTGTGGACTGGTGCATTGTCCTGGTGGAAATGCCACTGACTCGATTTGAAGAGTGCTGGCCTCTTCTGGCAGAATCTCTTTCTGAACTCCCTTAAAACCTCAACATAGAAACCCTAACCCTAACCCTAACCCTTTGGCCAATCAACTCTGGTGTATTGACTTCCTTACTCCTCCCACACCTCACAGACTCTCTGCTTTCATTGAATCTCTGATGCCTCTCAAAAACTGATGCTCGATTCATGCAAGATGGTCAAAAAGCAGTCTGAAGCATTCCATAGGTTTCTGTGGCATTTTTTCCAAGTTTAAAACAGAATTTTATAGCATATCGTTCTTCTAAAGTATCCTCACATCCAGATTGCATTTTTGAAATTCACAAGCAGTGATAATTAGGCTTTAGTAGGATGTATTCCAATCATAAAAATTGGTCAGTCATCTCATAAGATATATAGCAATAACATAGTGAATTTTCAAGAGTCTACGACAATTTTACATGCCCGTACAAAAAAAGTTTGGAAATTTATTGAAGGCACCACGTATATATATATATATATATACACACACAAAATTGACTCTAGCAATATATATATATATATATAATATTGCCGTAGTCATTCTTAACAATCTAAAAAATTCAGACAGCTTAAAACCTACATTATTTTTGATTTATTGTCTCATTGTTAAATTTTTTTGCTTACTTCTCTTTTTTTCATTCTTTCTTTCATTTTATTTCAGTTATTTGAAAGGATCTCAGTGCAATAATGCTCTAGTGTTCTCAACTAACAAGAACAACTGGTATCATCATCTTAAATCCATAGATAAGCAGAAATGATAATTGATACATTAACAATACGATAAGAAATCATTGTAATGATGCTAATTGGGAATGCACTTAAGAGTATAGTTTGTATATTGCAAATATTACAAAGCAGAACATTACTTTTTAAAATATGATTAAATATTTATGGAGCAATTTTCATTGTCCTTAATTACTTCATTCAAAATTGTGCTCAACCAATCTAAGTTTTATAAGTTTCTAGTACTTTTGGCTCATAATTATTTTAGACTAGATTAAATAGAATAAGTTAGTAATATGAGACGTAGGAGATAAAATGGTTAGCATTTCTATTGGTTTCATCGCTAAACTGACCATGTTTTGCACACTGCAATCTGACCTTGTGCTTCACTAAATATAGCTTCATAAATGAGTAAGAGATTAAGTTAAATGTCTGTTGATAAATCAACAAAACAGCTCTAGATTTTGATATAATTTGAATGAAGACACAATTTATGTCATTTTGGCCTCCATTAAATTTGCCTTTGCACCACTTTTCTAGACAAAATCAATTTGTAAAAAAAAAAAATTTCAATTCAGCTAAAGTCATTTGAAATGAAAAAAAAATACCATTAAAGAATAAAAGAATGTAAAAAGAATTTTAAAATGTAAAAACACAGGAGGCACACCTAGCAAAACAGTTATTTTATCAAAAATGAAATCTGCAACCCAAGTTCCCATTTCGGATGAGACTATTTACTTCTCACTTTGCACTTGTGCTCTTTTGAAAGATATGTATCTATTAATTCAGCCTCTATACCGAGAGGTGTTTATGGTGTAATGGATACCATTGTATGAAATGACAAGATAACCTGAGTTCAAATCCTGGACGAGGATGCTTATATTTCAAATAGAGTTAATACCCTTGGAAATGGCATTCATCCAACTATTCTCCATCAAGCTATGGGTAAATAGTAGGGCAGACTGAGGTCTCTAACTTTGACATGACAACTAGTCTAAGAGAAGGAAAGCACTTAATTCAAACCTGTCAAACTTTGCTCAAGGATATGCCTTCCTGCTAATGAGAAGGAGTTGGTATATATATATATATATATATATATGGGTAAAATATCAAGGCAAACAGAACACTTTATCTTTGGTAGAGCAACTAATCAAAGAATAGGAAAAACTCAAAATAGTGAGGTATACCATCTTGTTATCAGCTCATCCAAAATATGTGGCTGGCTTCACCAATATCAATAAATCACGTCTTTTGTCCTTTACTTTGCTTAATTTAATTGCCATCATTGATGCAGAGGAAGTCCCAGCATATGGGAACAGAATGTCACATAGTTTTTGCTGCTACTTTTAAAGAATGATATATTTGAAGAATCACTTCTTAAAAAAAAAAACAGACTAGTAATAACTTTAAAGAAAACTAGGGGTTACATAAAGACCATTCTCTCTCTCTCTCTCTCTCTCTCTCTCTCTCTCTCTTTCTCTCTCTCTTAGAAGGACACTTTTCTATGTGGTGTAACGGCTAAAGTGCTGGACTATTGCCTCAAAGTAAGTAAGTTTGAACTCCAATCATGCTATTATTTTCATTTTTGGACTAATACCCTTGGGAAAGGTACTAACCCCCTTATCCTTCCACCAATGGATTAATAGTATCATTGCTGTTATTCTACAAAGATGGCTTTGCCACTTAAAAATAATCCATAAACAAAGAAACCAACAGCAAACCATAAATACTGATGAGGGAACACTATTATGAGTTATGAGTATCACACAAAAATCTGTAGAATTTAGCCATGAAAATACTTATCAACTTGCTTACGTAGCCCTTAGATTCCTTTAAAGTTATTCCTTGTTTTTTTTACAAATTGATTCTTCAGATATATTATTCTTAAAAGATAGTTGCAAAGACTACATGGCATTCAGTTCACATATGCTGTTCAAATGCACCAAATACTTGAGTAGCACTTTGCTTTTGTAAAATTGATTTGCTCAATAACTAAATTGTCTAATCAATATGTTTCCCTTGATTTCAAATATTTACTTTACTTATCTTTGCTTAAAACAGGAACACAAAAGTACAACATTTACTAAATGACTGATCAATTGATTTTTAAGACATATCAACCAGTCTAGGGCTATTCTATTCCTAAAGGTTATGGAATCAAATTCTTTGTGTGTTTATTTTTACCTTTTGGAAGAGAACTGCTTCTTAAGAGATTTTATTTTTGCACATTTTGAAGACAAATAACTTTTAAATAGTTCGATTCAACCCATAGATTGGCCTAGAAGTAATGGATCTCCGAAATTGGAGCCATAACATCAGATGCTGTTCAGTTTCCTACCCAGGATACTTCCTTTTTTTGGGTGTTTTACTCTTGACAGGGGAGACAGTCAGCACATTCTGATCCCTGCCAAGAGGGTGAAGCATCTAGTAAAGGTCACTTACTTCAACAGTCTGTGATACTTGCTTGTGATATCTACAAAAATTAGCTTCATCTGACACTGAAACATACTATCATCCATGTTATGAGAATTGATCAACCGTATCTGATGATGAGGCTCCACTCTTCGAATTTGGGGAATGTGGAGTACCCTTTCATTATAATTACTTTCAGATCCATTCTGGCTCAGAGTTGCAGCACCTGTTAAAGTCCCACCTATGGGTCAACTGGAACTGTTCAATTCTTTACAAGGGATTATGTTTAATATTGAATTGTATCATTAGTGTTAAATAGCAATAATTGAAACCATATAACTGAGTATAAACAGAACAATTAGTGTTAGATAGCAATACTTGAAACCATTTAAGATTATTAGTGTTACCAACATTAACCTTTTAACTGTGTGCAAACAAATGATTAATATTAAATAGAATTATTGGTATTAATACTTAAAACCATTTAATTAGGTGCAAACAAACAAGCTTTGACTTATTTAAAAATGTTACCAACTAACTACAAATCATATAATATATATGTATAAACAGAATTTGGCATTAAATAACGAAAAGGGTTGATATGCCAACAAAATCAAATTAAAAGAATTGATCTTACTACAGTAGTAATAGTCTGTGCTACTAGTTTAGAGATATTCTTAATTATCTAATCTTAGCTTTGTCTGACACAGAACCATTATATCAAGCCACATGATAAGAACTGTGCTTACCAAAGTAGTTATAGTCTATTATATTAGCTTGTTAACCATTTCTTTATTATGTGGCACTTTCTAATAAGAGCAAATATTCTCAATTGTAAACTAAGCAGTAAAGATATGAGTCTTGTTGTCACTGCCAGTTGGTAAGTAGTTGTTCTTTGTGTTTTATTTATATGGCATTCCTGATATGAAAGTTTATTACTGAACCTTCACTTCATGTCAAAATGTGTTGCTCTGATAATAAAGGTATTTGATCTGCCAATGAGTGAACTGTTGTCTTGGAAAGGAATACATAAATAGGGCCTGTCAGGATGGTCCGTCAGAAGCCATTCAAAATCAACCGTAAAGTTATGATACTTATATGAACTTTGTTTATTTGGGGAAAATCAAATCTCTTTCTAGCCTGGTGCATATCCTCTACGGAACTAAAATGGTTGCTCACTTGATTTTCTCCGTCTATGGAATTCAAAGCAAATCTGCATGGACATCCAGGCTGGGAATGAATTTAATCACCTCGCATTCCATGTGTACAAACCATTCTTCTGACTCTGTTATGGAATAAAATGTTTGTTTCAAGTTTCTTTTTCTTATTGAGCTTCAAGTAGTTTGGCAAATATATGCGTTGAATGTCTCTGACCAAGAAATTTATGGTCCAATGTCTTTGCCCAAAACAACCTCTTGTTGCCACTGATTCAAATCTCCATATTTAGCAAGGTAGCCTTTGTTTACCCCTTTGATTATTCAATGCAGACTTATCTGGTAAATTTTATACCATTCCTACATACAGGCACCCACTTATATATATATATATATATATATATATTTGTAATGGAAACATGTATAGTGTAATTGTTATTATCATAGGAAATAAACTGGGTGGGTGTAGTTAAAATATTGGATGAGGGTGTTTGCATTTCACTTCATGCCAGTGGCCATTGTAAAAGTATGAAGACATTTCTTGTCATTCCCAATACTGATAAATAATAGGGAAGATTGGATATTTTTGTCTTGTTTTGGCAAACAGTCTTGACGGAGAAACTCTAAATTCAAACCACTAATACTAAACTTAAAAACTGACTTTGTTTTACATACAGACCATACTTGAAGAATTGGTAATACACAGACACAAAAATGAACAAATATACTTATATATATGTATTCATATATAAACTAAAATATTATTCCCCTCTTATTGTGCCTGTGTCGAAAAGTTTAAGTTTAATGCTGCTTTTATTGCATCAGATAGGAGAAGGATGACTGCAAAGAATATATATTTCCAAGCAGTGTTCATGTTCAGACTACTGAATTGATGCACCACTAAGACGCTGGCTAAGCTTATTGAGAAAAAGCTCGACGGCAATTGCACAAGGATGCTACGAGTTATATAAAACTAATCCTGGAAGAAACATCCCAAAACACAGCAGCTGTACGGCCACCTCTCTTCTATCTTTAAAAACATCCAGATAAGATGAACAAGACATGCTGGACATTGCTGGAGAAGTAAGGACGAACTCATAAGCAACGTGCACCTCTGGATCTCTTCATACGGGCGAGAAAGTGTTGGACAACCTGCAAGAACTTATCTACAGCAGCTCTGTATGGACACAGGATGTAGCCTAGAAGACCTGCCGAAAGCGATGAACGATAGAGACGAGTGGCGAGGGAAATCAGTTCTAGATGCACATGATGATGATACATATATATATATTTATATATATATATATATATATATATATATATATATAGAGAGAGAGAGAGAGACAGAGTGTGTGTGTGTGTGAGAGAGAGAGAGAGAGAGAGAGAGAGAGATTTACAATATATGTATTGGTAATATATGTATTGACTGTATATTCACATACTGATGACAAGCTGTCTTTATCCCAAATATCAGGCAGTAGAGCTTCTAGAAAAATTATAAAAACATATGAATTTTTTCGGAAGTGGAGGGCTTATAATATGCTGACTATTAGATCATCCTGAAAATAGTTTTCTGGGTTTGATGCTAAACTATATCTAATGGATAGGCTCCAGTTCTGAAGATCTGGAAAGTTTGGCATACCCCTTTATTGCTCTTACCCCAAGGTCTACTCTGATTTGGACATGTAGTACCTGTTTGGGTTCCATCAATTTGTCAAATAAATCTGTTTACAAGTTATTAAATTTTTGAATAATAAAATTTGACCGTTTGCAAAAAAAAAAAGAAAGAACTTTAAAGAAATTACAAAGAATGCAAATATGAACTTAGAAAGAATATAATTCCCAAATTTCAAGGCAGAAAATAATCCTAGACCGGTTGATATGGTATTAAAATCTATAATTCGATCAGATAAAAACAGGTTAGATACAAACCATAAATGTCTGATAATTGCTCTTCAGCATAAAATTTTTAGTTACAATTTCAATTATTTTTGTTTAATTTTGTTTTAAAAGCAAATATTTTCGATCTACTCTATTATAGTGAATTCTTGTTGCAGCAGGTCAATAATCAGAAAAGACTGTTATGGGTAAAAAAGAAAGCGTAAGTACTGGACATTGAAGGTGTAGCAAAATGTATTATGGACAGATGAGTTGAAATTTGAACTTTTTGGTTGTTAGAGTAGAGAGTATGAAGAGTTGAGTGTATGTAAGAAGAAAGCCTGGAGAACGACTGAATAATGAATGTGTGCTTCCAGCAGTTAAGCATGATGTTTGGTCAGTTATGCTGTGTGGGGGGGAAAGAGGACTGGAGATTTGATTCAGGTCAACAAAATCATGAAAAAAGAACAATATTATTCGATTTTGCAAAGACATTACTATACCATCTGGTTTATGCATAATTGGGAAAGAAATTCACCTTTCAACAAAACGACAAAAATTGTTCCTTGGCAGCCTCATTCTTTTGACCACTTTCCTATTGAATTATTATGGGATGAATTGGATAGGAGAGTTCAAAGAGAATATTCAAAGAATAAGAATGAGCTTTTTCTATGCAGGAAGAATTCTTGGGCAATTCTGTCATCTTTTTTTTTCAAAAACTGTCGCAAAAAAATGCTCAGAATTTGTAAAGCTGAAATTAATTCAAGGGGTGGTTGTTTTAATGAAAACAAAATATAACGCTGTTGTATACCGGCTCATTGGCTAAGTGGATCGAGTGTTCGCTAATGGTTCGGGAGACCTGGGTTCAATCCCCGGTAGCGTCATACCAAAGACTTTAAAAATGGTACTTGATACCTCCTTACTTAACACTCGATATAAGGTACGTATCAAGGGTAAATTGGAAGAATCTAAGGAAAGGAGTAGCGCCCTCCACTACACCTCGGTGTTGTAGCTATTAAAAAGGGACCCTCTGGTCGCCCTCGACAACGGTCGCCAAATTTACTTACTTACTTTATTTTAGTTAAGTGCTTATTTTTTTATTAAAATAAAAGCAAATACACTTAAGTTACAGAAATTTTATCTTTCACTTTAAAAATGCATAAATCTCTCATTTTAAGAAGTATTTTTAAAGAAATTCAAGGTAGTTCAAGATTTTTTGTTGCTAGTATACACAGACACATGCGCGTGCGCGCACACACACACACACACACACACACACACACACACACATATATATATATATATATATATATATATATATATATATATATAAACAGAGATCAAAATATCATAATTTGGCTTGGAAATTATTTGGACTTTATAAGTTATAAAACGTAAAAAAATCTTTACATTAATACCCTTGTACCTATCTAGGTCTCTACCTAACTCTCTCTTTAGGATTGTAAAATATGCATCAGATAGAAAAAGGGGAAATAATATTTATATATTCATAAACTAGGTAAGAACAAGAAGGAAAGGAAAACCTGACAAAACAACTGCAGATTCAACCTCTTTCTACCTTCACCACCTTATCCTCCTCTCAGTAAGACTTCTCTCAACTGTTACAACGACCTCTAAACAAAATCTTCAGACAGCTTCTCTAACTTTGAAAAGATAAAAAGCACAAATGCATTTCAATCTCCACAACTTCACTAAAATTCACTGCTTTTTCTTTTCGATTTACGCAATTCCATTTGATATATTTTATTGAATTTTTATGAAATGAATCAGAAAACAAAGCATGAATCAAAAAGGTGGAGTAAATGAATTTGTGCAATGTTAGGATACTAAAAGAGGAATTATTTTTAGAAAAAAATTCTTTATCAGGAAACTTTAACTGTGTAAAATCTTCTTTCAAGTAATTTTATTTATTTGATTAATTCCTTTGTTTCATTGAATATATGTAAATAAGGATTGTATATATTTAACTCTTAAATAAAGCATTAAAAATGTCTTTTAGTTCTTTAAATTTGACCGTTGTTTCTAATCAAACCATAGAATTTTCATGGGTTTAGCTTATGAAAATACAGACGCTCTCAAAAGTCACCAGAGAATTTGGAAGTCAAAAATGGAAAAGGTCTAAGCTGAGGAAACTTTCATAATTTAAGCAATTAAATGTATAGATTAGCATTTTTATTTACGAATGTGTTTCAGAGGGTGGCAATAAACACAAGAAGGAGGTGCCCGTGGTGTAATGTTTATCGTCGTAGGAAATGGACTCGACGACACTAGTTCAAATCATGGACGAAACTGATTGCATTTCACATAGCACTAATACCCTTGTATGAATCCAATAATTCTCCCTCTAGTTATGGGTAAATAGTAGGGCAGACTAGGTTATTTAGCCTTGGTGAGGCAACTAGTCTAGGAGAAGGAAAACTCTGAATTCAAACCTGTTAAACTCCGCTTATAAATTGACCTTGTGTCATATCCTGCCCGAGTGTAGGGGATGGTATATAGGATAAATACAAGAAAGAAAGAAAGAAAGAGAGCATGTGTTGAAAAGAAAGAAACATTTAGAGAAAGAAATTGAAGTAATACAGAGAAAGAAGAAACACAGAGAAAATTATAATGAAAGAAGAAAAAGAAAGAAAATGGAAGTGTAAGAGAAAGATTGAGGAAAACTTATATATATATATATATATATATATATATATATAGGTTACTATATTTATAAATAAATAGTGATCGTGATAGAGCATGTATACCTATGTTAGGCTTGTGCAGATATAGAGTCAACGGTGCCTAGTGACTGTCAGTTTCTCGCCAATATAATCATCGGATCAATGCAAAAACTGTGATTCACCAAATCCTGCTAATTCTATTCCTATACTCTTCTCAATGACAAGGCTTACCAGCTTGCTGAAAACATAACTGTGTCTAATACAAATGGATAAAACTCACAACTCAGAGTTTCATGTTGTCGAATCTTGAATGAGCCGGTATTCGACATGTCTGACTATTTTGTACCCTTTTTGAGTCAAGTGGCAATTACAAGGTTGACATACTAATTCACGTGGAGCCAAATTAAGCAGCTACTTACTTTTATGGGGGCATTTAGGTACCAATTAAATTCTTTTATGTGGCAAATTGAAATTTGAATCCGGGAAACTTTTCCGACAAGCACAATTTACAATTTCTCAAAAGCTTATTACAAACGTATGCTCTCTCTCTCTCTCTCTCTCTCTCTCTCTCTCTCTCTCTCTCTCTCTCTCTCTCTCTCCCATAGGGTGTTCAAAAGTTAACCCACGATTTAGAAATTAAATCTCTATTGAGTCGAAAATGGTGTAGAATTTTTCATAATTGAAACAAATTGATTCACATTTTATATACTTTCATTTAGTATAGAAATAATCTTAAACGATAATCAAACAAATCTTGACTTCTGAATTCTATGCTGAATTTGTTTTAATTCGTATTTCTTGGAAGAAAATTCTCGTGGTATTTCACATTCGCTACCTTTGTGAAAAGAGTTAGGGTAATTTAGGTACAAGCGCCTGGCCAAATCAACACATCACTGGCTCGTGTGCTACTTTGCAATCTCTGGGGTTCTTGGAACCACTGAGAAAAGTGTCCTTCCAAGAGAGAGAGAGAGAGAGAGAGAGAGAGAGAGAATGGCGCTTAAGTGGAAATTTGGAACCTTGGGTTCAGGTGACGAAAATCCCTTGCATGACGAGAAAAATATAGAATTATATTCTTCATTTTTATTTTTATCCTTTTACTTATCTTATTTTATTTATTTTAAATTTTATTCTAGTTTTCAAATGTTATTTATACCACCACAGATAATTATTCTCAGATTATCTCTTTGTACCTCGCAAATAGCAACCAGGTAAATGTTGCAAAAATATTTTCTTTTTTAATAAACTCCATCTTCATCTATCCTCATCTGAGGAAAGTCCCCGTGGTACTGTGGCAAACGTACCGGACTGTAACATCTACTGTTCAAACTACAGTCGCGCTATTGTGTTCACTTTCAGAAAAATACCATTAAGAAAGGTTTGAAACTCCTTTTTCACCTACCTACGGGTTAAAAATTGCCACTATTGTTCTTCCTCGACGATGGCTTTAGCATTGAATAGCCCACGAGGGTTTATATGCTATTAAACAAAGAAGCCAAGCCAAACCAAACCAAACAAAATCTATCCTTTGCGTATAGAATCAAAATGAATCCAAGATAAAACAAAGAAAATGTATATTAACACCTCCTCTTGCTTATTTTCAAGTTGAAATATGACTTAAGGTAATATCTTTATTCATTTCTTATTCAGCAAAAAAATGGCACCTCTGTAGGTTTATTTTTGCAACCTCCCATTATTCCAATGAGTTTATATCTCTTTTGTAACTTTGTTTTAACCTTTATACCATTTCTTCGCTGTTAACCAGAAGTCCTGCATTTCTTTTCTTGGTAATCTTACACACCAATGATTGCATCTTAAATATGCGTATGGACATATCAAATGATGAATAGCAATGCTGAACTGAACCCTTTATTCCATTACCAGAACTAATTCTTGGCCATTTCTCCATTTCCAGCTATTGTCGTAAACTGCTTTGAATGGTCGATAGAGCCAGTCCACAAATAATCATTCTGGGTGTACTCCTCTGCAGCGTATAACCAAGTTGTGTTCTCTATTACAAATACATTATATATATCAGACTTCAGTACATTTACAGTATATCTCAAAGAATCTTGAAATGTTTCCACACAACTAACCATGAAGCAATAGAATCGACGCTGATGGGTGTTATTCATGATTCAAAAATAACCAAAGATAATACTGCTTTTCTCGGATCAACTTAGAAAACAAATCGTTGCTGTGTGAACAAATATTCTCATTGTTTCTAAGAGTCGTTGTCAAATCAACTGCATGAAGACTTTAGTGCTGCTATTAAATGTATTTCTGCTGCTCCAGTAGTTGCATCCAAAGAACTCTGACCTATTCAATACCAAGAATCTGAAATATTCTTCCTTGAAGATTTTTTTTCGCTTTCCTTATTTCATTTTCTTTATCTACGTTGTAAAGATTGATTGATTGCTTTTTATATAATTTCAATCAGTTTTGGGTTATTTTTTCCAAGAGGTTAGGAATAAATTTCATTTTATGTTCATATTTATATTTTTGTGTTGTTGTTTCGTATTATTTCTTATATTTTTTACAAACAGTCCAGTCAAATAGAAATCTATATAAGCCATAGATAGAACCCTAACAGCCCGCGCTACGTCAAAATGAACCTGAGAGTAATGGCAATGAAGAACATTCCATACTCTCCAGATTTCCAAAACTGGAGCTTCACCATCAGATCTAGTTTAATGTCATATCCGTGGCATCTTTTTTGTGGGTTATCTTTCCCTTTGCAGGGGATAGAATCAGCTTATATTAAGTCCCAGCCAACTGGGCAACCTACATTGTAAGTTGATTAGGATAATTTCAGACACAAAATAAAAACGCTTTAGAAGTTTTGTCCAGTCGGCTGCAGAGGAGTAAGACCACCCCCTCAAAAAGTGTCCTGGATATGGCACTAAAAAATCTGATCTGGAGGTTCCAGTAATGCTGCAGCTTTGGGGAATGCAGAGTACTCCTTCATTGCCATCGTTCCCAGGTCCTCCCTAGCCTGGAGTGGTAACACCTGACAGGGTCCTATCTGTGGGTCAAATAAAACTAAACTGTATACTTATACTAAACTGAATTGCTTGAAATAAAACTGTTTTGACATTTAAACTGTGTACTTATGCTGAACTGAATTGTTTGAAATGGAACTGTTTTTGTATGCTTCACCGAATTGTTTGAAATAGAACTGTTTCTTACTTAGGAACTGTTCTGATACTAAACTGAATTGTTTGAATTAGAACTGTTTGGCTAAATGGAATTGCTTAAAATAGAAATGTTTTTCACAATTGCACTGTGTACTTATGCTAAACGGAATTTTTGGAAAAAGAACTGTTTATTTGTATAAAAATGGATTAGGTATTAAATAACCTACAAAGGTTGATATGCCATAAACTCAAACAAACAAACAAACAAACAAACTTTAGAAGTAATATATTTTATTTTTTATTTTGATATTGATATCTACTATTACATAATGCTGGCCTAATGAGTAGAGTGTTTGCCAATAGTCAGGGAGACTGGGGTTCAATCCCAGGTTGAATCATACCAAATAGTCAAAAAATGGTTCTTGATGCCCCCTTGCTTAACACTCAACATTATAAGATAAGGATCAAGGGTGAAGTGGAGCAATCCAGGGAATGGAGTAGCGCCCTCCCCAACATCTCGGTGTAGAAGCTATTGAAAAAGGTGCTTTTGGGTCACCCTCAACCATGATCGCCAACTTTACTTATATAATGTTGTAGAGTAGTTTCTCTTTCTGATATGATGACATCTTCTCAAAAAATGTAACGTGGTATAAATGCATGAACCCATCGGTTCTTCACCAGCTATGGTAAATGATCGGGCAGACTGGGCTCTTTAGCTTTGTTTAGGCAACCAGTCTATTTGAAGGAAAACTCTGAATTCAAACCAGCTGTACTTCACTTAGGAATTAACCTTGTGTCACATCCTATCTGTGGTTAAGGGGTTGAGTCAATACATATATGGTATAAAAGGCTTGGATCACGATGAAAATAGTAACACAAAATACAGAAGAAATAATTGAATTATATTTACCGTATATTGTGGCATACTAGCCAAACTGACAAGTAAGACGACCTCAAGATTTTTAGCCTTGAATTATGAGTTAGAACAATACTTGCCTTGTAGGTCGACCACCAAATGTATAATACGCTATTGCAAATTCCTCTAAGTGTTTACAATCCGTGCCTCAGCTATTGAAAACGGCATGTGATATTGCATTAATATAATACTAAATATGTATTACAGTTTTGGTTTGGTCTGGTTTAGTTTGGTTTAGTTTTATGGCACATCAACCATTGTAGGTTATTTATGCCAAATCCATTTTTGTACAAATCTTCAGTTCTACTCCAAACAATTCAGTTTAGAATATGTGCGCAGTTTAAATGTCAAAACAGTCCCATCTTGAACAATTCAGTTTAGCACAAGCACACAGTTGAGTTCCATATAACCCATTGATAGGACCCTATCAGGTGCTACCATTCCAGACCACAGTGGACCTGGGAGCAATGGCAATGAAGGGGTACTCCGCATTCCCCAAAGCTCCAGTATTACTGAAATCTTACCATCAGATTGTTCAGTGTCATTATCAGGACACTCTTTGGAGGAGATTTACTCCTTGGCAGAGTACTTTTTTACTAGATGACAACTCTGTGGTTAAGATTTGAATTTTAGCCTTGTTGTTGAAGTCGACTCCGAGTTTTGCAGGGACATTTTTGACCTTACAAGATTGACAACACAATTAATAATAATTCTAAAAAAGAGATTTCTACCAGTCCTTGATCTACGCAAGTGCTTTCCCTATCTTACCACAAAAAAAAAGTTAATAGTGAAAGACAGACTAAAAAATCCCTATATGAGACAGAAGTAGCATTGCCGTCTTTGATGACACACAAAAGTTATCAATCCAGAACTTTATGACAGTAACTAAGCCTTATAATCTAAAGAATATCAGGACACTATTTGCCAATGCCTCCCACCAGACAAGGCTTGACACAAGGTCAAAAGCCCGAAGGCCGATTAAAGTGCGGATAAAGGGGAGGGGAAGGTCAGGAACGAGCCGAGGCTCGAACCCTGCTGTTCTGTACTGCTTATTGACCCCCTAAGTGCAATGAGGGTCTAATGAGGCATGCAGTTTCACAAAACCAAATGTGGGTCTGGGCATGTATGCCGGGTTATACCTTGAACTAGACAGCAAGGTCTCGTACTATACATGGAGTCATGAGAGCATAAGACTGATAAACAAATAAACATTTCAAATAATATAAAAGCATTTACTTTCACAATATATATGTCCAACTCACACGACACATCATTTGTAAGCAGTTGCTCATCATCAAAATTACATATATATAAGGAGGCGATAGAGGTGTAATGGATACCATCGTAAGAAATGGATGCGGTGATATGAGTTCAAATCCTTGAGGAGACTGTTTGCATTTCTCATTGCACTAATACCCTTGGGAAATGTATGAATCCAATCATTCAAGTGATAGTAGGCCAAACTTGGTATGATAACATGTCTTGAAGAAGGAAAACTTTAAATTTTAACCATCCGTTTTAAAAGTGATCCTGTGTCGCATCATGCAAAGGAGTGTGCGCGTTTATATATATATATATATAAATATTTAAAGGCAACTTCTGTTTCAACGCAAACTTCTTTTGTTTGTTATTTGCTTGTTATATTGTTAATTTCTATCACCCTTAATGTCTTTATTGCCACACCCGGAAAGCCCTTCATTACATTCAGTTACAAATTCGGTAAACATTTTTCACAACAATGTTTACTTGATCCTCGAAATAGTTGAAAATCAAAGTTCCTTTCAACCAATAATACACAGGGAGAAGACGATCCTAACTAAATTTAGAATATTTTGTCTTCAAAACTTGTGCGATTAACTCTTCTGAGTTGCCGTCAAAAAAGGCAATACTCAAAAACTACTCCCCCATACCCAACTGGTTTTTTGTCAATTCTGTCAATCAAGCTCTTTTTATAACTCAAATAATGCTTTACATATTCTAATTAATATAGAATTAATATACATGTCATATCATATGAAGTGATCCATACTATTGTTTATTACGAGCAACTTTACTGTTTTTACATATTTCTACTTTACTATATGTAGAGATACAATAAGTTATTATCTCCCTAAGATAATTTACATTTCCTGTGATAGCCCCATGGTGGTCACATGAATGTCCGAGAAACCCATTCATTTCACCTCAATTCTGAGAACATTAGAGATGTCGTCTCTGACCCAGCAAGGGAACAGTAAAGCCAAATAGCTACACTACCTACCCTTATCAACTAAGCCTTTTCTATTTTGTATCCCTTCTACAGACTGCTAGTTCATGGAATAATATATGTATAGTTCTAGCTGCTGAGATATGTTTGTGTATTCTTTCCTTTAATACCACATACTCTGTGTATAAAACATCAAATGTTTTTGGCATGTACAAGTGAGTTTATTTCTTTTTTATCTCCATTGTATTCAAAGTTAATTCATCACCGATGTACTAATGCTAACGTTGGTCCATGCAGAGTGGCATCACAAGTAAAACATCTTCCCCATGACCAAGCATCCAACAAATGCAACCAATTCCTCAAACACACAGACCTTACTCACCAATGTTTTGTGGCATTTTGTAAACAATGATTTCCATAATCTTTCATCACAACAACAGGCTATTGTACAAAAAAAAGTACTTCTAAAATCTATGATACTCCATTATGTGGAGTATTAAAAAATATTTATTGTGCATATACACTACCTTATGAGTGTTAATCTTTGTACAAAAAACAGTACTTCTAAAATCTATGATACTCAATTATGTAGAGTATCAAAATGTATTTATTGTGCATATACACTACCTTAAGTTTAGGGAAAGCATTTAAAGATTTTAAAGATTACCATTTAATGTTTTTCTTTAAAGTGTATCTTACTACTTACACCTCGACTCACAAAGATTAACACTCATAAAAATTCCAAATCACAAAATGCCAGGCCATGATGGCATACTTTGATTCAAATCAAATTTCTTTTATAAACTGACATCAGTCCACCTCAGACTGGCCTGGGAATTGAGGAAATGCCTACAAGAAGTAAGCATATCTAAATGGATGACCAAAAAGAAAATGACACTGATCCTAAAGAGGACCATCCTCAGCAACTATAGACTGATAACATGTTTACCTATATTGTAGTATATCCTGATTGAATAGATAAATAGAGAAATATATTTCTCACTTGTATGATACAGACTAATACTGGGAGAGAAAAAGTTTGCCACAGAAAAACTAGAGAAACAAAATACCCCCTACATATATAGACCTGAACATGGTCCTGCAATCTTGGATAATAGAATGCCTGGAAATTTCCAACAAAGTCATAAATTTCATTGCAAATGTCATAGAAAACTGGTGAATGGAATAAACAATGAAAATAAACTCTTGTAGAGGTAAAAATCTAAAAAGCATCTTCCAGAGTGACTCATTCTTTCCACTGCTATTATTATAGCCATGATGCTAGTCAACAACATACTTAGGAAGTGCACTGAGGGCTACAAATTTAAAAATCACAAGTAAAGGATGTACTTTTGTAGAAGACATAGAAATTTTAATATAAAATCAAAATGAGTAGAACTAGTACAGACTTGAGTTAGTTTTTATGATCTAAGGATTATCAGATAAAAACTAACTCATTTTCGCAATCTATCAGATGCTATTTGCAGCAACAGCACATGAATGTCTTTGAGAAAAGCATGAATCTGTAAATCCACCCAGTTATAAATAAAATACTTGGTTCTTTAGCTTTGGTTGGCAACCACTTTAGTGGAAGCACAACATCGAATTCAAAAACAGGACCTCAGATCTCTTCTAAAGTCCACTGCTGGCTTCAACCACATTCTGTACTTAATATCACATCTAATGTTATATAACATATATGTTATATTATAACATCTTTATAATATTATAACAAATAATGTTTTAGTAGAATGTATATGTTATATAATAACAGTATGTATTATATTATTATATCATATGATATGTTAAATGATTTATTAATATTATACGATATATTATGTTATGCCATATAATAAGATTATACAATAACATCATAAGAATAGGTATATCATGTATATAAAATGTTAAATGTTCTTAGTATGTAAAAAAGTTTTTCTTTTTTCTTTCAGTTGTATTTAATGTTAGTATATCACTAAATCACTAATAAAGCAATTTATATGAAACACTGTTCATACTTTCATTTCAACATTTCATATAATCAAATTTACATAGATTAACACTATTATAAGAAGCCCAAATGAAAGGAAATATAGAAAAAACAATTTATGTGTAAAATTGTTCATATCCCTTTGTACATAAGACTGATGGTATTTACCTCTTTTTCCCTCAGTCTATTGTTGACAGGCAAACAATATTGGTTGTAAATGAAGTGGGTGATAAGACCAAATGTACACTAAATTATTTATATGAAAACTAGAAACTAAGATGACTTAGTTTCAGATGATAATTATAATTGAACGATTAAAATTGCATTTTGATAAAGAATTTTTGCATAGGAATAGATTTCTGTCATTTTTAAAAAGCCATTTTAATTTTATTAATGGATTACACGCACAAAAAAAAATGGTACTTTCTTATTTTTCTCTTCTTTTCTGTAGTCTTGGTTTCCATTCCTAAGATGTCTATCAACTTGATTCTAATTAAAATCAAAGACTTTATCTTTGCTTCTTTAAATACATTTACCTTTATAAAAAAATATCACACTAATTTTGAACAGGTTTTAAAAGATTTGTCATAAGCACACAATTAATATTTACTCTTTAACATTTAGCTTGTTTCATTAGATTAATGACATTTTAGAATAGAACATCGGCTGGTTGCAATAAAAGATAAATTTCTACAGAAAACAGGAATTTTTTTCAAATTATGGATATTTATCATATATGTCTCAAAAAAGTTTTATTTTCCATATTGACCATCAAAAACGCAGCCTTAATTTATTAATGAAGTGTGACTAAGTCAAAGAAAGAAATAATGAATTATATTACAAGAATGAGTGAAAGGTTTTGCTATATTTTGGTAACATGAAGCACTATGTGGCAGCAGCTCCTAATGCATGAAGGTGATGCACAACACTAGACTGAAAGCTACTCCCCAGATATGCTTTTATGGTTTAGAAATCCATGGTTTTTAGGCCTCCCTGATCTTTTTTGATTATTGATGTTCCTGTAATCTGAGCAAAATTTATTCAAGCATCTAGTCATTCTGCCCAACTCTGCTTTCACATTTCTCAAACCAAGATGTTTTGATGCAGTTTAAACTTATTGATCTGTGTAGCCTTCAATGGAGTGAAACAATGCACATGTCAGCACACCAACTGCCACAATACTATTAACCACAGAGGGTACCTTATTGAACTACTTTGGTCACATGATATTGCCACATATCAAAATATTGCAAAGCTTGTAACTCACCCAAGAATATTAATTTCATTTTTATTAGTGATTGATTTTTTAAAAGTGAATTTCTAAATCAATGTAGTCTTTTGTGCATATTTATGAATACATATACCAGAAAGTTTTTGAAAATACCCAGTCATGTTATAGGATAATCAATGTAGAGACTTGACGACAAGTTTTCTAATCCAGATGCAGAGAGAGCTGAGGAGACATTGGACAAAATCATTGTGAGGTGGTGAGTTTGTTAGCCAGTACTGTCTTGTACCAAATCAAAAGGCTGACAAACTATTTGGTCCCTCAAGTTTCAATACTATTATATATAACTGAACATCCTACTGCACCCTATATGGTTGTAGGTGTCTAAATTAAATACCCTAACAAACCGATTCTGCCACAAAGCTGTCTTTCAAATTCACATTGCTTACTGACTTTCCAAGCCAAGTGTTGACTATAAATATATGCAAAGTTGGCGACCTTAGTTGAGGGTAACCAGAAGGCTCCCTTTTTGATAGCTACTACACTGAGGTGTAGGGGGAGGACACTACTCCTTTCCCTGGATTGCTCCACTTTACCCTTGATACATACCTTATATTGATGAGTGTTAAGCAAGGAGGTATCAAGTACCACTTTCAAAATCTTTGGTATGACCCGACTTTGGATTGAACCCAGGTCTCCCGGACCAGTGGCGAACACTCTACTCACTAGGCCAATGAGCCAAATTACATGATTAAAACTGAGCAGGCAAAATTAAGAGCAATGGCAAGCAGCAACAATAATAATAAAATAGAGACTAGATAAATAAGGCTAAAGAACAGAAAGGAAAAAACCTCCTTGTTTTTATTCAACAAATGGGTAAAACCTGTCCAATAATTCAAAAAGTTGATGGCAGTAGAAAATAAAGCAAACTCAGAAACCACATAGATGCACGTGCAAAGTGTCCAGAAGAAAATGTGGTACAAGAAACAAAAAGGGAGAATGAATCCCTGCAAAGCTCAGTAATACATGATAAAAAGGGATTTAAACATATTCATTTTATATAGCCATCTCCTTTGTGTCTTGACAAAAATAACCTGCTCCTTCATAAAAACCCTAAGATGCACCATTTTTGCCTATTTCTTTTTAGAATGCTGCAATCTTTAAATTGCTGTCCTCCTTCCTCCAGTATACTAGTTCCCACTAATGTGAGAAAAAGGAAATGTACAATTTATACTCATCACATCTGTAATAATAATAATTAAATGTCAGAAGTTATGAACTTTATAATCAAATTAAATATTCAACTTACTAAAGTATTATATCTACTGCCTATGAGGACATTTTTGGGTTATTTATTAACTGATCAAGCTATAAAAAGGATGCTCAGTTTTTTACAAAAATCATCATCATCATCATCATGTCGTGCTGGCAGCACGGATATTCTTGACCCTCTCTCGCCACTTTTCCCTATCGTTCATTGCCTCTGGCAGGTCTTCTGGACTACATCCTGTATCCTCACATAGTTGCTGAATGTATGTTCATGCTGGTTGTCTTGCTTTTGCATGGCCATGTGTGGAGGTCCATAAGAGTACATCACTTATGAGTTTGTCCCTGCTTCTCCAGCAGTGTCCTGCATGTCTGGTTCGTCTAACTTGAATAGCTTTCGTGATAGGAGGCAGGTGGCCGTACAGTTGGTGCCTTGTTGGGCGTTGCCTCCAGGACTTGTTCAAGATTGCTCACAACATTCTTGTGTAATTGCCGTCTAGCTTCTTCTCCAGCCGTTTGGTTAGAGTCCATGTAGTGCATCCATATAGCAGTATCGATGTGACCACTGCCTGGAAGAAACTGCGTTTCATTTTATCGGTTAGGTCTGATTTCCATATAGTCGATTGCCTATTGATAGCTGTTCATGCCTTCGTTAACCTCATGTCGATGTCCTTTTCAGTTGATGCGATGCTGCTTCCTAGGTAAGTGAATTTGTCTACTAGTTTAAGAGGGGTTCCATTTAGTGTGGAGATGTCACCTGTTTGATTATAGCACATATATTCCGTTTGGTGTGCATTGACATAGAGGCCTATGCCTGCGGCTGCTCATTCCAAACTATGCAGTCGTGTTTCAGCTTGGTTGGATGTATTTGCCAGTATTGCTATGTCATCGGTGTAGTCGGCGTCGGTAATTGTTTTTGCAGGGTACCTTCTGCTTATTTTCTTTGTCAGCTCGAAGCCGTTCTCTCTGATTTTGTCAATCGATGTTCTAATCACGTGACATTATTGACTTGTTTTAAAACAGGCTAAGTTGGCAACCATAGTTGAAGGTGACCCAAAAGTTCCCTTTTGAATAACTATTACATCAAGGTGTAGAGGAGGGTGCTACTCCTTTCCCTAGATTGCTCCAATTTACCTGTGGTCTGTACCTTATAATGCTGAGTGTTAAGCAAGGTGGTATCAAGTACCATTTATTTGTCTTTGGTATGACTCAACCTGTGATTGAACCCTGGTCTCCTCTGCCATTGATGAACACTCTACTTACTAGTCCAAACAGTCTACTCTCTATAAAATATGCTGTTTTCCTATATTGTAAAATGTTCTTTTTATAGAACACTTTTTAGGTGCACATGGTGGAATGATTATCATAGTAGGACATGGACATGGTAACAAAAGTTCAAACCTTGAAAAGGCTGTTTGCATTTCACTTAGCACTAATACTCTTGAGAAAGATATGTATCCAACTATTTTCCCTTGAGCTGAGGGTAAAATAGTTTGGCAAACTGTTTTTTTTAACCTTGTTATCATCTTCAAGAAGGAAAACTCTAAATTCAAACTTGCTAAACTGAACTTATACATATGTAGCACACATTTCCTCTCATCGTCAATGAATAATAACTTTATCAGCTCATCATGGTCATGAGAGCAATTGCTTAAATAGGCTGACGTTAGGATTGTTTTTTAGCTCCCAAACTTCTCCAATCTCCAGCTATGATACAGATATAGGAATAAGATGTAAAACCAATATGTTGAAACAATTACGAAAACAAGTTTTTATTTCTGAGTGAAAAGTCATGGATAGCTATTGATAGGCTATTGGTCATATGAAAGTCAGACCTGACCGATAAAATAAAACGCAGTTTCTTCCAAGCAGCAATCATGTCGATACTGCTATATGGATGCACTACACTAACTAAACATATGGAGAAAAGCCTTTGCTCCTTAATGTGAAGGGATCCACAGGAGCACATCATTTTTTAGCTTGTCTCTACTCCTCCAGCAGTGTCCCACATATCTGGTTTGTCTAATTTTGATAGTTTTCGTGATGGGTGGTAGGTGGTTGTACAGCTGCTGCTTTGTGGGGAGCCACCTCCAGGACTTGTTCAATATTGCTCGCAGCATTCTTGTGTAGTTGCTGTCAAGCTTTTTCTCCATACTTTCAGTAGGTGTCCATGTAGTGCATCTTTATAGCAGTATAGACACAACTGCTGCTTGAAAGAAATTGCGCTTCATTTATCAGTCAGGTCTGACTTTTATATGACTGATAGTCTATCGATTGCTGTCCATGCCTTTGCTAGTCATGTGTCAATGTCTGTCTCAGTTGATGAGACACTGCTTTCTAGGTAGGTGAACTTGTCAACTAGTTTCAGAGAGCTACCGTTTAGTGTGGAGATGACGCCTGTTGGATTAAACCACATATATTCCATCTTAGGTGTATTGACATAGAGGCCTATGCCTGCAGTGGCTCATTCCAGACTATGTAGCAGGGTTTTGGCTTGAGCGGGTGCATTTTCCAGAAGCGTTAAATCATCAGTGTAGTCCATGTTGGTAATTGTTTTTGCGGGGTCCTTTCTGCTTCTTTCTTTTGTTAGCTTGAAACAGTTTTCTTTGATTTTATCAATAAATGTTCTATGCACATAGTCTAGACAGATGATAACGAGGTATGGGGCTAATGTGTCTCCTTGCAGTACTCCTGCTACAATGTCAAAGTAGTCTGTGTCTCCATCTAGAGAATGGACTTTTACTTTGGTGTCTCTATAGACCATCATTATAGCTGTGATGGTTTCTTTTGGTAGGCTGTAGGCGAGTAGAATTTTCTCCAATCTTTCCTATGTAAATGGAGTCAACGGCCTTAGTAAAGTCGACAAATAATATTGTTGCCAATAGGTTTTTTGTGCGTACACCTTCAAGAATTCGATGGACAGTCAAAATTTGTGATGTCATGGATCTATTTCTCTGGAAGCCATTATATATATATATATATATATATATATAGCCATATATACAAAGCAGTTAAAAGAAATGTTAATGCACTTAGGGAAGTACCCATGATAAAATTTCAAACAGTCTCCACATTTTCTCTATGCCTATCAACAAATTATTGGAATATCCCACTGATAATAAAAAATTGATATTTCTATGAGATTATCTTTATTAGAAAATCAGAACTGATATTATGGAAACTACATAAAGAAGATTCCAATGGTATGTTCAAAGGGATTGAGAACAGATGGAGAATTTAAAATGATAATATCATAAATGAACTCCTATAGAAGTTTAAACATTTTTTAAATGCCCTGTGTATGCATATCTACAAATATACATGTATGTATATACCTTTACATGTGCCTATGTACACATATGTGAACACATATATGTGTAGGTTAATGTGTATAAAATATATGAGAATGAAATTATCTATGTCCAGAAGCACATGAATATATAGATGCAAATGTTTGTCAAATGCATTCATAGATATATATAATAATACATACATATATACCAATACATATGTATGTAAATACATTCAGTATGCATACATCAATTCATATATATATGTGAGTTTGTGCCTGTGTGTATGTGTATGTCAGATGTTTACTGCCTACAACAGAATATATATGTGCCTCCACATACACACATATACACATGTATGCACAAACAAGCATGCACAGTTATATATATATGTATATGTATATTCGTATTTGAGAGTATTTTATTGATTAAATTATTCTTTCAACATTTTTTACTTTGATTTTTTGCTTTTCTTCTCATCGCCCTTTTTCATTTGTTTCTTTCTGTTTTGTGCACTGATTTTTTTTTCTATTTCCATATGACTTTATTTTTGCAATTTGGTTCCGAGAGGTGTGTATATAATGTTAAGCTATGGGAAAGAGAGAAAACTGAGGTTGGAAAAGAAAGGCAAAAATTTCAGATGAATCTTCAGAAAACTGTATTTAAGGAAGGAAAGCAACAATAAATAAAGGTGTTCAGAGGGTTCCCTCAGGGTAGCAAGAAGGGCCCCCCAAGGCAAATATCAAATAGATTTCTATTTGCGGGTTATTATAACTGAAAATCATTTCCCTTTCCATATGTTCTGGTATTAAAATCTACATCAAATATCTTCTGAGATATGTTTGTAAAATCCATCTTAGTGTTTGCCAATGACTCAGAAGACTGGGGTTTAATCCCAGGTTGAGTCATACCAACGACTCAAAAAGTGGTAACTGATGCCTCCTTGCTTTACACTCAACATTATAAGGTATGGATCAAGGTTAAAGGGAAGCAATCCAAAGAAAGGAGTAGCTCCCTTTCGTACACCTCTGTGTAGTAGCTATTGAAAATGGAGCCTTCATGTTGCCTACATTTGGTCAACTTACTCACAGTAATTGTTATATAAAATTGACTCAGCAATTTGTTTTCAAGTCCTGGACAAAGTTGTTTGGATTTCCAATAGCACCAATAACCTTGGAAGAGTATGCATCCTACTATTCTCTATATAGCTATTGTTAAACAGTAACCAAGACAAGGATCTTAAAATTTGGTTTGCCAAGTGGTCTAGGAGAAGGAAAACTGAAATCAAACCTATTGGATTCAGCTTAAAAACTAGCCCTATATCACATTCTGCTCATGTAGAGAAGTTAGGTAAATACTTATATAGTTTTATTTATAACATACATCTTCATTGATGCATCAGGATGGGTCATCAGTGATGTTTCCTTTGGGTTGATATGTTATATAGTCATCTACAGCATCATTACGACACCATAAATAAACACGCATGCACTGATAAAGACGGTGGAAGACTTCTTTAACAAAATATTTACCTCTCACTTTATTTGTAAGTTTCGAAAGGGTTGTTCAAAGTTTGCATGGGAGAGGGAGCTGGAGACCGAACACAACTGAAATATTTTGACCCCAAAGTTATGGCCGTCAGCATTGTGTCTTTCTCGTTCTCCATAGCTGCTCAACCGGAGCCTTGGCAGTCCACTCTACTGGTTGCTGGCTTTCCTTACTACATCTCATCCATCTCCATCCCCAACTGTACTGCTTGTCTTCCTTCTCGCCTGTCTGCCTTCTGTTCAATTCGTCGGCCTTATATTACCTTCAAACTCCCACGCGGTGATATGGACATGCCTCCACAACTTCTTCCGATATCTAGCGACCGGGATGTGTCACTTCCACTACCTTTGGAATGGCCTGTGTGATCGTCATTGAGCGGAAATAACTGTCATGCAGTTCAGAGGTCACTCTCTTCCAGTGCGTCAGTCTATGAGAGTATAATGGGATTTTTTTTTACCTTGTCCCATTTCATCTGCCAATTTCCGTCCACACGATTTCCTCTCATAACTGTCATTAGAATGTGTCACTTCCTTCCAGTGCATCACCTTGAATGGCATTTTTGGCCGGGTCAACAGGTCAAAACATAACACATAGGGGGTTTCGGGTCTTGCAACATCAGACCCCCTCACCCAAATGACCCAGTTGGCATTGATCTTACTCCAACTCCCATCCCGGCAGCTAACCTGTGCATCCACAGAAGAAAAAAAAATGACCACAGAAATGGCTCTATATATAATTTTGCAACAGCTAATCAGAGCTAAGCTCTTCTGATGACTTCTAAATCTTTCCTTTAAAATCAGGAGGCCACTTTACTCTTGCTTTTCGGACACAATGACGTCGTTATTCGGCTATTTGTTCACTCCGTTATGTATTTCTTCCTTCTTTTCCCCTTTTTTTGTTTCTTCCGGGATCTGAGCTCCCCTCTGATCTTTTTGATCTTTTCTAGTAAATATATTGTTTTTGGCTGCCACCAGCAGTGAATCTGTTGCTCAGCTGCGTAACTGACAAGTTATCATTCATGGGAGCCCTTATGATGAGTGTGTGAAACAATCACATGTTAGAGGTGGGGATTTTGAAAAGGGTCAGTCAGCCAGTTAGTAACTAGCAAATGACAAAGAAAAATTTAAATTTTGGGTTTATAAAAACTATTTCAGAGCATTGATTTATGAAATAATAGATCTTTCTTCATCAACTCAAAATAGTCCAGTCGGCTGGGATTTTAGATTATGCCAACTGCATCTCTGTAGAGAGCTACCCCCATCTCTCCAAAAGCATCCTGGATATAACACTAAAGCATCTCATTGTGAGGTTCAAAGCCTAAAGATTTGGGGAATGTGAAGCACCTCTTCATTGCCATCACTCCCTGGTCCACTCTGTCCTGGAGTAGTAGTACCTGTTTTCATCCTATCTATAGGTCATATAGACCTGTTTAATCATTTACTAAATTTGAAACTATTTAACAGAGTAAAAACAAGAGATTAATATCAGATTGAATTACTAGTGTTTGATAGCAATTCTTGAAACCATTTCATTGTGTGAAAATAATAAATAGCAATACTTGAAACCATTTAACTGTGAGCACACAAATGAGCTTAACATTAAAAAATGTTAGGAACAAACTAAACACTTTAACATCACACAATATATGAGTAAACTGATTTTAGCATTAAATAACCCTCAAAGGTTATTATGCCATAAAATCAAATACCTTAACCTAACTATCAACAAACAAATACAACTTCATGTCTCCCTGTTTTTGAGACTTGTCCTGAGAGATGTTGAAGCACCAATAATAAAGTTAGTGTCATTTTTTTCTTTGACCATATGTCTGACTTTTTCTTTTCCTATGAATATATCACCTTTGCTAGTTTTCTTTAAGACCTGACAAAACCACAAAACTGTAATTCTAACAGCACACATTCTAAGGATGTTATTCAATAGCCTTCAGTTTCTTTTTATAATCTCACATGAGTATCATAAAGATTCATTTGCTGAACAGCTCATGCAGATTTCAGCACGAAATAATTGAGATAGAATGAAATTCAAGATTAAGTCTTCTACACTGGCCACTCTGGGTGCACCAGAAATATTGTAATATATTAACATGACCTGCGGGTGTGAATACAGTGGATGTTGTTGAAAGATAGATTGATAAGACCGGCGTGATCACCAAAATGTCATTATGTCCACAGGTGCTGTGTATCAGAGGATGTTGAGACAGCTACATCCGCTCAAGGATAATATCAACAAGGTGATTGCTGAAATGTCACCATGCCCACAGGTGCTGTGAATACGGTGGATGTTGAAAACAGGTGCACCCGGTCGAAGATATCAGAATATCACCTGACCTGTGGATGTGGTTGAATTCGGTGATAGTGGCAGATGCATACACCCACAGAACCGGGCTTGGGCAAGTAGCCAATGGGAAGCAGATAACATAACCAATGGAAAGCAAAGAAGTGAGACGTGGGTGTAACCATGATTAATGTAAATGAGGAATTGATGCAGGTCATGTGAGAGTTGTAGACTATGTAAGTTCCTGAATTTTGGCTAAAGTCAGTTGTTCCCTGGCTCTTCCGTCTCCCAACAACTCCTTCATATGCGTGAACTCTCTGTAATTGCTTTTCTGCTCCACACAAGTATCATAACCAAAAATAAAAATAAAATCTTATATTTTCATATGAATACATGTTCCTCGTTGTTAATAATGACACAGTATACTATACAACAACATCTCTCACCTTTTAAACTGTCCCTTGTACAGTCCAAGAAAACTTAGACAATTAGTTATAGCAGCTCCATCTAACAAATGTCTGACCATTTTTTTCAAATAGGATCAGTTATGATCATGACTTTGACTGGTGCACACTGTGTTTTTGCTGTTTAAACATTTTTTAAGATGAGTGCATCAGTAATTGTTATACAGAGAGCTTTTCTTGCTCATTTCATGTTATGTCAGTATGATGCTATTCCAGATAGAAAATTGATACTATTATGGGTTGAAAATTTCAGAACTACAGATTCAACTATTAAAAGAAAGCAACCTGGAAGAATTAAAGGATGCTATTAGTCAATAAATGGCTGAAATAATGCCAGGGATTACTCTTGGAATTTTTCTACCTTTAAAACATGGCCAGTCCTAGCCAGTAGCGATCATATCTAAAATATAAATAGTAAAACAAGTTAGATCAAGCTACCATGCCCCGGGCCTAAGTTCACTGGCACCACACAGGAGACAGCTCAAAATGTAGGATGTATTTCTGCCACACCCTGAATAACCTCTACATATCATAACGAATTATGAAAGGTTAATAAAAAAACATTTTTGTCAGTACTATTTTTTTTTATATTGATAATTTGGATGATTAAAAAAACCTTATTCAGCAATGCTGAATCAGCATGTATGCAGACACTACAAAATTGTCATTAAGGTAAAAGTTAGATAGTAAATTTCTTTTTTTTTCAATTAGAGCATTAAGTGTATGTATTTACCCAACCATTTTAATTAAGGCAGGATACAACACAAGTTCAGTTTCAAAGGAGAACACAGTTGGTTTGAATTCAGTTTTTCTTCTCCTATATTGGTTACCTAGGTTAAAGAGCTCAGTCTACCCTACTATTTTCTTATAGCTAGCAGACTACATGGACATACATGGGCAAGGACAGAAATTGCTATGACCTAGCATTCAGTGTCACAAATGTAGTCAGTTACTTTGACACTATCTGGTTGTATAATAAGGATATGTTGCCTAAATTCAGAATCATCTGGATCAAACAGGCTTTTTAATTATGTTCTGCATAAAGATAAAAACATAGCTCAATGCCCACCATGAAGACAAGAACACTGCTGATGAAAAGAAACAGATGCTGCATATTGATCCCAAGCAGGAAGCTAATGTATGTCGATATGAATACATGTGTGTGTGTGTGTGTACATCTGTTATTTTTTTTTAAGTAAAAATTTCCAATTTGTATATATATAAATCAAGATTTTTAAAATTTGCAAAAGGTTAAAATTGATGGTTGTCTGTTTCTGAGCTTTATTTCAAATCACCACTGTTAAGATGCTTCAGTTAGTTTTGAGCTGTGTGATCAAATATTTTTTCATTTTCTTCCATTTCCTGAATTCTATCAACAATTTCAATGTCTCTAAGGCTTAGTTTAAAATAATGCTTCAAACATGCCTGAATCTCAATAGTTATATCCACTATTATAATCTCCCAAACAATAATATCAGTTTAGAATGAATATAATGTCTAATTTTAAAGTATGTATCAAATATGAAAATATGCCTGTAGAAATATCTAATCATTATCATAACATTCATTGCTTTCTAGAACCTCATTCAATCTGTCAACAAGCTTATAAATACCACACTTGTAAAACTCTTTAGGTTATTGAGGTAAAATATGAGACCCACTTGTTTTCAGTCTCTTTTCATGATGTCAACCTAAGACCATCTACACCATTCTAAAATCCCCAAAACAAATGATAATCTGAAGGAGTAAGGTCAGAAGAATATGGAGAATGAAGCACTTGGTAGTATATTTTGCATCAAAACCTAAAGAATTTTACAAGCAAGGCATCTATAAACTTGTTGACAGGTTGAATAAGGTTCTTGAAAGTAAGAGAAGTTATGTAAATGATTCAATATTCTTATAGACATTAGTTTTGTCATGTATTATATAAACTGAAAAATGTGCTATTCATTTCAGTCTGATATTTATTTATCAAGTTGTAATGAAAGTTCTGTTGAATTTTTTTGATATGGAAAAGATTTATTTGAACCCAATCTATAAATGATATTTGAAATATTTACATGAATAATATATCAAATTTTCTTTCTGATTCTAGCAGGACACTTGGTGCAACAGATAAAAGTGCTTTTAATTGAAATCATCAGAAGATTGCAGGTTCAATCCCAACTATAGGCAAATAGCAAAAAATACTTGCTATAGCTTAATGGTTGTATATGGTCATGGTTAATGGAATTAGAACAATCTACCCCATGAATTAATAAAGGTTCAGTTCAAAGTTCTGAATAAGCTCTTGAATATACATAATACACCAGAAAAATGGCCCTGTCGGCTGGGGCTGTAGAATACACCAACTGCATTTCTGCAGAAGGGTAAGACTCATCCAATGTGTCTCCCAGATATGACACAAAACAATCTGATGGTGAGGTTCCTGTAATGCTGAAGCTTTGAGGAATGCGGAGTATCCCTTCACTGCCATCACTCACAGGTCCACACTGGCCCAGAGTGGTAGTACCTGACAAGGTCCTATCGACAGGTCAAATAGAACTAAAAGTGTACTTATGCTGAACTGAGCTGCTTGAAATAGAACAATTTTTGACATAAAAACTGTGTACTTATCTTAAACTGAATTGTTTGAAATAGAACTGTTTATATGTATAAAAATGTATTTGGCAATACATAACCAACAATGGTTGATGTGCCACCAAACAAACCAAACCAAACCTGCATATGTGTAATATAATGGACGAGGGATTTCTTTTTATGCCTTTGGGTTTAGTTAGGCTGAGAACCTTTCGGCTCAGTCATGGGTTACTTAGGTGCAACATTAACACAGGTGTTCTGAGTGAACGTGAGAGATGTCACAATAGCCCTGATGGGAAATGGGGCTAGCAAGTGCGAATGATGTCTCGCACCGGAAGCGTGTGGAGGATTTGGGGAATTTTGAAGAAAGTTAGTGGAGTTGAGAACTGGACACCGAAGGAGAAGGGTTGACTTTCGCTTGCTCGCCAAAGCCTTGGGCAGGTGTCACACGAGATGGGGCACAGATGAAAAAGCCAGAATAGAAAGAATGTATATCTCTCTCCTTATGTCGAAGAACCTTTAAACTCAAAGGTAATAAAAAGTTTGGTACCTGAACTGAGAAGTCGTAAGTGTTTTTCGTGTTTCGAGATTCCCATGTTCTATGTTATATATATATATATATGAACATTATATGTCCATTTTACACATAGCTGTATCTGGCTATGGTACAGAAGGCCAAAGTATGCATTTGCAGAAACATTGTGCATTTAACAATGAAGATGAAGACAATAGTCTGAATATTCAAAGTGATAACAATTATCAAACTTCATCACTGAAATTTAGACATATCTCCTTTTTTTCCTGATTCTATGAAATTTATTTTAAGAAAAGCTTTTAGAGTGACCTCATTTACACCACACTCTGTAAATTTCACAAAGAGTAAAAATTAAATACAGCAGCCATTTACATCAAAAGTACTTGCAGTAAGGGTATAGTGTCTGAAAGAATATGTTGGAAATGATTTTCTCGTTTCAGAAATTTTGAAGTTTCAATGTCAATACTTTTTGATTACTCTTTATAACCTAACTATTATGAAATCCGTTTAGTACGGTATTCTTGTTTATATTCTAAAAAAAAATCATCTCATAATTTTTCTTCCAGTTGTGCATTACTGTTCTCAATCGTGATGATTTATTTTGTCTTGTTAATTGTCTACTAAAGCAACAAAGCTTTAAAGCTTCATTGAAAAGATCTTATCCTGTAATATATTTGTGTATGTCTCTCTGTATCGTATCAAATTTGTGCAGTGACTGGGGGGGGAGGCAATGGAGATTTGGTGCAGTAGAATTTCGGCTGCCAGAATTAATGTATTCTATGTAATATGATAAGCCAATCATTTCTCACTAGGACATTTCCAGTGGTTGTGCTCAGTTTGAATTTGGCTTGAGAACTGAACAATTGGTTATTTCCCCCTCCACCTCATACAACCTTGTGTGCCATCTGTTACTATTCAATACACTGTTGCTATTGTTGGCATCAGTACTACCAATAAAACTGTCCGCTGATCTCTAGAAATATCACATTGGTAGCGCCAAAAGCAGCAACTTTTTCATTCTTGTTTTATCAATTATTCCTCTTGAAAAATGGCAACATATGTTCAAAATACACGGTTTTTAAGCCATTGAGAAGATCTAAAATTTTCCTAAATTCCATATTATTATAAATATTTTCCACTTATCAAAAGTTTCCTTTATATCACTTCACTTTAATGAGTGTTCCTATCTAATAATCTTTACACACTTGTATGGTTTCAATTAACTAAAGTGTTAATTCACAACTGAGTAGCACAACAAAATGAAATTGGTAATATGCAACAGAACAGCAAGTGTAATTTACGTCGCAACAGAGATGAAATAATTAATCACATAATAAGAAAATGGATCAAACTGGCACAACATGAATACAAGGGTAGGAATGACTGATTGGGAAAGGTGATCCACTGGAATTGTGCAAAAGACCAGAATTCTGACATGCAGATAAATGGTATATGCACAAATCAGAATCTGTTCTAAAAATGAGACATAGAATACTCTGGAAATTTGAAATACACAGAGATCATTCAATCCTAAGATTAAAACTCATGTTAATTGACAAGAAGAAAAGAATTAGTCAATGAGTAGATTTTGCTGTTTCAGCCTGCCATATAGTGAAAATGAAAAAGAGTAGAAAAAAACTGAACATGAAGGTGACAGTTTTTCTAATTTTAGTTGGTACCTTTGGAAGTGTCCGCAAATGAATAGGTTCACCCTCTCACAAAAAAGAGATAAAATAAATTCGTAATTATTATTCATTTTTATAACAATTCATTCTTATCTTCCTCAAAACAATTATTATTGCCTTTTATCACAATATTCATTTGCTTATATTCATGTATATAAAACACACATAAGCTGTATGTATTTTTAATACCTCATTATCAAAATTTTATTAAAATATCTACTTAACCAACCCCTTTGCATGGATAAGATGTGACACAAGGTCAATTTTTAAGTGAAGTTTAACAGGCTTGAATTCAGAGTTTTCCTTCTCCTAGATTAATTGTCATACCAATGTCAAATAGTGCCATCTGCCTTATGACTTACTCATAGCTATAGAGAGTAGAGTTAGATTCATACCATTAGTACTTTATGAAATACAAACAGCCTTGTTAAGGGTTTGAACTTGGGTCACCATGCTGAAGTACTAAGATGATAAGCATTATACCATTAGTACCTCCAATTAAGCTTTTCAATTCATATGACTAATTTTAAGTTTTAGACTCATAGCAACTTTATCAGAATAATTATAGATAACTCTTGCTTTTCAAAAGTTTACTTCATACTACTTTCATTTTATGAATGATTTATATTTGTAATTTCCCTTGTGATTCAAGCAAAGTAGCAATAATCATTCATTCATGACAAATGGTTTTATCATTCCCTAACTCCAAAAAATAACCTTCTTCTGTCTGTCTGCCATAATGTCAAGTATATTAACAATCCACAGATACATGCACACACAGACACACACACATATATATATATAGGTTGGTGACCGTAGTCAAGGATGACCAGAAGGCACTCTTTTCAATAGCTTTTCAATAGTAGAATGCTACTCTTCTCCCTGGATTGCTTCACTTTACCCTTGATACGTACCTTATAATGCAGAGTTTTAAGCAAGGAAGTATCAAGTATCATTTTTTGAGTCTTTGTTATGACTTGACCTGGGACTGAACACCTGTCTCCTGGGCCATTGGTGAATATTCAACCCACTAGACAATAGGGATTTACAAAATCCCTTATTCAGATTGCTTGGTTTTATCATATATATATATATATATATATGTACTTAGATAGATTGATAGATAGAAACAGACTGAGAGAGATTGAAAGAGGTTGAGGGACATTGTTAGAGACAGACAAAAATAGATTGCCATGGTATGAAATGGTTGAAATAAGTATATATGAACATAATGTTTGTTTGTTTGTATGTTTGTTTGGGTCTTATGGCATATAAACCCTTATAGGTTATTCAATGCCAAATCCATTCTAAAACATTTTATTTCAAACAATTCAGTTTAGCATTAGTACACAGTTTAATTGTCAAACATTTCTATTTCAAGCTATTCAGTTTAGTCAAACAATTCTAATTCATACTATTTAGTTGAGTATAGGTATAGTTTTTGTTTACACACAGTTAAATGTAAAAACAGTTCATTTTAAACAACTCAGTCTAGCATAATTACACAGTTTAGTTCTATTTGACGAAGAGGTGCTCTACATTTCCCAAAGCTCCAGCATCATTGGAACCTCACCATCAGATTGTTTAGTGCCATATCCAGGACACTCATTGGTAGTGAGGGGATCTTATTCCTCTGCAAAGGTGCAGTTGGTGTATTCTACAGCCCCAACCAAATAGGCAACGAACAGAATGAGATAGATGTGAACATGGCTTTATGTTGTTCTACCTCTTCTTTACTTTGATATTCCTAATGAAGACATTTTCTGTGATCACACATTCTTTATTCCTTTCAAGATGTCTTCTTCAACATTACTGATTTCATATGATAGTCGGGAATTAGCATTTTAGACCACAGGTGGAAATTGATGTCAACTCTCTGCAGTAGCCCTGTGCTGACTAAATTAGACTTAAATTCTAGCTTCTCCTTTCTAAGATTTTAGTCTACTAACTTTACAATGACAGCCAAACTTTCAAACTGCCAATAAAGGTCAATTACATTTAGTTGACCGCAGCTAGGTTTCTCCTCTGCGGACAAATGTTTACATCTTTTCAAAATAGTGCATTTTAGGCCTATCTCAAGCTTAGGCCAATCTGCTATTTAACAGTATGAAACATTGCTATTTGCTTTCGTGAGGTAATTTACAAGACTTAGAATCTTCTGAATCCAGTTCACAGGTTTTGTTCGCCAATGGTCTGGGAGACCAGGGTTCAATCCCAGGTCGAGTCATACCAAAGACTTAAAATTTGTACTTGATGCAGCCTTGCTTAACACTTAGCATTATAAGGTACAGATCAAGGGTAAATTGCAGCAATCCAGGGAATGGAGTTGCACCCTTCCTTACAGCTTGGTGTAGTAGCTATTGGAAAGGGAGCCTTTGGGTTATCCTCAACTGCAGTTGCCAACTTTACATGGACAAATCACTTTTCTATAATTGCTTTGCTTATCCACGTATGAGAAAAAGAAATACTATTACTCTAAAGTCAACATTGTCGGGAATCATCTATATCTCAAATTTTCATGCAGCCATGATTTCACAATCACGCATATTAACTGAGATAAAGTAAATGTTATTTCTGATCCACCCTTTCAATATCATTTCTGATCTACTAATGGCTCTTAATATATTTTAGAATTTTCTAATATTCGTTTTTGTCAAAAATTTCTATATTCTATATTTTTGTATTAGTTGGTGTTCTTATATCTGTTTCAAACCAACTAATGCACAAAGTTGTATATTTGAAACACTTGATCAATCTTTCATCAGCTTTTACAAAGTCGAGCATTTTAACAAATGTAAAACACAAAACTGATTCCACTTTATCATCTATCCCAGTTGGATTGCATTTGGTAAAAAAAAAACAATTTTGCTTTATTACCAAAATTTGAGTGATGCATTTTAATTTTGGTTTGAAATTTTGAGACTTTGCTTTTGTAGTCAGCTTATGAAAATCTAAGAAAGTTTTGCTTTTTCACTTGGGATAACTTTAACCATTATTCATTTAAAGTAAGTTTATGATTTATTCATTTCATATTCTTCAGTCTAAACTATCTTATTTTATGTTTACTGTAAACAAAAGCGTTTTCATTCTGATTTTTCTTTTTCAAACAGACGATAAAAATTGAATAAGAAATGATATAGACATTTTCAAACAGAGAAAATATAAGTAGAATGAGAAAAGATATTTTAAAATATCGAATGATTGAATTTACTCAATTTAATGATGATATCAAATTTAACATATATTTGTCTATTTGTAGGTGTGTGTCTTAGTTTAAGTTTTACACCCATTCCAACTTTCGGCCCAATTGGCTAGGGCTGTAGAATACACCGACTGCATCTCTGCAGAGGTGTAAGACCTTCCCCCAATGAGTGTCCTGGTTATGACATTAAACAATCTGATAGTAAGGTTCCAGTAATGCAGAAGTGTTGGGGAATGTGTACCCCTTTATTGCCTTTACTCTCTAGCCCACTCTGGCCTGGAGTGGTAGCAACTGATAGGGTTCTATCTATGGGTTAAATAGAACTGTTTAACATTTAAATTGTGTGCAAACACATGACTTATGTGAAATTAAATTGTTTGGAACAGAACCGTTTTTACATTTAATAGTCTTTAAACAAATGACTGATGTTTAATTGAATTATTAGTGATATATAGCAATACTTAGAAACATTTATGTGCAAAAGAATGAGTTTAGGCTTGTTTAAAAAATGTTGTCATCAAAATATGTTTTCAAATCACATATATATTTTATGTATATGTATAAAGAAGATTTGGCATTAAATAACCTACAATGGTTGATATGCCATAAAACCCAACCAAACCAAATCATATACATCTAATATATATGTATAAAGAAGATTTGGCATTAAATAACCAATAATGGTTGATATGCTAAAAGAACCAACCAAAGCAAATATTATATATCTAATATATATGTATAAAGAAGATTTGGCATCAAATAGCCAATAATGGTTGATATGCCATAAAAACCAACCAAAGCAAATATACATTTAATATATATGCATAAAGAGGATTTGGCATTAAATAACCTACGTGAATTGATATACCATAAGACCAAACCAAACCAACCAAATAATTCCAAAACAGAATATATGTGCTATAATCCAACAGGCGACATCACCACACTAGACGAAACCTCTCTGTAACTAGAAGACAAATTCACCTACCTAGGAAGCAGCATCTCATCAACCAAAATGACATCGACATGCGGCTAACGAAGGCATGGACAGCTATCGATAGGCTATCGATCATATGGAAATCAGACCTGACCGATAAAAGGAAACGTAGTTTCTTCCAGGCAGTGGTCGTATTGATACTGCTGTATGGATGCACTACTTGGACGCTAATTAAATGGCCGGAGAAGAAGCTAGACAGCAATTACACAAGAATGCTGCGAGCAATATTGAACAAGTCCTGGTGGCAACACCCCACAAGGCACCAACTATATGGCCAGCTGCCTCCTATCATGAAAACTATCCAGACATGCAGGTCACTGCTGGAGAAGCAGGCACGTGCTCATAAGTGATGTACTCTTATGGACCCCCACATATGTTCGGGCAAAAGCAGGACAACCAGCTCAAACATACATTCAGCAGCTATGTGAGGATACGGGATGTGGCCCTGAAGACCTACCAGAGGTGATGAACGAGAGGGAGAAGTGGCGAGAGAGAGTCAGGGATATCTGTACCTGCAGGACGACATGATGATGATGATGATAAAACTACTGTTTTCTTCAAAAACTTACTTTCCACCACTTTAATTTTATTAACGATTTTCATTAGTACAGGTTTTACTTACTGTTTGAAATTTTGAAAAGCATACAAGAAAGGGCCATTCTTTTACATCGGAAAACTTTTTTAGCATTACCGAATCCCCAAAATAACGTTCTTCTATGCATGTCTGCCTTGATCTAGGTTGGATATCTGCTCATGTATCAGAAGAAGAAGCTCACAAAGTAGTTTGCATTTCGCATAGCACTAGTATCCTTGGGAAAAGGTATGAATTCTCTTCTACCTCCAACTATGGGTAAATTGTAGAGCAGATTGGGATCTTTAACCTCGTCATAGCAAGTGATCTAGGAGAAGAAAAACTCTGTATTCAAACTTGTTAAACTCCACTCAGGAATTGACGTTTTTTCACATCCTGCACGTATGAATACCTTAAAGTAAAAAGTAAAGTTGGTGACCTTATTCGAGGGTAACCAGAAAGCTCGCTTTTCAATAGCTATGACTCTGAGCTATAGGAGAGAGCGCTACTCCTTTCTCTGGATTGATCCACTTTACCCTTGCTCCTTACCTTATAATGCTGAGTGCTAAGCAAGACGGCATCAAGTACCATTTTTTGAGTTTTTGCTATGACTAGACCTGAAATTGAACCCTAGTCCCTCGGACCATTGGCAAACACTCTACTCTTTAGACCAATGACTTAATGTATAAATAAAGGCCTTGTGTATAAATACACACACTCAATAATAATTCGTAATTTTCAATTTTATAAAGAAAGATTAAATTATTTGAAAGGAAATTAAACTGTTATTTTGTTGGTTCGTTTTAAAGATCTTTCCTTTAAATAAAAACTTTTGGAACATCCAACATATTGTGGTGTTGAATAAGAGATCAGTTGAATCTTTCATTTGGTATGAAAATTTTTTATTTAAAATAAAAGAAACTGTTACACCAAGAAAGTATTAAGTTAGCTGAGGTAAACTCAGTTTGATTGATGCGTTGTGACCCCAAAGGTCAGTTAAAGCTAGGTCTTCATTGAAAGATTGCAAAGTCTCAAGATTGAATTTGAAGTGTTAGAGATTAGATTTTAACCCTGAATTAGTTCACAGTGTGATGCTGAATAGTAAGTTCATTATTTCCATCTATGGTCCGGTGTCTAATTCCCGGTTCGTATGACAGAAAAAAAAAGTCTTTTCAAAGAATGAAGTTATGTGTGCACACAAAAGACAATATCTTCAATGTTATTCATCCCAGGAAAGAGATAGAGCGGCCAGTAAAGAAGATGGAGCAGTGTGGAGCAGGGAGAATAACTGATCATTATCTGAATAAAATAAAGAGACAAGATGACTATTCCACAGAAGCTTTTAAAGATGGTAGTTATGCTTTACAAAACTTATATTTAAAAGAAAATAGATTCATTGAGAATATTTTAGCGTGCTGTTAGGTTGGTTGCTTAATACCAAGCAATTTTAAAGAGATTAGTGGGCTTATTTCAGCAAATTTATGTAGAAATTAAAGGAATTCTAAGTGTTTTGATATACTGACTAATGTGTCTGTAATAGCCACAGAGAGAGAGAGAGAGAGAGTGCTGTTTGTGCTTATTTCCTGTTACGTCGGAATGTTGCTGTGTAACATAGACATACATGAATATTGAAATGTACATAGAATGTTCATAACATATATACATAGAACATAGGAATTCCGACACACGAAAAACACTTACGACTTCTTAGTTCAGGTACGAAACTTTTTATTACCTTTGAGTTTAAAGGTTTTTCGACATAAGGAGAGAGATACCATCTTTCTATACTGACTTTTCCATCAACCCCCCCCCAACTCGTGCGGCGCCCGACACAAGGCCACGGCGAGCAAGCGAAAGTCAACCGTCTTCTCCCGACCAGCACTCAACTAACTCACTTTTCAAATCTCAGCCCACGCTTCCGATGCACGACGTCACTCACGTCCCTAGTCACATCCTCTATCTGGGATTCTTATTGTGACATCTCTGAATGACACGTTTGCTCCGCGCATGCGCATGAACACCGGCACTCATGTTTGCACCTAACAAACCTATGCACTGAGCTGAAAGGTTCTCAGCCTAACTAAACCCAAAGGCAAGATATATGAAACGAAATCCCTTAGCCATTATATTACAGCTGTTCTGGATAGAAAATGGTGTAGGATATTACTATTGGTTAAAAATTAAAAGAAAGCAATCTGAAGGAACTTGTTATATGCAATGAACAGTGCTATATGTAAAAAGTGGCAAAAATAGCGCCAGATATAGCTCTTGATCTTTTTGTTAACCTTTTAAAAATAGCTGGTTCAAGCCAAGATCCTTTCTAATCATATCTGAAAAAAAAATGGTTGTGGTATTAGCTAGATAGACTTACCATAATCACTTGCTTAAGCTCACTTACACAACACAGATGACAGTTTAAAAGGTGGGAGGTATATCTCTCGCACCCTATATTATAGCCTTCGCTGAAATCTTTTCAAAGATATCTTTGTTAAATCTATTTTTATTTAGTTCTCTTGGATAAACTGTAGCGTAAATCCAATTTCAATTTATATTCTTGTACCACTTATGTTTAGTCGAAAGTAATACCTAATGATAATCAAGATTCCACTCATTCTGGACAATTGAATTCAATCAACCATAAAGCTCGCTTAACGCTAAATTATGAGATATTTGATAGGAATAATTAATTGAAGATATATAATTGTAAATAGATTATTATGAATCATATAACTGTGTGCAAATTATTTGTATCAAGAATATTTACTTGATGCTATAATAGTTTCTTTAAAATTGACTTCAGCATTAAATAACCCAACAAACGTTGACATGCCATAAAACCAATAAACCATCTAACCAACAACCACTATATTATCAATATTGTTATTACATATTTCATATTCAGGTGTATTTTCATTGTAGATGTTATGATAGTGTATAGACATATTGACTTTACAGGAATTATGAGGCAGTTTTTTTAAACTAGGCCTCAGAGCTGCTGAAGCTGTTTACAGAATGAAGTGTACTTATTATAAGATATTGTTATTATTTTAGCAAAATCTTCATAACTTTGATACAGATTTTTGGTGCTGTAGAGTTTGGCTATGAATAATACCTATTGATGATAAAATTCGACTCAATCTTTCAATTAATAATCAAGTTCTCTTAACTGCAAAATAATATAATGTTTGTGAAAATGTGAAACTGTTTGTTGTAAAGTAGAGTTTTAATTTTTGTGCTATACTTAAATATATATAAATATATATATATATGTGTGTGTGTGTGTGTGTGTGTGTGTGTGTGTGTGTGTGTGTGTGTGTGTGTGAAAAACAAAATATTCACTGTATGAATTTACATATATACATATGATAATATGCCAACGATACGTCATTTTTTTGTTTGTTTTTTTGTTGTTTATGATTTTAATATTTTTTAATAATTATTTAGGAGACGTTAAATGTGTCATCTCCTAAATAATTATTTAAATGTGTCATATCGACACGAGGTTAACGAAAGCATGGACAGCTATCAATAGGCTATCGATTATATAGAAATCAGACCTAACCGATAAAATGAAACACAGTTTCTTCCAGGCAGCGGTCGCATCGATACTGCTATATGGATGCACTACATGGACTCTAACAAAACGGCTGGAGAAGAAGCTAGACAGCAATTACACAAGAATGCTGCGAGCAATCTTGAACAAGTCCTGGCGGCAACACCCTACAAGACACCAACTGTACGGCCACCTGTCTCCTATCATGAAAGCTATTCAAGTTAGACGAACCAGACATGCTGGACACTGCTGGAGAAGCAGGGACGAGCTCATAAGTGATGTACTCTTACGGACCCCCACACATGGCCGTGCAAAAGCAGGACGACCAGCACGAACATACATTCAGCAACTATATGAGGATACGGGATGTTGTATAGAAGACCTGCCTGAGGTGATGAACGATAGAGCGGAGTGGCGAGAGAGGGTCAGGGATATCCGTGCTACCAGCATGACATGTTGATGATGATGATGAAATGTGTCATCCTAAAAATATTTTCAAAAAAAAAAAAAAATTAAACGAAACATTAAGAAATTCTTATCTGTTTGTTTTTTTTTTTTTACGTTCATAGCGTTTTATTTCAAACAGACTGACGTTACTGATGATGTGGGTTTCGTTTTTAAACGCCTTTGTTATGAATTTAAATTAGTTTTTAAAAACATTTCTAAGAATTATGAGTTTTTAAAAACAATCCGCCAGAATAACGTCTATGTCTTTAGCTTTTAAAAAATTAGCGTTCGTTTCGTATGTTACTATATATATATATATATATATATATATGTCATTATGACATGCTGACACCTCAGAGTTCCATGACTCTTTTATGATATCCATCACTATCATCAATTGTTCCTAACAGGTCTTCTGGACTTCATCCAGTGTCCACAAGAAGTCGATGGGTGAAAGTTTTTGATGGTCAGCTAACACTTGCACGTCCATGCTTCGGAGTCCAAAAGAAAATGTCGTTTATGAGTTCGTCTTTACTTCTCCAGCAGTACCCCGCATGTCTTACTTGGATGGTTTGTGTGATAGGAAATCAGTGGCTGGACAGCAACTGTTTTGTGCAGTGATGATTTCAAGATTCCATCCAAACAGTACAAAGCATTCTTCGATTGTCCTCATCAAACTTTTCAACTGAAAACACTGGTGGAAAAGGACGCGTTTTTAAAAGGCAGAATTGAAAAGCAGGTCGTTATGGGAAGACACGAAAAAGATGGTTTTACAAAAGGAGACAGTTTAAGACCCGAGTCATTGTTCTTCATTTGTCATATATTACTGAGCTTTTATTGAACTTGTTCTGCCCCTTTTTGCACCACATTTTGCTTTTGACTCTTGTGTGTCTACATGGAGTCTGTGTTTGCTTCATTTTCAATTTTATACAGCCTGCCACCTTTATACTGTCGGACGGAAGTCACCAGCTAATTGAATAAAGACAGATAGGATTCTTTCCTTCCTGACATTAAACTTTCTTTTCAGGTTCCCGTGTTATTGTTACAGTATCTGCTTGTTCTGACACTTAATTTTGCCGGTCCAATTTTTAGTTACAAAATTCGACCGTTGCTATATTTTCAGCATCTGGCTTGGGAAGTAAGTAAGCTGTGTGACGTTGAAAGACGGCTTAGTGGCAGGAATCAGTTCTTACAATACTTACTACAGATGATTTAACTAATTTAGCGAGCCGTTAGGTTGGTTGGTTAGTTGTTTTGTTTTATGGCTTATGAAACCTTTTCGGTTCACTTAGCTCCTGACTAAATCATTTTGATAAAAAATTCAAACAATTCAGTTTTGTATAAGTACAGTATAAGTACACACAGCTGAATGTCAAAGCAGTTCTATTTCAAACAATTCAGTTTAGCATAAGTACACAGTTTAAATGTCAAAACAGTACTATTTCAAACAATTCAGTAAACATAAGTACACATTTTAAATACACTGTTAAATGTAAAAACAGTTAATGTCAAACACTTCAGTTCAGCATAAGTACACAGTTTAGTTCTATTTGACCGATAAATAGGACCCTATCAGGTGCTACCACTCCGGACCAGAGTGGACCTGGGAGCGATGGCAATGATAAGGTACTCCGCATTCCCTAAAGCTCCAGCGTTACCGAGGCCTCACTATCAGATTGTTTAGTGTCATATCCAAGACACTCGTTAGAGGAGTCTTACTCCTCTGCAAAAATGCCGTCAGTGTATTCTACAGACCCAACTGATTGGGCTAAGAGTACCGTAAGATGTTCAGTACCTTATACCAGTATTGAAACTAGGAACCAATCAGTTTATGTGGCTTTGAAAAGCGGTTTAGCAGCTAGAACCTTTTTGTAACAATATAAACACACACACACACACACACACACACACACACACACACACACACACACATATAGATAGATAGATAGATAGATAGATAGGTAGATATGATTTTTTTTAGTATTCGTTAAATGCAAAAATCTGCATACCTTGCCTTTTAATACTCGAATAGAAAATTTTTAAATATTTCCAAACTAAATTTTCCCACATCAGATGTGAGTAACTTAGCAAAATTAATCGGGAAAATCAATAAAGTTTAACTATTTAGCTAAAGACTTATTAATAGACGCCTAAAAGCGCTGGCTAACCCTCGATGCCTATGAATCGCATGATTGCATCTCACTGATTTTCGCCAATCATTTTGTAATTGACTCTAATATTGTATAGATTTTTGCTTTTTGTTCTTTGAGAATATTTATATAATAGAGAATTATGCTTATATGTATATAGAATCGAGGTTATATGTTTTGCAAAGTTTTTTCTATGAAATTGAATTAAAATAAAACGAGTTCACGATTGACTGATCAAAAATTAAAGAATTCTCAATTGCTTTCAGCAACCAATTTAACATGCAACATTAAAAGTTTGCCAAAATCAAAACGGACTTAAAAGCCTAATTAAGTGAAGTAGTGCTCATCTTGTTTTTATATCAAATCAATAAATTATATAAAAATGTAAAATATACTCATATGAAAAGCACAATATTTGTATGGTGCATTTGAAATTACGCAGAAAAAATTGGATACATGGAGTGTGTAAGATTAGCGACTTTTGCATAGTGAGCTAAACTGGTCGTTTCAAGAACATTTGGATTGAACCTTGCGAATTTGTGAGAAAATATGATAAACCAAACAATAAGTACATATTTATGGTTAAAATTTCTCCAAATATCCATTATGACTTCTAAATTGCCTTATGTTGGAAAAGATTTAATATTTCCAAGACTTTTGACACATAAAAGCGCGAAAAATGAAAAACATTACATCTAAAATCAGACATTGGATTTGGTTTGGTTTCTTGGTTTAATGGCACATCAACCTTTGTAGGTTATTTAATTCCAAAGCCACCATCCTTCTAGAAAAACAGTAGTGGTGCTATTTAACCCATATATGGGAGGAAAAAGAGGGTTCATACCTTTCCCAAGGGGATTTGTCCGAAAGTAAATGTAATAGCGCGACTAGAATTCGAACTCGCTTACTATGATTCCGTAGACATAGGAGGAGTATTAATAGCAATTGGAAATATCAAACTAAATGAAATGAATACACACAGTTTGACTTGGATTTTTATGTCTAACAATGTAATTGAATATGTCATGTACCTGATATTCGTACTGGAAATCAACTTTGACGGCAAAATATTAGCAATTTAAATAAAATTTTGATCATAGATGTTTCCCGAATTGCAGAAGCTAAACTAAATGAAATTACTTAAAAGAGATAGCATGTAAATTTTTGTTTTAGAATATATAGATGAATAATATATTCGGTCTTGGTGTTTTCTTGATATTTCCTGATAAATAGAAAATATTTCGATGTTATTCACCCCAAAAATACGCATTTGAAGGTACCTTAAAATCTGGTTATAGAAAGAAAAATTTTACTGGAATAGACATAAAGATATTACAAAACGAAAAATCAGAACACTTCTGGAAACCAAAGGGATATTTTGTCTTAAATTAGTTTTAATATCTGAGCATAAACCTAGTTTAAAGATTACACCGGAATTTCGATGATAACTTTACGCACAAATTTTACTATTGATTTTTCGATAAAACTGTCAACTTGAAAATACCGTAAGTTTTCAACAAAAAAAAAAATGATAGAAACAAAATTTAAAAACCGTTTGTTTGCCTAAAGATTCGGGTTTAAGAATATGTACATATCTTGTTCCACTAACAAGCGTCAAAATAGCCAACGTCTGGCCCAAGCTTACTGTATTCTGATCTCAAGTTGAATCTCTTGATTTCAAATTAGTATAAGGAAAACTTACATAGAATCATTGTTAAGTACAATGTGCTTTGTATATTGATTTAATCTTTAATCCACTTGTGAAGTCAGTTCAGACTAATTCTAAAATTGTTGAATTCAAGAATGAATTACCAGTCAGAAATAATTACGTTATATCAAGAATGAAACCCATTAATGACTTGATACTAACAATGTCGATGGGACAGAATATGCTAACTGTATTCAGGTACGAGCTCACTCTTTCAGAAAGAGTGTCTTAGATATGAAGTAAACTTCATCCAGTAGCAAGACTCTTGTTCCGGAGATCTGATGAATGTGGAATCACACCTTATTTACCATTACTCCCAAGTACATTTTGACACAGACAAGTCGGACCTTTTAATATTCCGTCTATAGGTCAAATAGGTTGAGATAATGTTTAAAGTGATTGTGAACAGTATTAATACATTAGCTCTTAAAACATTAATATTATAAGTAAACATGAAGTGTTTACCAGTTAAAATGCTTGAAAATTATTAATATTATATTAAAAAAAAATTGAAAGCAAATTATTGTGTGTATTTTATCTTTATTAAGAATAGTTATTTGAAGCTATAATAGTTTGCAAATGATTATTGTTATTATATAGGAATACTTGCAACTTTGAGGATACCATCAACAATTATCTCCGTTAGGGAATTGGTATGTCTGTTAGAGATCTCATAGAAAGGCACCTGACAGTCACAGAAATTTATTTCCAATCTCTATTTCTTTATAATTCTTTGAACAGTATAGACGTTGTCACTGGCCCTGCCATGGAACGATAAAGCCACATGGTTATATTAGCCACTCTTATCAAGTAAGTCTTTTTCCATTCTACTACTTCCACATATTGCTTGTTTATGGACCAAAATGTGCATAGTTTTAGCTGTTGAGACACGTTTATCTATTCTTTATTTTAGTAACGCTAATATATATATTTTGTGCATAGAATGTTTAATGTTCTTGCGTGAGTGGCAAATAGAGCTATCATTGATAGATAGCAATATTTAAAAACCATTTAACTGTGTGAAAACAAATGAACTCAGACTCATTTAAAATTCTTACCAACAAATTTTCGTTTACAACTCATATATATTTATTGTATATGTATCAACAGGATTTGGCATTAAATCACCAATAAAGGTTGACTATGCCGTAAAATACAATCAAGAAACCAATCAACAGAAATTATTTTCAGCTAACAAAACTGTAATACAAATCTGGCATTGCATTAAGGTCATATCATACGCCGTTTCCGTCAGTAGATGCACTGATTACAAACACTAAATGTAACCTCGTAGCACTCAGGCGGCCAGTCAGACAAATACGGTATATTGTTTCTCTGTTAAATTTCATGATGGTACAATAGACTGCGGCTTCATTTTATTATAAGCTCTAATGTAAAAGATTTGCCAAGTTTTGTATATTCTGCCAGGAGACTCCTGTATGTTTGGAGTCCATCTCTGCAGCAGGGAGAGGCCTAGCCGAGAGTTTGGGCAAGAAATATTGAGGTCAATTTATACGAGGTGCCTTCAATAAGTTTCCAGTCATTTTTTTACAGGCATTTAAAATTGTTGTAGACACTTGAAAATTCACTATGTTATTGCTATACATCTTATGAGATGACTGACCAATTTTTATGATTTCCCGTTCAAATGAACAGCTACTGCAGGAAATGGAATAAATCCTTCTTAAGCCTGATTGTCACAGCTGGTGAATTTCAAAAATGCAATCTGGACGTGGGGACACTTTAGAAGAAGGATATGCAATAAAATTCTGTTTTAAACTTGGAAAATACCACAGAAACCTATGAAATGCTTCAGACTGCTTTTGGAGCATTTTGCATGAAACGAGCATCAGTTTTTGAGTGGCATAAGAGATTCAAGGAAGGAAGGGAGTCAGTGAGGGATGATGAGAGGTGTGGGAGGAGTACCTAAGAAGGCCAGACAGAAAATCCACCCACAAACTGTTGATGATCCCTTTTTTTTGACAGCACTGACATGATCTACATGCAGTGGGTTCCCACTGGACAGACAGTGAACAAAGAATACAATGTTGATGTTTTAAGGGAGTTCAGGAAGTGATTCCATCGGAAGAGGTCAGGACTCTTCAAATCAGCCCAGTGGCATTTTCACCAGGACAATGCACCAGTCCACAAGTCCATCCTTGTCAGACTATTTGACCAAGATGGGAATCAAGACAGTTCCTCAGCCTCTCTATAGTCCAGACCTTGCTCCCTGTGACTTTTGCTTATTCCCTAAGCTCAAGGAAAAACTTAGAGGCTGTCGTTATGAGACAAATAAGGAGATGAAAGAGGCTGCGACGGTCATTGACACGCTCACACAAGAGAACTTCCACGGGGCGTTCCAGAAGTTGTTGGAACAGTACAACAAGTGCATTGCAGCTGGAGGAGATTACTTCGAAGGGGACTAGAGTTTCATGTGTGTACTATCAATAAAAGTGCCCATACGAAAAAAGTCTGGAAAATTATTGAAGGCACCTCGTATGTCAGGTTGATTTATACGTCAGGTCCACTTGTTCGCCTCAGTTTACGGTATATGTAACTTTCATACAAGAGATGTGACAGCAACTACAGAAAAGATCATTTTTTTATTATAAAATATTCTTGAAAGTCTTCTTCGTTATTGAGTAATTGACTGTGTTTGCAAGCATTAGTTTTTTTTACCTATATGAATTTACTGTCAGTTATTCTATCTACCTATCTATCTTATCAAAGAGTATTTCCCTTTATCTTTAATCAGCAAATCAGTTAAAGAAGTCACAGTTTAGAAGTAACATGATTACAGATTTATAAAAAGAAACACTGTTTAAAATGGGAAGAGACTTTATTAAGAGACGTGCAACTTATCTCATTCCGAATTAATTGCATACCATCCGACAACAAACTAGTTGTTTGCTATAAGGTTTATTTGAAAGTATTGACAAAACAGGAACACAACACTATTTGTCTATCAGTATACATACGCATGAGCATAAAATTGTATTTATGTGTACAAGGTCCTTCTATTAAGCAATGAGACTGATTATATTAATATTTTTCTTCTCAACTTTATTATTAATCAACTTTATCTCTTTCAAAGTAGTTACCTTGGGAAACCATATATCAATGTTGCGTTCACTCCCGGAAACAGTACTGAAAGTCTTCAACTAATTCTACCTTCAGTTATTTTTTCATTGCTTGTTTTCAACTTTCCCAAATGGATAACACAAATCTAATTTTAAAAAATTTTTTGAACTGAAAATAGTCAAAAGGAGTTTGATCAAAGGAGTAAGGAGTGGAAACCAGTTAGAAACATTCTTTTTAGCCAAAGATGCATATGCGGACTATTGATTCAAATCTGATTTGTTGAACATTGACCTGGAGACCCTTTTTGGGTGGCATAACAGGAAAAAGACCTGCTGCTTAAAGTAAATATAACGCAGGTGTTTCCTCAGTGGAAGTTCCGTGTAAGTTGTGTGGGTGACATGCTAGACAAGGAGCGTGTCCACGTGCAACGTGTCAGCGGAAGGTGTGACCACAAGGATTACGTGGGCGTCCCGGAAATTATATGAACCAGTGAAGATTTCGATCTCAGCTGAGATAGGAGCTGGGAATGAAGAAGACCGACAGAAAAGCTACAAAATGTTACGCCGTTCTGAGCACGGGCTTTACAACAACTGCCTAGGGTTGAGAGGGAGAGAAAAGCCTGAGCTGTAACAGACTCATGAAAACGGAGAATCTAATAGAAAATAAGATGATTCGGGGCCTTGAATTGGCCCGGACGAGACTCGCAGAAGTAGAGAAGCGAGTAAAAGTTAAAATGAGTCGGTGCCTTGATGTGTCCCAGTACCAGTCACGCGAAAGCAGAAAAAAGAAGAAGCGGTTCACTGAAGATTGGTATCTCGCCCTGTGTGTACATCTCAGCCGTCTTCGACTCTCTCCCTCACTCTATCATTTCGTGCATTTCGTAATAAGAGGAAAAGAAAAGAAGCAGGTTATATTTTTATGTATCACCGTTGTTGTTCTTCTTCTCTGTATACAACAAATTCACTGCATATTATTTTTGTTGTTAAACATTTAACATGAAATCTCACTTTGATAACATTTTCTTCACTTTTTGAAAACTGTACTTATGCTGAATTGTGCTGTTTGAAATAGAACTATTTATATGTATCAAATTGATTTAGCATTAAATAACCAAAAATGATTGATATACCATAAAAACAAACCAAACCAAACCAAATCACTTATTGTAAATGAACAGCTATATTCCATTTTTTTTTCAGCCATCCCAAAATACTTTTTGCCATTAAAAACTTACAAATTTTAGAACTTGATCTTCATATGCCAGTTTGAACTTCATCTTGAAGTTTGACCCGGAATTCGATTGCACAACACATATCTATATTATCTTTCGTGTACCGTATAACTTATCCTAATAAGTGTGAAATAAGTAAGTAAAGTTGGCGACCGTAGTTGAGAATAACCCGAAGGCTCCCTTTTCGATAGCTTCTACACCGAGGTGTAGGGGTGGGCGCTACTTCTTTCCTTGGATTGCTCCACTTTATCTTGATTCCCACCGTATAATGCAGGGTGTTAAGCAAGGAAGCATCAAGTACCATTTTTGGAGTCTTTGGTATGACTCGAACTAAGACCGAACCCTGGTCTTCCGGGCTATTGACGAACACTCTAACCATCACGGCAATTCCCAGTAAGTGCGTAATAATCCAAGATTATTCAAGTGAACATAGATTCTAAGCAGCACTCATAATTTCATTTTGTCGCATGTTCAGCCTCAAGATTGATCAGGGTTGCCAATCTGAAAAATTAGGTCAGTGAGCTGATTTATCATAACGCTTTCGTATGTTCTTAACAGTTCAATGCCAATAACAAAATTGGGTCTCTAATTTTAGGGACAGGAATAAATCATAAGGACCCAGATCAGAGGAATAGGAGAACTGTGGACTGTGATATCATAGGAATATTTTCTTGGGTCAAAAACTTGTTCATGATACTTGATAGACTTGCGTTCTAATTTCAAGACATACTAAGACAAATACACTAATAATAATTCAGAATTTCTCATGAATTTGAATAAGAAAAGATGAAGTGAATGTTTTCATACAGGTTCAATTTTTATAATAGTTGCCAACCTGAAAAATGAAAACTATCACTCATTTCTTGATAAAATCATAGATACATATATGCATATATACATACTCGTATGTGCATGTGTGTTTGTGAATATTATAAACGTAAGAAAAATTCATCCTTCATCACTGTAATAAATTTTATTTTTGTGAATGAATCAAAAACACTAAATTATTTTAAGTATTGTAGAAAAATTTGCTTTAATATCTAGAGAGTTGCCTGATTCATTTGATCATATAAAGCATTTATAGGAAGAAGCAAACTGTTGTACAAAGTTGAAAAGAAATGTTTCAGCTCAAAAATAAGTATACAATATAACAAATGCCGAATTAAATTTTTCACATTTCTTAAACAATTTCATTCTTGTTAAGCGGATTTCTTTTATCTCATTCTCAATTTGAACCGTTGAGGATTTGGCTTTTCATGTAAAGGGTGTTTTGTTGTTTTTTTTTTTTCTTTTGTTTTATTTTACTTTTTTTTCTTTTTCTTTTTTCGAATTTTCAAAAATGATTTGCAAGGATTTCATAATGCAATTGCAATTCTGGCGGGAAAAAAAATTAAAAATATGATTGATAGAAAAGAACTGGAATGGAGATGCAAAACACTTAAACAATTGGTAAAAGAAATGAAGATTAAAATTACTACAGAAGAATTCTTTTCATAGACTGTTATAATTTATTTCTAAAACAATTGAGGTGAACTGTACAGGAAACAATGTATATTTACTGACTGATTAAAGATCTTCCGTTTCGAAAAACAAAATAAAATAACAAAAATAAAAATGGACGTCTTGAAATATATAAACAAAAGATGATGTAAATGAAAAGAAAAAGAAAATGAAAGAAGAAAAATAAAGAGAAAACGAAAAAAAAAATAGATAAAAGGAAATAGAAAAGAAAAAGAGTAAAAATTCATTGATAAGAAAAACAATTACAAACTTGTATTCTGTAAAGTAATTAATCTTTTGAATTGAACTTCAAATTTAGACGAGATCAATCTATAGGTTTGCTTTGAACTGGAACTTACACGTCTTGTCTGTGAAGGTATTCTTTTTTTAAATAGAGAAAAATAATATATATATATATATATATATATATATATATATATATATATATATATATATATATGTATGTATATATATATATATTCAATCAGTGAGCATTTTTCTATTTCAAACATGTTTGATTGAATAAAACAGACAATTCGTTTCTGCCGATTTTATCGCTGATCTGTTCAAGTCTACGTATGAATCCTTTAATTTCTGGATGAAATGAATCCAAGAAGGCACTATATTTTTCCTTAGTATTTTGGGTCCAGATGGGACCATCTTCGGGGAAACGAACAATGAAATCACAAACTCAATGACGAGTCATATACATTGATATCAAGAACAGGAGGAAGAACAAGTGGTGGGGGTAATTTACGGAAGAAAAATCTTAACTAGAGTTTAGAGGATAAATTGTCGGGAAAAGTGTGAAAGGCATTTCAGAAACCGGCTTCTATATTCGAAGTTGATCTTCTTTAAGGAAAATCTTTTCATCTTTATATAGAGTTTCAAGAAATTGCAAATTTTGTTTGTTTTTACCTTCATTTAATATGGAAGTGTTTTTAGAAATAATTTTTCGGTATTTTGGGGCACGAATATGTAAAAATTTTATTCGGCCAAATCTCCAACCGTCTCTCGACTTTCGCTACCTTTTGCTACACATCGCTGCACATATATTCATGAGACGACACCAAATCTGCCACGCGATGCATGACTCGTCACTCACACACACGCACACACACACTCACACACACAAATACGACCACACCAGACAATAGACAAATATAATCTACAAACAAGCACACACAAAAAAAAGTTTTATATGTAATTCCAACGTAAACTTTCTTTCGACAGTATTTTTTCTCCAAAATCTTTCTTTTTCTTGCCTGATGATTGTCGTATAAAGACGGCATGAAACCAGCGGTCGCAAATAAGCTTATATTAAATATATCTAAAAACTAATACATATCTATTTACTATATATATGTATATGTATATATATCATCGAGACGAAGTGGTAGCACGGAGTTCTCTAACTCACTTGCCATATATCCTAATTATTCATCGCTTCCGGCTGGTCTTCTTGGCTGCATCTTATGTCCGCATAGAGCTGATGTAAGAAAGAAAGTCTCTGCTGGTCTGCTAACACTGGCAAGGCTATGTACAGGAGTCCTTAAGAGTACGTTGCTTTTGATTTCGTCCTTGCTTCTCCAGCAGTGTCTCGCATGTCTTGTTCATTTTACTTGTATAGTTTGTGAGATGATAGGTAAGTGGCCGTACAGCTGATGAATTTTTTCAAGATAACGCACAGAATTGTAGGATAGTTCCCATATAGCTTTTTCTCTCTCTGTTTGGTTAGTGACTGTAGTAGAATTTTTTTTTAAACCAAGTGTTGGCCAACTGAATAAAAAAAAAAAAAAAAAAAAAGTCCGACCGTAAGTCTCTCCTCACTCACAAGATCGACTGGTAGTCTTTTTGACGAAAAGTCCGACCGTAAGACTCTTCAAAAATAAAACAAGTCCGACCGCAATTCTCCTCTCTCTTGCAAGCCCGATTGGTAACCTTCGTAAAAAACAAAAAGAAAGCAAAGCAAAGCTGTGCCGACGTTGCTGTTTTTATCTCTGTCCCGACGGACCAAAATTTACATGAGAGCGTTTCTACATTGTACAAAACGCGCTCTCACCCTCAGGAATATTTTCTTGCTTTGCATGCAAAACACGTTCTCGCCCGTTTTGGATTCCGCGGTAAGTCATTATTTTCATTACAGACCCTATGGGATTAATCCATATACTAAAATGAATACAGCTACAGCTTGGAAGATATCCGTTTTTTTTTTATCAGGTTGATCAGACTTCCATATAATCGATAAGCTGTCAACAGTTCACGCCTTTGCTAGGCGTATGTTGATATCATTTTTAGTTGATGAGATGTTGCTGCCGAGGTATTTGAACAACTTTACTCATTTTAGTGGCTTGCCACTTAAAGTGGAGATGCTTCCTTTTACTTTAAAACATATGTACTCTGTTTTATTTACGTTTGCGTAGAGGCCAATGCCTTCCGCTGCGTACTCTACTCTAGGCTATGCAGTAGGGATTTTGATTGGACAGATGCATTTTCAAGGAGCGCTAGGTCATCTACTTAGTCTGCATCTTTCATAGTTTCTGTGGGATATCGTTTGCTTCAAGTCTTTTTCAGTTTGAAGAAGTTTTCTTTTATCAGATCAATCGATGTTCGAAGTACTTAGTCTAAACAGAGTATAAACCAATACGATGCTTATAAATCTCCTTGCAAAGTTTCTCAATGATATATATATATATATATATATATATATTCTTGTCCAACACATTCTCAAACACAAGGTTTTGATCTTTGGTGGAGACAAATGTTTATGTAGGCAATAAATTCTGCTGCACAACTTACCAAATAGAAATGGTGAATATCTAGCAGCGGTTTTTTTTAGAACAGGATTGTAGGCCTAAACACTAAATTCCATAAAAGAAAGTGAAGACTATCGACAAACTCAAATAATTCTAGAAACACATTGGTGAATCTTAATGATATCACTCGCCAATTGTGATATAAGTAATCAATATACGGTTACTGAAAAAGACAAGTATGAAACTGTTCTTTATCTGAAAGACAAACTCTGAATGACGAATATGATACATTTTGCTCCGAATCACTTAGAAGCAGCAGTTGAGTGAATATCAACCAAACCAAGAGCCAAATGTAGAGTTCCTTGGGAGTCAATAGCAGGGGAAAAGGAGATAGCATGAAAAATCATCCTTACTTAAAATAAATCCACTAAACGCCAATGCACTGAAACTTAAGAAAGCCTACAGACAACTAACGAAAATATACCAAAAAGTACAACTAGCATACACCTGAGGTGAAATAAATAAAATTAGAAATTCAGTTGATGATAAACAATCACGATTAGCATAGTAGACAGTAAATGAAGTAAGCGGAAGGAAAAGCACTTCAAGAGCAAAATCAAATGCTGCCAGCCAATAAGAACGATTTCAGAAGTGGAAACAAAATTTGAAGAATCTGCTTGAAAACCCTCTTGAAATCACAAGTAAACCTACTAAAGATATTATTAATGATCAGCTAGATATCAACATTCAACTGTTTATGGACAAAGAACTTGACGTACACAGATAAAACAGTGTTTATGTGTTTTAAACAAAACAGTGTCATTTCTATAGGAAATGGCCAGCTTCTGAAATTAGTAGACTATTTTACATACTTCGGTAGCAGTATCTCATCAACTAAAAGCAATGTCAACATATGCGTAGAAACGACATGGACTGCTATCGACAAGTTATCATCACATGGAAATTTAACCTCTTTTCAAATAAAATGAGAATTGTTCCAAGCTCTATCTGTGCCAGTACAACTGTACGACTACACCACCAGAACTTTAAAAAAATGTTCTCGGAGGAAAAGCCAGATAAAAACTAAAAGACGATCTGTTATGTTTTGGCCTTCGACCCGGCCCCCAAAAAATGCTATTCCAAGGTGATGCACCGGAAGGAAGAGACACATTCCAATGGCCAGTAATCGAAAGAGATCGCGTGGGCAGTTTAAGGCTTATAATATGGGACAAGGTGAAGGTCCCACTGTGCCAAATACTGACTGATGCACCGGAGGAGAGTGACCTCTGAACTGCATGATTGTTATTTCCGCTTGATGACGATTAAACATTCGATTTCCAAGATCCAGTGGGCGATCGTGTGGGCGTTGAATTATTATTAAACTCAGTTGAGTTCGAGTCCAAGAAGCAGTCAGCAGTTGCCAGTAGAATTCCAGACAGCTAGAGACCAGATGTGGCAGGAAAAGCCACACCCGACCGAGGGGGCCCTCGGAAACCCTGATGGAGTGGACCCCAGCATCAGGAGAACAAGAAAGACACAACGTGACGGTCATAACTGTGGGGTCAAGAAATTACAGTTTATGTTCGGTCTCCAGCTCCCTCTCACATGCAACCCTTGAACAACCCTTTCGAGCCCTTGCAATAAAGTGAGAGGTAAAATATTGTTAAAGAAGTCTTCCCGCGTCTTCTTTCCTGCGTCTGTTATCACTGCGTCGGTATGTATCCAGCATATATATGTATATGTGTGTATAAGCATATGAATGTAGATGAATATACAACATAACCTGGAAGCAGCATCCCACAAAACAGCAGCTGTAGGCTACTTACTTCCCATATCACAAATCATCTAAGTATGTATAAACAACGTTACCTTCCCCTAGCTATGGGTTTAATTGTATCTCTACTGTTCTTCTTCAAGGATGACTTTGGCATTAATCAACCCATGAAGTTTGATACACCGTTAAATAAAAGAACAAAAAAACCAAACAAGACATACCGAGCACTGCTGGAACAGCAGAGAAAACTTATTAGGGAAGTTCTCCAGTGGGATCCCATACATGGACTCGTAGGTTTTCGCCGACCGGCAAAGCTTTATATTCATCAGTTCTGTGTGGACACTGGATGCCTTCTAGAGGATATGCCAAGAGAGAAATTAAATAGGGATGGATAGTGTGAGAATTGCAAGGGAATTCTTTGCTATTAGCATGATTTGAGGATGATTAATTATAAAAGACAGTGCTGAAAATCTTTCATTCCCACCGTGAATAGAATGAGCTTTTTGTAAAATATATTTTGAGGTGTTGTAAACACTTATGAAACAATATATCAAGTGTACCAAAAGGCAGATTGAATTTATGGTATATACAAATACATTTATCTAAATTTCTGAGATGAAAATAATAATTTTTGTCACGTAGAATATTCGGACCTTTGTTTTAATCTTCATTGTTATACTCACATTTTTTCGGCCGATATGTCTTTCGGTCTACTTCAGGTGTTTCATGTCGAACTGGGGAGCCAACAGTTTGAGGTTCTGTGGTGGCTCCTGTGTCCGACATGAAACACATAAAGAAGGCCGAAGGACATATCGGCCGTAACGTTGTGAGTAAAACGATGAAGATTAAGGCAATAGTCAGAAAATTCTAAGCAATAAAAAAATTATACAAATATGTGTGTGTGTGTATGTTTGTATGTATGTGTGTGTGTGTGTGTGTGTGTGTGAAAAAAGAGAAACAGACAGACAGACAGACAGTTTTAAATTGATATCTCACCTTTTATGAAAGTTTTATGACTTAAAGTTCTATGTATTAAAAATACAATCATGAGATGAAACTCAGAAAATAAATAAACACAGAAAACAATCATCAAATATTAAATATTCTCTTCACAATGGAATGACGGCATGGCACAGAAGCTGAAGCAGGAAGAGAAATACAAAAAACAAAAAGCAAAAAAAAAAAAAAACCACCTTTCCCCAGTTAACTTTTAGAATATCAAAATCATTGATGAATTGCTCCCAGAATGTGAGAAATGCAGAAATCCATCTCTTCTTCATCCAGCTGTGCATAAATAGTCGTGCAAACTTGTTTTTTAGACTTGTTAAAGCAACCAGTTTAAGAAAAGGCATTCTCTAAATCAAAACTAATAGTATTCGAGTTGAAAATTGAGCTTGTGTCACATCCTGCTTGTGGTTCAGGTGTTGAACTTTACTTATACAGGTAGGAACTTTACTTATACAGGTAGGTTAAACCTGCCAGAAAATGCGTCGCTAACATATTTCTGTGGCAATGTATTTGTATATATGACTATGGGAGTGAAACATACACATACGCTGATATATATATTTTAGATAGCAATGATGGTGCTGGCAAATATATCCCAAGTGTAGAGACCATAATGATAACGCAGTTAATATTATATTATATATATATATATATATATATATATATATCGAGAGATATATTTTGCACATATAAACTCTCTCACTCTCTCTCTCTCTCTCTCTCTCTCTCTCTCACACACACACACACACACACAGACACACATATATATATATATAAATATATATATATATATATATATATATATATATATATATATATATATATCGGATAATTGTATCTTTCATACCGTAGTCAATATATGAAACTTTTAGTCAGGAAACTACTATAAAAAGTGAGATTTTCATTTCTTTTGGTTTTTACTAGCAAAATTCTGCACGCTTCTGGCATAAGTATTTAAGTTTTAATGTAATATAATATCATATTAAACTTGAAAGACGAATTAAACTAAATAAGGATGCATATCAAAAGTCTACTCTGAATTTTATCTCATTCCAATAGATTTCTATATAAAATTGTACATACGATTGCTTTTTGTGCGCGTAAATATTAAAAAGATACAAATATTGAGCAAAGCAAAAAAATTGATAAAATAAAAATATAGCATTAATTTTATTCAATGTTAAATTATTACATTGAAAATTTTTAAACAGAGGCGGGGTATAATCGAAGACGCTAACACTTCCAGTCACTCCTGGATTTTGTTGTTAAATTTTCCTAATTTAACTGTTTAACTAAATTAAAGAGTAAAGATAGCATTACTATTATCTTGTTGCGGAGCCGATAAGCATGTCGACCCCGCAAATGAATTAAGTTTAATGCGTGTGAGTAAGTGACAGCCAAAGACAATGAAGGAACAAAAGCGAGGTAACAAATAAAACAAGTGACAATTTATTGTCAGATCTACAAACGTGTGTAAAGTCCGTGATGGTTGTATACGGTCTTCAGCTAGAATGGTAACGTTGATAGCTGGTATGGTTGAGACGCAGATGAGCGCAGCTTTATGTTTGTTTGAGTCGTAGAATGCAGCTGGATGATCTTAGCTGGAAGCTGAGGTCGGACGAGTCCTTGAATGCAGCTGGATGATCATCGTAGGAAGCTGGTGTCGGTCGTAGTTGGTAGATCGATATTCCCGGTTATGACGGTATGTTGGGTTAACCGAGGGTGTTTCAATCCGGATGCTAGCTCGTACTGCGAGTCGTACATGAGCCAGGTGTTGGAACGGTAGGGCAATCCGTAACAGCGAGTCGTACGTGGACTGCGTGGTACCTTGCAGGAGCGTCGTGCCCCCTAGCCGTGCGGGTGTATCGGGCGCTAGCTAAGGCTTTGTCGTGCCGAAGCTGTACGGACGGTCGGACGATAGCGAAGGCTTTGCCGTGTCAAAGCCGTGCGGACAATAGCTAAGGCTGTGCTGCGCCGAAGCTGTACGGACGGTAGAGAAGGCTTTGCCGTGTCAAAGCCGTACGGACATATCGGACGGAAGCTAAGGCTGAGCCGTGCAGAAGCTCTGCACAAACGAGTGGACAGGCCAGGATGCCGAGGCTAAGATTGGCGCAGATAGTGAAGCGGTAGCTAAAGGCTGGCCGTGCCTTTAGCGCTGCGCAGTTAATCGGACAAGCGGAACCGAGCGAGGGTTAAGACCGGCTGGTCTTAGAATCCGTCTTCGTGTTTGCCTCCTGGTCGTCTATTTCGGTGAGCCAATAAAGGCTGCCAGAGATACTCCGACCCGCACACGGGGTCCTCTTATGGCCCTTAAAAGGATCGTTCGTGCATAAATATGTGATGGGAAAGGCGAATGCACCACGTGACGTAGGATTCGAGCCTTTACGGAGACCGCTAAGAGCGGTTCCTGAGAGCATCCGAAGACCTCTGTTATTTATCGATGCGTCCCACCAACGCACGAATATGGCACAATGCCGTTTTTAAGGTGGGTCCGGTCGCAGGGCCGAAGCCCACACGCGTCCGGCAAGGCCAAAAATACCTTCGGCCCCATCGGCATTCTCCTATTTGAGGCGCCTCAGGCGCCAGGCGATAAACTAGCCCCCCCCCCGAAGGGGGTAAAAGCCTGGAGGTGGCCCCCTGAGGCCGGAGGAAATCTCCAGTGCCGAGGCACACCCGGCAGAACCGCCCAGAGGTAAGACGTCCTACCGAATGCAACCCAACAACTGGAGAGGAAAGGTCACAAAAACCCTAAAAAAGAGCGGGGACTATTTGCCAATTTCTCCCACCAGACAAGGTTTGACACAAGGTCAAAAGCCCGAAGGCCGATTACAGTGGGGATAAAGGGGAGGGGAAGGTCGGGAACGAGCCGAGACTCGATCCCCGCTGGTCTATGCTGCTCATCGGCTCACTTGATGCAATGTGAGCCTGATGAGGCAAGCAGTTTCACGAACCCAAATGTGGGTCCGGGCACGTATGCCGGGTTATGGCTTGAACTAGACAGCAAGGCCTTTATTATATAAAAGTGGGGCAGCGCCACGCTGCAGAGTTTGTATAAATAGAAAGTTATAAAAATGGGTGTAAAGAGAAATCACTTCTTTAGCGTAGCGTCGGCTATTGAAGATGATTTAATCCATTTTTATTGTATTGTTTGTCACAGACGTGTTCTGTTAATATTGTTAATTTCAAATTTATCCCTTTTTTTTTATCTGAGACGAGAGATTAAGGTCGTAAAAAGGGGATTCGTCACTTCCGTTCGTAACCGGATGTTGTTTTTCTAGGGCGAGCGAGTAATCCGATGTGTACGTTAGTGGACAGGTTACGATAATCTGTTTTTGTTAATTGATTTCTTTAACATTTATTGACGGGGTTTTTGCTCATATTTATCAAAATAAAAACAAGCAATTATAAATCAATGATATCAAGCAAATATTAATTAAAATGAAATTTTAAAGATCAATATACAAATTAGCCTTCCTGTTAACACTTCAGACTGCTATTTAGCTATAAATATGATTGTAATTTCATTTCATTAGTACGACGAGAAAGCCAACAATATTGATAATACAAAACTATTTCTTAATGATGGAGAGTTGAATAAAAATCAGTTTGTGGAGAATGTGGCATAATAACTAAGAGAATTCTGACTTCGGTGATGACGTTATTTCGGTCAAAGCAAACGTATTATGCCTATTATAATAAGATATAGATATAGTTCTGAAATTGTTGGCTTATAAGACACGTATCAGTGAGGTGAGGCATATTTTTTTAATAAATACATAAACAGATTTAAACTATGAATGCCAGGTGAAGGGTTGTTGGCTGACATTCATAGTCCTACAGTCATAGTCCACTGTTAGGTAATGTTTTTTAAAGTTTTATATCTATTCAGGTCCATATCATATTCCAATATTTAACATTTAGAAATACTGATAAGTTTGTTTAGGCACATGCAGAATTAAACGTCGTCATTTATTCTTATTCCTCGTGAGGGCTATCTTATAAGTACCGGTCAGTTGTAGTTTTATGTGTGTTATTATCTTAAAGAAATAATTACCACTATTAGCGTAGAAGTGATCACCACCTAATTTAAATTCGCGGATATGTTTGCAGTTTCATTGAAGGACCACTGGAAGACGTATTTCCACTAGCCAGTTATCCAAAGATGACTCTTGACCTTACAGGATACGGTGATTTTTTTTTAGTATTATTTGGAAAAAATAGTGCCTTATATGTGTTCATATATATATATATATGATGTTCTGCAGAGGTTAAAATGATGTCTTTTTCCGTGATAATTTTTTCTGTTGTACTTTTTTTAATGTACTTTCAGTTAAACCAATAAGGAAATTTCACGGAAGGTTGAATGTCATGATAATGTGAATTAGATGTTTAAGCCTTGTATCCCAGTAACAACTCAGATGATAAATAACCAACAATTGTCTCAAAGCCCCACCGCATTAACAATAATGTGAAAACATCTCTGGGTTTAAAGATCAAGCCTCTATATTTTTTCATGATATTTTTTTGTATTCATATATATCAACTCTTTATTATATCTAATTTTATATTTCTTTATTGTTTTAATTTTAGCAATTTGATCATTTCAATGAAAATGAACCCTTCCTCCATAGAAAATATATTGCCAATTCATAAACCTCTAAAGAAAAAAAAGAGGCGTATGTTTAATTTTAAACATAATACTGCTTAAAAAAATCAGTTGCAATTTTACAAATAGCTGTAGGGATAATTGGATTCATGCCGTTCCCAAGAGTATCAGTGCAATCCCAATGTAAACATCCTTGAAAAGAATTCGTACTTGGATCACTGGTTTAATTTTCCATGCCAGTAAATGTTCGGCCACATTCCCATATATATATATATATATATGTATATATATATTACGCAGATGATCTAACACGTCTCGCAAATACACCTGCCAAAGCTGAATACTTGCTGCATCGCCAGGAGCGAGTTGAAGGAGGCATTAAACTTTACGAGGACAGAAATAAAGCAAATTTCATGTATTTTAAATTAGAAGGAGCCATCTCCTAGTGGCAAGACTCGGAAATTAATAGACTCGTTCTCATACCACGATAGCAATATTTCATCTACTGAAAGCGATGTCAATATACACATGGGGAACCCTAGACTACAATTGTTGTAAAATAACTAGAGTAGCAATTATTTATATTAATTATTTTATTGATATTGATTACATTAATTATTTAGTTTGTTGAGGTTGTGGACTGGTTAGAAATCTTGAAGAGTAAGTGTGGGTAGTCGCAAAAAGTCATAGGCATTGTTGTGTGCGGGATGAGCAATGTCAAAATAGTTCTAGCCAGGATATTGAACATAAAAAAATCAAGTGTTTGTCATCTGAGTAAGAAATACAAGTTTATGATCGTATGATGCTATAACTAGGAAGATGACGTCACATCGAAAGGTTTATGACCCGTGTCTTTATAACATTCGCTGAATGAGATAATTAATTGATTGTAAAAGGAAAAATAATTTTGAATTCAGGTAAACGGCCGTTGAAGAGAGTCAAGTTTGAAACCCAAAGCGACTAATTGGGTGAGACGTCGGTCGGAGGGTGGGTGTCTCTTTGTGGCGGGAAGCGAGATTTGTTCTCATACGCTTATAAGGTCTTCCTCTCTCCTCGTGTTGCGTCGGACTGTTAGAAATGGAGACAGTCTGAACAAAGACTTTTCGTATCTGATAAATAGAGCCACCTGTTGTTATTTTTTAATTTCGAACATTCAAGATGATACAATAACGTTACATTGACAAATTATTGATCTCATGAGTATCAGATTTTTTTGATAAAATAGAAGAAAACAGCATTTCTTTCGAGATGTGGCTGTGTCAATACTATTATATGAACGCACCATTTAGACTCTAACCAAATGCACAACAAAGCTAGACGGGAACTAAACAAGAAGTTTGCATGCTGTTTTGAAAAAAAATCAACAAAGCATCAACGGTCCGGCCATTTACTTATCGTTTCACAAATCATCTAATTAAAGCGAAAAAGATATGCTGGACACAGCTGGAAAAGTGAATAAAAAAAAAAAATCTCATGAGTTTCTCTATTGTCCCCTCCATATGGAGTACCAGTAATGGCCAAATAAAGTAAAGTTGATGACCGTTATCAAGGGCGACTAGAAAGCTCCCTTTTCAATAGCTACTACATCGAGGTGGAGGGGAGGGCGCTACTCCTTTCCCTGGATTGCTCCACTTTACTCTTGATACGTACCTGATATTGCTGAGTATCAAGTATCATTTTAAAGTATTTGGTATGACGCGACTGGTGAATTTCAAAAATACAATCTGGACGTGAGGACACTTTAGAAGAACACTATGCAATAAAACTGTGTTTTAAACTTGGAAAAAATGATGCCACAGAAACGTATGGAATACTTCAGACTGCTTTTGGAGCATCTTGCATGAATCGAGCATTAGTTTTTGAGTGGCATAAGAGATTCAAGGAAGGCACGGAGTCTGTGAGGGATGATGACAGGTGTGATATGAGTAAGGAAGTCAATAGACCAGAGTTGATTGGCGAAAGGGTTAGGGTTAGGGTTACTATGTTGAGGTTTTAAGGGAGTTCAGCAAGAGATTCCGTCGGAAGATGCCAGCACTCTTCAAATCGGGTCAGCCACAAGGACAATGCACCAGTCCACAACTCCATCCTTGTCACAGACTATTTGACCAAGATGAGCATCAAGACAGTTCCTCAGCCTCCCTATAGTCCAGACCTTGATCCCTATGACTTTTGGTTATTCCCTAATCTCAGAGGCTGTCGTTATGAGACAATTGAATAGATGAAAGAGGCTGTGACGAAGGTCATAGAGACGCTCACACAAGAGGACTTCTGTGGAGCCTTCCAGAAGTTGTTGGAACGGTACAACAAGTGCATTGCAGCCGGAGGAGATTACTTCGAAGGGGACTAGAGTTTTATGTGTGTACTATCAATAAAAGTGCCCATACCAAAAAGTCTGGAAACTTAATGATCCTCGTATATATAAGTTGAATGATATATGTACATACACATATGGACATTATATATATATATATATATATATATATATATATATATACAAGCTACAGGTAAATATGTTTGACTATATATATACACATACATCATCACCAAATCTATCTTTATCTATACATATGTATTGTATATGTAACTATTCATATGTGAAATTATATATTCATATAAACATATATTTATACTTGTGAAAGTCTCTGTAAAAGTGTACTAGTATATATATAATTGTATATGCATTTATATATGTGTATATATGATATATAATCATATATTATAAGTATATAATGATATATGTTTATATGTAACTCATATATAGATGTGTGTGTGTGTGTGTGCGTGTGTGTGTGTGGTCATACCTATATCTATTCTCAGATATATGCAGACACCTTTCTTAATGAAACACGATCGCACATACATGTAAATTTAAGTGAAATACTTAATGATATTTTTCTTTTAATTTTTTAAAATCTTTCAGCACCCTAACATATTCCAGTTTATTTGGCGCTATTTTCTTTGGTTATTCTTGTAAATGTTTCAAATCTTCCAGCAAGAATAATGGAACTGTGGATGATTATCTAGAGATTTAGAAAAAAAAATGGTCTCCCTGTTTTGATAGCCTCAGGATTTAATCAGTAACAAACCAGTGAAAATTCTCCTAAGACACATGTAAAACAAAAGAAGAATATTTATTCTCTAATGAACTGCCTTTAGTTCATTTGCATGCACTGACATAAACCTTTGTTCTGCCTGATTAGAAAAGTTAAGCAATGGGTTGTCAAGTCAGAACCCAGTAGGGAGGTTCTGAAATTATAAGTATCGTCAGAAAGAAGAAGAAGAAGAAGAAGAAGAAGAAGAAGAAGAAGAAGAAGAAGAAGAAGAAGAAGAAGAAGAAGAAGAAGAACGAGTAGTGAGAAAGCCGAACAAGTAAAAAGCAATCTTTTCTCTGCATAAATTCATTCTTAATTAAAATGTTTCCTGAAAATGTTCACATTCTTTCTTGATAGACTGTGAATCACTCGGTTTATTTCTCGATTTAGAGTTGTTAAAAAAGAAAATAGCTGCTATCAAGGAAAGATTATTGCGAGAAAATAACATTATATTTTGTTAAGAAAAAAACTATACATTTAGTAAAAAAAAGAAAATAAACCGTAAAAGACTTTTCTTACAAACAATTGTGGATTAAGAATTTATCGGAACACGTTTTGAAAGTGAGGAAAATCTTTTCAGTGTCCAAAAATGATTTGAGTGTCCAAGAAATGGTTTCGGTGTACAAAGAATGGTTTCATTATCTAAGAAGTCTTTTCACTGTCCAAAGAATGATGTCGGTGTTCAAAAATGATTTCACATTGTGGAAAGAATTGTTTTAGTGTGCAAAAAATTGTCTGAGTACCCAAAGAATGGTTTGAGTATCCATAAGATGGTTTGAGAGTTCAAAAATGGTTGACTTTAGTACATAAAAATCATTTGTGTGTACAAAAATGGTTTGAGTAAATAGAATTGCAATTTCCGAGTAATTTAATATAACAAAACTTTACTCTTGTTTTGGTATAATCTGGAGAGAGTGGAAATTCATGAATAGAAGGTAACATGATGGGTTACTGTGCTACGTAATACCAATACTAATAAGGGCACTCTTTATCACCAACATCCTTTGAGAAGTATCTTTAAATACCGGACTTGAAAGTTTTGTCTAATTAGATATTGGATATGTATGACTAGTTAGTATTGTCCTATAAAATATCTGCTGGCTTTGTACGCATGTTTTCAAGTCAAATAAATGTAGTTGAATACATGGGTTAGCCATTTTATCAGAAGATACGATTCATTGTCAACCTTATTCTTTCTTTCTCTGGCTGTATAATTCGACTATCTGCTTATCTTTCCATCTTTATATATATATATATATATATATTGTCATCCACAGACAGAGTGTTTCGTTCTATCAGAACTCTTCAGTGTGGCTAGACACGTAGGACGCTTGAAGCCGGGATCGAAACCCATCCAAATTTACGTTAGACTTAGTATCAGATCGCTCGGCCAACAAGCGTACCACGTTGGCTAAGGGAATTATAAGGTCTTTATGTAGCAACAGCAGCAGCAGCGTCCGTTTGTTTACATTTTGACTGTTGCAATTCCAAGGCGGGTTTGGTTTTTTCAATGATGTTTGTGGTTGACTTGTTGGGTAAAATGATATATCTAAGTAAAAGCAAAGTAAAGTTGGCGACCATAATCAAGGATGATCCGAAGGCTTCCTTTTCAATAGCTACTACACCGAGGTGTAGAGAAGGGCGTTACCCCATTCCCAGGATTGCCCCACTTTACCCTTGAGCCTTACCTTATAATGCTGAGTGTTAAGTAAGGCGGCATCAAGTACTATTTTTTGAGTCTTTGGTATGACTCGACCTGAGATTGAACCCCGGTCTCCCAGACCATTAGCGAACACTCTACTTTTAAGGTCAAATGATTATTGATCTTAATTTCAAGAGAAAATATTTGCTCGTGAGTTTTGAGAGCTTTTATCTTGGCATGATGTATAAAAGATTAAGAATACTGAAGTTACGTGAAGGAATTTTTAATATAGTCAAATTCATCCTTTAAAAATTTAGTGGGTGCAAATCTAAAGAGCTTTAAGGAAAAAAAACCTAATGATTATTCCTATGTTTTGTTGCTATGATGTGAGTAAAAATGTATTTGGCCATTTTTATTTGTGGATTTGAGATGGACTTTAAATTCTAATTTTTTCTTCTTATTTATGATTAAAATGTCCAAGATAGGTAAGGTATTGTTATTTTCTAGTTTATAAGTAAAACCTATCGAAGGTTCAATCTTGTTTAGTAGATTTTTAAGTTATTATATGAATGATATGATAATCTATGTAAAGGAAATCGTTAGAACTTTGATGATCATCTATGTAAAGGAAACGATTCTAGAAATTCAAGGAAGAGGAATACAAGGAACCCACTAAATGCCGAATCCATATTTTTTATTTATGAAATTACCGTTATATGTTTTATATAGCAGGATTCAAATCTCTTCCGATTTACGATTTCATTCAAAAACATACACATGGCTGGAGAAGGGTAGCATTCGACCGGATGTTAGCCAGACGGCTGCTGCCGAGACAATGAATAAAAATATGTCTTTACGCAAGAGGCTCCACACAGGGCTTCCGGGCGAGAATGCAAGGAATTAATTCACATTAACAAAATACCCTTTTTCAGCCAATCATAAATCTTCCCCCTAAAAAATGTCCCAGAACCGACTTGATCTAAGGGGTAGCAATTTAAGCAGCGAAAGTCTTCAAAGGCAACAGACTAGCCCACAAAGGGTGAAGGGAAGAACACGCTATGGTCATTAAGAACTCATCTGAAATCTGACGGATTTTTTGACGCACTACCTGCTGGGAACAACTGCTGACCTAGCTACAACGCCGCCCCGTCCACGACTGCTACTACCACCTAGATCATCTGATACCCTTACCACCCTTATACCACCATACCCACCAAGTGAGTTTCTTAACTTCTAACATACATGACCGTCAATGAACTCTGGCTTCACATACACAACACGTTCAATCTTTCACTTGATATTGTACGCTACAAATTTGTACAGTTGATTCTTCGCTTTATCGCCTTGTTTTTCCTTTTTGTTAATATGGTTGTTTGAAAACTTTCAACCTGTGTTTGTCTTTTCCTTGCTACCAAACGTTAAATATAACATAGTGAAAAGAGAAATGTTTCGTGTATAATATGCAAATTTTAATAATTTTGTGAAATAATATTATGTTTGTTTTCTTCAAGTGAATTTCTGAACGTTTGATGCATTCTTAACTGGAATATTGGTGTATAATGATTTCATGTGGAGACTGGCTAGAGATTTGTTTTCCATGTTTATATTATTGATTGTGTTGAGCAAATCAACGTGGCTTTTCATGTGTGATTTGTTTATCATGGCTACGAGGTGGCGCGGAGAAAAAAATTTGGCTAAATGTTTTGTGATGCAGAGGGAGAGGTGCTGATCCAATCCTAGAAATAATTGGTCTTTGAGGAATTCCACTTTTATGGGTTTTAGGAAAACCATAAACTTTTGGGATTGTGGAGTGATTATCAATTGATAAAGACCAGAATTAGTGGTTAATTTTTCATGCCACTTAAGAAAAATATCTGTATGTTTATTCATGGTTTGAAGAGAAATATAGATATATTCTCTTAACATATAGATTATTTTAACATAGATAGGTAGATAGATAGATTGTGGATATTTTAAATTAAATTTTCGAACGTTCATTACATCACACAAATTTGAAGCAGAAGGCTAACAGCAGAAATAGAATGTTTTAAGACTTTTTGATCTTTTTTTTTTTTTTGTTTTCTTTTATAACTTACACACCTTGATTCAGGTCTCAAAATTTATATGTTTAAAATTGGCAAATATTTCTAGAAATAAAATCTTCCTTGCAAGACCTTGTGTTTTTTCATTTGAGTACATTTTCATACCGTCCGATTTATTTCCAGTTTTTTTTTCAAGACATAATGTATGTATGTATTTATGTATAAACAAGATTTGGCATTAAATAACCATCATGGATTGATATGCCATTAACCGAAATAACCTTGTCTATTTTGAGTGGACTATAAATAATATAACTTTGAAAATTTTATTTATCAATATAAAATCTTTTTTCTATATTTTTGCCATCTCCACTAGAGTAACTTGATACGACTAAATGTTTTTATACTAGAATTTTATCAATACTTTTACAATTTCCTAAAAGCTTTTTTCTCATTAGACACACTCTTAAAATTTACTGACTCTCAAAAAAATATTTTAATTATAGCCATAAGTAGACAGGCAAAGTTTTTCTGTTGTCTACAATTCACTAAATAAAATTGTTTGAAAGTTGAATTTTTGTCATTCTAATTCAATTTTTCACCATAAAATAATTATACTTAAATACTGGAAAGTAGATGCTTTTCAACTTATCCATGGTTGGGTGAAATAGAGTTTTGATTTCTTTTTTTTAATGGCATAACAACCTTCGAGGGTTATTTAGTACCAAAGTCCTCCTTGTAGAAGGACAGCAGTGATAGTATTCAACCGAGAGCTTGGGAATAAGGGAGTCCATACTTTTCCCAAATGTATCAGCATGAAAGTGTACGTAAGAGAGTTCGAACTCACTTACTTCGAGACCGTAGTCTGCTACTTTAGCTATTATGCCACGGAGACTCTCTCCCGACTTATTTCTAAGAAAAAGTCTATCAGATCTGTCTAAAGAACAAAAAGACAAATATCTACATTTTTCAGATTGTTTGTTTGTTTTGTTGTATAATGCCATAGCAACCTTCTTGGATTATTCTAATGCTAAATCCATTCTTCTAGAAGAACAGTAGTGGTACTATTTAACCCATAGCTGGGAGGATAAGGGGGTTCATACCTTTCTAAGGGTATTAGTATGAAAGTGAACGTAATAGCGCGACTGGATTTCGGACTCGCCTTTTTCAGATTGGTATCACTGGTTGAAAATCGGTTTCCCTATAAAGTAGACATGTTTCTACATCTAAATCAAACACAGGAACTTTCTCAAGCCAGATACTTGTGAAATACTGATGCCGAAAATATTATAGAAGTAGATTTTATATTACTTTCTGTGATCATACGATTCATCACTAAAAAATCGAGAGACAATAACAGCTGTTGATTGGCCACTCATGCTGTCACCTTGCAGCCCACCTATGGATTCTTTAGTTTTCGTTGGTTGCACAGTGTCTCCACTGAACAATATGATTACGTGTTAATATTTAGTTTGAGAATAATCTTAGATAAATGCTTTCTCTTAAGTGTTTCCTAAAAATGAAACACAAGAATTCTATGTAGTGGCCACTTCTCACCAACGCAGAAAGTACTAGAAACAGTCACACGGAAGATAGGCACAGTTAAAAGGGCTCATTTACTTAGTTGTTGGGAAAGGACGAAAAACAACAGAGTAAAAACTGACATTTTTCTTCTTCCTAATGTGAACTCAGTGGCATCTCTTCATCTCATCTCATCTCATTTTTTTATCCTTGGAAATTTTTGTCAAAACTCCGCTGCACAACAAAAATATCATGTAGCATTGTTCAATCCATGAGTAATGAACCAAAATAAATATTAATATTGAACTGAAATCCCTCTACTTTTCTGATTGTGAGAGTATCCTTTTCAGAAATATCAACTGCTAAGAACTTGCAACACGTTGTGATGAATAAGTTGAAGAGAGAGTTCGTTGAAAATTTTCTGTTTGGAGCGAAAACAATATCTTTGTTAGTGTATGGTTTCGCCAAGGAAACTATTTTGAAGGAGATAAAGTTTATTTGTTATTAAGTTGATATTTTTTATCAATAACTTGTCTCCTTACTTTTTAAAGCAGGGTTTCTCAAACTCTTTACTAGATGAACCCCTTGTAACCAAATTTACTTTCCATTCAACCCCCAAATAAATTAATTGAATATTGCCAACATTTTTCTTAGTTTCACTTGATGCTATGATGGGAGAGCTTAATTAAGAAAATATTTTTGGCTTTAAAATGAAATTTTTTATACAAAATATAGAAAAGTTATTATAAATGAAATATTGAATCATATAATTACACCCACACTAACAAATCCCTGACAATACACAAAGTGATTTAAGAAATGAAGATCTGGAACTCTTCAGATAAAGAAAGACATTTTGTTAATAATTCAATTTGGATCTTATTCATTAAAAATCCGTTACTCTGGGTAAGAATTAAAATTTCAAGCATTGTATTTTAGTTTTACTTTTTCAATATTTTTTTTCTTTTTTAAATTAATGTTTTTACTCTTAAATAATCATATTTTTTTCTAAAGACATTACATAAGCTGTTATAAAAAGAGAGATTTTAGAATTCATTATTTTATAAAAGATGATTTATTTAAAATATAATTGTTTTTAAATGTCTTCTTTCATAAAAATATGGTTTGGATGGGTTTTATGGCATTTCACCCATTGTAGGTTGTTTAATGCCAAATCCATTTTTATACATATAAACAGTTCCCTTTCAAACAATTCAGTTTAGCATAAGTACATTTTTTGTTTACACACATTTAAATGTCAAAACTGTTCTATTTAAAAGAATTCCGTTTAACGTAAGTACTCAGATTAGTTCTATTTAACCCATAGATAGGAACCTATCAGATGCAATCACTCCGGGCCAAAGTGGACATGGGAGCGATGTATAAACCCCAGTATCTGCCCCGGTATGGGTTAAATAGTATCCGTACTGCTGTTCTGCAATGATGCCTTTATCATTGAATAGCCCACGAAGGTTGATATGATATTAAAGAAAAGAAAGCAAGGAAGTAAATAATTTCTTTTGTTTAAAATCAAGATGTAACTACACACACTTCAAACTCCAAATATTTTATATGCAAACTTAAATTACCTGATTAAAGAGCGTCTTCAACAATTATTCTTATTTCAATTATTCCCATTTAATCTGTGACCTCATACCCCTAGAACAGAGGAACTTATTCAACATAAGACGTAATTTTTGTACAATTTCCGGCTTAATATCCATAAAAAGTGATGGTATTATTTACCAATAGATTGTCACTTCTGCCCAGGATCAGAATATCCACACACACACACACAAACATATATATATATATATATATATATATATATATATATATATATATATAAGTTTGAATACCATAGAAACAAGACTACCGGTTTCTCATAATATATTACAATATAATGTAACTTGTTTCTACACCATTACTTACCTTATTAAAGAGCATCTTCAACAGTTATTTTTAGTTCAATTATTCCTATTTAATCTATGATCTCATACACCTAAAATAGAGGAACTGATTCAACATTTAATGTTGTACGAGTTTAAGATTAACTAAAATGTTTCTAAAACAGCAAAGAAAATCTCTAGTGTTTATGTTCAAGGTGTCATTACTGATCACTGAGTTCAAAACTGATTTTGAAAATGTTGTTCTGCCAATAGGTGATTGAGGGATGAACCCAAACCAGGAAACTCATCAGATCTTGATCAAGATGCTTTAAATGATTTCGTAGAATGCAATCCGCATAAAAGTGCTTGAGAATTAGCCCTTGACCTCAACACATCCCAATTCATAATCTGCCACTACTTGAAAAAAAGGAAAATTTAGTCAGCTGGGCGTTTGAGTTCCTCATACTATTTGTGAGACGAATAAGTAAGATCACATATCCACAGCTACAAGATTTCTTTCAAGGCAAAGAAATGACCTGTTTCGTCTGAATATCATTACGGCTGATGAAAAATGGGATTTTATCATGTTCCATGCCAAATGCAGAAGATTGACCAGGATTCATTTTTGCAGCCTATCCCAAACGTGAAACCTAATGCAAGAAAAGTTATGCTGTATGTATGGTAGGGTTCTTATGGCTTGAAGCTATTTTTATAGACAAGAAGTTACTCCTAAAACCTGATAGACAGTTCTGCAGGCTAAATACAAAGCTTTCCGGCCCAAACAAAGAAAATCAAAGCTTAGTATCTGTTCCAGTCGCATTTCACAAAGCCCGCTGTCCTGCCTCTTTCAAGCTCTTTTGCCTCCCCAAAGATCCTGCTTATTCAACTGTCCTTTTCAAGACACTTGTCTCCAGCAACTCCAACAACTGTCTTTTTCACGACAGTTATCCTTTTTAAGATAACCAACTTCATTGGTGGCACTTCAAATCAGACTCTTCACTGGACTTTAAGACATTACCCAAGCCAATAACCAGCCTGTTCGCAGTCGCAACCCAGACCAATAGCCAGCCAACTCGCCGCCACAACCTAAGCCGACGACCAGCCAGCTCACAGACGCCGCAAACCAGGCGGGCAACCAGCCAGCTCACAGAGATGACGTAACCCAGGCCAACGACCAGCCAGCTCACAGCCGGCACATCCTAGGTCGACAACTACCCAGGTCACAGCCGACGCAAGCTGGCCGACATTTAGCCATCTCACAGATGATACAACCCAGGCCGACAATCAGCCTGCTCACAGATGACGCAACCCAGGCTAATAACCAGCGAGCTACCATCCGATTAACTCACACTCTAACCAACTACCTGTCCTACTAACCTCATTAGAGTTTTGTTACCTTCAACTTGTACAACCAGACAACTTTTTAACTCTTTTAACACTAATTATTTTGCCAAATAAAAATAGGATATTTTTAACCTAACCACCTTCTTTTTGTTCTACCTGTCTCAGCTGTTGTCACGCTATTCCGAAATATTTTTAAGGTCGACATATTCATCGAACCCGCAACAACATCACCACAGTATTCAGCCCAGTCAGCTGGGGCTCTAGAATACACCGACTGCATGTCTGCAGATGCATAAGACCCCAGCAATGAGTGTCCAGGATATGATATTAAACAATCTGACGGCGAGGCTTCAGGCTTGGAGATTTGGGGAATGTGGAGTACTCCTTCATTGCCATCGCTCCCAGGTCCACTTTGACCTGGATAAGGTCCTATCTCTGGGTCAAATAGAACAATATGGCGTTTAAACTGTGAGCGAACGAATGACACGCTAAATTGATTTGATAGACATAGAACTATTGAATCATTTAACGGCGTGTAAATAAATGACTGATGTTTAATTGAATTGTTTGTTATACGTAGCAATACTTGGAACCATTTAACTGTATTCAAAAAATGAGTTCAGGCTCGTTTTAAATTGTTATCAACACAATGGGCTTACAAATCATATATATTTAACATATATGTGTAATACGTAATCGTGAGTAATCTCTCTTATTTTATGATTATCACTTTTTCTAGGGAACTCGTTAGTAAAGTACCGAACTATAAAATCTCAGTATACGTGTATTAAACCTTACTCTTGTTCAAGTTTGTCCTTTCAATGTGTATAAACAGAATTTGGCATTAAATAACCTACAATGGTTGATATGCCATGAAAACAAAGCAAACCATGGTATTACGCATATGGAATTTTTAAACCACAATCAGACACTCATTGCAGACTTATTCTCTCAACAGCTGCAACGTTTGCATGAAAATCTTCTAAGAAAATGCACTGAGCTCATCAGTAAGAGTAGCGTTGTGCTTTTCCATGATAACGTAGGGTCACATTCACCAAGAATTGCACAATAAATAATATTGGATTAAGACTGGTCATTCTACTCCATTGACAATATTCACCAGACCTTGTACCTTGTGATTTCCATTTTTCCTTCATTATAAAATTCTATCAAAGACAAAACCTTTTTTTAAAGATCATGTGAAAACGCTTGTGAAAAATTTTCTTGAGCTCCAAACTAGCAGACTTTTACTTGAAAGAAATCAACCAGATACCAAATAAATGGAAAGCAGTGGATAAAAATAATGGAGACTATACTATCGATTGAAAGTAATCAATTGTTAAATTATTTATAAATAAATTATATTCTACAAAAACGGGACTTACTTATGTTTAAACCTAATAATTATTACTCAATCAAATATTTAGGGCTACCAAATTTTATATGCAGACTTATTGGGCCCAAGGCAAAATTTTAATGAAAAGCACAATGTGTGTTCCTTCTAGGAAAAAATAAATGGTTCTTTTCAAGGAAGGCTTTTTTCGAGATTGGAGTTTTTTTCAAGAGAGGAAGTTTTTTTTTCAAGAGTGGTGATTCTTTCCGAGAAAAACGTTCCTTTTGAATGGAGGGGGCTCTTATTGAAAGAAAGAGACTCCACACAGAACTGATGAATGTAAGTTTTTTATTGGTTAGGAAACACTGATGTATCCAAGTATAGAAACACATAGGAAAACGTTGCTTGTGTGCCCATCATTGCTTCTGCAGTAGTATCCAGCATATCTTGCTCATCTTACTTTGATGATTGCGAGATGGTGGGTAGTGGAATACTGCTGCTGTTTTGTGGGATGTTACTTCCTGGATTTGTTTAAAACAGCATACATCATCCTTGCATAGTTCCCATCTAGTTTTTCTCCGATCGTTTCATTCAAGTCCAAGGAGTGCAATCAGTTATACTGACATGTCAATAACTTGGAATATTTCTACTTTATCAGATAGATCAGATTTCTATATGGTCATTAGCCTTTCAATAATAATTCCTGCTTTTCTAATATGTACGTTGCTACCAAAGTATATGAAGTGGTCTACTATTGACAAGATGGCACAAATACAAGAAAATAAATTGAATTAATTAAACAGATAATATAAACCACCGAAAAGAGTTTTTGACTCATTTAAAACCTTCTTATAAACTGTATATTTTTTATAAAAGTAATTCCTATTTTAGTTTTGGTTTGTTGATTCCCTTATCGACATTTGCACTCTTATCTACATATCATGTTCATTCTGATATGACAATCAGCTGATAGGGTGATTATCAACTCAGAATATCTACCGTAAATTGAAGTGTAAAGTCAACCTTCTCTACAATGGCAGGGATAAAATTCAATCCTTTAATACTGTTTGAGCAAGCTGTTTCGTTGATATTTTTCTGGTTTAAAAGATTAATTCATATCCAACAATTCATAGTATATTTAAGATCAAGACATTGAAATTTTGACTTTCAAATTTCCTTTCGAATATAACCTTCCTTGTTTATTTGTTGTCATTGTCAACTGTTTTATGCTTCTTGAAGTGTTTGAAGTATAAGTACAATATTTAAACATGAAAAGTGGTGATGAAATTAGTGAATATCAGGTTGGTAACATAAAAGAATTAAAAAAAGAAACACAATTTGCTTTATAAAATCAATATACTCAGCAATGAATTTACAACAAAACTATTGAATGGAATCTTAGGTGACGGTGCTTAGGTGGTTAAGTCTTTGTAATCGACACTAATAAAATCTTCTTTTCTTTTTTTTTTTTTTTTACTTCAGGCTACCCTTACGCCTATTCAAAAGATGCCCATATTTGGTCAACACAGTAGTTTTCGCCTATTTACCCAAACTTTTCTCATTCCTCATGATACCAGTAAAAGAAAAATAACGTTTAAAAAAGTATGGCTTTGAGTAACCCTTACTGCATTTTTCACTTGGTAAAAATTTCCATTCCTCATAAAGGCAGTGGCTTTTGCTCATTTACAAAAACTTTTCTCATTCCATGAAGATATTTGCATCAGAAATATAAGGTTGAAAAAATGTTCGTTTTCGGGTTACCCTTATCGCACTTAACTAGACCATAATGCTTTGAAGATTACAAAATCTTAGAATAAGGTGATTGAAATGTAAACCTGATATTGAACTGGATAACAAAATAACAAAAGGTGTTTAAATAAAATCATTAAAAACACTGAAGCTAGTTAGAGAGAATAATCTTCAGCTTTTTGAGGAGGCGCATGGCTTAATACTTACCCATCTTAGGAAATAGACATGGCAACCCGAGTTCAAATCTTAAACGAGGCTGTTTGTATTTCTCTTTTAAATTAATGCTGGTATTAGTGGCGTAAATGAGTATCTTCTCCCACTAGCCATGGGTGAATAGTATGGTAGACTAGTTTCTGTAGTCTCGTCGTGACAACTAGTCTTGGAGATGGAAAACTCTGAAGTGAAACCGTTTGTACTCTGCTTAAAAACTTGAATTGTGTCGCATCCAATGCATGGCAGAGGAGTTCAGATGAATACATGAAAATCTTCTGCTACATATTTCTAACAAGAAATGTTATGATTAATTTTGACTTGTTTTTCTTTAATATTCGCTACTTTTTTACCTTGCGGCAAAAATCGAATATTATTAAAGAAAGCATTATAATTAATGATTTTTGGTTAATTATTTTGTGTTCTGGGTAATAAACCGAGTCCGGTGATGAGACTCCAATTCTGGAGTTCTGAGAAGTGTGGAGTAACCCTTCATTCCCATCACTCCCAGATCCACTAGTAGTAGTACCTGTTAGGGTTACATCTATGGGTCCAATAGATCAGTTTGAAAAATTTTTAAGATTAGATAGGAGTTCTTAAAAAGAAACTCTATGCGAAAATAACTGATTATCTTTAAATAGAATTGGTACAGTCAGACATTATTCTATTTCTTTGCAATTCCCGAATTCACTGAGCAGCGACATTGAGATCTAGTTTAAAATAATCCCTAAGAAATTAAAATCAAATATTTACGGCGATTTAACACACACACACACACACACACACACACACACACACACATAAACACACACACATACATGCACAAGCGCGTGCCCTTCCTATATATATATATATATATAAGTTGGTTTGATGGTGACATTGACAAGAAACTGACGGCTACTAAGCTCAGTTAACTCTGTGTCTGTTATCTTAGCTATATATGATCTATCGCCGATACTAAGCACTCTTTATTTATAGATATAGCAAATTACCATATATATATATATATATATATATATATATATATATATATATATATATATACATGGTGCCTTCAATAAATTTCCAGACTTTTCTACAGACATTTAAAATTGTCGTAGACACTTGAAAATTCAGTGTGTTATAGCTGAAAATCTTACGAGATGACTGACCAATTTCTATGATTTCAGGTTCAAATGAACAGCTACAGCAGCAATTGGAATACACCCAATTAAACCCTGATTGTCATTGCTGGTGAATTTCAAAAATGCAATCTTAACATGAGGACACTTTAGAAGAACGATATGCAATAAAATTAAACTATTTTAAACTTGGAAAAAATACCACCGAAACGTATGGAATGCTTCAGACTGCTTTGGGAGCATCTTGCAGGAATCGAGCATCAGTTTCTGAGTAGCATAAGAGATTCAAGGAAGGCAGGGAATCTGTGAGGGATGATGTGAGGTGTGGGAGTAGTAAGGAAGTCAATAGACCAGACTTGATTGTCGAAAGGGTTAGGGTTAGGGTTACTATGTTGAGGTTTTAAGGGAGTTCAGGAAGAGATTCATTAGGAAGAGGCCAGCACTCTTCAAATCGGGTCAGTGGCATTTCCCCCAGGACAATACTCCAGTCCACAAGTCCATCCTTCTCACAGACTATTTGACCAAGATGGGCATCAAGACAGTTGCTCACCCTCCCTATAGTCCAGACTCTGCTCGTGACTTTTGGTTATTCCCTAAGCTCAGAGGCTGTCGTTATGAGACAATTGAGGAGATGAAAGAGGCTGTGACAAAGGTTATTGACACGCTCACAGAAGAGGACTTCCGTGGAGTCTTCCAGAAGTTGTTGGAACGGTACAAGTGCATTGGAGCCGGAGGAGATTACTTTGAAGGGGACTAGAGTTTCATGTGTGTACTATCAATAAAAGTTCCCATACGAAAAAAGTCTGGAAACTTATTTAATGATCCTCGTATATATATATATATATATATATATATATAAATAACTTATTACAACCGTTTATCCATTGAGTCGACAATGACCATTAACAAAGGCAAAGTTTAGCAAAGTTTTCATTATGGTGAAGGCTAGCATAGGACCAGCCGCACTTTTTGGATGAGCTAATAACAGGATAGTAGAGAACCAATGTGATGCAGATTCTCCCGAACAATACTTCTCGAGTTTTAAAATAAGAGTTTTTCCTTCTCCAACATCAGTTTTGAATTCAGGAATTTCCTTTTCATTGACCAAACTAAAAGCCAAAGAGTCCAGTCCGCTCTAATATTTTCTTAAAGACAGAAAGAGAAGAGTTGGATTCCTGTATTTTCCAAGAGCATTCGCACAAAGTTGAAAGCTTTATTCAGGATTTGAACTCAACTCATATGCTCGGTTTCTTGTGATGACACTCATTAGTTCACAAGAGCCTCTCTTTCTCAAATTTATATATATATATATATATATATATATATATATCGTCAAGTCAATGCTGCTAGCACGGATTTCCTTGACTCTCTCCCTCTCCATCCATCCCAATCATCCATCACACTTCGTAGGTCTTGCAGACTTCATCCCGTATCCACGCAGAGCTGATGTAGTTCTAGTAGGTCAACCAACACTGGCACGTCTACGTGCAGGGACCCATAGGAGAAGCCCACAAAGGAATTCATCCTTGCTTCTGCAGCAGTGTTCCCCATGTCTTGATCGTCATACTTGGATGGTTTTAGAGAAGGTGGTCGTACTGCTGTTGTTTTGCAGGATATTTCACCCAGGATTTGTTGAATGTAGCTCGTAGCATTCTTGTGCAGTTCCCATTCATCTTTTTTTATGCGTTTTGTCAGCATCCATGTACTCCATCTATACAGTAGTATTGACACCACCGCAGCTTGGAAGATGCCCTGTTGGCTTAGGCTGTAGAATATGCAAAATACACCTCTTCAGAGTGGTAAGACACTCTTCAGCGAGTGTCCTAGTATGACACTACTCTGTATCTAATGGTGAGACTCCATTGCGAGAGCATTGGGGAATGTGGCGTTTCTCTTTTATTGCCATTACTTCCAGGTCCATTTTGACACGGATTCGTAGTGCCTGTTTGGAGCCAATCTATTACGTTCTAGAGATCATTGTTATTATCAGCTGTTCCAAACCATGCAGCTGTGAAAAAGGGTTTATATTGGATAGGAATGCTTGATTAATAGAAATACTAACGTGAGATAGTAATACTTGAAGCCATTTAACTGTGTGCAAACAAATGATTGATATTAAATAGAATTATTTGTGTTAGATAGTAATACTTGAAGCCATTTAACTGTGTGCAAACAAATGATTGATATTAAATAGAATTATTTGTGTTTGATAGTAATACTTGAAGCCATTTAACTGTGGGCACGCAAATGAGTTCTAACAAATCATTAGAAAAATAAATTGTCATTACTCAGAATATTCAAACTATTGACCTCATCTTTATTGTTATGCCATCCACGTTTCGGCTTTCTTCAGGTGTTTCAAGTTGAACGTGGGAGCCCACACTGAATCTCGAACTGAACCCTTCATTTGATCCACTGCGGTAGACTTCCAATTCTATTAACCATGAACAGGCACAAGTGTATAGTTATAGTAAGTATTCCTTGTTATTCTTACCTATTGTTGGGATTTCTCCTGCAACCTCCAAATGATTTCACTCCGAAGCACTTTCCAACCAAGCTCCTTATTCATGGCGCCATAAGGGCACACAACACAATGGATAAGGCGTTTGTGCGTATGAAAATAAAGATGATGTCAAAAGGGCCTTCTAGTTTCATTTTCTCTTTTTAGTCGTATTTTAGTCGTCTTTATAAAAGTATGTTTCCCCTGTTTAAAATAATGTTCATATATATATATATATATATATATATATATATATATATATACAATATATATATAAACAATATGCACATTTAGATTTAAAGTTGCATTATTTTAGTAATGGTCTGTAAGACGAGCTTATTGACCATTGCTCCAAAGTACCAGAATGTTTTTTGTATATCTGTTCTGACTTACTCAACCCCTCCACCACAGTAAGGATATGACACAAGCTAATTTTGCAAGCAATGTAAGTAAAGTTGGCAACCGTAGTCGAAGGCGACCTGAAGGCTCCATCTTTAATAGCTACTACACAGAGGTGTAGGGGAGGGCGCTACTCCTTTCCTTGGATTACTGCACTTTACCCTTGATACATACCTTATATTGCTGAGTGTTAAGCAAGGAGGTATCAAGTATCATTTTTAAAGTCTTTGGTATGACGCGACCTGGGATTGAACCCAGGTCTCCCGGATCATTGGCGAACACTCTACTCACTGGGCCAAATTCAGAATTTTCATTCTCTTATAATGTTTGTTAAACCAAAGCTAAAGAACCCATTCTATCTTACTATTAACACATTCTTGGGGAGTGAACAGAGATGTATGCCTTTCCCAATGGTGAAATGCAACGAGTCTTGTTCAGGATTTAATCTCAGGTCTTCAATTCCATTTCCTACAACGACAATAACCGGTACACGTAGCGCATCTTGTTTTTCGTATATCTGTTGCTATATTTCATTTCAAATAAATCTCTTTGTAGATAGTATAGTAACACTTTTTAATATGCGCTTACAAATGGATAAATAACTATTTGTAAATGAACAGAATCTATCTATCTATCTATCTATCTATCTATCTATCTATCTATCTCAGTTTGTTTCTATCTGCTGTTCCTTTCAAGATTATAAACACATTTCCTTTTTCGGTTGATTTCATTTTGTTGGATCCACATTTAACATTTTGCTTAACAAATAGTAAAACCAAACCAATCAAATCAAAAGCTTTCATCGAATCATCTTCTGATCAATGAAATAAAAAATTACAAGTGAACCTTTTGGAAGAATAATCTCTTAAGACACCTCTGATAAATTTCAATGCATCTTAAATAAATTCATTGATTCGTTTTCATGAAGAATCCATCTGCCGGTTGTTAACTTAATCTATTCTTTATCCATTTTCCGTGTTTCCTGAAAGGGATCTTTCTAAATCGGGAAACAGGTGAAAACCAAATGGGACTAGATCAGAAAAATATATTTGATAGCAATATCCTTGAGAAAGGTTGATTGAGCTCAAAAAGCTGTTTGCATCATTTTCCTTTAACATTATCATTAATTTTGACGAGTATTTTAACAGCATATCAAACTGTCTCAAGGTTAAGGAATCGCATTCCTGGTACATTCATATTTACATTTTAAGAATTTTTTTTATTTTGGTTTTTGTTTCTTTCTCTGATGGCATCACAACATTCCTGGTTTATTTAAAGCCAAAACAATCCTGGTAGAACAGCTGAGATACTATTTAATCCATAGCAGGGGGATAAGCGGGTTCATACTTTTCCAAAAGGTATTACAGGGTGCGGAAGCAAAATTTGGTATATTCCAGTATAAGAATGATAAACGACTCTATGATAAAACCAGATTAATGTTAATGTAAAAAAATAAAAAACAAAATAAGATGATAGTCACAAAACAGTAAATTTACTCAATATGGCCGCCATTTTTTTTTTCACTTATTGAATCAACACGCATTTGAAACGATTTCCATGCCTTCTAAATAAATTCTTCAGAGATTTTATTCCATTTCTCCGCAAAAAAGTCTTAAACGAACCAATATTTGGATGGAAAGTTGCATGTGTTTTGTTTTCTAAAGGGGGGGATAAAGTTTGGGCCGTAAAGAAATTCCAATCATTTCGAAATCTTTTGTTTTTTTTTTGTTTGGTTTTGTCGTTAATCATAAAATTTTTGTTGCTTCTTTTCTTGCTCATTCATATTAGGCTGAATTTAAACGAAAAGGTGTTTGAATAATTGAGCTAATCATGAGAATTTAGATTTATGACGTTTTTAACAACTTTAAAAAAAACGTGATAAATCTAAAATTTCATCAGACAAATCAGACTTAGAAAACGTTTTAAAAATCATTCCATATTTTGCTTCCACACCCTGCCGTCCAAAAGTTTTATTTGCTCTTTGGACGCAACTTATTTGGGTCATCAACCTATGCTAATGAGGTAACAGTACACACAAGTGGGACTTGGATCCATATCCTTTTTACCTTAAGGAAGTCTATCAAACACATCAGCAGCTCAACAGAAGACAAATATAAATCAAACCTTTTTAAATCACATCTTTTTCACTATTATCTGTCTCTGTTACTATTCAGAAATATAGAATTTATTTACTGAAAGTGAATTGTTCCCTCTGTTTGGTAGGCGTAGTCCTCGTGGTACTGTAGCTAGTGTACTGGAATGTAACGTTGTTGTGTGTAAGTTCACGTACCAAGTGTGCTTATACGTTCAGTTTTAGATTAATACTTTTAGGAAAGGTATGAATGATTTGGTTTGGTTTGTTGGGTTTTATGGCCTATCAACCTTTGTAGGTTATTTAACGCCAAATCCATTTTTATGTAAATAATCTGTTCTATTTAAAACAATTCAGTTTAGCATAAGTATACAGTTTAATTTTCAAAAACATTTCCATTTAAAAATATTCAAGCAGTTATATATAACAATTCAGTTAAGTTTAAATACAGTTTTAATGTCGAAAAACAGTTCTATTTTAAATAATTCAGTTAAGCATAAGCACGCAGTTTAAATAAATGTACAGTTTAATTGCCAAAAACATTTCTATTTCAAGCTATTCAGTTTACTCAAACAATTCATTTTAGCATAAGTATGCTGTTAGTTCTATTTAACCCATAGATTGGACCCTTATCAGGTGCTATCACTCCGGGCCAGAGTGGATCTTGGAGCAATGGCACTGCTGGAAACTCACCATCAAATTGCTTAGTGTCATATCCAGGACTATCGTTAGGGGGGGTCTTACCCGTCTGCAGAGGTGCAGTCAGAGTATTCTACAGCCCCAGCCGACTGGGCAATACACAGAGTTAAATGTCAAACAGTTTTATTTCAGATAATCCAGTTCAGCAGAAGTACACAGTTTAGACGTCAAAAACAGTTCTTTTTCGAGCAATTCAGTTCAGCACTAGTACGCAGTTCCAATGTCAAAATAGTTCTATTTTAAATAATTCAGTTTAGCACAAATACGCAGTTTAAATGCAATAGTATAGTGAAAGAAGAACGGTTTAGATCTATTTAACCCATAGATATGACCCTTATCAGGTGCTACCACTCCGGGCCAGAGTGGACCTGGGTGCGATGGCAATAAATGGGTACCCCGCATTCCCCAAAGCTCGAGCATTGCTGGAACTTCACCATCAGAGTGTTTAGTGTCATATCCAGGACACTCGTTGGGGGGGGGTCTTACCCCTCTGCAGAGGTGCAGTCGGTGTATTCTACAGCCCCAGCCAACTGGGCAAGGAAAATTATGAATCCCTTAACCCTACAGCTATAGTATAAATAATACCACTACTGTTTTTCCTTAAGGATGGCTTTGACATTATATAAGCCTTGAAGTGCCATTAAAGAAAGAAATCAACCAACTCTCTTGGGCATTTGTGTAATATAATGGCCGAGGGATTTCATTTTATGCCTTTGGGCTTAGTTAGGCTGAGAACCTTTCGGCTCAGTGTATGGGTTACTTAGTTGCAACATAACAGAGGTGTTCACGTGAACACACGCGGGCGGAGCGGACGTGTCACTCAGAGATGTCACAATAGCCCGAGATTGGAAACAGGGCTATAGAGTGCGAATGACGTCACTCACCGGAATCGTGCGGAGGATTTTGGAAGATTTTGAAAATGTCAGTTTGTGGAGTTGAGTCCTGCCTCGGAAGAAGACGTTTGGCTTTCGCTTGCTTACGGAGGCCTTGGGCAGGTGTCGTACGGGATGGAGGGCAGATGAAAAAGCCAGAATAGAAAGATTGTGCCTCTCTCTCCTTATGTCGAAGAACCTTTAAACTCAAAGGTAATAAAAAGTTTCGTACCTGAACTTGAGAAGTCGTAAGTGTTTTTCGTGTTTCAAGATTCCTATGTTCTATCTGTTATGAACATCACATGTACATTTCGCATATTCATGTATTTGGCTATGAAACATTTGGTTCTCCAACATTTTATGTGCTAACTGCACTTAGTTTTTCCTGGCTCTAAATTCTCTGACTAAATTTTCTGGCAAGCATATATACAACACACCTGTTTTCATTGACAGGGCAGAGGACTTTACAATTTTTCTAAACAAAACACAGCCTCACAGTAGTCTTGTGGGTGTCTTAAAGAAAAGTTTTTTTCGGTGTAGAGACAAAGACAAGATATAGATATGATGATGAGATTAGGTTGTTCATATCAGGAAAGGGAAAGTCAGCTATATAGTTTTTAAAAATTGACTTAATTAATTGCTGAAGTTACAACTTCTTTTTAGTCTCCTAAACAGGATGTTGTATTTTGTTTAGTCAATTAAGGAAGGATTCATAGGGTATGGTTTCACTGAATCCCTAAATTTAGGTTGAAACTTGTTGCTCTCCTAGAAACTAACTGACAAACCTTTGTTCAAAATATTCGTCTCATGTCTGACCACCTCTCGCCCCTACAATGAAAGTTCTCATAATTAGCCTTTTGCTGTCGGTCATGTAACTCGGTACCAGGGTCACTAGTCGTAGGAGGCAACCGCTACATTACAATCAACTGTCAATAATCAGCCATGGCTCATTAAATAAACAATACTGTATTATCCGTACACCAAAAACAAGACTTTAAATATAGGGTTACCTGCGAGCAAACGAGCAAACTAATCAATAAACCAAACCATGAACAACAACCAGTCAAACAAAAGGCAACCTGCAGACATCAGAGTTGTTTTACTAAGCCAGACTAAAATTGGTTCTCATTACTACTGAAGTGAGTACACTGTCTACTGAGTACTTCAAACTTAAAGCTTCGTGTCATACTAAGCTGAACCAAAATACCCATGGTGTCAGTTAGCCAGTTGTCTCAGAAACAATATCACTACAATAAGATAAATTCTTATTGTGCTCTACATTTGTAATTTGGTGCCATCAAGATGTGCCAACAGTAAGGATTCTTTTCATTCCCTCTCGCCATCAGTCCCTACGGTAAGTCATCCTGACAGCACCAAGTGTCTACGTATTGCTGATGAATATTAGTTTTTGCTGGTCAGCCAACACTAGTGTGTCCATGCGTATGAGTTCATTTTTACTTCTCCAGCAGAGCTCAGCATGTCCTTCTCATCTTGTTTGGATCATTTGCAAGAGGGAAGGTACTATTTACCAACCCCTCCGCTCGAGCAGGATATGACACAAGGTCAATTTTTAAGGGGAGTTTAACAGGTTTGAATTCATAGTTTTCCTTCTCCTAGACTAGTTGCCTCAACAAGGCTCAAGAACCTAGTCCGTCCTACTATTTACCCATAGCTGGAGGGAGAATAAGGGGGTTCATACCTTTCCCAAGGGTATTTGCCCGAAAGTGAACATAATAGCGCAACTGGAGTACGAACTCGCGTACTACGATTCCGCAGTTCATCGCTTTAACCATTACACCACGAGGACACCCCAAGAGGGAAGGTAAGTAGCAATACAGTTGATGTTTTGCCAAGTTAATTGTGTAAAACAGCATGCAGCATCCTCAATACTGACTTGTAATTTCATTAAATTCAAAAGAGTTTTTTTTTCTGTCGGCAAGGTTTAGAATATGCTGACTGTATTCCCTACGGAGGGATCTGACACCCCTTAAAAGAGTTGTCCTGGCTATAAAACTGAACTGGATATGGTCGTGAGACTCCGGTTCTGGAGATCTGTGGAGTACCCCTTTATTACCATTCATCCCAGGTCCACTCTGACTGACAGTAGTAGTACCTGTTAGATGATTTTGTTTGGTTATTGTTTTAATGGGTTTTTTAATGCCAAATCTATCCTTCTAGAAGGTAGTGGTACCCATAGCTGGGAGGATAAAGGGGTTCATACCTTTCTCAAGGGTATTGGTCCGAAACTGAACGTAATAGAGCAAGTAGTGTTCGAACTCGCTTACTACGATTCCGCACTCCAGTGCTTTAACCATTACACCTCGAGAACATACCCAAGTACCTTTTGGAGTCCCGACTATGGTTCAAATAGATCTATTTGCAAATCAGTAACTTTAGATAGGAATACTTGATAACCTGTGTGTGCAAATTAAGCGTATTTAGAATAGTTACTTGAAACTATAGTTGTTTACTAATGATTATTAGTTACTTGAAACCATACATCCATGAGCAAAATATTTGTATTAGATAAGAATGCTTGATATCATATGACTGTGAATCATTTGTATTAAGAATACTTACTTGAACTGTTTTCTAAGGATTATTATCAGTTGCTTGAAACCATATGCAAACAAATGGCTATCACTGGAGAAAAATACTTACTTGAAATCGAATAATTATCAGCATTAGATATGAAAACTAGAAACCATATAACTGTTTGCTTTGGTTCCTATAGCATTTAAACCATTGTAGGTTATTTAATGCCAAGTCCTCTCAATAATAAAGTTGGTGACCGTTGTCGAGGGCGACTTGAAGGCTCCCTTTTCAATAGCTACTACACTGTGGAGTAGAGGGGGCGCTACACCTTTCCCTGGATTGCTCCATTTTACCCTTAATTCTTACTTAATAATGCTGAATGTTAAAAAAGAGAAATCTAGCTCCAGTTTATGAGTATTTGGTATGGACCGACTAGGGATAGAACGCTGGTCTCCCGTGCCATTGGCGTACGCTCTATCCACTGGCCAATGGACTGGTATATATAATATATAAACACATTTTATTGATTACGCTTTTAAACGAACCTAAGCTGATTTTTAGCATATAGTTAAATAGTTTAAAGTATTGCTATGTATCACTAACAATTCATTTAAACATCAGTGATTTGTTTATAAAGAGTTAAATGACCAAACAGTTCTAACGCAAACAATTCATTTTAGTATAAGTCATTTGTTTGCGCATATTTTAAATATCAAAAAGTTCTATTTGACCAATTGATTGGACATTATTGTTGTATACTCATATGCAGATGCATGCAGAATCATAACGACGACACAATAATGACTAGCGACACAGTTCTTCAGAAAAATATACCTCTCACTTTATTTGAAAGGGTTGTGTGTGAGAGGGAGTTGGAGACCGAACAGAACTGCAAGATATTGACTCCCACTCTATTGGCCATAACCGCGTTTCTTTCCCGTTCTCCTGAGCTGCTCAACCGGAGGCCTGGGGCCCAGCCTCTCTGAGTGCTGGTTTTCTCTATCCCATCTTATCTCCAACTCGCCTGATCCCCAACTGCTGACTTTCTGTCTTCACCCGGGTTATATAATGATTTGACGCCCACTCTTCTTCCTGCGATCGTCACAATCGCACTCATTCAACACGTCCACGGTCAAGGTTATAATATCCTGATATTCCTCGACCGGATGCACCTGTTATTTACGCTGGTGCATTTCCTATTTTGACAGTTTGGTTGGATCGGAGGTCAATATGCAACATTATCAGATGCTTCTACTCTGGGCCAGCTTGGACCTGGGAGCGATGGAAATGAACAGGTACATCGCATTCTTCAAAGCTCCTGTATTACTGGAGCCTCACCATCAGATTATTTTTTAAATAGAAATACTTGATATTTTTTAACTGAGTGCGAAAACTCTTAAGAAACGACTATGCAAAAATGTGTCAATATTAATGTACCATGAACACGATTCCTTAATCTCTTGGAATAAAATAACCCCAGATTAGTTGACATGCCATTAGAATCAATCAATCAGTAAATTCAAAAGAATATCATTTCTTAATAAAGAGATCTGTAAGGCTTGTTTCTTTTAAGACAGATTACATAAGAAATAATATTGATCTGCTTTTCAAAACTATATCACAGATGAGGATCAGAGTAATGATACTTCTATTATTAATAATAGCAGTAATAATATTTAGTTGTAATAATAATAACAACAGCAGCAACAACAACAACAACAACAACAATAATAATAATAATAATGTAAAGAATGTGTATAGATTTATGAAATCCTTTTGATCCATTATTGATTTTATTGATATTGCTAAGCTTGTTGACTTTCACTTAAAGGTGACATTCAAACATTTTTTCCCCCGGGAATTAGCAATGTTCTTCAAGTGAGAGAGACAGAGAAAGAAAAACAAATGAAATTGAGAAATAATTCTCAGCTTTGGAAAGAGAAAAAAAAAGTAAAAAAAAAAAAAAAAGAAAATTGGACAGAAGTAAGTAAATAAAGCTTAGGGTCTTCTCGTGTATCTTTTCAGAGGTTTCTTTGGATGACAGGGTTTGAAGCCAACTCTCATTCAAGTTGCCTCTTCAAAAGCCGCTTTTGTTAAAACTTTTGAATATCACTATTGCCTGTAAAATCCTTTAAAGTATCAAATTGCAGTGAAATCCTCCAGGCTTAAATCATTTTTCTACCTTCTGCATGCGAACATGATATTTCCGGTGTAACTTTGCTTCTGTTTGCAACCACTGAATGTCATTCAGACTTTAGTGGAACACAGAGAGAAATGAAGGCAATTTTTTTGTTTCATTCAAAGCTTTCCTCTTGTTTCTATAGTCATGCATATATGCTTATATGTTCTTAGAAAGGGATATATACATATAGGTATTAAAACAAATATACATAAGCACCTATACTTAAATGTATACACACACAAATGCATACGTATATCAGTATACAAACATACACACACACACACACACACACACACACACACACACACACACACATATATATATATGGTTATGTTTATATTGATAAAGATATACATTCATGATCAAGTACACAAAAATAGACAAAATATTTTATTTAAAAGCATTAATTTCTAATATTGTGTTGGAGTTCTGTCTGGATTATTTATGCATATCAATATTATTTTTGCCAAATGTGCATAAAAGGTGATATATACGCATGTACGTTAAAATGATTATATACACAAACACATATAAATGTGCGTATATATATATATATATATATATATATATATATATGTGTGTGTGTGTGTGTGTGTGTGTGTGTGTGTGTTATGTATGTATGCATACGTATGCATGCATACAGAAATAAGCAAATATTTTTATCAGCATGTTTGTATTTTAATTTTTAACAATGTGTCGGGTTCTGTTCATATATAAGTAGTAATATATTTCATGTAAAAATGACTGGTTTGTTTGTATCGGTCTATAGTGTTTATATCAGGGGCGGAGACGGGACTAGTGCTACTCGTGCCCGGCACGACCAATAACTCGGTCAATGTTATTCAAAATGGATTAAAAATCATCCATTAATTTCAAGCAAACATACTTAGTCTGATCTCAATTAAATTACGTATCTATTCAAGTTTCGATAACTAAGTAGCCAAAAGTTCATAAATATATCTGGAAATAATACAACGATGCTGTTTTGAACGGAGGGTCTTTGTCTGGCCACCGTCAGATTCATTGAACATCCCATAAAATCGGCTATAATGTTGAACGCGCAATCCGTACCAGGCACTAGACCCTTATAATAACAGTAATATTAGAGAAATACGCTTTTGGCTGTAGCCAATAGCAAGAGCAACCCTAACACCGTGCTCAAAAATCTTAGCACATTCTGACTGCTGATAGAAGTCTTGGGAAGAGGGAGAAGGACAGAGAGAGAGAGAGGATAGCAGATTAGAGCCGTCGCCGACGTCATCGTCATCGTTATGGTAAATGTTGGTTAAACGGCGTGTTTTAATTCGTTTTTTCACTAACAGATGTCTATTTCTTTAATGAATGTTGCATATATTACATTCTGTAACTAAAATTTGTTTATTTGAATACATTTTCAACAAACAATCTTTATTTTAAGTGAAATTGAAACTACTAGCTGTGTCTGTGTATATTGTCATCAGTTTCTTTATTCTAATAAACATATTTTTCTCGTCATAGTAATGAACATCTTCTCTTTTCTTCTACACTTTTGAAAGGAAAAAAAATTATCTTATCTACTGTATTGACAAGACTACAAATTATATAGTATCTTGATTGTTTGCAAAAAAACACCATGCAAGGTACGTTTGTCAATCTGTGCTATACAATGGAGAATCACGCAATAGCAACTATGATGACTTACTTTGGGTCCATGGACCACGGGTTGGGAACTGAAGTTGACAGATGGCGGGGGGGAGCACGAGTAGAAAAAATAGGCTAGAGTCGCCACTGGTTTATATGTATCTATATGAACATAAAAAGTTGTCGTCATCATCATCTTTTTTATCATCATCATCAAGCTACGCAGACTGCCAGGAGTAAAGTGATATATACATATAATTTTTCGAATCAATATATAATATTAAACGTATATATATATATATATATATATAGCTCTGTAGTGGACTGAGGAATCGTAGTAAGCGAGTTCGAACTCCAGTCACGCTATTACGTTCACGTTCGGACATATACCCTTGGGGGAGTTATGAACCGTCTTATCCTCCCAGCTATGCGTTAAATAGTACCTCTACTGCCCGTCTAGAAGGCTGGATCTAGCATTAAATAACCCAAGAAGATTTATATGCAATTAAACAAATAACAAACAAACAAACAAATCAGACAGACCCTTTGTGTTTGACTATTCTCCCATTGGTCCGTTCAATTATTCACATGAGTCATTGGGCTTGTGTATCAAAGCGCAGCATTATTCCCAAGTACTTTCAGCCCCAAATGGAACCCTCTTTGGGGGAGCGAAAAATGAAATGACGAATACAATGACGTATTATACACATTTATATAAAGAGTAGGAGGATGAATAAGTGGAAGGGGAGTTCACGGAAGAAAAGAATTTTACTAGAAGTAAGAAGAGGAATATGAAGACTTGAACGGATTAAAGAGAGAGGGTGTTGGTCCAATTTAATCAAACACGTTTGAAAAAGAAAATTATATATATATATCTATATATATATAATTTTCTTATATATAATTTTCTTATATATAATTTTCTTATATATAATTACACAAGAATGTTGAGAGCAGTATTAAACAAGTCCTGGCGACAACACCCCACGAGACTCCAACTATACGGACACTTGCCCCCCCCCCATCACGAAAACTATAAAAGTTCGACGAACCAGACACGCAGGACACTGCTGGAGAAGCAAGGACGAGCTCATAAGCGATGTACTCCTGTGGACCCCCACACATGGAGGTGCAAGAGTGGGACGACCAGCACGAACTTACATACAGCAGCTATGTGAGGACACGGGATGTAACCCTGAAGACCTGCCGGAGGCGATGAATGATAGGGAGAAATGGCGAGAGACGGTCAGGGATATCCGCGCAGGCGGCGCGACATGATGATGATGATGATATATATATATGCATACGAAGTTATGTAAAAGCTTTCATTTGAACATGAATGTAGATTAATTTTTAAAATTGTGTCGTGAGTTGATTAAAACGTTCAAACTAGTATATATATATATATATATACAGTGATAAAAATGACTGGATTATTTACATACGGAATGGCATTTATATATCAGATTAAATTGTAGTACCTTTGTTAACCACCTTCAATGAAAACCTTACTCATAGTTGATCCTTCTGTTTGGAATCAAATCATCGAGTCTATATCCATGAAAATGCAACAGTTATTTTTAAGAAAACGGAAGATACAAAATATGCAAATGAAAACCAATATTATTATATTCCTTAAAAATAAATCCAAAATAAAAGGCATCATTAAAAATATATGGATGATAATTATAATACACGATATGTATCTAGTACGAAAAAAAATAATGTAACAGGATTTTTAAAAAATCCTCACAACTCAGAGTTTCACGTAATCAATCTTTGGTTAGCAAGTATTTTACACGACAAATATTCAACTAGAAAATTATTATGAATTTTTTGGTTTAACATTTCTTTTACTGTAATTCACCTACCTCGGAAGCGGTGTCTCATCAACTTAGACAGAAATCAACTTGCGACTAGTAAAGGCATGGACAGTTATCAATAGATTATCGGTCATATGTAAGTCAGACCTGACCGATAAAATGAAACCCAGTTTTTCCCAAGCAGCGGTCGTGTCGATACTACTATATGGATGTACTACATGGACGCTAACTAAACGAATAGAGAAAAAGCTTGACAGCAACTACACAAGAATGCTGCAATATTGAACAAGACCAGGAGGCAGCACCCCACAAAGCAGCAGCTGTACGGCCACCTACCACCCATAACGAAAACTATCCAATTTAGACGAACCAGACATGCGGGACACTGCTGGAGAAGTAGGGACGAGCTCATAAGGGATGTACTGCTGTGAACCCCTTCATATGTACGAGCAAAAGCAGGATGACCTGTCTGAACCTACATACAACAGCTCTGTGCCGATACACGATGAAGCCCCGAAGACCTGATGGAAGCAATGGACGATTGGGAGGGGTAGCGAGAAAGAGTCAGAGATATCCTTTCTGATGGCGCGACATGATGATGATGATGATATTTGATTAGATTTCCAGGCATACAGGGTAGTAAACTCTGTTTCGAAGAAAAGTCAGGAAGCAATAATTCAAAGCTTGGTTGATTGCGCAGTTAATACAATCTAGTCATCACAGAAGATATGTCGATAAAGAAATTAAAAAAAAAAACAGCAGATGAAGTCACACTTTTGTTTATATAGACAGATTAATTATGAATATTATTTCCGCCTCTCTCCTCTCCCCCTGTCTCTATCTCTATCTCTCTATCTCTCTCTCTCTCTCTATATATATATATATATCTATACAGAAACACAAACGTGCAAACACACAGAGGATGTGATAGATAATTTGTCGCCATATCAAATTAATAATTTTGCTCATGTCCTTTATTTGTTTCAAGTTTTGTCTACTGTGCAGAAAACTTGTGTCAGTTGTGCATTATCAGTGAAGAAAACAACCACATAACTCACTTAACTCTTTCAGAAATTTGTAAATGGCATGCTGTACAATTTGGTATTCGTTTTGAAATCTCTAGAATTAATATTTCAGAGTATTTGGGTGTTAATCTGAGGACAGTGAAGAAGATTCGAAAAAAGTTAGATCAATCGTGATTACAAAATTACAGTAACTAGAAAGTAACTGATCGTTCTGATAAGAACTCCTGAATTTGTTGGTGAGATCAAGTCAATCAGATAGAGAGATGCAAAGAGAGTGGTTAAACTTACGTATATATTGTTGTTTTCAGAGATACAATCTCCTAAAGAACATTTAAATTGACATATAACGCATCTCTCTTATACCACTTCAATAACCCATCATCTAAAAAACATTCCTGTCCAAAAACTGATCATCGGAAAATTTTTACCGAAAACTAAACAATCTTAGAACAACAAAATAACAAGCAAATATTACAGATTCTCGAAGCGTTCCACATCAGAAAGAAACTACCTAAACTCTATAGAATCAATTTCGAATCCAGTACTAATATGCTCAAATGTCTTTAGCTACTGCTGCTATTTATAGAACCAAATTCTAAAATAAACGCTACAACAACACATAAATATAAATAATAAACGCTCAATACTTACAAATTAATAATTTACGCGGCTCATTAAATAAGTTTCCAGACTTTTTTGTAAGGGCAATTTTATTGATAGTACACACATGAAACTCTAGTCCCCTTCGAAGTAATCTTTTCCGGCTGCAATGCACTTGCTGTATCGTTCCAACAACTTCTGGAAGGCCCCATGGAAATCCTCTTGTGTGAGCGTCTCAACGACCTTTGTCACAGCCTCTTTCATCTCCTCAATTGTCTCATAACGATAGCCTCTGAGCTTAGGGAATAACTAAAAGTCACGAGCAGAGTCTGGACTATAGGGAGGGTGAGCAACTGTCTTAATGCCCATCTTGGTCAAATATTCTGTGACAAGGATGGACTTGTGGACTGGTGCATTGTCCTGGTGGAAATGCCACTGATCCGATTTGAAGAGTGCTGGCCTCTTCCCTAGGCATCTCTTCCTGAACTCCCTTAAAACCTCAACACAGTAACTCTAACCCTAACCCTTTGGCTAATCAACTCTGGTGTATTGACTTCCTTACTCCTCCAACACCTCTCAACATCCCTCACAGACTCCTTGCCTTCCTTGAATTTCTTATGCCACTCAGAAACTAATGCTCGATTCATGCAAGATGGTCGAAAAGCAGTCTGAAGCATTCCATACGTTTCTATGGCGTTTTTTCCAAGTTTGAAATAGAATTTTATTGCATATCGTTCTTCTAAAATGTCAGATTGCATTTTTGAAACTCACCAGCTGTGACAATCAGGCTTTAGTAGGGTGTATTCCAATTGCTGCTGTAGCTGTTCATTTGAAACTAAAATCATAAACATTGGTCAGTCGTCTTATAAGATGTATAGCAAGAACATACTAAATTTTCAGAAGTCTACGACAATTATAAATGCCTGTACAAGAAAGTCTGGAAACATTGAAAGCACCACGTACTTGTAAAGTTTACATCACTTTTGTAATATACACACCCCTGATGATCGCCAATGATTGGATTGAAAGTACTGGCGAACCAATTAATCAAGGGAGGTTGATTAACCAATTCCGCCTGATATCATTAAATCAATGCGGTGACTTAAATAAATAAATACAAAATTGTGTAGACAAAGGATCTATATCGTTTAATCCAATATATATATATCTATATATATATACTGACATTCAATGTTTTCGCAATAACACTACTAGTCAAAATTCTTCAAAAATTAAAAACAGCTATTCAATAAAGTAGGGAATAGATAAAGAAAATGATGAAAAAGAAAAGAGGAAAAAATATAAAGACGCAGATTATATATATATATATATCAAATATAATTCAGAAGATACTGCATCTTACATTCAAATGTCCTGATGATGGTTTTATGTAAAAATTCAACTCTAAATAAAATCACCCGCTTAGCATTTAGCATTTTTTATATTTCTACATTTATATTCCGTGAGATATACTTCGACACCCCTATATATATATATATATATATATATAGTGTTTTATTAAAATGCTATTGTTATGGTTTACATTTTTTAATTAAAGAAAAAAATTATATTGACCTTATTTAGAACTTAAACATTTTATGGTTCAGGCCTTAGTAATTTTATCCAAATTTAAAAGGGGTGGTCCTCATGGCGAAAGGGTTAATGTGCTGGACTGCAGCTTCGAAGAAATCGAGTTTGAATTTCAATCGTTATTTATGTTTACTTATGGAGTTATTCTCTTTGGAAAGGTATGAATCCCGTTATCCTCCAAGCTAGAAGTTAAATAATAGCACTACAACTCTTCTTCAATGACGTATTTGCCTTTAAATAACCCACGAAAATTGATATTCCGTTAAACAAACGAACTTTTTGAATTTTCATTTGTTCTTTATTTTATCAAAATTCTTAAATTAATTCTTGACAAAAATCAAAAACCAAAACAATAAATGCAAAAAAACGTTAGCTTATTTTGAATTTTAACATCAAAAGTTAAATATTGTATGTGCATCATCATCATCATCATGGCGCGACACCAGCACAGACATCCCTGACACTCTCCTGCCACCTCTCCCTATCGTCCATTGCTTCCGGCTGGTCCTCAAGGTCACACCCCGTATCAGCACAGAGCTGTTGTATGTAGCTTCTAGCTGGTCGTCCTGCCTTTGCTCGTGCATGTGAAGGGGTCCACAGGAGTACCTACTTCTCCAGCAGTGCCTGGCATGTCTGGTTCGTCTAACTTGGATAGTTTTCCTGATGGGTGGTAAAGGCTTCCATAATTTCTAGTAAAACTCAAAGGACTCATAATGGATACAGTATAATGAAATGAACCAATTGAAATAGTCAAACATTTTACTTTTCTCAATATTTCATTTCTTGTAAGTCTATACGTATTTGCAAAAAAAATCAATGAGAGATTTTTAAATAAAAAAGATTATTTTCCTGATGTTTAGTTAGGGTTTCTAAATTTCAGCCATACACTCCTTGCACACACACACACACACACATATATATGTGTGTGTCTGTATATATATATATATATATATATATATATATATATGTTGCAGTAATGTTGAAGATAGAGAATAATGAATTAAAGAATAAGAAAATTACTTACTCATATAATCATGCAACATTGCTTTTCAATCCCCAATTCTCCCATTATTCAACTACTTAAAAATATATACACAAATATAAATTTTAAAAGTTTATGATAATCTCTTTGTTTATGTACAAAACGTGCCTTTGTGTAGATAAACTCTTATGTAGTTAAGGAATCTTTAAACATAGTTTTTGAATTTAAAAAGATACATTCAAGTAAACAATAAAAATATTAATGAAGAGGTCATTTTCTTTTTTAAAAGCCAAGAATCATTAAATAGTTGATTGACCAAGGTGTTCTTGGTAAAAATCTGATAATGATTGCTCAATAAATTCTGTACGATCAGTTATTCATTTGAGTAGAGAAAAAAGTTCATTCTAGATCATATTTGGTGGATGAAAATATTTGCAGGATTTTTTACAAAACATTTGTTTATATAAATTCCTAACGTCATTATTCCGTCAACAAAGTATTTTCAGTAGATTCAATGAAATTACTCTACTTCGCATCAAAATTATCTATTCCATCATAAAAGGCAAACTTCAGGAATAATTCAAAAAATCTTTGCTGAATCCTTTGCTACGTTGAAATTTTTGTAACCACGGACTGAACAAGAAGTATTGCATGGGGAAAAATGTAGGATGTATCACAATTGTTAAAACAAAGCAGCAGTCTCTCAGAACTCTCTTAACTTTTTAACGAGGTATTATGTTTGTTATTAGCGTGGGTTTTAGTAACGTGTTTCCTCGCTAGGTTGTGATAAATAAAGGAGGATGAAGAAGTAAGAAGACGAAGATGCCGTTAGCTTTCACATGAAGGCTTTTAATGTCAGCATGGAATATAGAGTTTGTGTTTGCGCTGCAAGCCTCGTGGGAAAGGAAAGAAGTAAAGAGACGAAATGGAGTTATGAGAGAGTAGAGAAAGCAGCGCGTGTCGTTGAACGTGCGAGGGATTATGTTCGACGTAGTTTAGCAAAAGTTGTGTTTGCTGTTTGAGGAAATAGACGTTGAAGTCACCGTTAATTTGTGGTTCTGGATATTCGAGGAGAAACGGAATGTCTCCAGAAAATGTTGCCCAGAGGTGAAGTAGTCGCTAGGTGTCGGAGTGATATTCGGCATCGCAGTCGACATAGCCATTTTTGGGGGTGACGTAAAGTTGTTCCTGCGTGTGGCGTATTGAATTTATCTAATTCATATTCAACTAGGATCCCTTGGTCTAAGAGGAATAGACGCAAGGGATCCATAAATTAGACAGGTTCCCTCATTGTGTCCATGCTGCTGTTGCTGCTATTGAAGAACAGCCAGTGAGACGTCTGCACTGAACGAAGTTGTTCAGCCTAAAAGATTGTTTGACGGTTTTCCCCAATTACTGCTGCCCAGAAAGGTGGTTCGAATTGAAATGGATAAGTCATCCTAATTGGGTCAAATTATGCGTCGAATTAAATTACGCGCCAAACCAAAATACGAAAATTCCTTCTGCTACAACTTCATTCTTTTTCTCTTTTTCAAATTACTGCTTGAAAATAAAAGATATTTTTACATATTCAAATATAGCCATGTTACTATTTACCAACTCCTCCACTCGGGCAGGATATGACACAAAGTCAATTTTTAAGCTGAGTTTAACAGGTTTTAATTTAGAGTTTTCCTTCTCCTAGACTAGTTGCCTCACCAAGGCTGAAGAACCTAGTCTGACCTACTATTTACCCATAGATGGAGGGAGAATATTTGGATTCATACCTTTCCCAAGGGTATTAGTGCTATGTGAAATGCAATCAGTCTCGTCCAGGATTTGAACTCGTGTCGCCGTGTCCATTTCCTACGACGATAACAACTACACCACGGGCACCTCCCTAAATATAGCAATGTTATGCATCGAAAGATGGATTGGAAGCTTTTGTGTAAAGACAAATAAAAAAACGAAGTTTTTCATGATTGTTCAAGCAAGTTACCGAAGGTTGATCAATTTCAACGAATTTCGAAACTGTTATCAGATTTTCAAGTTGGTCAAGAATTTCAAAGATCCTGGCACTTGTGAAAATTGTAGGACAATGGGTTCCTCACCGTCTGGACCTCCAATAACAATCCAAATACTCAACAATATCACCTGAGTTCAAGAATTAGTCGACCAGAGTTTGGCTAGATCTTTGCAATGCAGCAGCAAAGAACTTAAAATACGTGTCTTGTTCGGAGCTTTCTGATATTTGATCTCAAACTTTATACCTACCAGATCCAGATCAGGCACCAACAGACCCACTTACCTGACCTAAACCCACCACCTCCAGATTTTCAGGGTGTCCTCGTGGTGTAATGGTTAAAGCGATGAACTGCGGAATCGTAGTACGCGAGTTCGTACTCCAGTCGCGCTATTACGTTCACTTTCGGGAAAATACCCTTGGGAAAGGTATGAACCCCCTTATTCTCCCTCCAGCTATGGGTAAATAGTAGGACGGACTAGGTTCTTCAGCCTTGGTGAGGCAACTAGTCTAGGAGAAGGAAAACTCTGAATTCAAACCTGTTAAACTCCGCTTAAAAAATTGACCTTGTGTCATATCCTGCCCGAGCGGAGGGGTTGGTAAATAGTACCTCCAGATTTTTATCTTCTAGGCCTTCTTCAAGGACAACATCTACCAGAGAAAATTTTGCACCATTGCTGCATTGAAAGCAGCCATCGCTGAGAAGATTCAAGCGATCACCCAGGAGGTATGTTCACGCATTCTTAACAACTTTCCACGTCTCCTTCAACAGCGCCTTTAATTAAACAGCAAACATCTGGAGAATGTACTCTTGGACTCATCTTGACATTTTTGGTTCGCGTTTGAAACTAAATGGTTGCAGATTCTAAAATAATGTCATTTTATCTTAAATAAACGTAATTTGCATTTCCCTATCATTTGTTATCCTTGATTAGTACTGTGTCAAATTGTGAAACAACCTCTTAGTGATTCTTTGAAATTGTAAGGCTTCGATAATATGTAGAATTACGCGTAGTATGTAGAAAAAATTCTTATCCCAACTCCTTGAAAATCTTCAGAATTGTAATGGCAAATGGGTCTTGTTATGAAGCCAAATCCCTTGTAAACTTCCTTTTTTCTCTCGATAGATCATTCAAACTATTACGGTGTTTTAAAAGCACTTTCTTTTATGTTGTATAGTCATTATGAGGGATGAAGAGCAACACTTTTTATTAGTATATAAATCTCACAATTTATTCTCGAAAGGGTTAAAGCTTCTGTGATGTGTGAGAGACGGATAGATAAAGACAGACTGTTATACTGACCCATAACTTCTCTTGACCATAGCATGCCGTGTTATCTTCAAGACCCCACTTAGCACTTCTTTTTCTCGGTCAGGGTTGGTCAACCGAAGGTCCGGTGTGGACCACACGCCAAAGCGGGGCGCTCTCAGTGACTGCAAGCAGGCTCTGACTTGGCCCTCACTTACTCCAACTGAATCAGCTCACAAGCAGGCATCTGCATATACTATTTCATAATGCCCACAACTTCCGTGACTGCTTCCGCTTAATTACACTGGTGCGTCTCTGATTGACGGCTCGGTCAAGGGTCAATATGCAACATTTATACAGAATTTCACTCCACTCAAATTTTTATTTCCTGTACACATCTAAATGCAAGCAATATCTATGACCTCAACATATAATTAATATTTTATATACATATATGTATGTGTGTAGATAGATAGATAGATAATAAAAAATGCTGAATATGTCAACTTTTTCCAGTTGCAGTGCTTAATATCCAAGATATACCTACTTGAATGAAAAATATTTCTTCTGATTCAAATTTACAATTGAAATTAAAAAGTAAAAACTGAAATAAAAATAAATTTTAAATTTAAAAAGTTACTGGCAGTAGACTATTTTCATAACCGTCAAGCAATAAATTAGTTTTTAAATGCGATTTTAAATTTTGTTTCAAGTGCTGAAGTTATATTGACTATATATATATATATATATATATATACACACACACACACACACACACACACAAACATATATATACAAACACACATATATATACACGCACACACACACACACATATATATGCATACACATATATATATATATATACACACACACACACGCATATATACGCACTCACACACACATATATAAATTTTAAATTTTGTTTCAATTGCTGAAGTTATTATTATCTATATATATATATATATATATACACACACACACACACACTCACACTCATATATATATACACAAACACACATATATATACACGTACACACACACATATATATATACATACACACACATATGTATGTATATATATATATATATATATACACACACACACACGCATATACATATACTCACACACACATATATAAAAACACATATATACGACACGTACACACAAGCGCATATATATATATACGCACATACAAACACACACATAAATATACATTTATACACACACACACACACACACACACACACACACACACACACACACACACACACATATATATATATATATTCATTCCTTTGCTTGGCCATTTAATTGTGTGCTTTTTATCAATGGACCTCTAAGCTAATGGACCTATCTTGAAACATGGTATGTGAATCACAGCATTTGTGTGATCTATTGTTAATTTTTATTCACCAATAAATACATCATTTAATTTTTTTCTTTTTTTAATTGCATATTTTCTAAGAAAAAGGATGAAAATTGATGGAGTAACACGAAAAAATTTAACAACATGATTTAATCCATGCAATAAATCCTTTTTTCAGTGGTACGTAACAGTATCTTATTAAATCAAATAAGAAACAATGAAATTTAATTTAGAGTTTATTTTCATTTTTACCCATTGAGAAATCTATTAGAAATACACGTTTACATAATTTGTTTGTATATGTGAATATTTAGTTATTAACTCATCATAATGCAAGATGATATATTTTGTAAAATCTTTTTTTTTTTAATTAGCTCTGGGTTAAAAGGGGATTATGACTGCGTTTCATTTGAGAAACACAGACAAGATAAGACTATTAAGCCAAATGAGAGAGGCGTTTTTATACTTAATTTATTCTATTATTTAAAGATATATTTCTATTGGTTGGAGTCATAAATAATGACCATTTTAGTAAAAAAATAATTGTTCAGGAATAATCAAACAGTGAATTACTTTTAATCAAAAGTATATTTGCCACAATTTTAAATTACCTCTTGCTACTTATCTGATATCTTATGGTGAGACTCTAATTTAAAATTCGGCTGGTTTTAAGCTCAAGACGTTTTCCGTAAACGTTTTCACCTGATCTTCTCGGGAAAGGTTTTTGTCATTCATAGTATTTTGTAGAGAAAGAAAAAGATGGAAATCACTTGGTTCAAGGTCTGGTGAATATGGTTATTGAGGTAGAAGAGAGCAGCCTAAATCCAATGTTTTTTCTTGCATGATTTTCGCTAAACATGCCTTTGCATTTTCTTTCATTTTCTTGGGAGATGTTTTGCTCACTTTTCATATCATTTTCGAGTGATGGCAGATTGTGGATTAGGATGTGTTGAGATCAATTGTTAATTCTTTTGCACAGATTACATTTCACCCATTGACTTTTGCGCAGATTGCATTTCACCTATTGACTTTTACGCACAATGCATTTCACCAATTCACTTTTACGCAGATTGTATTACTCCTATTCACTTTTGCGCAGATTACATTTGACCTATTCACTTTTGCGCAGATTGCATTTCCTGAATTCACTTTTGCGCAGATTGCATTTCACCAATTCACTTTTACGCAGATTGCATTTCCCGAATTCACTTTTGCGCAGCTTGCATTTCACCAATTCACTTTTACGCAGATTGCATTTCTCCTATTCACTTATACGCAGATTGCATTTCTCCTATTTCCTTTTGCGCAGATTGCATTTCTCCTATTTCTTTTTGCGCAAAATGCATTTTTCCCATTCCCTTTTTCGCAGCTTGCATTTCACCAATTCACTTTTATGCTGATTACATTTCTCCAATTCCCTTTTACGCAGATTGCATTTCTCCTATTCAATTTTACGCAAATTGCATTTCTCCTATTCACTTTTACGCAGATTGCATTTCTCCTATTTCCTTTTGCGCAGATTGCATTTCTCCTATTCCCTTTTTCGCAGATTGCATTTCACCAATTCACTTTTACGCAGATTGCATTTCACTTATACACTTTTGCGCAGCTTGCATTTCACCAATTCACTTAATGTATTTCAACTGAGGTCTGCTGAGTGCCCTATTCTGGGTTTATGTCTCAATGATGTATCAGCAGAACAAATATTTATTACCAGTTTTGGACTTGGCTATCTATAATAATACTTTAGCCATTAACACTACACGTTTTCTCAACTGTTTCTGCAGCATTTTTGTTATTTTTTAACACCCAAGAGATTAAATATCAATTATGAAGTTTCACTTCCTCCATTTTAGATTGATTATGATATGTACTCTTTCACAATTGAAATAAGAATGACTGATGATGGCACTTTTCAATCGGGTAATTTCCGGTAGATTTTAAAACATTGGAGAGCCCAAATCGCTGGGGCAGTAAAATACACCAACAGCATCTCTATAGGGAGGAGGAACCCCACTTACAAATTTCAAGGATATGAAAAAACAATCTGATAGTGAGGATCCAACTATGGAGCTTTTAGGGAATGCAGAGTACTCCTTCATTTGTTATACTCCCAGTCGACTCTGACACGATGGGATCGTACCTCTCAGGGTCCCATAAAATACAAGTCTTATATCATGTACTAGAGTTGAAACCATTTAACGATGCGCAAACAAATAGTTATGTTAAATTGAACTATTTGTATCATCTAGCAATACTTAAAACAATTTGACTGTATACAAATAAATGAATAATGTTGAATAGAATTTTTAGTGTTTAATAGCAAAACTATTTAACTTTGTGCAAATAAAATGAGCTCTAACTTTTAAAAAAATGAAGTTGCTTTCAAACTGTTACCTTCAAAGTATATATATATATATATATATATAATTTGGCATTAAATAAACATTAAGGGTTTATATGCCATTAAACCAAATAACTTAACTTGAATTTAATGCTTTCAAAGTTTGAAATGTATTGTTCAACTTGTTTTTAAGGATCTGAAATTATCTCTGACTTAACCCAGAAGTATCAAATGAGTAGAAAATATATCTTATTAATATATCATATTCATATCTAGTAATAATATCTATTTAAAAAAAAAAACAGAACATGTTCTAAATAAACAACAAAATTTCAGTGAATATGGCAAGTCAGCCATTTTCTTTTTCACTTAAATTAAGTCTGATACACAAGTTAAAAGCAAAATCAAATGTTAATTTGACTTCAAATAAGGTGAAGCCTTAAATTGATCTACTTAAACAACACTCACAAGAAAAAATACGAATAAAATGAGTTGCAGGAAATTGCTGTTGTTTTTTTCTTCTTCTTAGTATTTAAGTGCTTCTAAAAAGTACAATTTTTCATCAATAGAAACATAGAATTTTAATTCTTTCATGCGATGTTTACAAAATACCTTGCGTAGTCTCCGATCGTAAAAGATGTGTTGTTTCTACTTGGATCCTCATTGGTTTGAGATGGGAGCATCAGTCATGCTGGCATCCAGAAAATGTAGGAGAATCAGTCAAGTAAAATCCTTTTGAATCACCTGAGTGAACAGAAGAAAAGGAAGGAAACATGGGTAAAAGGAAAAAGAGTGGGGAGAAGTAAAGAGAAATTGAAAAAAGAGAGAAAAATCACAAAGGGATGCAAAAAAGAGAGAACACTGAAAGAAAAGAAAAAAGACATTAAAGAGCAAGAGAGAGAGAGAGAGAGAGAGAGAGAGAGAGAGAGAGAGAGAGTTTGAGTGAGAGAGATTAAGTAATACTGAGTTTTTAACACTTGACAGCTATATAAAATGTCTTCACCTTATCTTGTTTAACTATCTCGGTCCTAATTGAAACAAGAGGAATATCTGGGATCACAACAGAAGAGTTAATGTAAATCATGTATGAGATAGCCATTAGTTATACGATCTTAGTCTGTTTAGAAAATCACACCTGCTGAGGAGAAGTAACCCCTACAAGAACGCAAAATTGGTCGAGATTGACCGGCGGATTAATTCCACTCCTGTTTCTTAATAGTTCTAACACATAACATTTTGACCACCTCTGCCCACGCCTATGAATGAAATAATTTGTAATTTGATTTCCACTTTTTTTCTTATTTTTATGCTCATTTTTATTTTTATCTTTGTTTTTTTTTTTTGTTTTTTGTTTTTCTAATTTTTATTTTTATTTTTTTATTTTTTAATTCCTTTATTTTATCTTCTGAATATGAACTGTAACTCCACATTTGCTACTCTGCGACTAGAGAGAAGCATGTAAATAGTCATCTGACGAGACGGGGAGTATAGTAATATTCTCCGCCGAAATAAATTTATTATGACGACGTAACCGAGGTTGAGTCTCCATCAAATTGTACTATATATATATATATATATATATATATATATATATATATATATATATATATATATATATTACAAATTTTCAGTAACTGAGGAATTCTCATTGAAAATACAATTAATGATTTAATAAATTTAGTTTTTTTTTAATTGTTGTTGATTTCTTTCACTTTTTAAAAATTTCGTGAATTAATAACACTGCATAAATTTAAAATAAATATAAAGTTTCAATGACAAAACAAAATTTAATCGAAAAAGTACAGATTCAGTTTTGTGAGTAATGACAATGAAGAAGAACTCCACATTTCCCGAGGCTCCAGTATTGGATCCTCACCAACAGATGGTTTAGTGTCATATCCAAAACCACTCGTTTTCTTTTCTGAAGAGATGCAGTAGGCGTATTCTTTAGCCCCAACAGAAAAGTGGTGGGCCTGAAATGCTCCACTTACTCTTGATTCCTTCCTTAAAATGCTGTTTCTTCTATAAGGATAAATTTGTCATTAAATAACCGACGAAGGTTGATATGCTATCAAAGAAAAAAGCCAGTGCAAACTTACGTTAATATAAAAATCTGGAAAATTATTTCCCTCTTTCAGAGGAAAAAACTCAGACCTCAATTCTAATGGCAGACGACATTGTTTTTTTAAATGCACTCAAGGAACACCAAAACAAATACATGTGAATCTCCGAAGAAATTTCTTTTCGTTCAAGCGAGAGAAAATTTAAATACGCGTTTTTTTTTTTTGACAGAATAACTCCGGCTTCGAAATATTTATTTTCACAATCAAAATTGACCCGCTATCTTCAAAAAATCTTTTCCATATCTTCTTTGGAAAAATTTTGTTCGTCGGCAAGATTTTATCGTCTTTTCAGTTGGCGTTCTTTGGCAGATATTTCACACACGGTTCAAAGGGCATAACTCCCGATAGTCTTTAATAATAATAGATTTTAAAACAAATACCGTAAAGTAACTTAATTTTCTTTTCTTTTTCATAGACTTTTTAATTCTTTTGACTCCTTTATAACAAATTAAGACAATATATATATATATATATATATATATATATATATATATATATATATGCATACAAAGAATGAGAGAGAGAGAGAGCATAGTCATAATCATCATCAGAAGTTGATGCGGTTACCAAAGTTGAAATCCAGAAAGAGCTGTTTGCATTTTACAGGGCACTAATATCCGTTGGAAATATAGGAATCCAACTATTCTTCCTTCACCTACGGGCAAAATGTAAGGCTGACTGGGCTCTTAAACCTTGGTATGAAAACCGGTGTTGGAGAATAAAAACTCTGAATTCAAACTAGATATAGACCTGAACAGGGACGGGCTCTATCCGCCTATTCCTGCCCAAGACACACTACATTGTTAGTGACCCTGCTGCCAAAAACCAGGTGATGTGACTAATGAGAGAGATATTACTATGAGTGCCTGTGGTGTAATGGTTATCGTCGTAGGAAATGGACAAGGCGACACGAGTTCAAATCCTGGACGAGACTGACTTCTTTTCACATACCCTTGGGAAAGGTATGAATCCTATTATTCTCCCTCCAGATATGGGTAAATAGTAGGGCAGACGGGGTTCTTCAGCCTTAGTGAAGCAACTAGTCTAGCGGAAGGAAAACTCCGAATTCAAACCTGTTAAACTCCGCTTAAAAATTGACCTTGTGTCATATCCTGCTCGAGCGGAGGGGTTGGTAAATATGGATATTACTATGAGTAATCACTTCTTTATAGCGCTCTTTACGAGTATTTGAGCACTCTAGTCTCAATTTTTAAATTTCTTCTTCTTCTTCTTCTTCTTCTTCTTCTTCTTCTTCTTCTTCTTCTTCTTCTTCTTCTTATGGACATAAATGTAAAAAATAATAATGATTTGGCTTAGATTCCATATGTGCAAGTGCATAATTCTGACATCTTTTATGGCATATCAACAGGCAAATCAACTAAAAATGGCACAATTCATCAGAAATCCATCACTTGACCTTTCTTTCAAAGGCTCTTTGACATTTTTCATCAGTTTTAAAGTTGACTTCATTAGCGGCATCAATAGGCAAAGAGATTCACTAATAAGTAGGGCTTGTTAGTATTTCCTGGACGTGCAAGACAAGCTTGTAGGTCAGATGTGAATTCTCTGCCAAATCCTAATTAGCTAACGAGATGAAACTAGTTGAAATGCACCTGGTGGGGAGGGACACGCATTGTCGACAGCATCAATCAAGGAATTCGCTTTTAAATCATGGATTATTCACATTAACAATACCATAACAAACATACGTAAAAGAATAAGGCCATAGAATGATACATTTTTCCCTTTATTTATCATAAAACTCGAAGATATCTTGATGAACTTCACAGCTGAATTTTTATTATGCATGATAAAAGATCTCATAGTACCTTAATTATTTGTGTATAATACGCGCTATTTGTGCACATTTTTCAGCCTAGAAGTTAGTGGGAGGCGTATACTCTATTATATGATTAATTTTTTCCGACCATATGCCTCAATACATTCGGGACGAGATGATAATATATATATATATATATATATATATATATATATATATATATATATATATACACACACACACACACACACACACACATATATATATATATATATATAAATATATATATATATATATATATATATATATATATATATATATATATATATATATTTAGTAAACTCATATATTTTGCGCCGTTACAGATAAAGATCCACAGGAATATATTTGTTTATAATTGTGTTTCTACAAATGAGAGCTTATTTTCTCAGCAAGCTTATTTTATTCTTTAGGAAACATGTCCGAATGTTTTCTCTATATAGAATGCAAATTTTGTATTTTAAGATAAAATATAAAATATACAATTTCTTATTTTTAGTCAATACGGACAGATACAAATTTGAGCAAATCCTAAATTAAGTTTAAACTTAGCTGCTACAAATTCTAAAATGTCTGTGGGTATTATATACGAGAATTTTCCTCCAGAATTTCGTCGTCCAATTTTAGATATGCGTATTATCTATTTGTGCTTGTTATTAAAAGAATTCGGCATATAGCCATTTAATCCTTTGAAACTGTAAGCTTGATATTTCAGGATGAGTTCTATTTTACTATACACCATAAGCCCAATATTTCAAGCAGAGTACCATATTAACAAAGTTCATTCCTCCTTTATTTGTCTTCTTTCGGCCCAGTAGATTTATGTACATTGTTATATTGATTTTAACTGTCATTCTTATCACCAACGGAATCATGTCCTTTTGAAACTTCAAGTAACAATGAGAGTACTGTGAGTTATCACTTTTTGTTTTCATATAACTCTCTTTATGAGCGTTCTCCTATATATATATATATATATATATATATATATATATATATATATATATATATATATATATATATATATATATATTCACTCACAAACATTGTAACCTCAGTATTCTGAGCTGAGTGCTATTTGACCTTATACTATAAGCTTGCTCAGTCGGCTGGGGCATTAGAATATAGTCTGCTTTTCTGCAAAGAAGTAAGACTCCTCCTCAACGAGTGTCCTAGATATGACACCATATATAGGGCCCTATCAAGTGCTACCATTCCGGGCCAAAGTGGACCCGGGAGCGATTGCAATGAAGGAGTACTCCGCATTCCCCAAAGCTCTAGCATCACTGGAACTTCACCATCAGATTGCTTAGTGTCATATGCAGGACATTCATTGGGGGGGGTCTTACCCCTCGGCAGAGTTGCAGTCGGCGTATTCTACAACCCTAGCTGACTGGGCAAACCTGTTTAGAGTACTCCTCAATAATATGTACTTACTCTTGCATCTAGTCTCCTTTTCAGAACAGTCATCGAAGTCCTCTTTAGTCATTTTCATCTGCTGCTGACTCACATTTGCCATGTCAATCGTAATTTTAGCTAAGGGAAAACTTAAGGAACCTAATATAAAACCTTAGTAAAGCGAGCCAAACCTGGGTGATATGTTGACAAAGTTTTAGGGATGGTTCAATAATCGAAGCTGAGATTAAATGTTGATATCAGCTCTTGAAAATTTAGCTGGATATCCGTTGAACGTGATCAACGTTCTATAACAACTCAAAAATGCGAAGGAAATCAAAGATAGATAGTGTCAGACTTAAAAGTAGATAGTATTATTTCGATCTCTCATCTACCCCTCAACGGTCCAGACATGATAACTTTGCAACTTCTGGCCAAGATAAAATCACTAATAAAATATGCATTTCAGATAATGTATGTGATTAAGAATAAACAACTTTTATTTTTACTTAAGTAAAATGTATGGATGTTTGCTGTTAGCGTGGGTAAGAAAGTTTAACATATTAAATGACAATGAAGAGAATAATTCTTATAAATACACAATTGGTTGGTGACTGGTTCCCAATCAATAAGGAATACTCAAATCCAGTTTTCAGAATTTATAGACAGTTATGATATAGATCCTTCCATCAAACAAACTTCAAATGAAATGGCTGACACGGGTTAGACATTTTATAGAAATTAAAATATTTTTTTCCTAAAATGCAACGTCAAATTTCTATATATTTCAAACTGGATGTTGTCTATGACATGGAAAACTTTAGATATTTCGTGGGTAACTCTTGTTGAAATCAGACCATCTTTTTTTCTATGCAGAGACGAATTTGTTTTTGTTTTATTACCACAGGACTGGACTAACGTATTTGTCTTTGTTGTTGTAAAAATATTTTGGTCATTATTTTCTTTATATAGTCATTTTTCCAAACGTATGGGAGACTGGACTAACGGTCAATCATAAAAGTTCATTTTAGAGCTTCCGAGAAAGTGGGTCAAATGAGAGAAAAAAACAAAAAAGCAGAAAACACAGAGAGAGAGAGAGAGAGAGAGAGAGAGAGAGAGAGAGAGAGAGAGAGAGAGAAAGAGAAACTCCAGACAAAATAAGCGGAGGATCTCCTAATACATGGAATGCACCACCTAAAATAGCAGTCAAAGTTTGCAAGCTATACAGATGTCCCAACTCGTAATGGGGAGGGACAGTTGTTCAATCTGGATCAACTTCAACAAAACCAAAAGAACAGTATAGGTTTTTGTGGATGACAAACAATTAAAGATAATAGTCAAGCCCAAAAATACTTGGTCAATATATCACTAGCTTGTCTGGACCTAAAAATCGTAGTAATAAAAGCTGGTTCCTCTTGCGTTTTATGGGGTGCACTGTTGCAAACTGAAGAAAATTCTGTTACCCTTACCGGTACAACTCTAGAATCAAAAGATAACATTTTCAGTGTCTAGTTGTTAGGGGAAAAAGGGAGAACATCGTCAGTATTTGACCTGTCTGACTAGAACATAACCGCCCATATGCTCTAGTTTGTAGATATAGTTGAATCCTCTCATGATGGTATGCACAAGTAGTAATTGTTCGATTTAATGATAGATGGTAACACATTGCACTCTATTTAAAACTATTTGGGGTAGAGCACAAGTTACCTGTCACTGGAACAGGTGGAAAACCAGCTCGTTGGTTTAGCGGAGAGATTGGTTACTTCTCTTCTACTTGCTCCAAAAAAGCGCCGGTCCATCCAAGGAATTCACTCTCACAACCAAGGATGAAGGATAAAAATGAGGCTACCGTATATCGAGACAAAGTTTCCCGATTTTGTCGGAGAAAAAATCAACCCCTTTCCTCTAAGACTTCTCTGTCCGACCACAAACATATTGGAGACTACAGAGAAGTCAAATGAGGAGTGGCTTAAGTATGTAAACTAATCCGAGTAAAAACCTAAAGGAACATTCCTATTTCATTTCGTGCAAATACTTTTGGTAGAGCCAGGAATCCATCTACTTTCACCCAGTTACGAGTAAAATTGTTAAACTGTATTTGATCAGTAAATATGTATTTTGTAAATCTGTATTTTTTATCAGTATTTTTGATTTGTATGAAAATCAATTGATTTTTCCTTTATATATACGTGGTGCCTTCAATAAGTTTCCAGACGTTTTTGGTACAGGCATTTAAAATTGTCGTAGACTCTTGAAAATTCAGTGTGTTATTGCTACACATCTTATGAGATGACTGACCAATTTTCATGATTTCAGCTTCAGGTGAACAGCTACAGCACCAATTGGAATACACCCTACTAAAGCCTGATTGTCACAGCTGGTGAATTTCAAAAATACAATCTGGACGTGAGGACACTTTAGAAGAACACTATGCAATAAAACTGTGTTTTAAACTTGGAAAAAATGATGCCACAGAAACGTATGGAATACTTCAGACTGCTTTTGGAGCATCTTGCATGACTCGAGCATGAGTTTTTGAGTGGCATAAGAGATTCAAGGAAGGCAGGGAGTCTGTGAGGGATGATGAGAGGTGTGATATGAGTAAGGAAGTCAATAGACCAGAGTTGATTGGCCAAAGGGTTAGGGTTAGGGTTACTATGTTGAGGTTTTAAGGGAGTTCAGCAAGAGATTCCGTCGGAAGAGGCCAGCACTCTTTAAATCGGGTCAGTGCCATTTCCACGCGGACAATGCACCAGTCCACAACTCCATCCTTGTCCCAGACTATTTGACCAAGATGGATATCATGACAGTTCCACACCCTCCCTGTAGTCCAGACCTTGCTCCCTGTGACTTTTGCTTATTCCCTAAGCTCAGAGGTTGACGTTATGAGACAATTGAGGAGATGACGTGACGAAGGTAATTAAAACGCTCACACAAGAGGACTTCCATGGGACCTTCCAGAAGTTGTTGGAACGGTACAACAAATGCATTGCAGCCGGAGGAGATTACTTCTAAGGGGACAAGAGTTTCATGTGTGTACTATCAATAAAAGTGCCCATACGAAAACACGTCTGGAAACTTATTTAATGATCCTCGTATATATATATACATACATATATACATATATATATATATATATATATATATATATATATATATATATATATATAAAGTAAGTAAGTAAAGTTGACGTCCGCAGTCGAGAGTGACTAAAAGGCTCCCTTTTCAATAACTACTACACCAAGTTATAGGGGACGGCGCTACTCCTTTCCCTGGATTCCTCTATTTTACCCTTGTTACATACATTATATTGCTGAGTGTTAAGCTCGGAGGTATCAAGTACCATTTTTAAAATCTTTGGTATGACGTGACCCATGATTGAACCCAGGTCTTCCGGATGGAAGCAAATCAAACACAATACTGCAGGTTTGAACAGAGTTATGTCATCTAGCAAACCATTTAAAATTTTAGAATCTCTGATGTGTCGGGAGAAATAAATTTCAGTCGAAAAATAGGCTTGATGTGGTTTGCCACTACAAGTCTGAATAAGAAAGACTCTGGCCCGGAGAGAAAACACCTGATAGGGTCCTATCTATGGGTCAAATATAACTTAACTGTGTACTTCTGCCAAACTGAATTGCTTGAAATAGAACTGTTATGTCATTTAATTGTGTGTAAAAAAAAACTATACTTATTTCCAACAACTGAGTTGTTGGAAATAAGACTGTTTATATATATATATATATATATATATATATATATATATATACATTTGGCAATGATGACTTACAATGTAAAACCAAACCAAACCAAACTCCATGGAATGGAAGCATACTGACTTTCCGGAAAAGAAAAAATTCTGTGCATAACTTTCAGTAAAGAAGGCCATGATGATAGTCTTCAGTCATTATTAATTTCCTTGAAAAGGGTGCAGGTGTAAACAGTGTTTCCTACTGTCAACTCCTTAGGTAAAATTCACCTCATTTTTTAATGTATATATATATATATATACACACACACACACACACACATACACACACACATATATATAATATATATATATATATATTACAATTCTTCTTTAAGATTCCTAATAAAGGTAATAAGAGATTTGTTGTTAACACGAAATATAGAATCTGAAGTGATGAAGAAAATATTAATTTGGTTTGGTTTGGTTTTATGGCATATCAGTTGTAGGTTGTTTAATGCCAAATACTCTTCATACATATATATTGAATATGTATCATTTGTAAACACATTTTAAGAAAATTTTAGGCTGAATCCCTCGGGGCAAAAAGCTTCAGGTATATCTAGAATACATGGTTATCGAAGATTTTGTGAGTACTTTGGTACATAGCGCAATTTTTTTTTTGTATATAAAACACCCTTAACTGTGGACTACGAAATTCAGGAAAGACAATGTAATGAGTACTGAGTTTTTTTTAGAGTTTGTAGCAGCTAAAGATAATCTTAGCATTTGTTCAACTTTTCATTAAAATTAAGAATCTCTATAGTTTATATAATGTTTCAGACAAAATGTTTACGCGAAAGTGCAACAAGCTTTCGGTGAAAATAATCTCACATCAAAAGAAAGAGAATTATTAACAAACACACATTCTTGTGGAAATTTCTCTGTAACGGCCTAAAACATTAATATGAAGAATAGATATAACTTTCTTTCGATCGCCTTGAGTATATTGAAAAACGGCCAGAAAGAAAGATAATTATATAGTTCTCATGTATAAGACGCAACCCTAACATTCGGACTGAAAATCTAGAAAAATAATGAGTCACATACACAAATAATTACAATATTTTATTTCTTCATAAATGCTTAATAAGAAATATCACAAAACAAGAACATATAATTCAGATTTTGATTTGGTTTGGTTTGGTTTGGTTTCCTTGCTTTAATGACATTTCAACCTTCGTTGTTCATCTTATGCAGAAGCCATTCTTGAAAAGGTCAGTAGTGGTACTGTTTAACCATTAGAGATGATATCCCTTATCTTCCAAATAGTACTTCTGATGGCTACTGGGTGGCGTGACGAAAGTAGCATATAAATGGACACAAACTCTCTACGGTCCTGCTTCGACAACCAGAAACACGCACAAGTGCGCGCGATTTCTCGACTGACGGGGCTTTTCTCCAACAACCCTCGTGGCGTTTGGTGCACGATACCATACCTAGGCATAAATCATCATACAACATCCATTCTATAAGGACTCTTAAGTTAAACTAAAAAACTCTTCAATTACACGATAGGACTTTTCTCTAAAACATCTCTTTTAGTATTTCATGTCATTTCTGTTTTCATTTTATCAAGTATTTTCAAGCAATGAATTTGTTGTTTTAATTCGTCGTCAATCGTTTTACAAGTAAACATTAAACCTTGATACAATTTCTTGACTACAATTGCTTGAATTGTGTTCCTCCCATTCAAAAAATTGGGATGAGTTATGATTTTCAGATACGACAAATATAATCTGACAAACCCTTTAATTCGACAATATAAAAGCCCATTCACTTCCACTTCAAACACATAGATGGGGGATAAGAAGATTCATACTTTTCCCTTGGGTATTAATCCAAAAGGAATGCTATTGTTTGACTGGAGTTCGAACTCGCTATCTACAATGTCACACTCCAACATATAAGCCTCCCAATTCAAATTTCAACAACTACAGTTTATCATTTTTTTTTAAATTTGGACCAAACCAGCACATACTACGCTGTTATTGAAGAGAAGGAAAAAAAACGAATATTGCCAAAATTTCCATTATAAATCTTTCACTGACAAAACTCAACATTTATAATTAAATTAACACCAATGAACTTTATTTCTTTTGTATGAAGACAATTATTTTATGCATGTTCACTGGCTGTCATTCTTGTGGCTAATTGCATTAGTAAATACGAATAACTTCTTGTTAACAAATTAAAGGTTATAATCAAAATGTATGCGGACATCAAATAGGATTAAAAATAAACATGAGATAATTAATATTCTTACTTTATTATCGCTATCTTTATTAATATTTATTTTTCATATCTAATCTGAAACTTACTTTGTCTGAAAATAGAAATGTCGCATGCGTATGGGAGGGTGTCCACTCTGCACACGCAGTAGCACTGCTGACTGTCTTCTGAGATATGAAAGGATGCATCACTATTGATTTTTTTTAAAGGTGTAACTGTAAACAAGGTTTCTTATTGCCAACTCCTTTGGAAGAATTTACATTATTTATTAAATGACCGTGGCACTTATAGGCGAAAATTGTTAATCGTCTTTCCTTTTAGAGGCAAAAATAAATAGTTTTGTGGGGGAAAGTTTAGATCCTACTATTTAACCACTTTAGTAAACGCATTACCCTTTCTCATTTCAACGGAAATAGCAGTTTTAACCTTAAATTAGTTTTTAATCATCACCACCATTAATAAATACTTGATAAGAAACATTACGAAAAAAAAACACATTATTCAGATTTTTGTTTGGTTTGGTTTGGTTTGCTTCCTTGTTATAACGTCATTTTAAATTTCGTTGTTTATCTTATACCGATGTTGCAGAGCCGATAGCGCGTAGACCCCGCAAATAAATTTAAGTTTAATGTGTGCGAGTAGTGACAGCCAAAGACAATGAAAGGGACAAAGAGGCAAGATAACAGATACAACAAAAATGACGATTTATTGGCAGATTTACTGACGTGTATGTAAAACCCGTGGCGGTTATATGTGGTCTTCAGCCAGATGGGTAATGTCGATAGCTGGTATGGTCGAGTCGTAGTTGTGCGCAGCTGGACATTCGACGAGGGTAGCTGGCGTAGGTCGAGTCGTTGGATGCAGCTGGACGATCGTAGCGGGAAGCTGAGGTCAGTCGAGTTTGGTAAATCGATGTCCCGGTTTTGACAGTTCATTGGGTTAACCGGGGGCGTGTCGATTTGGTTACTAGCCTGTACGGCGAGTCGTACGTAGGCTAGTTGTTGCAATGCTTGGGCAGTCTGTAACAGCGAGTCGTTACGTGGACTAGATGCTGCATTGCTGGGGCAGTCCGTAACAGCGAGTCGTTACGTGGACTGCATTGCGGGAGCGTCGAGGTCGAAGTCAGTGTTGGCAGCTTGGTCGTGTAAAGTCGAGCGAGTTGGTGACTAAGCCGTGTCTTAGTACCACGGACTAAGTGAACGGACGGGGAACCGTGGTTAAGGTTTGCCAGGCCTTAACACATACGAAGTCAAGCGAGCGAATCGGTGAAGCTTGGGCTTTGTCCTGCCCCTAGCTGTGCGGGCATATCGTTTACGGTAGCTATGGCCTTGCCGCGCCAAAGCCGTGTGAACGTGTCGTTGACGGTAGCTATGGCTTTGTCATGCCCCATAGCTGTGCAGGCGTATCGTTGACAGTTGCTATGGCTTTGTCGTGCCAAATAGCTGTGTGGGCGTATCGTTGACGGTAGCTATGACTTTGTCGTACCAAATAGCTGCGCGGGCGTATCCTTAACGGTAGCTATGGCTTTGTCGTGCCAAATAACTGCGCGGGCGTATCGTTTACGGTAGCTATGGCTTTGTCGTGCCAAATACCTGCGCGGACGGGTCGGGACGGTAGCTAAGGCTCTGCACATCAAAGCTGTGCGAACGTATCGGACGGTAGCTAAGGCTTGTGCGCCAAAGCTGTGCTGGTGTATCGGACGGTAGCTAAGGATTTGCACGCCAAAGCTCTGCACTATCGAGTGAGCAGGCCAGGAGGCCGCGGCTAAGATTGGCGTTATCTTAGCGCTGCGCAGGTAGCTAAGTGGTAGCTAAAGGCTAACCCGTGCTTTTAACGCTGCGCGGTCGAACGGAGGAGTGGAGCCTTTAGTGCATATCGATGCAAAAAAAAAGGGGAGTGCATCGACCACAAGAAGTGGGATTCTGCCTTGTAGCAAGGCGATTTTTAGAGAAAAAAAGGTGTTGAATCTATCACTTGAAGTGGCGGTGAGGTGAATACAACCACGATAACGTAGGATTCCAGCCTCGTGGAGCCGAGTGGCCCCTGAGAGCGTCCGCGTAGACCTCTGAATTTTTTCGCCGCCAAAGCCTTTTTCATATGAAAGAAAGGGAACTCCACCTCTGCCGTGCCACATAAATAGAAAGTTCTTCTATTAAAAAAAAATGGACGTAGAAAATAAGTACTTCTATAGCCCGGTATAGGCTAGCGAAGAGTATTACTTCCATTTTTATAGAATTATTTCTGGCAGAAGTGTTTGGCAAATGTTGATAAATGTTAATTTATCCCTTTCTTAGCTGTAACGGCCGGTTAGAATCAAAAAAGGGCTTCGTCATTTCCGGCCGTACTCGGATGTAATTTTTCTAGGGCGAAGGAGTAATCCGATCTGTTTACGTTCGTAGGCCGGTCGCGGCACCGAAGCCACCCTTCTAAAAAGTCAGTAGTGGTACAAAAACACGCACAAGTTTATGGTTGAGATACAATAATTATCTCCTTCAAAGAACAGGACAGATAATATTACCATTTTAACAAAAATGGCAGTTGAGTTTGTTGAGTTCTGTTGTCTCTTGTTATATTGTAAGGAAAAACAAAGTTGACGAAGATATTGATAGTTTTAAATTTGGAAGTTTTAATAACAACTTGAGACACAAGGAACCCTGGTGCTGTAAGTTGCAGGAAGAAGAAAACAGTTGTAAATAGCTGAGCAGGAATTTAGCATTCAGACTGAAGTTTCGGGGTTCATTTGATTTAGGAGGAAGAAATAATTGATAAGGAATGGTCTCCTAAAGGGAGCAGAGGAACAAATGTTGAATGTACTATCTCGAGTTGAAAAGTCCATCTGTCTGCGGCTGGAATCGGGCCGGGATAGAGAGAGAGAGAGAGAGAGAGAGAGAGAGAGAGAGAGAGAGAATGTGCTCTCTCGTGTTAGTTGGTCAGTCCTGTAGCTAGCAAGGAGGTAGCGAAAGAGATCGAGGGAGCGATGCACAGCCTTTTACATTGCCCGGGTCACCTCCCCGGGCAGAATGGCATCAGTCATTCTCATTGGACGAAATATTTTAATTCAAAACTCCAACGGCCAAAACAATCCCCGCACTAAATAATGATTTGAAATTCTTTCTTTCTGCTACAAGGCATTTCTGTCGAAGGCTTCGGTGGGTATTGCATAACAGTCAAAGCTAAAGTTCGATGTTGTGGTGGACTACTATCATATCGATGACTAAATGCTGTCTTTGCATGTTTACCGTATCTGAGCACCATTACTCACAGCTCATATGAATAGAGTTTGAAATAACAATTATGGCAGAGGAAATGTATTATATGTTGGTATTTTCAAAAGTATTTTAATTCAAGGGAAAAACTCACGACAAATTAACATTTTTTTGCTTGAACAAACTTAATAGTTTGTAAATAAATATAAGTCCCTCTTCTATGTACAGGTAGTTGAAATTAAAAATGAAAGTTATTTGGGTATTAATACTGTTGTATATAGACCTTCGACCCGGCCAAGCATGCCATTCCAAAGTGATGCACCGGAAGGAAGTGACACATTCCGATGACAGTTATGAGAAGAAATCGCGTAGGCGGGCTTGGCTGACGATATGGGACAAGGTAAAATCCCATGTACAGTCATAGACTGATGCACTGGAAGAGAGTGACCTGTGAACTGCATGACAGTTATTTCTGCTTGATGACGATCAAACATGCCATTCCAGAGATATTGAGTGGACGATTGAACTATTATATAACTCGGTGAGGATAGGAAGTCAATGAGATGGAGATCAGATGAGTTAGAGACAATATGCGGTAGAGAAAGCTTATCCAGCAGAGAGCTGGGGCACCGGGCTTCCGGTTGAGCATCAGAAGAACGAGAAAGACACAACGCTGATCGCCATAAGAGTGGGGGTCAACATATTGCAGTTCTGTTCGGTCTCCAACTCCCTCTCACACACAACCTTTTCAAATAAAGTGAGAGGTATATTTTTTTAAGAAGTCTTCGCTCGTCTTATTCATTGCGTCAATATGTATTCTGCATGTATATGTATATGTATTATGTGCGTGTATATGTGCATATTTATTATGTGGCTATACAACAATACCACCCCTGGCAAAAATTATGGAATTAGTACACTCTACAATGAAAGATTTAGTTTCGTTGTTTTTAATAGATTATCAACCTTCGAGGGTTATTTAATTCTAAAGCCACTCTTGTTTAAAAACAGTAGTGGTACCATTTAACCTATAGCTCGGGGAATAAGAGAGTTCATATCGCGAATAGAGTTCGAACTCACTTAAAAGTCGCAGTCCAACATGTTAGCCCCTACATCACTGAGACTTCTCCTGAAAAGAGGCTCGTTCTGGTTCCTTTCTTTGGTTTCTTTCTTTTGATGGCATATCAACCATCGTAGGTAATTTAATACCAAAACCAGACTTATTAGAGAACAGTGACGGTATTATCTAACCTATAGCTGGGGGGAGGCAAAGGAGTTCTTGCCTTTTCCAAGGGTATTGATTCTTTGGTTGCACAAAACAGAAATTTTATTAGAATTTTTTTAACTAGAAATTACTCTCATGGCTTGTTGGTTAGGGTTTATGACATATCAATCATTGTAGGTTATTTAATGGCAAATCCATTTTCCTTCATATAAACAGTTCTATTTCAAACAATTAATTTTAGCATAAGTACAGTTTTTTTGTTAGCTCACAGTTAAATGTAAAAACGATTCTGTGTCAAACAATTCAGTCTAGCAAAAACACGCAGTTTAAATGTCAAAAATAGTTCAATTTCAAGCAATTCAGTTTGGCATAAGTACACAGTTTAGTTCTATTTGACCGATGGATAGAATCCGATCAGGTTCTATCACTTCAGGCCAGAGTGGATCTGAGATCGAAGATAATAAAGATGTACTACGCATTCCTCAAAGTTTCATATTTACTGAAGCCTAATCCTCAGATTGTTTAATCTCATATCAGGACACTCATGGGGCAAGTCTTACGTCACTACAAAGATGCAGTTGGTGTATTCTACTGCACCATGCGACTGGACCAAGTTCTATTTAAAGCAATTCAGTTTAGCATAAGTACACAGTTTTAATATCAAAACAGTTCTATTTCAAACAATTTAGTTTAGCATAAGTACGCAGTTTAAATGTCAAACAGTTCTATTTAAAACATTTCAGATATACAGTTTAGTTCTATTTGACTCATAGATAGGACCCTATCAGGTGCTACCACACCAGGCCTGAGTGGACCTGGGAGCGATAGGAATGAAGGGGTATTTTGCATTCCCAAAAGTTCCAACACAACTGAAACCTCACCGTTAGATTGTGTCATATCCAGGAAACTCGTTGTGAGGGTCTTACTCCTCTGCAGACATGCAGTCGGATTATTTTGCAGCCGGAACTGATATAGCCAAAATTACTCTAAGATCTTTTCCCAGTATTCCCTTTTGCATCCTGTGTTTTTGGTAAAAAAATCTGTGAAAAATTTTGATTTGCTTGTTTTGTTTAATGGAATATCAACTCCTTATGAGTTAGTTAATGCCAAAATTTGATTCATTTGTTTTGGATTGGTTTAGTTTATTCGCATGCAGTTAAATGGTTTCAACTATTCCTATCTAACATTAATTCTATTGAATAATTATAACGATTTGTTTGCAAATGATTAAGGTTTCAAGTATTCCTGTCCAATACTAACAATTTTTAAAGAAATCTATTAAAGCCATTGGTGAACCAAGAAGCAGGGGTGATGTTCGGGTGACTCCACGAGCTCCAGAATTCATGAACTAGAGCCTTACCATTAGACGCCAAATTAGTGTTATACCCATGACACTGATTTGGGCGGAAAATTATCCCATCTATTTGGGATATAATCGACGTATCCTAAGCCATGCCGACAAGGGCGGAACACTTTTAGGTCTGTGAGGTAAGGCAGTTGAAGAATGACGTTTACAATAACAGTAATCCAACAATTCAAAAGTAAATCTTTTTACTGTTCACGTTTAGAAATTTAGAAAATATATCAGATGAAAATAAGAAAGAAAAACAAGGAGGATATTATTCTTAAAAGACAAAAGAAACTACACTTTATATCATTCTTAGAATTAACTTCCTTGTAGGCTAACTGTATACCTTGATGAGGAGTAAGACCTCTATCAAAAAAGTTCGTTCTGGGTATAACTTTAAATAGTATCTAATGGTGAGGCTCCAGTTCTGGAGAACCCATTCATTGCCATTATTCCCCGGTACACCCTGACCTAGAGTGATAGTACGCATCTATGAGTAAAAAAATGTTTACAGATTATTTGTATTAGATAGGAATTCTTGATATCATATAACTACCAACAAAAGTACCCAAAGAATATAAATATAAATGTTTGTATTTACCAAATCCTCCGCACGATCAGGATGCTGTACAAACTGAATTTAACAGGTGTTAATTAAAATTTTCCCTTCTCCTAGACCAGTTGCCATACTATGGCTAAAAAGACCAGTCTATCTTACTACTGATTTATAGCTGTTGGAGTAGTAGTTTGATGCATACCTTTCCCGAGGCTATAAGAGTTTTTTGAAACACAAACAGTCTTATCTTAGATTTGAACTCATATTGCCGTGTCCATATCCTACGATGATAACCATTACACTACGAGCGCGTAAATGTACAAATTATACGGTTTTCTAACCTTTATACATAAAATAACCCCAGAAAGATTGATATGCCATTAAAGTCTGTCAATCGATCAGCAATCAAAATTTCGCACAAAAATATTAAATATTTCTTGTCAACTTAATATTGAAGTGTTTTATTATAAGAGATCACTACTTCTATCCTATGTCAGTGGTTATATTTGCATATAACTTTTATAGACTGGATGGAACAATAATTATTGGACAGAGCTTTATTTTATTGTAGCTTTATTCTGATAATGATATAACACTAAATATTTGTGATTCTGTCTGCTTCCATCTGATTGCAGTGCCCGTGGCAACCCTGGGGTCTCGCTGATGTTCATTACTAGATATTCATTTTTGTTTTGGTGACTTCTAATACCTGACCTCCCAACTATTGGTAATTTGACTCAAGGTAGAAAATCAAAACATTTTTTCTTTCAAAGACAGCAAAATATTTGTACCACTAAAGTGGAAATAATGTCTGACTTTTCTCTTTAATGATAGGAGCAGATATTATTTCAAAAAGATTTTATAGATAATAATAATAAAAGTAATAATAGTAATAACAATGATAATAATAATCAAACGTACATTGGTGATATCAAGATATTTGCAAGGGGAGTTTCTGTTGCATTTTGGTTAACGTGCTGGACTGTAATAACGTGGTAAGCTAGTTCAAATTCAAGTCATGCTATTACGTTCACTTTGGATTAATACCCTTGGAAAAAGTATAAGCCAATTTACTCCTCAGCTATGAGTTAAATAGAAGAATTCAAGAATAGCTTTGACATTAAATTTCCCACAAAGTTTGATATGCCATTGAACAAAGCAACCAAAGCAAGATATTTGTGAGAAATGAAAAAGTTCAAAAGACAATGATTCAAACATAAGAATATACTGGCAGAATTTAGAAATGGAGTTTTGAACTGAAAAAAATGTGCCAAACACATAATGAAAAGTTGTAAAAGAGAAGGACTATAACTACAAAATCAGGAAAGCATCAGAAAATTTGGAGAGAAGGAAAATTACTTTGGAATATCGGAAATGGACTATCAAATAAATTGAAATGCAAAAAAAAAAAAAAAAAAAAAAAAAACCCGAAAGAATGTACCTCAGAAAAACAAGAAAGCCTCTCGGGACCAAACTCTGCAGCAGAAATCTCATCAAAAGAATAAACACTTGGTCAGACACCCTTGTAAGATACTCTGAACCATTCTTAACATGTATTGGGGAGGAACTCAGAGGATGCATAGTCATAAATTTCTTTATGCTTTGGACTATCTAATTTATGACTATGCATCCTCTTACTCTTGAGAGATGATATAAACAGACGATATGTTTCAAAAAGAGAAGTTGTACTCGCCAAGACTGAGGGTCGTGTAGATTCATCAATACAAGGAGTCGAGGGGTCCATTAAAACATTGTTTAGTTTTGTTTGGCAAGGTGTTATGGCATATCGAGCATTTTAGGTTATTTAATGCCAGATTCTCTTTACACATCGTTATCAAGATCATGTCTCGCCGCCTGCACAGATCTCTCTGATCCTGTCTTGCCACCCGTCTCTATCGTCCATCGATCCTGGTAGGTCTTCAAGGCTACATCCTGTATCGGCACAGAGCAGTTGTAGGTCATAGCTAGTTGTCAAGCCTTTGCTCGTCCATGTGAAGGGGTCCACAAGAGTATGTCATTTATGAGCTCGTCCTTACTTCTCCAGCAGTGTTCTGCATGGCTGGTTCGTCTAACTTGGATAGTTTTTGTGATGGGAGGTCGGTGACAGTACAGCTGCTGCTTTGTGGGGTGCAGACTCCGGGATTTGTTCAATATTGCTCGCAGCATTCTTGTGTAATTGCTATCAAGCTTTTTTTTCCATTCGTTTAGTTAGCATCACTGTAGTGCATCCATATAGAAGTATCGAAAAAACGGCTGTTTGAAAAAAATTGCGTTTTATTTCATCGGTTAGGTCTGCCTTCCATGTGACCGATAGGCTATCGTTAGCTGTCCATGTCTTTACAAGTTGCGTGTTGAATTCTGTCTCGGTTGATGAGACACTGTTTCCTAGGCAGGTGAACTTATCCACTTGTTTCAGAGAACAACCATTTAGTGTGGAGATGTCGCTTGTTTGATTAAAGAACAAGTATTCCGTCTTGTATGCGTTAACATGGAAGCCTATGCCAGCAGCTGCTCGTTCCAGACTATGTAGCAGGGTTTCGGCTTGGGCAAGTGTATTTGCCAGAAGCACTATATCATCAGATTTGTGTCTTTACACATATATGTATTAAATATATATGATCTATAAACATATTTTGTATATTACATTTTTCAACGAGCCTGAGACAATTTTTTGCACACAGTTAAATGATTTCAAACAAGTATTGCTATTTAACACTAATTATTCTATTCAACACTATTCGTTCGTTTTCTCATTGTTAATTCGTTCCAAATATTCCAATATATCATTAACAACTCAAGAAGAGATCAGCCATTTGTTTAAACACAGTTAAATGATCAAACAGCTCTATTTCAAACCATTCAATTTAGCATAAGTTATTCGTTTGCACTCAGTTTAAGTGTCAAACCATTCTATTTGACCGATAAAATGGACCCTATCAGTCCGGCCCGAGTGGACCTGGGAGCAATAGGAATAAAGAAATACTTCGCATTTGCCAAAGCTCTATCATTACTGGAACCTCACCATTAGATTGTTTAGTGTCATATCCAGGACACTCGTTGATATGAGGTCTTACCTCTCTGCAGAGATGCAGTTGGTGTATTCTACAGCACCCACAGCCAAATGGGCAAGGCAATAAAGGAGTACTTCACATTCCCCAAAGTTCCAGCATTACTGGAACCTCACAATTAGATTGTTTAGTGTCATATCAGGACACTCATTGAGGGGTGGGGTCTTACCTCACAGCAGAGATGCAGTCGGTGTATTCTACCACCGGAGACGACAGGGCTCTATATTTCAAAAGAAGCAAATAAAGACTAATTAAGCAGTCAGTAACAGTATTGGTAACATAAGAACAGGTAGAAAAAACTAGGAAACAGAAATGAGAAGAAAAACAGCTGCATGGATATTTCAAATGACAACCTGATGGATTTGCACAAGAGAAAATGTGATCATGGCTACGAAAACGAAATCTCAAGAGGGAAACTGAATCTCATCCAGCAGCAGTTCAATACAACGTCATAAGGACCAATTATATATTAAAGCAAATATTGATTATACGCAACCGAATAGCAAATGTAGGGTATGCGAGGAAAGGAATGAAACGGTTAATTACATAATAAACAAATGCAGCAAACTTGCACAAAAGAAGTACAAGACTAGCCATGACTGGGTGGTAAAGAAGATTCATTGTGAATTGTGCAAGGGATTGAATTTTGACCATACTACTAAATGGTATGTTCACAAACCAGAATCCCTCCAAGAGAATGAAACGGATAAAATTCTTTGGGATTTTTAGATAAAAACGGATAGACTAATCTAGGCCAAAAGACGAGACTTAGTGTTAATTAACAAAAAAAGGAGAGAGAGAGAGCGGGGGGAGAGAGATCTTGCTGTCTAGTGGACTCTGCCGTTCAGACCAACCACAAAATGAAACTAAAAGAAAGCAAAAAGATAAACAAATACTTGGACCTTGCCAGAGTACTAGAAAATCTGTGGAACATAAGGGTAATGGTGATACCAATTGTAACTGGTGCGCTTGAACAGTCCCAAGGACTTGGAAGAAATACTGAAGGATTTAAAAACCAGAGGAAGAATCAAGCATTCTCAGCATTGTTGAGATCGACCTGAATATTACACAGGGTCCTGGATACCTGAGGGGACAAGCTGATGTGAAAACCCCGCCAGGAGTGAAATAATGATAATAATAATAATAATGCACTATCACCGTTGATATTCATAATTGCGATGATGCCACTTAACCACATACTCAGAAAAAGTACAGCCGGATACTAACTCAGTAAATCGCGGACATCAAACAATTTGCAAAAAATGAAAAAGAACGGGAAGCTCTTCTTAAGCAAGCAGTTAGAATATACAGTCATGCCATAGGGATGGAATATGGCATAGAAAATGGGCCATGCTAGTAATGATAAGCGGCAAACGATATTTGACTGACGGAATGGACCTACCAAATCAAGACAAGCTTAGAACGCTCGGAGAAAAAGAAACATAGAAATACTTGGGCATCTTGGAGGCTGACACCATCAGATAAGTGGAGATGAAAGAGAGAAACTAAAAAAGAATATTTCAGGAGAACCAGATATCTACTCGATACAAAACTATCTAGCAGAAACCTTATCCAAGGAATAAATACTTGGGCTGTATCCCTCGTTATATATTCAGGAGCCTTTTTGAAGTGGACCAAACAAGAACTTAAGCAAATGAACCAAAGAATAAGAAAACTAATAACCATACGTAAGGCATTACACCCCAGAGATGGCGTTGACAGACGATATGTATCAAGAAAGGAGGGAGGAAGAGGACTTGCCAGCATTGAAGACATCGTTGACACATCGATACAACGACTCGAAGACTATACAGAAAAGCACGTAGGAGAACTGATTACACCCATCAGAAACGACACTAAGAACAGGAACACCAACAGAATGACAATAACTAGAAAAAATGAGAAGAAAAAGAATTCTATGGGCATTTTAAACGACTATAAGCAACATCTCAGACGAGAAAACATAGACGTGCCTAAGAAAAGGAAACCTTATGAGAGAAACGGAATCTCTCCTAATAGCAACACAAAACAATGTCATAAGAACCAATCATATAAAAGCGAAAGACGCAACAAAATAGCAAATGTAGGTTATGTGGTGATAGAGACGAAAACATCAATCACATAAGCGAATGCAGCAAACTAGCACAGAAAGAGTGGAAGACTAGACACGACTGGGTGGGCAAGGTGATCCATTGGGAGATGTGCAAGAAATTAAAAGTTGACTATACGAACAAATGGTACATGCACAACCCAGCATCTGTCCTAGAGAATGACACACATAAAATCCTCTGGGAATTTGACTCACAAACGGATCACCTAATCTCGATCAGAAGACCAAACCTTATAATAATCAACAAAAAAAGAGAACTTGTGAAATTGTGGACTTTTTTGTCCCAGCTGAGCAGTAGTTTGATCTTGCAAGGGAATTTTAAAAAAATATGGAACGTGAAGGTAACAATTATACCAATGGTGATTGATGCTTTTGGTACAGTCACCAAAGGATTATTAAAGGGACTGGAGGACTTGTAGGCCGAAGGACCAGTGGAGACCATCTATACTACAACATTATTGAGAACGGCTAGAATGCTGAAAAGAGTCCTGGAGACTTGAAGAGATTTTCTGTCTCTCAAACTCTAGTGAAAAACCATCAGCTAAAACTGATGTGAAAAACTCTCAAGGAGTGGTAAATGATAATAATACGCAACATAAAAGCGATTGTAGATTATGTGGAGATAGAGATGAAATGGTTAATCAAACTGGCATAAAAAGAAGATAAGATTTAGCACGACTGGGTGGAAACATGAGGAGACTTTCTGTCACTCAGATTCTAGTGAAAGACCACTAGATAATGTTGGGATGATAAACTCACATAATAATATCAATATATATAATATGGTGTTTTAGATGATCTTGAAATGAATACATGAAGTATACCTCGAAGCAAAGGATTGTAAATATTTTTGATAGATATTTTTGATTAATTATATACGCAGAAAAAGTTGGCAAACTCTGCTGTAGATCTTCTGCAAGACCTTAAACCAAATATTACTCTTTTTTAAATGAAATAATATATGCTACTGCAATAGTAACGAGCCCAGTAATCATAACACATAAACAAAATAGCTTTCGGCAACCCAAATGGAAATTAAGGATAGAAAAAGAACGAGAGGGAATACAGAAGAGAAATATCAATATTTGATGAAATGAGTAAGAGTGTCAAAATGAAGACTAGGAAAGCAAGACAAAAATGAAAGAAAATATGAGATAATATCAACTGATAAGACCCCAATAATAAAAGAAAAACTGAAGCAAAAAATCTAAATAAAAACCTAGTGTATACGAAAATATGAAAAATGAAGGATATTCTTAAGACATTATAAAATATTTCAAGATGACCCAAAAATACTATCGAAAAATAGGAAAGGAGCAAAAAAATGTAAAAGAAACCCCCAAGATTTAAGAATTGAAATCATTTTGTAGTAATATATGGGGCCATAAGAAACCTTATGATAAAAATGTAATGTGGATTGAAAATAAAAAAAAAAAAAACACTTATAGAAATAATGAACAACAAATGTATGACGAGATTACGACAGGAGAGATTATAAATACACTTAAACGCTCACATAACTCGAAGTCACGACGAATAGATGAAACAACACATTTTTGGCTCCAACACTTGTCTTTCACACATTAATGATGAAACTCATTTCAGAAATCAATAAGGAACCTGAAAAAAAAATGCTTGATTGGTTCACAAAAGGAGTAACGTACCAACTACTAAAAAAAAAAAGAAAAGGAAACAACAAACGTAAAAAAAAAAAAGAACATAAAAAAACTACCAAACCTTTACATGCCTTCCCACAACATATAAAATAATAACATCAGTTCTAAAGGGAAGAACAGTTAAATTATTTGAATGTAAAGATATCTTCCCTATAGAAGAAAAGAGGTACGAAAACATTCTTATAGCTGTAAAGATCAGCGCCTCATATACGATGATTATGGCGAATTGTCGATCCAAATAGAAAAATATAAGTATGGCGACAAAATTATGTTGATAGCGTACCTCATGAATATACTTTAAAAGTTCTAAAAATGTTTTAAATACAATATGAAAAGTTAGTAACTAATCATATTTAAAAGTTCTAAACATTTTTTAAAATATAATATGAAAAGGTACCATGCAAACCATATTTAAAAGTTCTAAATATCTAAAAAAAAAAATATAATATGAAAAGGTACTATACTAACCTTATTTAAAAGTTCTAAATATTAAAAAAAAAACTATAATATGAAAAGGTATCATACTAACCATATTTAAAAGTCCTAAATATTTTAAAAATACAAAATGAAAAGGTACCATACTAACCATGAAAAAAGGTACGCTCGAAACAAATAATCCGAACATTAATTAGGAAACCATCCAAGGAGACTCAGTTTTTCCTCTTCTCTTTTGTAAGCTCTAATATCTCTCTCTTTACAACTGGAAAACAAAGCCAATGGATATAAAACCAGTACTAAAAAATAAACAACCTATTCTATATGGATGATTTAAAGTTATATGAAAAAATGATAACGATTTAGAAAATTTTATAAGCACTTAAAAAATGTTTAGTGTCGACATAGGGATGTAATTTAGTCTGGAAAAATGTAAGAAAATCACGTTTAAAAAAGGTTCATTATTAAAGTCTAAAAACATCACTCAAGAGAGAAAGACAGAAATTACATAGCACACAATAAAACATTTGAAATATTCAGGAAATAATGAAGCGAATGGCATCAATTTTCTATAAAGGAAAAGAAAAGATAATTCCATAGGAGAATAAGAGCCATATGCAGAACGGACTTGAATGGAAAAAAACTAAGTTATAGCAATAAAAACTCTGACAACTCTAGTGATGGCATACTATTTGAATATCATAAACTGGAGGTTAGTTGAAATTTTGAAAATGGAAAATAAATTTTGGAAACAAATAACTTGCCCCTGAATACATCACCAACGAGCAGATATATAACGTCTCTACGTCAAGAGAGAAAACGGTGGAAAAGGATTAATCCAACTAGAATTGACCAACAAAGCATCCACCATAGGATAAAAGAAATACTTAGACGCTACAACAGATTGGATGCAACAATTACTGACGACTTACGAGAATCAAAAGAAAAAAATATTCAATTTGTAAAGAAAGTAATGCATTTGCAAATCAACTCGGCCTCATACGGAAAGAAATCGACGTAAAAGATAAAACAACTTCGAGAGCAAAAAATAATAATGATGATAATAATAATGACACCATCAAACAAGTGGAAATAAAAGAAAAAATTAAAAAAGAATATCTCAGAGGAATCAGAAAATTACTCGAGACAAAACTCTATTGCAGGAACTTTGTCAAACGGATAAATCCCTGGGATGTCCCCCTCGTAAGATACTCGTGACAATTCTTGAAGTGGACCAGACAAGAACTTAAACAAATGGACCAGAGAACGAGAAAACTTATGACCATGCATAAGGCATTGCATCCAAGAGATGACGTTGACAGTATATATGCGTCAAGAAAAAAGGAAAGAAGAGGACTTGCCAGCATTGAAGACAGCGTTGACGCATCGATACAACGACTCGAGTACTATGTAGAAAAGCGCAGAAGAGTATTGATTACAGCCACCAGAAACAATGCTAAAAACACGAGGACCAGCGGAACGACAATAACCAGAAGAAAAAAAAATAGGAAGAAAAACAACTCTGTGGACGTTTTAAGCGACTAATAAGTAACATCTCACACAAGAAAACGTTGACGTGCCAAAGAAAAGGAAACCTTAAGAGAGAAACTGAATATCTTTTAATAACAACACAAAACAACGCCGTAAGGACCAACCACATCAAAGCGAGAATAGATAAGACGCAACAAAACAGCAAATGTAGGTTATGTAGTGATAGAGACGAAACGATCAATCACATAAAAATAGAATGCTGCAAATTAGTGTTGTATTTTGACCTTCAACCCGGCCAAACTTGCCATTCAAAAGTGATATACCGGAAGGAAGTGACACATTCCAATGGCAGTTATGAGAGGAAATCGCGTAGTTGTGCTTGGCTGACGAAATGGGATAAGGTAAAAAATCCCATGGTACACTCATAGACTGATACACTGAAAGAGAATGACCTGTGAACTGCATGACAGTTATTTCCGCTTGATGACGATCAAACATGCTATTCCAAAGATTGAGTGGGCGATTGATTGTACGTTGAACTATTATATAACTCGGTCAAGACAAGAAGACAGACAGTTGGAGTTAGAGACGAGTTGTAGTAGGGAAAGCTACGCCAGGCCGAAAGGGGCCCTCAGGGCCCCCGATGAGTTAGGGTCCAGAGAAGTTGCTGATAAGATGCAGTAAAGAAAGCCATCACCCAGCAGAGAACTGGGCCTCCGGTTGAGCAACCCTGGAGAACGAGAAAGACACAACGCTGATGGCCATAAGAGTGGGGTCAATATATTGCAGTCTTTGTTCGGTCTCCAACTCCCTCTCACAGGCAAAACTTGAGTAACCCTTTTCGAACCCTTACAATAAAGTGAGAGGTACATATTTTTCTAAAGAAGTCTTCGCTTGTCTGTTATCATTGCGTCAGTCTGTATTCCGCATATATATGTATTATGTGTTTGTATAGTTAATCATGGTCATGGTTATTGAGTGGCTATACAACATTAGAGTATAAGACTAAACACGACTGGGTGGGCAAGATGATCTACAGGGAATTGTGCAAGAGATTGAAGTTTGACCATACGAGCAAATGGTATATGCACAACCAAGAATCTGTCCTGGAGAATGAGATACAAACTCCTCTGGGATTTCAAATACAAACAGATCACCTAATCTCGGCCAGACGACCAGTCCTTATAATAATCCACAAAAAATAGGGAACATACAAAATTGTGGACTTTGCTGCCCTAGCGGCCAACAGAGTGAAATTGAAAGAATGTGAAAAGAAGGATAAGTACCTTGACCTTGCTAGGGAATTGAAAAAACTGTGGAATATGAAAGTGACGGTTGTACCAGTTGTGATTGGTGCTTTTGGCACAGTCACCAAATGCTTGGTAAAAGTACAAGACAACTTGGAAATAAGAGGACACTTGGAGACAATCCAAACTAAAGCATTGTGGAGATCGGCCAGAATACTGAGAAGGGTCCTGGAAACTTGAGAAGACTTGTTTTCATTCAGACTGTAATGAAAGATCATCAACTAACGCTGATGTGAAAAGTCTCAAATGAGAAAAAATAATAATGAATCAAAATAAGCAAAAACTCCAGGAATGAATCAATTAAAAAACGTCTGGGAACAAAAAGCTTCAGATAGACGATACGCATAAATAATTAGAAATGTTAATGTATATATAGTAAAGATTAATCGATGACTAAAAAGTGCTGGACTATAGGCTGGGATAGAGGGTTTAGTTATTGCAGCATAGGACCAAAGTCTACCGAGAAGAAACTATTGAGTAAACATTATAAAAAACTGATTAAATCCAATGTGTAGAGTATGGGAACAAAAAACTGGATCAATTGGCCATTTAGAGTCCGTTTGCTGAATAATAACACAGATAGAATATAAAGGAAGATGTGATAAAATAGGACTTTGAATTCACTCAAATATATGTAAATACAATGGAATAATGGATTGTGAAAAATGGTATAAAGAACAACCAGAGGTGCCCGTGGTGTAATGGTTATCGTCGTAGGAAATGGACACGACGAGACGAGTTCAAATCCTGGACGAGACTGAATGTATTTCACATAGCACTAATACCCTTTGGAAAGGTATGAATCCAATTATTCTTCCTCCTGCTATGAGTAAATAGTAGGACAGACTAGGTTCTTCATCCTTGGTGAGGCAACTAGTCTAGGAGAAGGAATACTCTGAATTCAAACCTGTTAAACTCCGCTTAAAAATTGACCCTGTGTCATATCCTGCCCGACCGGAGGGGTTGGTAAATATGATAAAGACCAACCAGAATCAATAGCATAAACAAAAGGAGCTACTAATTCTGATTTGTCAAGAGGGTATAATTCTTTCAGGAAGCAGATTAAACAGGTACTTATTGGGCTATTCCTTTCACGTTACATACTAATAATAAAGGAAGAAAAAAGAGAAGCAAGACAAGGAGTCGGGAAGTTACCATTAAGTGAAAGAAATCTTTGAATACATGTGAGTCTTCAAAATAGATATTATCGAGTAAATAGAAAGGAAAGAAAAACATGTGTCTATTTCAAAAGATAAAGAAAACTTCTGAAAAATAAACTCTGTAAAAGAAATCTTAAAAAAGGAGAAATATCCAGACTGTTTTTGTGGTAAAATACTCTGGATACTTCCTAAACTGGACAAAAGAATAGCTCAGAAACCTGGACCACAGAATGAAAGAAACTGATGTCTAAGAACAAGACCTTGCCCCCGAGTGACAATGCCGAATGTGTATATTTTAAAGAAAAGAGAAAGATTAATTGCTATCATTGAAAATTGCGTTGCTACTGCATTTCATGCACTTGAAGAATGCGCAAAACAGAATCAAGTGAGATTAAGTACAAACATCAAAACATAGCAAAAAAATAATGCAAAAATCACCTGAAAAACAAAAAATAATTATAAAAGCAAGAACAAAATGAAAAAAAAAATAACTACATGAAGATAAATGAAAGATATCACACATGAAGTGACGTTGACATTCCTATACAGAGGAAACCTAAAGAGAGAAACCTTAACTATTCTTGATAACAGTCCAGAATAACCTCTTCAGAACTAGTAATATAAAAGCTAGAGTAAATAAGGTTGGTTAGTGTTTTATGGCATATCAACACTTGTGGGCTATTCAATGTCAAAAACTGTTTTATAGATAAATGGTTTGCAAGAGAATAGTTTTTTGTGTAAGTTTATTTTAAAACAAATTGTTTGAGCTCATTTGTTTGCACTCAATTAAATGGTTTCAGGTATTGCTATCTAACACTGATTATTCTATTTAATATTAATAATTTGTTTTCACACAGTTAAATGGCTTCAACTATCTAATAATAATAAAACTAACTAAATGATTGATCAGTTCTATTTGACACATGGGTGGGATCCTAACATGTACAACCACTCTGAGTCAAAGTGGGCTCGGAAGTAATGTCAACGAAGGAGTACTCTACATTCTCGAAAGCTCAAGGACTGGAGCCTTACCATCAGATGTTTTGCGTCATAACAGAACACTCGTTGAAAGGGGGATAACTAGTCTTCTGCAGAGATACAGTCACTGTATTCTACAGGAACAGTCGACAGAGGAATAGAGATAAATAAGACTTAAAAGATAAAAAAGTCTATACAAAGAGATGAAACAATAATTTGTATACGTGATTTATTTGACTTTCTGCAAGTTACCCCACAGGCAGCATGCTAACCGAAGGGCTGATAGACGATTGCTCCCGTTATTTTAGCATTATCCTTAAGGTCTAACTCAGGCATCAAGCAATCAACCCAGCCTCTACCCCTTTTCGGCCAGGAGGCAGGTGCAGCCTGGAAAGAAGAACCCCAGTGTCAACTGAACCTTGACTATCATAATGATGCAAATTAGAATCAGTTATATAGACAATCAACAGTAGAAGCAAATGCAAGAAAATGGTTGAAAAGAACAAGTTCAAGTAGACTCTCAAGGGAAATTCAAGGAATGCAAAAAATTAGATTATACCTGGACTTTGCCAGAGAGCTAAACAAAAAAAAACTTTTTAACAGGAGGAGGACAGTCATACCAAACATAGTGAAAACTCTTGGAACAATCCCGAAAAACCTGAATAAGAGACAAGGAGAACTGGAAATCGGAGGAAGAATCCCTACTACATTACCATCCTGACCAGAGACTTCTAAAATCAGCTAGAATTCTGAAGAAAGTCGAGCAGACCTGAGGAAACTTGTAGTCACTTGAACTTCAGTGAAGACCACTAACTTGTACTGGTTTGAAAACTAACAAGATATTATAATAGCTAGAAAAAATCTGCACTCTCCAGGCGCAAGTATCAAAGTCTAAAAGTAACAAAATTTGAAAGACTAACGAAACTAAATAAAGAGATAACTCTTATTTTAATTTCATTTTAACTCTAAAGAGGGATTAAAGTCGCTTAGAGTGTTCTCAGTTCCTGTTAGAAAGTTGACAACGACAACTTAATCCTTTTATACAATGTAGAAATGTTTGGACGAGTTTCTGATAACTTCTGTTGGTATTCCGTGAGGTGTCCCTTTAGCGAGTACAAAAGTTCGTACTGCCTCGTTGGTAAAGAAAGTGTATACGCGCGTGTGTGTGTGTGTGTGTGTGTGTGTGTGTGTGTGTGTGTACGTGTTTATTGAACCGTTAGCCTAGTAGGCGAGTAACAATTTTTGTCATGTTAACTTCATGGTGGTTCGTGGTAAAAGAGGCCGAATTCGCTTTTTCCTCTCCCTCACAGAAGGGCCGGCTCTTGATATTCTTCTGTCGGCTGATTTGATTGGTTCAGTTCAACCAATTTACTTCCGTGTGGGGATTCGTCAGCCAGTGGGAAATAAATCTAATTCCAGCAACATCTTTACAAAGGATTGATTTTCATACGATTGAGAATAGAAATACTTTAAGAAATCAATAGCATCTAGCAATTATTTATTAAACCTGGTTTTGTTAAAATCATTATGCAAATTAATCACGTCATATACTCTGTAAGCATTTGTTTTTTAGTGATATATAACACAAAATGTTTGACGCATTAATAACAGAGGCTGTTTTGAAGCAAATCTATTTCATCTACACTTTAATAGACACAATAAAAGGTTAACTGAAATGAAATAATGATTATTTAGTAATATTTGAGAATATAATGTTATTAATTAAGAGAATTGTAACGATGGTGGTGATGTAGTTTCCCTTACAGACTGACAAACACATAGTCTCCATTATAATCAGATGTAGAAGTCACAGATAATCTTTAGATATTTACAAGAAATAAGCTTTAAGTAAAGGTCTTGTAGTGGAGTGGGTTATAATATTTACGACTTGAATTCTTGTCTTCTGTATTTATTTTATCTGAGTATCATAACTCACAGTTACAATTTATTTGAGTGTGAGTAAAACGATTTGAATATTTTTAGCAGAAGAAATGTATTATGGTTTAATATTTCCTCTTTCTTAATAAATACATGAACAATGTAACAACGAATAAAGAATATATTTTATTACTTGAGCAAAATTACTCTCATGAATTCAAAAACAACGAGATACAAGACAGAGTTTATAAGAGTTGAATCAAAGAATATCTTAAAGGTCTTTTTGTATAAGTTAAGAGTCCTTAATAGAATGGAAATTGCTGTATGAAGACTTTCTTCAAGGCATCGCGCGCCATATGACACGATATTTGTTGGGAGGAAAAAAAACTCTGTGTACCAAAGAGAGTAGGGTCAAGTCTGTTACACGGCATTGTTGAGGTCAGAAAAGGAATTTGAATTTTTGCAGGTGCTTTTTTATATGCTACTTTGGTCATGGCATCGAGTAGCCATTGGACATACTATTTAGCTAGCGAAGGATATAATTCAACTGTCTGTACATAACAAAAATACTTTTGATTCACTTAATAATAGAGCATTTGTTCAATATTTCATAAAAGACTCTATTCTTCCCTACATCCCTTTTCAACCAATAAATGTAATTTACTTTTCATGAAGCAAACTACTTTGCTATTTCCTCATTCTAATCTTTCAGAGAACTCAAAACGTTTGATAAAAAAGGGACAGGAATAAAATAAAATAAAAAACTAAGAGCAACCACAAGAATGATCTCAAATTTGTACACTTCAGTATAAACATCCAAAAAGCATTTTTTTAATTCTCGCCAATAACTAAATAATTATTTTAATTATTCTGACGTTTTCATATTAAAAAAACTGGATTACAGTTAAAAAAAATAGCTGGCAGTGATAGAATCCATTTTATTCAAAATGTCGGAAAACAATTACAGATTAATATTTTTGGAATAAAAAACAGAATAGGAAAATCATGTATGGTAATTAAAATCGGCATAAATACAATTTCTGTTATTGATAAAGGAAATGCAGTTTGATTGGATTTTCCAAGAAAGACCTTGAAACAAAAAATCTTTGAAGTAAACGGGTTATTTAGAGAAAACCATAACAAATAAAAGATTTCAAAATAATTTACTTGGAATCACGTGTAATGATTGTGCGTTTACTTTTTTGAAAAGTAGACCTAAGGATAGATCAGAAATATATCAAAAAGATTTCAATATGCATCCTGATCATACGTAAATAAGTTTATGTGTATACTTTATATTATCATCATTCTGACAGCACGAATTTCTCTCTCTCTCTCGCCCATTGTCTCTATCATCCATCGCTTCCGGCAAGTCCTCTAGACGACATCCTGTGCCCGTACAAAGCTGTTGTAGATAGGTTCCAGCTGGTCTTGCAACATTCCATAATAGAACGTCTTATGAGTTCGTTCTTTCTTCTTTACATATCTTGTTTGTTTTATATGGATGGTTTTAGAGATGGGAGGTAGCTGCTTTGTGGGATTTTACTTTCAGGATTTGTTCAATATGACTTGTAGAATTCTCGTGCAATTCCCGTCTAGCTTTTTCTCTATACGCTTTTTCAGCACCCATGTGGTGCATTCATTTAGTAGAATCGACACGACCGCTGCTTGGAAAAAAATTGCGTTTTATTTTATCAAATAGTTTTGAATTCCATATGATAAACAAATAGCAGTCTTGCCTTCGCTAGTTGCACAGTGATGTCATTTTCAGTAGATGAGACGTTGCTTCCAAGGTAGATAAACTTATCCACTAATTTCAGAAAGCCACGATTTAATATGAAGATGTCTCCTTTTTTATTAAATCACATGTACTCCATTTTTTCTGCATTTAGATGGTGGCCAATGCTACTTGCTGCCTACTCCAGACTATGTAGCCGGGATTCAGCTTGGACGGGTATGTTTGCCAAAAGTACTATGACATCTGTGTAGTCTGGATCCATAATAGTTTGTGTGGGGGTATCGTCTGCTTCTTGACATTTTTTAGTATAAAACCATTTTCTTTCATTAGATCTATCGGTTCGAAGTACGTAGTCTAGGCAAATTATGAACAGATATAGAGAAAGTATGTCCCCTTACAGAACACCAGCAACAATGTCAAAGAAGCCTGTATCCCCATCCGGTGAGCGAACTTTTACTTTCGTATTTTTATAGAGCATAATTTTGGCTGCGACAGTTTCTTTGAGGAGACAAATAGCAAGAAGTATTTACTCCATCTTCCCTCTGTGTAATGAGTCAAATGCCTTGGAGAAATCTACAAACAAGGGTGTCGCCTCAAAGTTTTTTGCACAAACTCCTTCTATGATTCAACGGATTGTTTGAATCTGTGATGTTGTTGATCGGTTTCTTCGAAAACCATTTTCATTCTTCCAAAGAATTTTCTCAAATTCGGATTCGATGCAGTTGAGTTGCAGAGCATTATAAATCCTAGCCGCAATGGAAGTAAGGGTTATACTCCGGTAGTTCTGTTCAATTGCAAGGTCACCTTTCTTAGGGAAGGGGAGAATGCAGCTATTCATCCATTTCTCTATCGTGTTCTTGTTACATACGGCATTGCAGTATCAGAGCAGTAGGTCGTCGAATTTCCTTGTCATCTGGTGGTATTTCATCAAGTCCGGCAGCTTCCTTGTTTTTAATTTTTCTTCATACAACATCAAGTTCTTCTTGAATAAACTGTCCTCGTTTGATGTCTAGTTGATTATTAATAATCTTCGTGATACATTTATCTGTAACTTTAGGGGATTCTTAAAATGTTCTTTCCACGTGTGTATGCGTTCATCTTGACAGGCAGCTTTTAGGCTAGCTCTGCAGATGCTCTTCCTTTTACTCACTTCATTTACTGTCTGCCACGCTATTCGAGATTGTCTATTCTCTACCGAATTTCTAATTTCATTGATCTAGCCTTCAATGTATTCTATGTGCTCTTTTTGGTATGCGTTAATTTGTTAACTTTGTGCCTTCTTAAATTTCTAGGTGTTGACATTAATTTTGTTTCTTTTATTACAGAGGGATGCTCTTTTCACTTTATCTCTTTTTTTTCCTAACTGCTAGTGTCTCCCATGGAACTATGTTTGGCTTTTAGTTTGGTTTGTATGTATTCTGCAGCTGTTTCAAAGTGGACATTGATGAAGTTCTCATATTCGTCATTCGGAGTAAGTGTTTCGGATATCTCCTGAAGAGTATCGAATTTGTTTCTTGTGTTATCATATATCTATCACTAATATTTCTATTGTTAAGCAAGGGCCAGTCATAGAAAGTGGTTTTAGTTGTTTGCGTCATATTTCTGCGTAGGCCCTGATGTATCTTTGTTGTGACAATTCGGTGGTCGGAAGACACACCTTCAAAAAAGGATAATGGCTCACAATTCTAAGCACCATTAATCCATTTCTTATATATATATATGAGTATGTAATCTATCTATGTTTTAGCATTATTTGCGTAAGTGTAGTTCCATAGTTTTCTTTACTTTTCTAGAATTTAGTATCAAGGCATATTCGTCCATTTTCAAGAGAGAAATCTATTTGGTGTACCTTATTTCTGTTTGAAAGATAACTATGACTCTCACTCAAATTTTATATTATAAACACTCTATTCATTAATTTCATCTCTTCTATCAATATATCTATTTATTAATCTGTGTGCATATTCTTATTGCATGGTTATGTGTATGCATATAACGGTAATTCAATAATTACCTTGATAGTTAATCTAAAGAAAAATAAGACAATACATCTAAATGCCTCTGTGTGTGTGTGTGTGTGTGTGTGTGTGTGTGTGTGTGTGTGTGTGTGTGTGTGAATTTATTAATATATGCATATATTTACTGAGCACCTTCCCCATGAGCAGAATGCAACACAAGGTCAATTTTTAATTGAAGAAGAGTAGTTTGATTACAGAATTTTCCTTCTTCAAGACAGGCCGCCAAACCAAGGTTAAGAACCCAATCTACCCGACAATTTACTCATAGCAAAAGTCCTATCTATGGATCAAATAGAACTGATTGACATTCAAACACAGTACAAACAAATAACTTATGCTAAATTGAATTGTTAGAAATAGAACTGTTTGATCTCTTAATTGTGTGTATCTATAAAATATGTGGACAAATGTTGTTCAGTTCCTTTTTTTAATGACATATCATAATTCATGGATTATTTAATGCTAAAGCCAGTATTGTAGAATCGTAGTTGACTTAACCTCTAGATAAGGATATAAAGGAAGTTCAAACCTTTCCCAAGGATATTAGTTTTAGACTGGAGTTTTAACTAGCTTACTATGATATCACAGTCAAGCACACTAACCACTACACAACGAGGACTACCTCCCAGAAAAGTATTGTTTTGTGGATGAAAAGTTGCTCTATCCCATACTGTTATTTTGCTCCCCATATACTTCGAGTTATGTAGGAGGAATTCCTTTTTGAGTAGTCTTTGTATTTTATGATCTAATTGGAGAATGATATATTTTATAACATATAACCCCAGCTGAACCAACTGCTATTACTTGGTGACATTATGTACTCAAGACACACAAAATTCAACAAGAGATATTTTTTTAAACAGTAGAAGAGGATAAAAAAGGGGAGTGACTGCAACATTATATTAATTGGGACTTAGTTATCAAAAAAACAAAAAAATAGGCAGCAAAAGATTAGTTGACAGAGTCCATCTCTCTCCCACTGCACTGTGGTAACATGATACACTTAATCTAGCACTCCAGATCCTGGTTAGCAAGTGTTGATGGGGACCAGAGGAGTCATTAACCTGGGGTGGAAGTAAGGGTGATGTGTTCTGTGAACCCCAGAATGTATATATCATAGCATGATTCTCAGTCACTCTAATAATAAAGAAGCTCCCACTACAACCCAATATAATTTGCTTCCTGTCTTCAGAGTCTCAGAGACTGAATAGAGAGAAAATAAACTATGAAACATTAGAAGTTGAGTTGTGCTTTTTGCTCTCTACTGCCCTGCCAACAAATATCCTTCCCTGATATAGCAGTCTACTGCTGACCACATAGCATAAATTCATTTGTTGCCATGACTACACAACATATAATCTTTTGTTACCAAAACCAATCAACATGACCATATTTTGTAACATTGCTTAGTGAATATGGCCAGCCTGTGATCCGGGGAGATAGAACCAGAAAATAGCTACTGACCCTCATCTTTTTTTCTTTTTTCTTTTTTCTTTTTCTCATTCACCTTGTAACAAAATGGAGACACATAATCAAAAGAAGATTTTTTCAGAAATTCAAAGAAATGGTTAATTTCTAAAGCTAAGTTTTGTCTGCATTGAACATAGTATATCATGGAAAAAGACAATTAGTCTTACTTGAATCATTTATCAGCACTAAAAATCAGTTGGATGAAAACTTAAACAACTTTAGCTGACCTACATGATACTGAATGGACAAGGCTTTTCCTGTTTTTGTACAGAGAACAAAACACTTAAGGCCTGGTCAATGAACAAAGCTGGTTGGACATGAGATGAATTAAGTTTGAGAAGCTATAAAACGATGCCTGTGTGACCAATTGAATTAAAACCAAAATTATCTTGCTTTATAATTCATTTGGAGGTAATTCTGCTGTGATCAGGTTTACAGAGAATGTTGTTCAAAAGTACTTATTCAAAGAAGAAGTCAAAGGTTACCTCCCCTTGATACCAAGCTCAACATGATAATGAATCAAATGCAGAAACTCATGAAAAGGTTTCAGTAGAATACATCAACATATAAAATTCTATGAGTTAATTAAGCCTTATATGGTTAAGAGAAGAGATGATCTCTTGTAATGCATTTGTACAATTGAATTCAGAAGTCTCTTTTTTTCTGTTTAACTGCCCATGTATATATATACACATATATATATTTATTTCTCTAAGAGAGTGATTCTCTTAATCATCGATATGATACTAGAATTATTATGTTTGATTATACTAGCACTGGTCAGGCACCTGGTGTAGTTAGCAAGCAATATAGTAAATGAGTTTGATTCTCACTAAGTGCTCTATACGTCAGAGAAAAAAACATGGTTATAATGACATAAAACCAACTCTTTATATTAGTGAACTATGAAGAATTGTTTTTATTAGAGTCTAGTTAAACAAAACTTTTAGATGTATAGAGTCCTAAAAAGTTCCAAAGGTTTTATGAAAAATCATTAAGACCATGATAGCATCTTCTATAAAAAATTCAGCATTACAATATTTGTGCCACTAGAAAATGTACATTGAGCAGATACTAATTGTACTACCACTTGCAAAAAATTAGGAATTAACACACTTAAAGGATCTTCACTGGGTTTTTTAAGCAGTAAGTACACTAATAACAGATAAAATATTACAAAAAAAACTTTATTGAGTGGTTGACCATTCTGGCTTCATAGAATATATTATAAACAAACAAGATCAAATCATTTATGTTTTTAGTATAATTTTTTAAAAGACATGCAGAGCAAAATGTCATGCAATAACTCCATATTGAGGAAAAAATTATATATATATATATATATATATATATATACACATTGCATTTGCAAGGAATATTGAAAATTTATCACATATTTTTTTCATTGGATGAGGAATCCTGATTATTTTTTGCTTCTTCTTTGTTCATTCAACTCACGTTTCATCTGAATATTGTATTTTTTCAAAATGCATGAAACTTAAAAGCCATGTATTGAATTTATTACATATATATATATATATATATATATACACACACACATATATATGTATGTGTGTGTGTGTAAGTGTGTGTGTGTGTAAGTGTGTATGAATGCATGTATAAGTGTGTGTGAGTGAGTGTTAACATTAGACCATAGATGTGCCTCAAAAGATAAGAATGCCATCAAGAAGAAAGGGAAGCATCCAGGAGTGACAGTTATTTACGTAGGGAACACCTCAGAATACATGGAGATGGTTTAGCATAGAAAATAACATTCTATTTACAGTGTTATCCAGTTTAGTAAAAAAATTTCATGTATTTTGATAAAAAAAAAACAGTGGCAAAAAGGTTTACTGCGTCTGTCTTTAATCATCATCATGTTGCTCCGCTAACATGAATTTCCCTGAGCCTCTCTTGCCACCCGTCTCTTTCATACATCACTCGCAGGAGGTACTCTAGGCTACATCCTGTATTGGCATAGAGCTGTTGTAGATAGGTTCTAGCTGGTTGTCCAATCTTTGCTCGTCCATGTGAGGGGATCCACTGGAGTTCATCACTTATGAGTTTGTCCTTACTTCTTCAGCAGTGTCTTCCATGTCTGGTTTGACTAACTTGGATAGTTTTTGTGATGGGTAGTTGGTGGCCATGCAACTGCTGCTGTTTTATGGGGTGTTGCCTCTAGGGCTTGTTCAATACAGCTCTCAGCATTTTTGCGTAATTGCCGTCAAGCTTTTTCTCTATACAATAAGATAGCGTCCATGTGGTGCATCTGTATACCTGTATTGATACGACTGTCACCTGGAAAAAAACTGTGGTTTATTTTATCAGTCCAGTCTGACTTTAAAACAACTATAATTCACATTGTGCTGTTTCTAATGTTCATACAAAAGATGTAGAATTCAGTTTTCAGCCTGGTTGAGGAAATACATTTACCTGCATGCACCCAGTAAATAAATGGCTAAAAATACAAGCTACTTACAAATAAAAAAGGTTAAAACTTGATACACATGTTTTATCCTCATTTTCTGTCATACCATCCATGCTCTTGTTACTGAGTTGGTAAAGCAGCTGGTATGTTGTACTAGATTTTCCCATGACAGAAAGAGACACAAGTTCAAGTGTCAACGGGTGATTCATGCTGTTTCTTATTATCAGAGAAGTAATGATCAAAGCAACATGTGACAAGATAATTTTAAAAGCTAGTATTAGTAAAATGTTGGATAACACTTGTCAAAATTATCAATAATGATTTACTAAGTAACTAGAATTAGGAGGCTGGAGGATAACACAAGTCAATATTAGGGGTGTCCTTGTGGTGTAATGGTTAAAGCTCTTGACAACGGAATCATAATGAGTGAGTTTGCACTCCAGTCGTGCTATAGCATTTACTTTCAGATAAATACACTTGATAAAGGTATGAACCCCCTTATTCTCCCAGTTTTGGGTTAAATAGTATTACTACTGTTCTTCTCGTCGGATGGCTCTGACATTAAATAACCTACAAAGATTGATATGCCATTAAACAAAGGAACCAAACTAAACTAGTCACAATTATAAAGAATAATGATTGCCATACAAACTAGAATTAGGAAGATGGAGGATAATGCTAGTCAAAATTATTGATAATAATGATTGAAAAAAGCATGTCAAATGACTTAGATGTAAAATAATATTTGTCAAGATAGGAAAAATAAGAAACTTTTGATATTCTGCCATAACTCCCGAAAAGACAAAAACCAAGGGAGATAAACCATAACTGATGATGGAGTATTGTAAAGAAAATTCATTGTACAAATATGCATACACAAGTAAAAAACAAGACAAGAATTTGGAGTCAAAATTTATCATGGCAGGGTGTCCTCATAGTGTAATGGTTAAAGTGATGGACAATGGAATTGTAGTAAGGGAATTCAAAATCCAGTTGAGCTATTACATTCACTTTTGGACACATACCCTTGGGAAAGGTATGAGCCCCCTTATCTTCCCAGCTAGGGCTTAAATCGTACCACTACTGTTATTCTATAAGGATGGCTTGGGCATTAAATAACCTAAAGAGGTTGATATGCCATTAAACCAAAAAACCTGAACCTGAACCAATTTATCATTGTTTTTATTTTTGTCTGACTGTAAATCCTCATTCTATTCTTTAGGTACTGGAATTGTAATATTGGCCCGGTAAATGATATGCATATCTGACCCTTGAGATAAAGGGTTTAGGGTCATCATCGAAGAACTTCTGCTCTTTTTTAATTAACCCAGAAAAATAAGAAACAGAAAAAAATATGAAGACCAGCTTTAATTAAGAGATCTACAGGAAGAAAATTTCTGGAGAACAGGGCAAGTTAGGACTGAAGATTTGTGTGCTCATAAATCACTGTCACAAATGAAGCAGCCTGAAATTGTATACTTGGCAGGAACATGTGCAAGTAAAGGGAAAGAGTGAAAGTTGATATAAAAAATGTTCCATACTAATATATGCAGCAATGGTGTGTTTATACTAATATATAAGTTAAGCTGTTAAACCAGACTTTAGTTGATGGGTAAGTTTCCATCAGTTAGAAATTTAAGCAAGATTGGTACTTTTTGTATGCATTTACCCAACACCTTTTCTACAGCCAAAATGTGACACAAGGTCAGTTTTTAATCAGCATTAGGTTGGTTTATTATGTTATTTCATTATGTTGTTTCTTAAGAGATTTTAGTTTTTTTTTTTTTTTGTAGATGGCCCAATATCAATAATTTTTAACAGATCTTTCACCCATGAATAGGTCCCTAATTGATATTACTACTTTGGATCAGAGTGGATCTGGGAGTAATGGCAATGAAGGGCTACTCCACATCACCAGAACCTCACTGGAACCTCTCTATCAGATGCATTCTACTGCCTTACTCAGGACACCACTTTTGGGGAGAGGATGTTGTTCTTCTTCATGAGACAGAGTCAGTCCCGATGACAGGATGGCCAGTTAACAGAGAAAAGTGAATTATGTTTGAAGTTAAATATTTCTTATGCAAAATAGACGCCTTTTTCTTCATTAGGCAACAGACCTATTGACAAAGCTACGTATATAGGTATCCTCACTCACACTTGAAATTATATAAAGAGTAATATGCTATTAACTCATAAAAATATGTGAAACATACAAAATAATTGTTATCTAGTGAGTTCTGAATCCCTTACTTGAGATAACCTTCTTTTCTCACAAGCACACATCGACTCTAGATGTGTTTGGCAAAACCAGCCGGCAGTAAAGGTAAATTTAATGACAGAATTTGGCTGCTTCTATTTCTCTCAGTAGGAAAAATGTCTATAATTCATTCTCACAAGGCTAGGCTAACATATTTACTAAATTAAGTTTTACCTGTACAAGATGAGTCATTAGCAGCCTTTATTAAATTTGACTCTGGGCACAGTGCCTCAAATTACTATGTTTACTCATATGCCAGCTACAGTTAACACCTACTATTTGCATGGCTCTGGTTTGAACCCCCACAACAGTCACTGTCTTGATCATGATGGTTCATTACTTTTGGCAACATCTCATGCTTTTCTATAACTAAGAGAGGTAAGAATAGATGTTTTATTTTTCAAAATACTGTTTTAATGTGTCTATCTGTCTCTTTCTCTCTCTCTCTCTCTCTCTCTATATATATATATATATATATATATATTATAAAAAGTTAGTTGCCTTCCTGCGTTTTATCAAAAACTCCCTAAAATGAGATCTTTTGTATTTTTTTTTAAATATAAAATTTCTGTAAATATAGAGTATTTGCTTTTACTTTGACGAAAAATAATCATTTAACAATAGAAAATCATCATTCAAGATCATGTTTTGGTTTTTCTCAATAAAACAAGCAGCCATCTGCCTTAATTACTGCATTATAAATTCTTGGTATTTTTCCAACTGTTTTTCAAAAAAAGTATATAGCAGACCTTTTCAAGCATTCTTCAAACACTGCTCATTCTCTCTCTTCAAGTATTCTTTCTTTTAAATCTACAATCCAATTCATCCCATATAAATTCAATGGGAGAGAGGTCAGGAGATTTATATGGCAGTCATAATTTCCAAAATTTTGTACCTTTTTTTTTGACTCAAGGTAATTTTGACAAATTAGAAGAGTGTATGCTGTTTTTGTCTTGTTAAAAGATAATTTTTTCAAGTTCTGCATAAACCATATGGTTTAGCATATCTGCATAATCAAATGATATTCATTTTTATGATTTCTTTGACCTGAATCAAATCACCAATAACTAACATTTTAAAATAAAAGCAATATTTGATTTTTAAATTGTTTTACTAATGCATTTCTATCATTATCAATTTTGAGATCTCAAATGTGTTCATAAATATCAGGGAAAGTTGTTATAGAATAATTCAATTATTCATTTAATGTTTTATGATATATGATATTTTTCATAAACTCATTCCTTTTTCAGTGCCTTGACTTTCTTCAGATTTGGACTTCACAACTTTAACATTTTTTAAACACTAACATATAGAAAATCTTGAAAACACATAACTGTTGATAATCATAGAATATTGGTGCATTCCATCATCTTTAACATCATCAAAATCACAGCTGGTTATTGAAATCTGATGTATATATGTTTGCTTCTTAAGTATAAGATTTTATGAAATGTAAAAAGTAAAGGAACAGTTAGTTATTGGCCTAGTGGGTAGAGTGTTTGCCAATGATCCAGGAGATTGGGGTTCAATCCCTGGTCGTGTCATACTTTAAAAATGGTACTTGATACATCCTAGCTTAACACTCAACAATATAAGGTATATATCAAGGGTAAAGTGGAGCAATCCAGGGAAAGGAGTAGTGCCCTCCCCTACACTTCAGTGTAGTAGCTGTTAGCCTTTGACTACGGTTGCCAACTTTACTTTTACTAGTTATAATTATGATACAGCTTTTTATGTAAAAAACTTTTTTATTTGCAGTTCTTGTATTATAATATATTTATATATATTATCATCCACAGACAGACTGTTTTGTTCTATCAGAAATCTTCAGTGTGGCTAGACATGCAGGATGCTCGAAGCCGGGATTGAAACCTATCCAACTTTATGTTAGACTAAGTCTCAGACCACTCGGCCAACAAGCGGACTATGTTGGCTAAGGGAATTTTTTTAAGGTATTTATGTAGCAACAGCAGCAGCATCCATTTGTTTACATTTTTATACCCTATCAGCTACCAGAGTGTTCAATTCTTTCGAAGAGCTTTGCATTATGCGAGCGGCGGCTGACAATTCTTTCACCAGAGTGCTCAACCCCCATGGGGGAGCATGTATATTATATATATATTGTCTTTAGGCTGCAGATTTTTTTGTTTGCATATTTTATTAAAGATGGTACTATTTACCAACCCCTCCGCTCGGGCAGGATATGACACAAGGTCAATTTTAAGCGGAGTTTAACAGGTTTTGAATTCAGAGTTTTCCTTCTCCTAGACTAGTTGCCTCTCCAAGGCTGAAGAACCTAGTCCGTCCTACTATTTACCCATAGCTGGAGGGAGAATAAGGGGGTTCATACCTTTCCCAAGGGTACTTGCCCGAAAGTGAACGTAATAGCACGACTGGAGTACGAACTCGCGTACTACGATTCCGCAGTTCATCGCTTTAACCATTACACCACGAGGACATAATCTTTTATAAAAGATATATACTTTTACTCCTTGTGAGTTTTCACAGCAGTTTTAACTGGTGGTCTTTCATTGGATTCTGAGTGACTGCAACTTTCATTCAGGTCTCCAGACTCTTCTGAGTATTCAAGCCAATGGTCTATATGATCTTGATTCTTTCTCTGATTTCTAATTCCTTCAGTCTTTTTTCCAAGTCTTTGACAGCCATTCCAAGTGCCCCAACAGCAATTTATTTTATGATCACCTTTATTATTATTATTATTATTGTGAATTCCTCACACTAGCATTTGCTCCTGGTTTTTCTTTGGAGTCAGAGCAACAGCAAGTCCCTTCAGGTCTCTGGAATTCTTCTCAGTATTTCAATGAAGTTGTCTGGGAAATGTTTTGTGGTAAAATTGTCACAGAGTGAGCTAAGAATTCATATTTTGACTCAGTTGACCAAGTGACCTGTGGGTATGCATTTATGCACCACCTCTGCCACAAACAGGATTCAATGGAAGGTCAATTTAAAACTGTACAGAGTACAGGAGGTCTGAATATAGAGTTTTCCTTCTCTTAGAATTGTTGCCTAACCAAGTTTAGAAAAACATTATACCCTACTCTTTACCCAAAGCTGGAGGAAGAACAGATGAAGTTACATCTTTCCCAAAGGAATCATTGTAAAATGAAATACAAACAGCATCTTCTAGGAATTGAAAATCAGTTTGGTTTGTTTTGAATGTCTTTTGCTGCATACTAACCCTTGTGGGTTATTTAATACCTATTTCTGTTTGTAAAAATATACATATATATGATTGAGTTTCAGACAATTCTTACCGAAAACATAATATTAGAACATCAAAATAGCAAGTAAAAATTACAGATTCTCGAAGCACTCCACATTAGGAATAAACTACCTAAACTTAATAAAATCAATCTTGAATCCAATACTAATGTACTTAAATGTCTTTAGCTTCTTCAGCTACTTACTGAACCAAATCTAAGAATAAATGTTGCATCAACACACCAGTATAATAAATACTCAACACTTACAAAGTAGTAATGTACATGCAAAGGTCACATCACTTTTGCAATATACAAACTCCTGATGATGGCCCATGATGAAGTAGAATGTATTAAAGAACCAATTAATTATGTAAGGTTTATAAACCAATTCCTGCAGGATGGCATAAAATTGTTGTGGTGACTTGAAAGGATAAATAGAAATATATGTTGACAAAAAAGCTCTTCAAATGAATTGAGTACTCTGGTATCTGGTGAGGCAAAATGTGAACAAACAAAAGCTACTGCATAATGCCTTATAACACCCGAGCTGATGAAGGTTCACCTGCTAGCTGAACAGTATGATACTGAGCCTAATGTAAAGTTGGGCATGTTTCGATCCCAGCTTCAAGCATCCTATGTGTCTAGCCACACTGAAGAGTTGTGATACAATGACACAGTCCACCTGTGGATGACTATATATATATATATATATATATATATATACACGGTGCATTCAATAAGTTTCCAGACTTTTCTGTACAGGCATTTAATGGTGTCGTAGACTCTTGAAAATTCAGTATGTTATTGCTACACATCTTATGCGATGACTGACAAATTTCAGCTTCAAATGAACAGCTACAGCAGCAATTGGAATACACCCTACTAAAGCCTGATTGTCACAGCTGGTGAATTTCAAAAATGTAATCTGGATGTGAGGACACTTTAGAAGAATGATATGCAATAAAATTCTGTTTTAAACTTGGAAAAAATGCTACAGAAACGTATGGAATGCTTCAGACTGCTTTTCAACCATCTTGCATGAATCAAGCATGAGTTTTTGAGTGGCATAAGAGATTCAAGGAAGGCAGGGAGTCTGTGAGGGATGATGAGAGGCCTGGGAAGAATAAGGAAGTCAATAGACCAGAGTTGATTGGCCAAAGGGTTAGGGTTAGGGTTACTATGTTGAGGTTTTAAGGGAGTTCAGGAAGAAATTCTGTCGGAAGAGACCAGCACTCTTCAAATCGGGTCAGTGGCATTTCCACCAGGACAATGCACCAGTCCACAACTCCGTCCTTGTGATGGACTATTTGACCAAGATGAGCATCAAGACAGTTCGTCACCCTCCCTATAGTCCAGACCTTGCTCCCTGTGACATTTAGTTATTCCCTAAGCTCAGAGGCTATTGTTAAGAGACAATTGAGGAGATGAAAGAGGCTGTGACAAAGGTCATTGACATGCTCACACAAAAGGACTTCCATGGAGCATTTCAGAACTTGTGGGAACAGTACAACAAGTGCATTGCAGCTGGAGGAGATTACTTCAAAAAGGACTTGAGTTTCATGTGTGTACTATCAATAAAAGTGCCTATATGAAAAAAGTCAGGAAACTTATTTAATGATCCTCATATATATACATATATATATATATATGAATGATTTGTACACAAATAGTTCATTGGTAATATCATTATCAAACAAGCAGTTAGAACTCATTTATATGCACATAGTTAAATGGTTTCAAGTTTTGTTATCCAACACTAATAATTGTGTTTAATAATAATTATTTGTTTGCACACAGTAGTGTTATCTAATACTAATAATTCCATTCAATATTTGTTTGCCTTTAGTTAAATAGTTAAATGGTTTCAAGTATTGCAATGTAACCCTAATAATTGTATTCAATATTAATCGTTTCTTTATACAGTTTCGACTCCATTCACAGAGGAAAGATGGAACAAATCCTACTAGCGTATGGCATACCTAAAGAAACCGTAGCGGCAATAACGATTCTCTATAGAAACACTAAAGTAAAAGTACGATCACCGGATGGAGACACAGAATACTTTGACATTGTAGCAGGAGTACTACAAGGGGACACGCTGGCCCCGTACCTCTTTATCATTTGTCTAGACTACGTACTTAGAACATCGATTGACAAAATCAAAGAGAATGGCTTCGAACTGACGAAAAAAAGAAGCAGAAGATACCCCGCAACAACAATTACCAACGCCGACTACGCCGATGACATAGCGATACTGGCAAATACACCTGACCAAGCTGAAACTCTTCTGCATAGTTTGGAACGAGCAGCAGAAAGCATAGGCCTCTATGTTAATGCACACAAAACGGAATATATGTGCTATAACCAAACAGGGGACATCTCCACTCTAGAAGGAACCCCACTTAAACTAGTAGACAAATTCACGTACCTAGGAAGCAGCAACGAATCAACCGAAAAGGACATCGAAACGAGGTTAACGAAAGCATGGACAGCTATCAATAGGCTATCGATTATATGGAAATCAGACCTAACCGATAAAATGAAACGCAGTTTCTTCCAGGCAGCGGTCACATCGATACTGCTATATGGATGCACTACATGGACGCTAACAAAACGGCTGGAGAAGAAGCTAGATGGCAATTACACAAGAATGCTGCGTGCAATCCTGAACAAGTCCTGGCAGCAACACCCCACAAGACACCAACTGTACGGTCACCTGCCCCCTATCACGAAAACTATTCAAGTTAGATGAACCAGACATGCAGGACACTGCTGGAGAAGCAGAGATGAACTCATAAGAGATGTACTCTTATGGATCCCCACACATGGCCGCGCAAAAGCAGGACGACCAGCTCGAACGTACATTCAGCAGCTATGTGAGGATACAGGATGTTGTCCTGAAGACCTACCTAGGGCGATGAACGATAGGGAGGAGTGGCGAGAGAGGGTCAGGGATATCCGTGCTACCAGCACGATATGATGATGATGATGATTGTTATTTAACATTAGTAATGTTACATAGCCATATACACGAATATGGCCATGTGCGAAATGGACATCAAATGTTCATAACGATAGAACATATAAAGAACATAGGAATCTCAAAATTCGAAAACATGTAACGACTTCTTGTTCAGGTACGAAACCTTTTTATTAACTTTGAGTTAAAGGTTTCAACACAAGGAAGAGAGACACAATCTTCTATGCTGTTTTATTCATTTGGCCCCAATCTCGAGCGGCCCGCATAGGGCGCAAGTTCACCTCACATATGTGAGCTCCAAAAGTCGAACCTCCTCGTTTGGCATCTAATTCTCAACTCACTAACTTTCTTCAAATCTCCACAAACCTCTGCGTGCTTCCGGTGCATGACGTCACTCGCACTCCGTCACCCGTTTTATCTCAGAGTATTGTGACATCTGAGTGACACCTCCATCCGCCCGTGCACGCCCACGTTAACACCTGCCTCAATGTTGCACCCAACTAACCCATGTGCTGAGCCGAAAGGTTCTCAGCCTAACTAAACTCAAAGGCATGAACCGAAATCTCTCGGCTATTATATTACAGTAATTCTATTTATCAAGTATTCCTATCCAACATAATTGCCCAGTCAGCTGGGCTGTAGAATACACCAACTGCATCTCTGCATTTGGGTAAGACTGACCCCCAATGAGTGTTCTGGATATAACACTAAACAATCTGATGGTGAGGTTCCAGTAATGCTGGAGTTTTGGGGAATGCAGAGTACCCCTTCATTGCCATTGCCTCCACACTCACTCTGACCCGGCGTGGTAACATCTGATAGGGTTCTATCAATGAGTTAAATAGAACTAAACTGTGTTGGTTGAGAATGGACTGTTTTTGAATTTAAACTACATATTTATGTTAAACTAAATTGTTTGAATAAAACTGTTTTGACATTTAAACTGCATACTTATACAGAACTGAATTATTTGAAATAAAACTGTTTTTACATTTAACTCTGTGTATTCTCCAGTTGGCAACGGCTGTAAAATTCACCAAATTAGAACTGTTTGACTAAACTGAATAGCTTAAAATAGAATTTTTTTTTTTTTACAATTAGACTGTTTACTTATGCTAAACTGAACTGTTTGAAATAGAACTGTTCATTTGTATAAAAATGGATTAGGCATTAAATAACCGACAAAGATTGATATACCATAAAACCCAAACAAACAAACAACAAACAAATAAAATCCAAATGGAACAACTAGCATTCAATTGTAATGTTTCAAATCATTAATTATAACAATTTTTAGCCAAAAATTGGACTCTAACAAGTACCACCACTCTGGGTTTGAGTGAGAATGACAGAAATGAAGTGGTCCTCCTCATTACCTAAACTCCAAGACAGGAACATCACCATCAGATGTATTTTAATGTTCTACCCAAGACTCTCAAAAATTGGGTCACCAATGATTCCATTTTTTACTGTTACTCCTAATGTGTCTCCAGCGAGTAAAAGCAAAGATTAGGTTCCAATTAGTTTAGTCTACTTTACCTTCTTCTAAAACTAAACCAACTTCATGCATTTCATATATTAATTCTCTTCCAGAACAACATTTCTGATCAAACAGTCATGATTTTAATAGAGATTCAACATCACCATCATAAATAGAATAAAAAAAAACACATTTCACTGTTTCTGATATTTTGTATCGCTTGCTTTGCTTTCTTTGTTTAATAGCATAACAAACTTTGGGGGATATTCTATGCCAAAACCATCCTTGTAGAATGCCTATTTAACTCATAGATGTTTAGGATATGAAAGTTCATAGCTTTTCCCAAATGTAATAGTTTGAAAGTGAAAGTAATAATACAACTAGAGTTCAGAACTTGCTAACTGTGATGCCACACATTAATCACTATGCCATGAAGACTCCCCCCCACTTTATTCTGTGGTAACTCAGCTAAGAACTGAATGCAGTATTATTACACTGATTGATTCCTGGGATTTTATTCATTATTCATCTCATGTTATTTGGACTCTAACTCATTGTATTGTACAATGCCTGTTTCATTGTCTAGAGATAAAGATTCGAGTCTTCACCACATATGGTTTTAATAAAGAAGACGGACTCCTGCAAGCTGTAAGAACAGTTTATCTTTCAAGTAAATAAACACTGATCGACCAGCTTGTAGGAGTCAGTCAGATTAGTCTGATAAGCAGAAAGTAACATCTGGTAAAGTGGCTTTCTTCTTGCTTCCTTTCAAGAATCCTGCTACCCCTCATGATTCTTTTTACAAAGTAAATCTTCTTTCTTTTCAAGGGATTATTTTTGTTTGAAAATTATTTAAAATTCATTGATTAAGAAGACTATTGCAGCTGTATAAACAGATGACCTGAATCTCATCTTTGGTGCTTTTCAATAAAAACTCTTTTACTCCAAGACTATTATGAGGGTGAGTCAAATGTTTTGCAATATTTTGGTGACATGGGGTACAATTCTGCTGCTCAGGATGTTTTTGGTGAGGATGTGAATGTGTTTACCCAACCAAAAAGGATATAACTCAAGGTCAATTTTTAACAGAGTATAACAGGTATGAATTCAGGATTTTCCTCCTCTTAGACTGGTTTCCATAGCAAAGTTAAAGTGCTGAGTCTACTCTACTACTTACAAACAGCTAGAGGGAGAACAGTTGGATTGGTTCCTTTCTCAAGAATATTAGCTCTGTGTGAAATTCAAACAGCCTCATCCAGAAATTTTTAAGATCATGAAAAGGAAGAACTATATAAGACTGTGAGATGACAAGTTCGCCTAATACTCCCCAAGTGCTACTAGCTAGATATATGTATCTATGGCTTGAAGGCTAATTTCAGAATCTACAGTTTTAAGCCTACTTGAGCTGGCCTGATTGTGAAGATTCTTGCAACACGAACAAAATTCAACTTCATCTTTCCCACAACAATTGTTTTTGGTTGCTTCCATGGCATTATGCACCTGCTCAATTTTGTAAAGCTCAAGTTCCCAAAATCATCTGTGAAACTTTTAAATCATACAATAATGTAGCAAGGCATAACATGTCAGCACACCAACTACCATGACACCCTCTATGGCTTGAACTGCTCCAATTATGTAACATATGCTCCACAAACTAGCATGTAATAAAATATCGCAAAACTTTTGACTCACCCTAGTGAAACCATTATTCATCTTGTTTCCATTATTATGTTCCATTTATACAATTCAGAACGGAAAAGAGATTTTCAATATCTATAATTTGGACCCCTTGGATAATTATAATATGAGCAACTTCTCACGGTTTAGAAGAGGTAGAGGATGGAAAGGATGGGCAATTCACACCTGTGCATAGACAATTCACCCCATGCATTTAACTCTTAGCATATGCAAATATATATATATATATATATATATATATATATATATGTGTGTGTGTGTGTGTGTGTGTGTGTGTGTATTTACCTAAACCTCCAACACTAACAAGATATGACATAAGGTCAATTCATTTTAAACAGATTAAAGCTGGTTTGAATTCAGAGTTTTCCTTTGCTTAAACCAGTTACCTAACAAAACCTAAAGAACCCAGTTTGCCCAACTAAATAATTATTGCTGGGGAGAGAACAGATATACTCATGCCTTTCCCAAGGGCATTTGCATAAATTGAAATGCAGACAGTCTCATCTAGAATTTAAATTTGGGTTGCCAATTCCATTCTCTATGATAATAACCATTTTGCTAAATGTGGGCCAGTATCATAGATTTGTAGTGGAGAGGTTCTGTATTATAGATTCAGGTTGGAGGCATGGCACTCTAGCACTACCCTGTTTTGTATATGTAACCATTTATCATCGTTCAGCTATATCAACTTTAGGTTTAATTTTAATTGAATTGTAACATATATTAAAGATGTTGCAGTTTTATTATCCATCAGTATATAAATGTTTATTTTTTGTATACAGAGCAAATGAATATTCCATTACAAAGAGATGGGCAAATTGAGTAAGGAAATAATCTAGTTTTATGGCAACATGAAACATCAGTTAAAGGAAACCAGGCACAATTTATCATATCAGCAAAAGGTGGTAATTATTGGAGTACAGTAATAATATGTAAAAATGTTATTTGGTTTCTTTTAAAAATGAGACCTCAGATAAATTCAAACATATTCCTGGAGTTTTTCACTGTTAACAATTTGGATAATAATGTTTAGTAAAGAATTTCCAGTTGGTTTTTCAAACAATAATTTGTGATACTAAAGAAAACGTATAGACAGTTGATTTGTGAATCTTGTTCTGATTTCAATATCAGTTTTCTTGGTTAGCAGGAAAGTGATTTATCTCCTATGGCAGCCCGATATGATTGACTTTGAACTGTTAAGTTTGGCCAAGAACAGACTACTACACTGATCCCAAGCTGTGTGCTTGGGAGACATTTTTTGTGTCTAGGCAAAGAACACAGATACTATGTTCTGATTCTCAAGTTATATTTGAATAAAGCTTAAGTAAAGCAATTATCTTGCTTTTTTTTTTATTACAATATTTCTTTTTACATGCTGTCATGAAGTGCTTTATCTTGAACTTCAAGTTATAAAAAAATTCAAACCTTTCCTTCATGTATTCTTTATAGCACAGGTGGTAATTATAGACAGCAAATCAATTGTTGTTTTGAAAAAAAGAACATCCAAGCAAATATGAAATAAATGAGAATGACATAATTCATAAAAATGTTCAGTTTCTACTAATAATAAAACTCAAGAAATTTGAGATCGGCTGGGGCTGAAGAATACACAGACTGCATCTCTGCAGAGGAGTAACACCCACCCAACAAGTGTCCAGGATAGGATATTAAACAATCTAATGGCGAGGCTCCAGTAATATTGGATCTTTGGGAAATGTAGAGTACCTCTTCATCACCATCACTCCCTGGTTCATTCTGGTCCAGAGTGATAACATCTGATAGGGTCCTATCAGTGGGTCAAATAGAATAGCTTGACATTTAAACTGTATGCAAACAAATGATTTATGCTAAACTGATCATGTAACTGTGTGTAAACAAATGAGTGATGTTTAATTGAATTGTTAGTGATGCATAGCAATACTTGGAACCATTTTACTGTGAGCATAAGAATGAGCTCAGGCTCATTTTAGAATGTTATCAACAAAATGTGTTTAGAAATCTTATATCTTATATGTATAAGAAGGATTTGGCATTAAAAAACCTACAATGGTTAATATGCCATAAAACCAAAAAATACCTAAAGTGAGATGACAACATAAGGTGAACTAATTATTTCATTAAAGAGTTTATTTCAACACATGAGAAAATTTTAAAATGAACTTTAACAACAAAAGTTCACAAACATTTCCTTTTCCCAGGAGAAAAAACTCAGTTCTCTGTACTTATTTCAGACAACTCTGTTTTTTTTTAAATACACACAAAGAACAACAAAAGAATAAACATTAAACTCCAGAGAATTCTCTTTTTGTTCTGGGGAGAGAAAACTAAGTTCCTTTTTCTCCAGTTTGGCTGTCTCTTTTCTTTGAAAAAATTTTCTGTCTATGAAAATTGTATTTTCTGCTTCAATTAAATTTCCTTTCTTCATGTTCTTTGGCTGACTCCCTGTTAAAGGGGGACAACACCTGCTTTTTTAAATTGAAATATAAATTTATAAAAAAATGACCAAATATTGTAAATTACCTTATTTTTATTTCTTCTTTTTTTTTTTAACTATTCATAGACTTGTTAATTCTTTTAACTATTTTTTTAACAAGTCATGAAATATGCCTATATTTATTCTTTATAAGAAATATCCATGAATGTCAAGTTTTACTAAATTATTGCAAGAGTTTCAACTGTTTTCTATTTTATAAATAGTCTCACTGCTGTTTCCCAAAAAAAAGATATTATTTTCTCAGAAAATATCTATGAGTGTGAGATGATTGTTAAAATGAAAATTTGTGGCCACTCTGTAAAGATAATTCTTTGGAATTCCAGACTTAATACAAGTAAAAATTTGCTTGAAAGACTTTGTAAATGATTGGGTGGTCTCTCTACAAATGTTGTCTCTTTTCAAAAGCCAAAAGACTGTATGCATTGACATTTGAAAGAATAATGATGAACAAAAAATGTCCAGCCACTATTCAAGAACCTAAAATAACTTAGGTGATTGAATACTGGCTGAACATTTTCGAAATGACAAAAGGGGCTCAAGTTGAAGTCTTTTTGCTTTCTTTCATATTGTGAAACATATATAGACCATTAATGTGAATCTTGTTCTTACTTGAATATCAGACTTGGAGGTAATCAGGAATGTAATTATTTACTATGTCAGCATAATACAGTTAACATGGATTTGCTAAGATAGGCTAAGCCCACAGATACTACACTGATCCTATGCAGAGAGTAAGATACATTTTGATCCTAGGCAAAGTGCCCAAATAGTTGAAATACAGATGGAAGTGCCAATCCATGTGCCTATTATCACATCATTTTTGACTTGTACTATATAAGTATACTCAATAGTTCTATATATTCATGTGTATATATTGTAAGAAATAAGTTTTACTAAATTATAGTTTCATCTGTTTCCTATTTTATCAATAATCCTACAGCAGTTTTCCAAAACAAAAATAGTATTTCCTCAGAAAATATCTATGAATGTGTGATGATTGAAAATTAATGCTTGAGGTCATTTTGCCAAGAAAATTCCTTGGAATTCCAGATTTAATACTTGAAAAAATTTTCTTGAAAGACTTTATAAATGACTGGGTGGTCACTACACAAAAGTTGTCTCTTTTCAAAAGCTAAAAGACTGTATGTGTTGACATTTGAAAAAATAATGGATAAAAAATGTACCAACTCATTCTAGATGCTTCAATACTGGCTGGACATTTCTGAAATGACAAAAGGGGCCAAAATTTGAAGTCTTATAACATTTTTAAACTAAAAATGCTAAAACTCCTTTTTTTCTTAACTTTCCACAATAGAATTTTTTTTCCACAACAGATTCTTTGATCAAGTTATTTTAATGGCATTTCAACCCATTTTGGGTTACTATATGTTAAGTAATTAGGGAACTGGAGATTTTGTGCATTTGTATTTACATTTTTTGTGCAATTTCTTAAGAGTTCTTGCATACAGTTATATGATATTGTGACGCGGCATGAAATATTTATCCCATTTACAGGAGTTTATTTTTCGCACAAGTGAAGACGGGGCAGTCTGGCACTAAATCCCTCACAAAATAAGTCCTAGTTAAGTCCTTTCTCGGGCATATGGGAACTGGCAGATAATGTGGGGGTTAATTTGGGTTAGACTGACCGCCGCTGGCAAGGGGTTTCCATTTTTCACGTTACACACACCCACTAGACCACTTCGTCTTCCTACCCCAAGGATAATGGAATATATGTGGCTCTAGGTTTAGATATAATATTATTATTTATTGTAGTTGACAATTCCAATTTCCCGTGTAATATTTTTAAAGGCGAATAGGACATTTAGCAAGAATAAATTGAAGTAAATGAAGTTGAAAAGGAACATGCAAAAGACAACTTGATAGGCAGACAATGCAATAAATAAATTTTGACACGAGGAGAGATATAAAATATAACAAGGTTTTTAATACAGGTGGACACACATATTTAACGTGTTGGCTATATTATCAGCGGATAATATCAAATATACAAATGTCTTTCTTCCTTATTCTTTTCTTTCTTCCTTCTTTAAATTGAGAGAGAGTATGTAATTGCAATACTTAGGAAGGGTGGAGGGAGAAAACAGTCTTAAGGTTTACTTAGCTTTTTGACCGGTTCCTTCTAAGAGTATTTTCTCTTTTACGGGCTAGCAGGATTTTATATAGCTTGGCTTGAAGGCGTCTGTCATCCTTTTGTCCAAGACTTTTTCCGCTTTTCCCCAGGAATTTCGGCGGCAGTTTCAATACATCTTATCACATCAACTGCTGTCCTGAAAACTCCGGCTCTGCTTCTTTGCCCGGAGTTTGGCATGAGATTTGCCCGTCCGTTCACGGCAACCTCCATCCTCCAAAACTAAATTCTTCATTCCTATTTCCATTGACGAAAAAAGCTACTTCCATTTTTAGGGTTCTGGCCAATCATTCGGCCTCTTTCTCCTTCCTTCACCCTGTCAGGCGATTCATTCGGACTACTATCTCAATCCAGTATATCCCCTTCTTTATCCATCCGGTCACAGAGTGCAAATATCTGTTGGCTTTCATTCTGACCCAGATTTGTTATCTTTCTCTTATCCTCTCGATAAGTGTTAGGGAATTTATTCCCATTATTCTTTGGAGTTTCATCCTTTCTCTGATGACCTGTCCCTTTGTCTCTTGGTTTCCTGAGATGTGGAAGCTTCACTCCTTTGCCTTCCACCTTCTCACTCTGTGAGCACCTATGTAGTTTGTACCGCGCACGTGGCTCTGTTGCCATCTTGCCTTCTTCATGTTTGACGTTCACTTTCGCCTTCTTGTTTTCTTCATTTTTGGCACTCATTTTCGCCATCTTACTCGGTTGACACTTTTTAGTTTTTACTTCTTTTCCCAATACGAGGGAGATTCCTTTCATAGGTAGATTGTCTACCACTCCTGCTTGAATTGGTCCATTTTTCTATTTAGACTTTAGGCTTATCGTACATAGCGGTATCTTCAACCTCCTCCTGCTGATACCCTCTATCTGTACAGTTTCACGTGCTGCTTCTATTAACCCTTTAGGTACTTTCTTTCATAGAAGTAACGACTGAGATGCTCCTGTGTCTCACAAAATTGAGACTTCTACTGGTCCTCCATTTGGGCCTCTTATGACCCCTCTTTTCATCCAACGTTGATAAGACTCGTTTACTCTAGCTGTCATGACAGCTCCTTGTGGTTTTCTTGACTGGGTTCAGTTTCTTTCTGGATCTTTCCCAAGCTGACACCTTATGGCTATGTGTCCAGCTTTTCCACATTTATAGCAGACCACTGTTTTGCTGCTACTGTGGAAGGTTCTTCTATTCTCTTCCTTAGGTTTTTCTTCTGGGCTGCACTCTGCTTTAAACTTCATTCTGCTTTCTTGGCTACCCATGTAGATTCTTTCCTTTGTTTTTCGGTGTGTGAGGGTGTACTCATCTGCCAGTCTGGCCATTTCGTAGCTCACGTCAGTTTTCCTTTCACTCAGGTAAACCCTGACTTCTTCTGGCACACAGTTTAAAAGTTCTTCAGCTAATATTAGCTGCCAGAGTTTTCAACATCTCTTCTGATCCTCTTAGAGTCACACTATTTCTCCAGCACATTCTCCTTTTCCTGCAGAAATTCCACATAATACTGGTTTTCTTTCTTTCTCTGCATTCTGAATGTCTGTCTATAAGCTTCTGGAACCAACTCGAAGCTTTTGAGAACCGCTGCTTTCACCAATTCATAGTCAGCGCAATTTTCCGTGGGCAGAGTTGCATATGCCCTCTGGGCTTTCCCTGTCAGTAGAGTCTGGAGTAACATTGACCAACATTCTCTTGGCCATCCTAAGTTGAGTGCAGTTCGCTCAAAATGCGCAAAGTATTCGTCAACATAGGCTTCTTCAAATTGTGGGACTAGCCTCGCTTGCTTCGTCACTTCGAAACTGTCGTGGCTTCCGCAGCATCCTCTTCTCCCTAAGTCGACCTCACGCAACCTCGTCTGTTGCTCAATTCTTGCTTTCTCCAGCTCCATCCTGTTTCTCTCTAGTTGCATTCGGGCTTGTATTCTAACTTTCTCCAGTTCAATTTGTTCTGGTGTCATTTTTATTATTTCCCTCGGTAGCTCCTCTAATCCTGTTTCTTCAAACACATTCTCATCCACCATGTGCTCGGTTATTTTTCTAACAACTTCATATTTTCTCATAGACGTTTGAACATTTAACTCAAGCTTCTCACCAATTTTCATTATCTCACTTTTTCTTAGTCTCCCCAACTTTTCCATGGAGGGTTCTTCTAAGAAGTTTTCTATTATGTCCATTCTTTTTAAATTTTCCCAAACAATTATAACAATGGGTAATTTGGACTGTTTCAACAATATTCCTTTCAGTCTCCCAGGGCAGATTTAGACAGCAGGAATTGTCATACAACTACAGGAAATAAATATTATTATTTATAATAATAATAATCCCGGTGACAAGCTCCCATTAAAAGTATGTGACGTGGCATAAAATATTTATCCTCTTCATTCCTATTTCCGCTGACGAAAGAAGCTACTTCCGTTTTTAGGGTTCTGGCCAATCATTTGGCCTCTTTCTCCTTCCTTCACCCTGTCAGGTGATTCATTCGGACAACTATCTCTATCCAGTATATCCCCTTCTTTATCCATCTGGTCACAGAATGCAAACATCTGTTGGCTTTCATTCTGACCCGGATTTGTTACTTCAGCCGCGAGGAATTGCTCACATTCCTTATTCCTCTTTTAACAGTTAGTCTTTGGCGGCCTGTTAATTCAAACATGGAGGGGTAGGGGAAATTTCTTATTTCTCTCCACTCAGTGGTAGACCACATGACAATATCATGTGATATAATATGATATCAAGTGATATGATAAATTTGAAAACATATCTGTTTGACCCATAGATGGGACCCTAACAAGTACAACCTCTCTGAGTCAGAGTGGAGCTGGAAGTAATGGCAATGAAGAGTATTCCACACTTTCTAGAGCTTCAAAACTGGAGCATCACCATCTCATGCAGTTTAGTGTATTAACCCAGGCAACCCCTTTGTTGTGGGAATAGGGGGTTCAACTCTCATCACAGAATACAGTTATTGTATTCTAAGTCACGCTGAAAGGGCAAAAAAATTTTTTAATCCCCTCGGTGGCTAGGAATGTAATGTTCAGTTCTATGATATAGTTTAATCATCTTGCAATGTTATATATTCCAAGTATTTCTCTTTTCTTCATGGATATTTTTTTTAAGATTAGCTGTTGTTCTAAAGATTTTTTTTATAGACAGAGAATAATGGCAGCTGAAGATTTAAGATTGGGGGATTGGATCAAATTGGCTACCTTGGTAAAAGAAACCTGAACATTATGAATGAGACCCCAAGAGTTGGTAATTGCATGCTCTTTTGAACAAATCCTGAAAGCATCCCTCTAAAAAACAGCAGTTGTATGTCAATTACCTCCCATCTCACAAACCATCAAAGTTAGAGGAACAAGACATATTAGGCACTGCTACAGAAGTAAAGAGAAACTCATAAGTGATTGTCTCCAGCAGAATCTTACCCATGGGCATATCAGTGTTGGCTGACCAGCAAAACCTTACATTCATCAGCTCTGGGTGCCATCTAGAGGACTTGCCTAGAACGATGACCAATAGAGACAGATGGTAAGAGAGAGTCTCTGGAATCTATAACAAAGCATCCATCCCCACTATAATTGCATTAATATATTTTAATTACTCGAGGGAGTGAGGCAGAACGAATGGTAATACTGTAGCATTATTGAGAAGACAAAACTTGATAGAATTTATGCTACTTTTGTAACAGAACATTGTTGATTAACAATTTGGTGTTCTCATCTCCTTGTCAAAAAACAAAGATCTGGGGAGCATATCATGCATTGCTACAAGATGAAAATTAAAAAGTTACGCATTATGTTTTTTTGGATAAATTCAAACTTGTCACTCACTATTTCCATAATATCAATTATGCATGGATTGAAGCTTAAGGTAAATAACTGATTACTGAAGTTGTTAAATCTGCTGAAAAATTTGAGGAAAGAGAATCCTCTGCAGATCTTTGAGAAAATGATCCAAAAACTTGAGGGTTTAATTTCATCAATTTCTGAATATTTGAAGAAAACTGGAAAAAGTAAGTAAATTTGGCAATGAAGTACCACACAGATTAAGTCAGAAAAACTCTTATTCAAAAGCATCTGTAACAGATTTAGCTCGCTGGAAGTGAGTATATGTATACCCAACTCCTACACTGTTTGCAGAATGTGACACAATATCAGTTTTTAAGCTGAGTACAGCAGGTTTATATTCAAAGTTTTTTCTTCCCCTAACCAAAGTAAAAGAATGCAGTCTCCCCTACTATTTGCTCATAGCTGGGGGAAGAATTGATGGGGTTAAGCTTTTTCCAAGGACATTAGTAGAAAAGGAAATGCAAAGGGGCTTGACTAGACTTTGATGGTTGGTTGGTTGGTTGGTTTGATTTTATGGCATATCAACCTTTGTAGGTTATTTAATGCCAAATCCATTTTCATGTAAATAATCAGTTCTATTTAAAACAATTCAGTTTAGCATGAGTACACAGTGTAATTGTCAAACACATTTCTATTTCAAATTATTCAGTTTATTCAAACAGTTCTAATTCAGCTAATTCAGTTACGTATAAGTACAGATTTTGTTCACACACAGTTAAATGTCAAAACAATTCTATGTTAAATAATTCAGTTTAGTGTAAATACAGTTTCAATGTCAAAAAAACAGTTCTATTTCAAATAATTCAGTTTCGCATAGGCATGCAGTTTAAATGTAAGTACTGTTTAGTTGTCAAAAACATTATTCTAAGCTATTCAGTTTAGTCAAAAAGTTCAGTTTAGCATAAGTATGCCGTTAGTTTTATTTAATCCATAGATAGGGCCCTATCAGATGCTACCACACTGGGCCAGAGTGGACCTGAGAGCGATGGCAATAAAGGGGTACTCTGCATTCCCCAAAGCTCCAACATCACTGGAATCTCATCATCATATTGTTTAGTGTCATATCCAGGACACTCATTGGGGGGTCTTACCCCCCTGCAGAGGTGCAGTCGTGTATTCTATAGTCCCAGCCAACTGGGCAACTAGACGCTGAACTTGTGTTGCTGATTCTAAATCCTACAATGTTAACCATTGTGCTAAAAAACACCTCTGTAATAATTAGTTAAGTAAAACAAATAATTGGTTAACTTTTTTTCTTTTAATGTTTCTTAATTCTGTACAATCCTTTGTGTCATATAACAACATAGCTTTTCTCTAGATAGTAAATGTTTCTGACAATAAAACTCAGCCTTGGCTCATTAAATATGCATTCCAAATCTGATTGCCATCAAATTGTTCAGTTGTTTGTAAAGGGGGAAAGGAACAATCTTTTCTATAATGTTAATGAAGGTAAAAAAAATGATTTTATCTGGATCTTTCTTAAGTAATCATTTTTTATTTTTAACAAAGCCAGATTTGAGACTACGAGGATCATTAAATAAGTTTCCAGACTTTTTTCATATGGGCACTTTTATTGATAGTACACACATGAAACTCTTGTCCCCATCGAAGTACTCTCCTCCGGTTGCAATGCACTTGTTGTACCATTTCAACAACTTCTGGAAGGCCCCATGGAAGTCCTCTTGTGTGAGCATGTCAATGACTTTCATCACAGCTTCTTTCATCTCCTCAATTGTCTCATAACAACAGCCTCTGAGCTTAGGGAATAACCAAAAGTCCCAGGGAGCAAGGTCTGGACTATAGGGAGGCTGAGGAACCGTCTTAATGCCCATCTTGGTCAAATAGTCTGTGACAAGGATGGAGTTGTGGACTGGTGCATTGTCCTGCTGGAAATGCCGCTGACCCGATTTGAAGAGAGCCGGCCTCTTCTGACAGAATCTCTTCCTGAACTCCCTTAAAACCTCAACATAGAAATCCTAACCCTTTGGCCAATCAACTCTGGTCTATTGACTTCCTTACTCCTCCCACAACTCTCATCATCCCTCACAGACTCCTTGCTTTCCTTAAATTTCTTATGCCACTCAAATACTCACGCTCCATTCATGCAAGATGGTTGAAAAGCTGTCTGAAGCATTCCATACGTTTCTGTGGCATTTTTTCAAAGTTTAAAACAATTTTATAGCATAGCATTCTTCTAAAGTGTCCTCATGTCCAGACTGCATTTTTGAAATTCACCAGCTGTGACAATCAGGCTTTAGTAGAGTGTATTCCAATTGCTGCTGTAGTGTTCATTTGAATCTGAAATCATAAAAATTGGTCAGTCATCTCATAAGATGTATAGCAATAACATGCTGAATTTTCAAGAGTCTACGGCAATTTCAAATACCTGTATAAAAAAGTCTGGAAACTTATTGATGGCACCACGTATAAAGTAAGGAAGTGACATATTTAAAGGATTAAAGAGAATAGAATAAATAATTATTATAAAAGACCACCTGAGGAGATTAATAAAAGGAAAATAAAAAAAATAGAATAAAGTAAATTCAGAAAATGAAGCGTTTCCCAGAAGCCTCCGAAAGGAAGTGAAATCAGCACATGCCTGAAAGACAGACTTACTGGCACCAAAGATAAATCCGTTCTCACTTCAGCCTTCACCGTAGTACTGAACAGACACTTTTTTTGATTGGCTGCTTGCAAGTTGTGCACATGTTCACCCAGTCTTGGATTGGGTTTCAATCTCCTATAGCAGCAACTTCTATTGAAAAACACCCACTAGACATAATCACAGACCTTAAAATCATCAACACTGAAAATGACATAAATTTCAATGCTTTGTCTGGGAAACATGACATATTTCTAATAGCTCAGGAAAATTTTCTTGCCACAAAATAGTTATTAAAACTCTAAAATAAAATTGGAATTTAAAAGGTATCTTTGTCTCTTTCCTCCTTCATTCTTTCCTTCAATTATCTATCAGCTATGAAATTAAATGGGGTAAGACAAAAAGCGTAAGAGGTCAGATACTTAAACCCAAAATCAACAAATGTGAACCTTCAGCAAAATACAAAACAACTAATAACCAAAAGAAACCTACTAATGCCCCATAAACTTCAAATGACCAAAAAGCAAATGAATTTTAAGAGAAATTCCTTGCATTATGTTGAAGATAATTCATAAGATTTCATGGAGGTTGACTCATATTCTTTGAGATATTACTTTTATAAAAAGGAAAAATATCTGAGTTACCTCTTTAGAACTTTTTCTAGCAAAATAAATTTACCTACACAAAATAGTTGTCAATATAGTTCTTCTAAAAGAAGGAGAAAAGTTGTCAACAACTCATTTTTACCATTGGTTTTCAATTATTTACTTTTGGAAGAAAGTTGGGGGGGTTTATCACGGGTGGAAATCAGAATAAAGAGAGCAATTGTCCTTTTGAAGAAAATCAATTAGTCTATCAACCTGTCTATCTATCTTTGTCTGTCCTTATCTATCTATCTATCTCTTTATATCTATCTATCTATCTATCTATCTATCTCACTCTTCGTATCTATCTCTTCAGATCTATCTATTCATCTATCTATCTCAGTTTGTTTATATCTCTGAGTGAAATTCAGAATAAACACTGCAATTCCTCTAAATGAATTAGACCATCTATCTTAGTTGGTTCATAACTATCCGTCATTCAATCAATTTGTCTATCTTTTGATCTATCTATCAATCTCAGTTTATTCTTATCTATCTATCAGAGTAAGTTCCTATCAATCTCTCTCTCTCTCTCTATATATATATATATATATGTTATTCTGGTCATATCTATGAGTGAAAATCAGAATAAAAAGAACAACTGCTCTTTTGAATTAAATCTATTTGACAATGCAAGCATTTTCTATTGATGTGAATTAAATTTGTGGGTAAACTCAATGACTGTCTAGTAACTGTGAAATAAAATAATAAATCAACAAAGGTAAAAATAGCGAAAATACTAAGAAAAATCATTGGATGTTGTTGTTTCAATACTTCAAACCCTTTGAAATAAACTGTTGATACTACTTCAGAGAAGTAAGAAAGATTTAAAATGATACTCCTTTTCTTCAAATTCCACAGATGAAAGATGATGTTTGAAGAAAATAGAAAAAAAAGATAAAAATTAACCAATAAGCAAAAATAAAGATATAAAATAATTTGTTTATGTTGAACAATAGATTCTCTTATTTCCTCTTTTTTTATAAACTCAGCTTTAAACTTTATAAAAGTTGTTAGCTTAATATCTATCTTTCTTTTGGTTGGTGCCACTTGATTGGCCCACAGAATACCCAATCTTCTGTTGCTTAAAACTTATATATACTTAAAACTTATATATAAGTATATATACTAATAAATATATCTATCATTTTTAGTACAGGTAGATCATTCTGACCAGAATATTTTGAAAGTAGCTTGCAAGGCAAAAAATAGAGAGCTCTCTTGAACTTTTATATTCATGAAGATCTTGTTCAAAAAATACATAAAACTCTAATAAAACATCATATAGAATATGTTATAAAGTTAACTTTATAGAACTTTTTAGAAGTTCAATCTCAGTGATAAAGCCAAGATATCTTATGCAGTTCTGAGTGTGTGCATATGTGTGTATATGTGTTAAATATTAGGTTCTGTTTAATGTAGGTTTAAATTCATCCATGAAACTTTTTCCTTTTATGTGGTTATTTATTGCCTTACTATCTCAGGCCTGGGTCGGAGTGTAATACTGAGATTGGAGGGTATACAAAGAAGAGAGATAAAACTAATCAAAATAGTGAAATATTACAGCTACAGGGAGAGATTGGAGAAATTAGGATCAACAACTTTTGGCATAATGGTTGGAGTGTTCACTAAAGGGCAGGGAGACCTGGGTTCAATCCTAAGTCAAGTCATACCAAAGACTCAAAAAATGGTATTTGATGCCACCTTGCTTAACACTCAGCATTATAAAGTATGGATCTCGGGTAAGTAAAGCAATCCAAGGAAAGAAGTACCACCCTCCTCAACATCTCAGTGTAGCAGCTATTGAAAAGGGAGCCTTCAGGGTGCTCTCCACTAGAGTCAGCTAACTTACAACTATTTACTTAACTAGAAAGAAGAATGGGTAGGTATCTGATTGAAACATTCAAAATATTTGATGTAATTTCTAATTACGTTAGACATTTTTTTCAATATCTCCCCTTAAAATGGAAATTTACTGTCAAGAAAGATTTCAAAAACTGAGTTAATTAACTAACTGGAATTTCTTGGCTTATAGAGTAACATATTTTTAGAACAAATTGCCAAATCAAATCAAAAACAGCAATAGTATAAAAAAATCTTTAGATTAAATTGGATGATTTATGAAATTATGGCAAAAAATTAAAGAGGGCATTTTTGGAAAGTATCTGATGAATTTCTTCAGGGAATTTGATCTGTATATATAGATATTATCTTAATAGGATATATCTTCTGTACCAAGAATCATTTTTTAAAGGTTGATGTGAGAAAATAGGAAAAGGGTGAGATGATCAATGAAACATTAACAAATAATAATAAAAATTAGAGACACTTATCTTTAAGTTACAGGTTAGACCTGCTTTTGAGTCTAAATGCTTGTGTTCAATCTCTGTGATAAAGCCAAGATATCTAATGTTGATTTTCAAAGCAGGTATCTCCACCATCCTAAGAAGAATGGCACTATAACTCAATCAAAATCTTCACCTAATAAATTAGAAAAATTCAACGGAGTAAAAATTTTAAAAGTATTCATCTCAACTCTTGAGGCACTTTTCACACTGACCACAATAAACTTATAAACAATTCAGACATTTGAAGATAAAGTTTTTTTCCTTTTTTTTTCTTTCTTACTTTGTTTTTAATGGCATGTTTATTTATTGCCTAAGCCATCCTTGATTATGCGTATATGTTTGCAGTAGTGAGTGTTTGTAAAGTTCAGTTCTGAGTGTGTGCATATGTGTGTGTATGTGTTAAATATTAGGTTTTGTTTAATGTAGGTTTAAATTTGTCCGTGAAACTTTTTCCTTTTATGTGGAGTACTGTTTAGTGGTCAGTTTGGTATATTAGCATTATTTTAAATATTCTGTCGCTTTATTCATAAAGGTGCTTTCAAACATGGAGTTTTCTATTTTCTGGTAATTTGATATAATTTTTATGAAAGGACACCCTATTGTTCAGAGTCTGAGTAGATCCCATGTATATTTAGAATTTTTATATATATATATATATATATATATATTGATAAATAAACTATCTATCTATCTATCGATAGATAGATAGTTTTCAAAGTTCTAATTATATCATATACATTTCAAAACATAATGTTATTAATAATAATAGAATGCTAAGAATTTTCTCTTTTATTTGTTCAAAAATAATTGTTCACATGATACTTAACATTGCATGCTTCTATCAAGTGGAAAATGGTTTAAAAACTGAAGCATAAAATGTTGGTATATTATTCATATATAAATAAGCAGATCCTCTGAAGGTCTTATTTTTTCATGTGATATTTCCATATATATATATATATATATATATATAGCTGGACAACAGTCTATTCAAGCAAGTTAGATTAAATAATAAAGACACATGTCTATATAATTTTATTAAGAACCTTTCTAGTTTCCTGACAAGTGCTTTGATTTTAGGTTGGAGTTGGTCGATGAATTTATTAATATATATATATATATATATATATAATTTCTTTGTCTAAAGATGCAGATTGTTTGCAATATAAGGTCTGCTGAAATAAATTTTATTACAAAAATATGAGTTATTTTTAAAGGTTTTCTTTTATATGGAATTATATGGTTCTTTTACATATATATATATATATATATAAAAGGACAATCATAAAAACACTTATTTCCAGGGGTAAGCTACTATCTTCCTCACAAACTATCTTCATTAATGAACTTAAAATATAAAACGAACCCTTATTAATAATGAGTTCCCCAATTACATTGTTGATACCAAAATTAAGCAAATCATTAATAAACCTGAACAACCTAACATAGACAAGATCCTAAACCTTAAACAATCAATAAACCTATTCTACAAAAAACAGTTTCTTAGTAATTATAAGATAGATGAACATATATGAAACAAACCTTATCCAAAAAAATGTTCCCCGACTGATCCTAGCAAAAAGGTTAGACTTATCATTTACTACAACAAATTTAGAACCTCCAACCTAAATATTTCCAATAACACTTTCCTCTCCACTCAACTTCTTGATAGGACAAACATTGTATATATATTCAAGTGTCTCCAAAGAAAATAATGCGTATGTTGGTCTTACCACTACAACTCTTTCTAGATGGCTTACAATGCACCTAAATGATTCCAGCACCATAGCCTTACATCTTAAAACCTATTCTATTCCCAAATTCAGATTTCAAAAAATTCTGGTTGAAAACACCACTATCTTAACATATGAAATAAATAAGCTATAACAACAAATCCTAGAAGCCCTACACATAAAAACAAAAAAACCTAAAATGAATAGAATCAATTTTGAAAATAGTGACAATGATTTGAAATGACTTGAGTTTGTTTTTTTTTAAATATTCCATATTTCTAAATAATATTCTATTTCGGTTGACAGCACTCTGTTTTTAAATTCATCATCATCTCAGTTTTATCCAACTTTGCATTTATGTAATTTTTTTATGTTATAAAAAACCAATTAACTTTCAAAAATCTTTAAAAATACCCTTTATACATGCAAGTAACCCCTGATGATGGCCTACAAAAGGTCCGAAAGTACTCAGGGCAATTTTGGTAAATTCATCCACTAATTCCAACCTGAAACCAAGACATTTATGAAGAAACTTGAAAGGATCTTAATAAAACTATATAGACAAAATGTCTTTATTATATAATCAAACATGCTAAAATGAAAGATTGCTGCTTCACTACTCTCACACACACACACACACATATATATATATATATATAATAAAATATCCATATCATCTATCCATAAAGATGTTCTTCGCCCTCATCATAATAATTAAACCATAGGCATGTGTATATATATATATGGTTTAATTGTCATTATTATTGGAAATGGACATGGCAATCCAAGTTCAAATCCCTGATGAGACTGTATGTATTTCACATTGTGCAAATACATTTCACATAGGGATAATATCCTTGGGAAAGGTATGAATCCAAGTAATCTCCCTTCACTTATGGGCAAATAGTAGTGCAGACTGGGCTTTTTAACTTTGGTATGACAACCAGTCTAGGAGAAGGAAAACTCTGTATTCAAACCAGTTAAACTCCACTTAAAAAATGACCTTGTGTCACACCCAGCTCACGCAGAGTGGTTGGTAAATACATACTACATGCATACACTGGCATATTAAGGAGAAAATGTACATTCATTTATGCAGATGAGCACCTGTGTATATTTGTCAGATGTATATATGTTTATATATTTATATATTTATACATATACTGATTTTCTATATTGAAGTCATTTGTCCCCCTTCCTCAGATTCCTGAGAAAATATTTATTGAGTTAATGAAATTTGCTACCATATCTGTAGAATTTATCTTTGACAATTGTACAGACGGATTAATGGGGTTTTGATAGGATCTCCTGTTGGGCTGGCCCTTGCTAATATTTTCATGGGGTTTCATGAAAAGGTGTGTTACTACTAGGTCCAAATAAGCCGGTAGTCTATTTTCATTATGTTGACAATACATTTTGTCAGTTTAATAATGAGACTGAGGTTGACTTGTTCTTTAACTCTTTTAATCATATTTACCAATCCCACCGCTCAGGCAGGATATGACACAAGGTCAATTTTTTTAAGCAAAGTTTAACAGGTTTGAATTCAGAGTTTTCCTTCTCCTAAACTAGTTGCCTCACCAAGGCTGAAGAACCTAGTCTGTCCTACTATTTACCCATAGCTGGAGGGAGAATTATTGGATTCATACCTTTCCCAAGGGTATTAGTGCTATGTTGAATGCAATTAGTCTCGGCCAGGATTTGAACTCCTGTCACCATATTCATTTCCTACGACGATAACCATTACACCACGGGCACCTCTTTAACTCTTTTAATAAGATCCATCCAATCCTTAAATTTACACTAGATAAGGAAACTGATTGTATATTGATGTGTTAGTTCATAGTACTCCTTTATGTTATGTCACATTGATATATCATAAACCTACATTTATGAGTCGTTATACTCGGCAGGATTCTTTTTGCTTCATCAAACAAAATTATGATTCTAATTCAGACCCTAACACATAGAAACTTAATTATTTGCTCTGAATCTACTCTTAAATTTATCTCTAATATTTTTGACAATAATGGTTTTCTTTTGAGTATTATACAAACAGTGATTATCTATAAAATAACTGAATTTAATAAACCTAAACCAGTATCAGGGAAAAAGTGACGTCTTTCTTGGATAGGTGAAATTAGTGAGAGATTTTCTGAGCAAATCACACAAACTGTACAGAGGTGTTATTTTTCATCCATTGTACATCTGGTCTTTTACACCAAACCCATTGTGACATCTATTCATAAAGATGTTCTTCCCCCTCATCATAATAATTCTCTTATTTACTTGTTTAGGTGTAGTTGCAGTTTGAGTTACATAGGAAGAACCAATCAAAGGCTGGACACAAGAATTAAGCATGTTCCAAAGAAAATATGTATTTTGTATTGGACCCCACTATACAAAATACATTTTGTGAGTCATTTCAGCCATTAGATTTAAGACTTATTATATTTTAAGATTTAGTTTTATACGTTAATTTACTTTAAAAACAAATAATCTTATTTAAAATTCTATCAAAATAATTCCTTTTTATTTTATTGAGTGAAAAGTAAAATAATAAAATATGCAATAGTGAATTAAAAATAAAGTTAAGATATTTTGATGTTTATAAATTAAAATAGGAAAAAATTAATTGATATTTAAAAAAATTAAAATCTCCTTCAATTCTTGTTATGTAAATCTTCACTTATTACATTTATGCAACTTTCTTAAAAACATTCAAGAAATGATGATGGAATTTTTAAAATATCAGCCAATCGGTTGACACATAAATTTCTCATTGTAGCAGAAGTCTATTATGAGGGAACATAGTCACAAATGATTGCTATGTTGGTGATGGCTAATCATCGGATAGACAGAAGAAACACAAAGAACACAGCTTACCTTAAATGTCAGTAACTCTTTCACTTTATTCTCCCAATTCAATCTCCGGGTTCATAGAAGTGGGTGGAAAGGAAAACACTGGGGGGCTAGTTTCATTATTTAAGTTGAAACTGGCTCTTACCAATATCTTTGAATCATTCCTGGCTCTCTGTACACATGAACATTTTCACAGAAAATAATGTCAACATGAAAATACTATGAGAAAATCTACAAGCAAGTAACATTATCAATGAAAAACTTAACTCTTTACATTTATTGAGATATACATGGATCATTCAATAAATAAGATAGATTTTATTGCAGGAGTTAATACAAAGTACTGTTTACAGTTGAAACTTTTTCAAGGAATTCCATAATGATGGGTTCTTCCATGTCCCAGGAGACTGTCAGCATGAGCTTTTTGTATGGGAGTGTCAGTGTGTGTCCACTCTAAGAACTGTATTTTCAACCCAGTGACAAACCCATTTTTAGCATATTTGTAAACATTTTTTTGGCAAAAACATACTTCTCTGTACCACTCTGTTTGATTTGCTGCTATTTTGAATAGCCTCAAAACAAATATATTTTTAAGATTAAAATAATTTATTCAATAAACCAATTCCAAACAATTCAGTGTTTACATTAATGGGGAAAAATTCTGGGAAAATGTTTTGTGTTTTTTGAAAAAATCCATTTATCAATTGAATGACCTTTGTAGATAGATCGATAGATAGATAGATTGATAGATTCCCCTTATTTATTGAATGACCCTCATAGTTACCTAGAAATCTTTGATAATGTATTCAGTAATCTTTTGTTTTTCTTTTTAAAAGTTATCCAAATATTTTTAAAATGGTAATCAGTTAATAACAGATCTTAAAATAAAGAAGATGATTCAAAGCTTTGTATTCCAAGAAGGTCTCACAATGCCATTTATGTGTATCAAGCATTCTTATGGAATAAAAGCATCATGGTCTTTGATGATTCCTTTTTATCATAGAACCAAAGTAGTTTCCATCAATTATCAGATTTTGAAAATACAGAGGATGAAGCAAGGCTTCAAATCATGTTAAAATGAGGTTTTTTTTATTCTTTTCATGGAACATCTTACTGAAAGTACTTGGCATAATGGTAATTATCTTAAGAAACAGACTCAACAAAATAATTATCCCTATTTATTCCAGGTTTATAGTAAGTTATTCAAGTTGGAAATGTTAAAGAATACACATCTTTTTAGCCTTAAAATAACCAACCTCAAAAACATAGATAAGAACATTCTAGAAATTTCGGATCAAAATTGCATATACATTAAAGTTACACTTTTATATTTTTCAACCAATCAGCAAAAAACACAAAATAAGAACATTCTAGAAAATCTGGCTCAGAAACTAATCAACAGAAAAATATATCGGCTCCAAAATAGATAAGTAATTACATGAATCGGATTGGTCAAGAAATGTTCACGCACTTGAATTTTAGGACCTACAATAAAACTTAACAAAATCCTATTTTTGATCCACTTTAGTTCCCCAAAAATGTATAAATAACAAAGAATTTAATTAACTAAGGCATTCCACTACCAGATAGAGAGAGGCAGGGACTACAGATAGCAGAAAGCATTGCACACAGGACACAGAGTAAAGAAGCATGCAACATTCTTTTGCCAACTATCAGAACTTGACCTGTTGTCGCCAAAGGTTATAAACCACTAGAAAAAAATGCACATGTGGACTTAAGAGAACAAAAGGCCCATACTTACGGTTACACACTTATGTACACACACGTATATATATGTATATAAGTAAAGTCAATTTTTTATCCTTTTTACTTCGATCAACTATGGACATATTGATTCAATAGACTTTCCCAACATGTACAGATGCACACACGGATCTACAAATCATTTTTATTGAACTGGTCATTGCTATGTTTTCTACATACACACACATGCACAAAAAATGAACATTGTATTTATTATTTTTATCCTGTTTGTTATGGTTATTAAATTGCTTGTTTCTTAATGTTTGTTGTTGTCACATTCCATTTGTTTACATGCTAGCAAAATTTGTGTTGTATTTGTGGAAATGAAACCTGAAAGTAACTCTCAAAAAACTATGGAAGGTAATTAATCCTCCAAAATGTAAAATTATTACACAACATTGCCAGTTATGAATAATAATTGGGACAAAAACTCAAACTTTCTTACAATAAATTGGGTCTTACAAGTCGACATATTAAGTCAGAAAAAATCTCTTCAAAACTAAGGGTCGATTTATATGGCAGTTACAGTTATTTCCCTTACATTTTGAAGTAGCCCTAAATTTGATAAACAAACAGGAGAATCTTTGTACATAAGATAAGAAGTCAAGAACTGGATTACAGTTGTTTACCATGACAGTAAAGTGACTTTGTAAAATATCTTAAATTGTTGCAAATAAGTTGGTCTGGCATATAAGTTGACCTCAAGATTTCTGGCTAAAAATTCAGTGTTAGACTTCTCCCTATTTTTTAAGTTGACCCCAAAATATCCAATAGGCTACTGGTTGATAAAGTATGCTTATCTTACTCATTAGAGTTTATATTCATATGAATTCCCAATCTATAGTGCTGTTATGACATAAACAACATACTGTAGTTGTCTGACTGGTGGCTTGGGTGCAGTGACATTGCAGTTAGTGTTTGCAGGCAGTGCATCACCAGTTAGAATCAGAATGGGATATAGCATTGATATAATACTTTAGTTATATGACAGTTTTATCATTTTATATTAATCTTTATATCAATTTACTAAACATGTTCACCAAACATTAGTTCAAGCTGGAAATATTTATGGCAATTTGCTGGAGTTATTGTAAGTGGTGTATATCAATTGTTAAGGATACTTTTTCCCTGATTGACCATTCTGTGGTAATGGTTTGTAAAATACAAACCAAAAATATACAAATATATACAAATATACAAACCAAAAAATACAAATGTCCCTATTGGATATTTTGGAGTCAACCTAAACAATATGTTGAAGTCTCATGCTATTAGTTTATCAAATTTAGGGTGACTTCAAAATGTTTAAGGAAATTAAAGCCCTTACTTACTTCCACAGAAAAAGAAATAATATAAAACAAAGTTCCTTGTAGCATGATTTTAAAAAAGTATGTGAAATGGAAGATATTGGGTAACTTGAAAAATAAACAGATTGATTACTGTTTGAATTACCATTTAGTTATCACCCCATGTGTGTGTATATATATATATATATATATATAAAAGGAGTTTGAGTTTGTAGTTAAGATTATATAGCAATATCATCTTTAAGAGATATATCAGATGAGCAGTTTTGGAAGCATTAGCTATTTGAAATTATCCCAATATTCATGTTGTTCCACTTTATCTTTCAGTACTTGGCCTTTTATCTTTGATATTAGAACTCTTTATGCAGTGAAATAAACCTATAAAGATTGCAAAGCTCTTTGCTTACATTAATTCTTAATCATCATCTTATCTTGAGAAATTATAAAATAAAATAAGATTTATCCCCTAATATTCAAGTGCCCCATAAATCATTGGTATGACTGTATGTTTTGACTAACAACAGTATTCTATATATATAAAACGATATCTAAAATAATTGATAGAGAAGTTCTTCAAATGATTTTGTGATATGGGAGATATTGGGTATGTTGAGAAATAAACAGATAGATAATTCTCTTCAAACTAGATTTTTGATATCACCTCATCTGTATGTATATGTGTATGTGATGCAGTATGCACACACACACACACACACACACACACACACACACACACACACACACATATATATATAAATATATATTGGAAAAATGATATAATAAAAAAGACTTTAATATATATATATATATATATATATATATATATATATATATATATATATATTAGATGACCAGTTTCAAAGGTATTACTTATAGAAAATTATCCCAATATTCATGTTGTTCCACTTCAACTTTCAGTACTTGGCCTTTTATCTTTAATATTGATGTATTTTATGCAGGATAATAAACTTACAAAAATTGCAGTATGCATGAAGCTCTGTGTTTATATTAGTTCTAATCATAAGAAATAAAAAAAATATTGGCCAGACAATCTCTTATTCAGTGTCATCACACAAACTCAGGCAAATATCAAAAATCAAACCCCACTGCCCTCGTCATTTTGAGCATTACTAATTTTCAAACTCAATGATTCTTTATCTCCAGTTCAATAATTTGCTAACTTCTAAGATACCCCAGATTCTGATTTTTAGTTCTTATTCTTCTAGATTTCATTTGAATAGACAGACCCCAAATAGCTTAGTTTCCCAGTCACGTGGGGTTGTTGAATACTCAGATTGCATCTCTGCAGAAAGGTAAGAGCCCCACCCCAATAAATGTCCTGGATATGACACTAAACAATCTGATGGTGAAGCTCCAGTAATGCTGAAGCTTTGGGAAATGCATTGCCATTGCTACCAGGTCCACTATGGCCCAGAGTGGTGGCATCTGATAGGATCCTATCTATGGATCAAATAGATCTAAACTGTGTACTTATAGGGTTAGGCAACATATACCCAGATCTCTTTTATCAGGCCAATTAACATCCGGGCATTCCCAAGCAATGAATTCGGCAAATGGTAAGCATCAGCTCACTATAAATAACTGCAGAACTCGTTATGAAGATGATTGTTTTTCTGTCCTGCACAGGGCAAGAAATAAATGCCATCTCAAATTTCTAGAGGTGATTTATATTTCAATGAATCACCCCTCTCTGTGCAGGCAGTTAAACAGTCATACTCTTGATATATTTGGGGAACTTCTGGATACAGGGGTTACTTAAATTTTTTTATTTATTTATTTTTCCCCCCTCTATCTGGCCATTCTACTTATATATTATAGATATATACCCCATTTTTATTTAAATTTTCCGGTGTCCTTAACTTGAAAAGTACCAGACGAAAAGGACCCTTCGTTGTTTTATAGTTTTACTTAGTTCCCTACTAGAATCACCAATGGTGTCTCTACTTATTGTATTGTATAAATTTTGCTGTACTCATAAATTAACCTATGATAAACTGAATTCTTTGAAATAGAACTGTTTATATGTTTAAAAATGGATTTGGCATTTAATAACCTACAATAGTTGATATACCATAAAACCAAACCAAACCAATGCAAATAGCTTAACTCTACTCTAGTCCTCATTTTAGGAGAACCACTGGCATCAGGCAATGGAAATGGCACAATCCATTTTAGATAGGCACAACCTGGGAGCTTATTCCCCTAAATCTATGTACTTTATATATTTCAGACTTGCTGATAGCTTGGAAAAGTAAAGATGGATTCCTGCCTTTTCCTAAGAGCATTAACACAAATAACTTGAAACACACTCAATTGAAATTTGAACTCTGCTCACTGGAAACATTTACAATACCGCTAATCCTTACACTATCCGTACATCTTAGCCGTAGACAGATAAAAGAAATAACATAAAAACCAATATTGAAACTTTGTTTGAAATGCATTTGCTGAGGCAAATAAAATATACGCAAACACTAATTAAAAATTGCATCCAGAATATTTTGGGCAGTTATATTAAACAAAGGATCATTCATTTTATGATAAAATATTTTTGGAAACAGCAGTTCATAAATATTGTCTGAGTTCTTTGCCCAAGAGGTATACAAATTATCCTGGAACAACTCTACTAATTATGATGAAGCCAATATGAGAAGCAAACAAAAAGCTGAAATTCTAGTTAAAAGTAAATCAAGAAATTTGAGTGAAGCAAGAAAATTGATTCAGGCTAGTCTAGAACATGGTGGATTTGATTATAGCCTTTGTAAAGGAAGATAAAATAAAAAATGAAAACAGCAAACACGAAGGCAGTATTTGATGAAATATCTCCTCAGTTCATTTCTCCTGCTTTGATAGGCAGTTACTGTAAAATTTAAAATTTGATTTCTTGAGGTGTTGAGCTAGATAAATAGTTGATGAAGACAGTAATGCTCGTAACTATCACTACAGGAGGGATAATTTTGTTTAAAAAGCATGTGTCACATATTATTAATGGATATTTAATTTGAAATGGAGCATGTTTTTCATTTGAAGAAAAAAATAGAAAATTAATATTGAAAAATAGAGAAGGAAAGTATGAAAGAATGAAGAGAATTATAGGAAAAGAAATTTAAGAATAGAAAACAAAAAAGATGTATTATTTAAAGATTTCTGAATATTTATATTCATTCGTGTGTCTAATGGATATTTTAAAATAAATAATGTTACAGCTTATTTCAACTCCCTTGATATATTCTAATTTTATTTTGGTTTAGCTTAACTGTTCTGATGCTAAAATTCAAGCTGCTTCCATTTTATAGGATATTTTTGGATTGTAAAATTTCTGATACTTCCTTGTGGATATTGCTGTGGGCATTTTTTTTTTTATAAACTTAAAATGTTTGATGAAACTAAACAAGAGAAACGTGAAAAAAAAAATGAAATGCTTAAAAAATAAAACAAGACAACAAACAGATGCCTGTTCAAGGTTGATAATAACGATTTAAGCAAAGTAATTTTCTATGATTAGAATAAGACACAGGAAGATTTGATGAGTTGAAGTCTGGCATTTTAAAATAGAGAAGAGTAAGAAAATGTGTTTTTAAATCAAAACTTTTTTGTTTTGCTTTAATCTCTTCGTATTGATTTATTATTATGAGTGACTGGTTTTCTACTTTCCCTTCATCTTTTATTCTTTACAAAATTTATCTTCATCTACCATTCTATACCAGATGACTATAGAATAAGTCAAATGATGTATTTTCCATTTGCTTTTCAAGCATTGATAAATATGTTTTATTACCAGCATCTAGAAAAGACGCTTACACCATTTAGTTTTTTTATGCTGTTTAGAAAATAATGTTCGATTTTAGAATAAACTTTTATTCCTGAATGAATTATTTTAAACAGCATTTTAATCAGTCAAAATATCATCTCCAAACTTCTATCCATTTCGGCCATTGATTAACAAGGTTATTTAAGCCTGTATGATAAAACTTAAAAGATTTTGATAACAAGAAATCTTAAATGCAGTTTCTACTTCTCCTTTAGAAAAGATTGTTTTTTGGTGTAAAAAAAAGGGTTAACTGCTTAGAAAAATGGTAGTCAGTGGGTGAAAGATCAGAAGAATATGGTGGATGTCACAAAGTGTCATATCTCAAGTCAGTGAGCTTCTGTAGAGTCATCCTGGCAACATGGAGCTGAGCATTATCATGAAGCAAAATTATGACCAAGCTTGAAAAGTAAACACATCACTTCTTTTTTCATGTTCATAATTAGGAACATATAACCTGAAAAATCAAAGTCTCAAAGAAATGATAAAAAATTAAAAAAGATGACACTTTAATCATTAGAATTGTGAATTTTTTATACATCTAATATTCAAATAAGACTTTAGAACAGAAATTAAACCGTTTATACTAAAATCAAGTAGTATTCTCCAAACAATCAAATAGTTTATCAGTATAATACTGAAAAAGATTAGGAAGCAAGTATGAGGAATAAGTAAAGCATCTGATTAGGCATAATGGTTATCATAGGAAACAGAAATAGCAATCCGAGATCAAATCCAGCACAGGGCTGTTTGTGTTTCACTAGATGCTAATACCTTAAAGAAAAGCACAAATCCATTTTTTCCTAGCTATAAGTAGATAGTTGGGCAGACTAGATTTTTTAGAATTGGTAAGGCAACTAGTTTAAGAGAAGGAAAATTTTGAATTCGAACCATTTGTACTTTGCTTTAAAAAATTATTTTTTATCATAACCTGCCCTTGGCAGATGAGTTAGGTAAATACTAAGGGGAGTTAAAAGTTTTGTAATATTATGGTACATGCTAGTTTACTATGTATATCATATGATTGAAGTAGTTAAAGTCATGTACTACCTGTGGTTGGTAGTATAATGGTAGTTGGTGCTCTGACATGTTGTGCATTGCTTCACTCTGAATTTGATTTCAAAATTGCATAGATGTATGTAGTCTAATTCAAGAACTCATGCTTTATGAGTTTGAACTGGGCTATAATATAGTGGAAGCAACCAAAAATATGTGTTAGTCAAATGGAGAAGATAGTTGTTCAATGCCCAGCAAACAGATGGTTGAAGAAATCTTGCTCAATTTTGTAAGATCCTTGATGACCAGCCAAGGTCAGCTTGGGTTAAAAGCAAGGATTCTGAGGCCATTCTCCAAGCCATAGAAGCAAATCCAAAAAGTAGTTCCCAAAGGTTATCAACTAAGATTGGAATCTTACAGTTCAGTGTGGTTCATGATTTCCATGTCCTTGGTAAAAGAATGCAGAGCTACCAAATTATGCCTCTCAGAGCCAAAATATTTGACTCACACTTGTATATTATTAAAAAAGAAGATTTCAAAATATGAAAGGCATAAACCCAACTCTTTTCCCAGCTATTGTTTAATAGTTAGGCCAACTGTTGACCATCCTTTCTGCTGCAGGCAGGATGTGACACAAGAGAGTTAAAATTCTGAATTCAAACCAGGTCTACTCAGCTAAAAAAATGACCTACTGTCCCATTCTGCCCATGGCAGAGAGGTTGCGTAAGTAAATACAATAGATATAAGGAGCCCACTGGTACCAAGATTGCATTTTATTAAGAAACAAGATACGCATTACTTCTCCTATAGAATTCATTCCATATAAAATTAATGAATAACTTCATAAAGTTAAACATTCATTTCACTTGTCTCATATCACACTTTCAACACCTACAGTAATGGACAATTGAAACTTTAAAGCCGACATTCTCCTTTGAAAATATGTGCCTCTAATATGCAGAATTAAATATGCAATAATGACATTCCACAATAAAATGTTATGACACTTTCTGACAAAATATGGAGTGGATTTTGGTGAAAACATTAGCATTGAGGTGCACAGAGCATTCAAAATTCACAAAACTTGAAGAAGACTCAGTGAATTTATATTGTAATGAACTCTTTAAACTATGAAGCAAACAGTGTTCAGTCATCCAAGGAGAAGCTGCTACTGATTTGACAAAACAGAAAGGAACACATGCCTTTGTTTGATATTTATTACCAAGTGTAAATATTCTCTTAAATCATGTTTGAGTTGAATCTATGCCTTATTATTCTTGAATGATGATATTAAGACAATTTAATTTTATGATTAACAAGATTCCCCTTCAGAGTCTTAAGGTTTGAAACATATGAAGTACTAATCAAAAGTTCTTGAAATTTGCACAGAAACTGTGAATCAAATGTTGAATTGGCCTCTGCCTCTACTATACGTGAGCAGTACAATTTTGAGATCTATTGTGTGTAAGAGGATTATTTTCAAGAAGACAGTTGAAACTAGATGATAGAATAAGTACTTTATTACTCTGCACTTTGGTTTGTGCCTTTTTAATCAAAGTGCTATTTATTTCTCTGAGCTTTAATGGTAGCATTTATAGATTGATTTGGGTGAAGATGATTAAGGAATTGATTTAGCTCAGGCATGGGAAATCTTGATTTGACAAAACAGAAAGGAACACATACCTTTGTTTGATATGGGGAACCTTTTTTGAAAAGAAGGCTACATGAAACATGGTTCATTATCAGGCTAGCTGTACTACAAAAAAATTCAAGGTAGTTCTACATTGATGCAACCTCAACCATTTTCACAACAGAACACTACGTGTGTAAGCATCTGCCTTAGAAAAAGGATATAGTTGATTTTTTTCTTGTTGGTAAAATGATAATAATTTGGCAAGCCAATCAGAAAGCACCAGAGGTCACATGTGGTCAACAGGGTGCAGTTTTCTCATGACTGATAAAGATGAAGTACATTTATGGATTATTTTGGATGGATATGTTATATAATTAATGAATGCTTTTTTTTTATTTTAATCATTTTTCATTAACTATATCTTATAATTCAGTTTGGTTGGGCTTTGAACTATTCGGCTCTTAGTTCATGTGCACAGACATTGGTACAGTTTTATGCTCATGCACAAAGGATATGACAATCACAATTGTCATAATAAACCCCAGATAGGAGATGATGGCTGGAGTGTGAATGACATCATCCCCGGAAGCAATGGTCCAGAGAATTTGAAGATTTTGAAAAAGAGTCAGTTGGGAGTTGACTTTGGACAATGTCTGCAGACAGCTGGGTTGTCTGCCTCAATGGCAGACAGCTGAAGTTGAGTTCAGATGATGGTGTTGAAAAGTTCAGTTCCGACCATGATATTGAGAAGTTGAGTCCAACCAGGCAGTTGGGATTTTGAGGTTGGACCATGGAAAACGATAGTTGAGTTCCTGCCATTGGGGCATAGAGTTGGATTTTGGCCATTGAAAGATGTTGTTAGCATAGTATGATTACGAAAGACTTTTATGAATTGTCTCTCTCCTCATGTCGAAGAACCAGAGTTAGAAGTTAATAAATGCGTTTGTACCTGAACAACAAAGTCGCCTGTGTATTTGAGTCCACCTGTTTCTTCATATGTGTTTTGCATTTGTAAATGAGAAGATTATCATGGGTATTCAACAGATATCTTTAATGGATTGACTTGGATAAAGATCCTTAAAGGATTAATACGGATAAATATCATTTATAGAAAATGGAAATAAACTCTGAAAAATAGTTACTAGTATTGTATTAGTATAGTGTTTATTCTTAGGCTAACAGCAACAAATAAATGAATTAGTACTTTATTTATTTATTAATTAATTAACATGTGAAACAATTAATAACAATATACAGTCCTCCCTGTGTATAAAGTTGATTTTAAGGGACTTAAGGGTGTGCTGAAGAAGATATCTGGTATCTTAGGGTTGTCTTTCTGAGAGCTTTTAATGTTCCTGCCTCACAGAACGTCTGGTGGAATCTGTCTGACAGGATTTTGGATTTTTGTGCCAAAACTTCTGGGCTCATCATGTGATTAGTATATCCAATCACAGAAAACCTCTCCCTCACTCACTCTATACACAGGAATTACCATTTTACTAACCCAACACTAGGTTACAAAACTTCGGTTAAACTTACATAATGGTCATCTAGTGATGATAGAGTCTGTATGGCAGTCATTTAAAGCTAAAATACAGGACATTACTAATAGTCTTTTAATATTTCCTACTTACCATTACACAACGTAGAACTTGCTACAACTGTTAAGATCTCTGCTACTAGCTTTATAACCATTGTATCATGGTGAAGTATTTTCTCATGCAAACTGATTTTTAGCAATCTCCACTTAGATCCTGTTAATGCTTCTTTATTAATTTGTTTTTGATATTTATAGCATCAACAAAACAAAGAATTAATTTTTTATCACATCTTGACTGTTCTTAGTCCTTTTTCTATTTATTTTTAGTTCTTAGTCCTTTTTCTATTTATTTTTCAGGTATGTTTGCAAGCATTTTTTTTTGTATTCTGAAGTGTCAGAAGTTTTTATATATATTATGCCTTTATTATCCTTTTCTTCATCTACTAAAGGTAAGAAACTGTGAATTCCAGGGATAAGGAAAAAATGGCTTTCAGCTGAGTTGTGTTTTCAAAGAAAGTTAAATTCTAAAGAATTACAATGTCTGGGATTTGGTTCCGGCAAAATAGGAGAAATACTTATTGAAATTTTTTGGAAAGAAAAACCTATATAACTATAGGGAAATGGTTTTAAGTGGAGAATATCTTCTGTTCATTTTTCTAACTTTATTGAATAAAGTATTAAAAAATATTCTTTTTTTTATCAAGGAAGGAAAGAACATTGAGTTGTAAATGTTTTTTTTAATGGTTTTATGCTTGCTTTAGTAAAGTTATTACTTGCTATTTTTTGATACTTTGTACCGAGAATAGGTGACTATTCTAAACTGAACTAAGGAGTTAAGCAAAAAAAAAAAATTTTTACTAAGAGAGAAAATGATTACTTCTTTCTTTTTTTCAATTTGTGTTTTTACTTCATCGACATTTGCTTTTTTTCTTTTTCTCTAATGCAATTCTTGTTGAGCAAGTCCTGACAATTTTATTTTTTCTCAGGTTTAGGCAGATTTATCTTTTCTCATGGTAAGTTTTCATTTGTTTTTCTTGGGTTTCTTTTTCCTTTTTCTTTCTGCTAAATTTTCATTGCTGTTATTTTAGTTTACAATATTTCTTTTAAAAGCACAGGTGGATTTAGCTGGGAAGTTTTGCCACTGAACTTGTACCTAAGATATTATCCCCAGTGCCAGGATGATGAGAATTTTTCAGTGTTTAGAATTATCTATGTTGTTAGCAAGTTTAGAATCACTAAGTAACAAAAAGATCAGTAAAAAATATTAAGGTTTTTTAAGGGTTAATACTGAGAAAATGACACAATTTATACTAGCTGAAAACCCTTACAAGCATGATTTTACATAAATGTTACACTCTAAGTTAAATCTCATAATGATTCTTGACTCTTTTATCAATATCAAGATATAAAACATTATATGATGACACAGGACTCTGGTTAATGACTCACTCAACTAACATGGTGTTGGGGGCAGATAGCAGAACTCATAAGGAAAAAGTCAGGGTGAGTCAATAGTTTTGTAATATTTTGGTAACATGGGGAACAATTTAGCAGCTTTAGATGCTTTTGTTGAAGTCATGAAGGTGACAAACCACAATGAGATGCCAAGCTCACCTGATACTCTCCAAATGCTTCTCAAAAGGTTTGTCTCTATAGCTCGGAGCTCAACCTCGGAATCCAGTTTTAGGCCTGTCTTTTTAGCCTGATCAATTTCTTCAACCATCTGGTTACTGTACAGTGATCAACTGCATCTTCACCTTTCATACAACAAATGTTTTTGTTTGCTTCCACAGTATTATGGCCCAGTTTTACAAATGTAAAGACTAAATTCTTGAATTAGACTATGTAGCTCATTCACCTGTGCGACTTTCAAATCACTCATGGAATGAAGCAATTACAAAAGGAATGATGACTGAGAGACATCCAGGAAAAAATCATTGATGCAATGAATCTAATTTTTTTAGCTCTTGAGCCCTCAACCCCCTCATTGTTAGAAAGCAAATCAAAATCACGCAACACAGGATGCAGAAAATTCCGGCTAGCTTTTGCACAACTTCCATGATTGCATGTTCACAAAACAAATCAAAAAGCAGTCTCTGAATCTACTAAACTTGATGTTGTAGGAAACAGTAATATGAGTAAGAAAGTGTTATACTTATTAGATCATTCTTGTCATTTATTTGGAAAAAATATCATTTTTAAAACAGACTAATTTGCCAATAATGATCAATGTTTTTTGACAGATTTCTCTCTCAAATTTTGTGCTGTTTTTTTTTTTTTAAATCCAAACTGACAAATGTCATTAATTTTTATAACAACAGAATGAAATGAAAACAATTGCATGGGCTCACAGAAGAGTTAAGATAATCTATGTTCAAGAAAAAAAATGGAGAACAATTTATAGTTCCAGTCTAACCTCTGATGAATAAATTCAATTAATTCCAGTCAATGTTATCTATAAGTGGACCATAAAAGCTGCATGTCTTCTTGAATTACTTACAATTTTACAAAGAATCATTTTGCTGCATTTTGAATTGTAGCAGTGAGTGAAAAATTATGTGTGCAGTGTTTTTCTCTTAGTTGGTGAACAAATAAAATTTCAGGTTGACTTTATTGCAGATGTTTATTGTACAAAATCAACAATGGAAGGGACCAGATTTATAAACACTCAGCAACCCCACCACACACTAAAAAGAAAAAACCAGACTCACTACTCATGGATTGCAAGACAGATAAACTAAAACTCACTTCATCTTGCTCAACTATATTACAATTCAGTATTAAAGAATTTACCGATAAAATGAAACGCAGTTTCTTCCAGGCAGCAGTCGTGTCGATACTGCAGTATGGATGCACTACTTGGATGCTAACAAAACAACTGGAGAAGAAGCTAGACGGCAATTACACAAGAATATTGTGAGCAATATTGAACAAGTCCTGGTGGCAACACCCCTCAAGGCACCAACTATACGGCCACCTGCCTCCCATCACGAAAACTATCCAAGTTAGACGAACCAGGAGCTGGGACGAGCTCATAAGTGAGGTACTCCTATGGACCCCCACATATGGCTGAGCAAAAGCAGGATGACAGGCTCGAACATACATTCAGCAGCTATGTGAGGATACAGGATGAAGCCCTGAAGACCTGCCAGAGGCGATGAACAACAGGGAGAAGTGGCGAGAGAGGGTCAGGGATATCCGTGCTAGCGGCACAACATGATGATGATGATGATGATTAAAGAATTTTAGAAAATAATCAAATGAGTGCAATAGACTTAGAATACAAACTTTTGCACCAAACCCTTATCACTCTGTAAGATACTACCCAAAGATTCTAGTGTTGTATAGCCCTCTGTCCTCTTCTTCTGATGACAATGTCTATGATTGCTTCCACCTCCACATGTTAGATATTGACTTGAAGATCTCTTTGATATGCCATGTAAATTGCATGGGTGGCATGCTAGAAGGAAGTTGGACACTGGGAACAGAATAACAGGAAATACACGTTTCCTAAAGTAAACATACTGCTGGTACTCTGGTGAAAATGCCTCCTAAATTGCGAGAGAGGCAGGCTAGAAGAAAGTGTGATCATGTGCATTGTCTAGGTGGCATACTAGAAGGAGGAATGTCCACAGGAAATATGTGTTGGGGAAGTGTTCGTAAAAGGAGCGGAATAGATAATGGTTGTAAAACGGCGTGGACAAAATGAACATTTAAACAAGGCGAACGAACAAAAACAAATTTATATTCTATAATAACAAAACTTACATTAATACATAAAAACATAACTAACTCTACTAACATACTGATAGTGTGTATATATGTGTAAGCTCGTGTGTGTATGTGTGTGTGTGTAACACAACTAAACTACAAAAGAATTGTAAAATTAAAATGTCCTTTTTCTATGATTAGAAACCGGTAGTTTTTTAGAGACGGGAAAGCGTCTCATAGTTCTTGTATATGAATGTCTGCGAGGCATGGTGTTGCTGATGCGGATGAATTTGGTCAAAGAAAAGGTGTTGCCGCTACGAAGGAATTTCGTCAAAAAGAGAGTGTTGCCGCTACGAAGAAAATTCGTAAAAGAGAGAGAATGTGTTTTAAGACGGCGTATTTATAGAAAAAATCATCTTATAAGTGGCTCAAGACGCAGGACTTGAATTTACGCGCGCCGACGTAGTTGTAAACATATCACGTGGTCCTCCTGGCCAATGGTTTCCCGAGATTGAACATTGAGCGTCCGCCATCTTTGTGGGAACAAGTGGCATACCGCCCAAATTAAATTACAGGAGTGTAAAGTCCTATATATGTAAGCAGCTGGTTGGAGGAAATATGACCACTGGAATTTGCACAGAAGTTTATATTGTCAGGAACATTTTCAACCTGAGGAGAACAAAGAATGGCAGAGAGCTTTCACAGAAGAATCACACCATCCACCCCTGTGTGTATCCAAACTCGGCTGTCTCCAGCTCTCTCTCTTTCTCTCTTTCTCTCTCTCTCTCTCTCTCTCATTCTGCCCATTCATACATTTTAGGTAATAAAAGGAAAAGAAAAGAAACAGATTATATTTTTGTATATCAGTATTGTTGTCTTTCCTCGATATAAAACACATGTTTTGTTCTTTCATTGGCCCATCTTCTTTCTTTCACTGCAAGAGCTATACTGTTATGCAGTGCTGTTCAAATATAAGTAAAGTTAGCAACTGCAGTCAAGGGGGACCCGAAAGCTTCCTTTTCAATAGCTACTACTCCAAGGTGTAGAGAAGGGTGCTACTCTTGCTTTTGCTATGGCTTGCTATTGAACCCTGGTTTACTGGGTCATTGGTAAACACTCTATCCACAAGGCCAATGGGCCAGTATATAAATATATATTCAAATATGAAACATCTTTTGTTGGGAAAAATGAACTAGAACACTTGCTATAGTGAGCACATTTCTTTTATTAATTTCTTTGCAATGAACATTCCTTTTTTTCTTATGTATCACCGGTGTTGTGAATCCGAGGGAGTTGGTGCTTTTTTTACATGGTTGGAAAAATATATGCACGTCATCTTCACACATATGCTCCTCAACTTTTCAGAACCAACTGATTAAATCTCAGCTCTATTTTTCTAAATTCTTGAACCCCTCATGGAGATTATCCAATCACTGCCATGTTCTCAAAATCATCCCAAGGGTCATCGCCAATCAGTAGCACTTATTTAACCTAATGTCTCTAAGTATAATTTTTAAATCTCTTTTTCAAATTCTCCACAACCTCATAAATGATATATATTAATCTATCATTTAATACAAGGTAATGAATATCCATATTTTTCCTCATGAGTCTATAGATATAAGGGTGTATCAAAATGTTCTCAGCTTGAGATTAATCCTGAGGTCAATAAGTATACATATTTTTATTCATATACATTCTAAATTTGAACACACTTGGCACATCTTTTCTCAAGTTTCTTTAACTTTTCCGAAAAATTCAAAAATAATTTTGTTTCAAATCATCCCCTTCTTGGTTGTGCCTGAAAACTTTTTTAGCACCTCATCACATATATTCATATCAAGTATGTCCAAAAGGATTTTAAGCTGTTTCAAGAATGAATTTTAACTTTTTTTCCTTCAAATTAATGAGACATCTTTTTTTAAAATTGTCCCCTGCCCATTGTTATATTGGTTGTTCAAAATATCCTTAGCCTCACCCAGAAAGAAGAGCATAGCTGAACATTTTCATTGTTGCAACACACTGCCAATTCTCATAAAACTTGAAATATCTGAATTAGTTTGTCTAGTTTGATAAGAAGTGATAATATGTTGTCAGAACAAAATTGTTTAGTTATGGAACTTCTTTCTGTTTGAGGCTCAGAACATTTTGAATGACCCTCATATTTATAAAGTTAAGTGAGAAGCAGGAAATGTCTGTTAACATGATTGACGAACTGATCAATTCATTTTTAATTATTCAAACTTTTTGACAGCAGCACATAATCTTATCATTAGGACTGCATCCTTTATGAAACACCCTGTATAATATATAGTATTCATTCTTATTATTTTCAATAAAAATTAGAAGATATATCAAAATTTTCAAAATTCAATGATGGTGATGATAATGGGGACGATTGCTCCGACAAGGATGTGTAGACATTCATGGTCGATTAGTTATCATCATAGAAAATGAACAAGGTAATCCAAGTTCCAATCCTACACAAGGCTGTTTCCATTTCACATACCCTAGGGAAATGTATAAATCCAATTATTTTCTTCCCAGTTATAGTTAACTGGTAAGGCAGACTAGGGTCTTCTAATATCTTGTAATGGTAGTCAGTCTAGAAAAAGGAAAACTCTGAATTCAATCCTATTCAACTCCACTTTAAAAAATTGATCTTGTGTGAAATCCTATTTGTGCGGATGTGTTGGATAAATCTATGTAAGCATATTACCTTCTTTAAGTAGCCCAGATGGCTGGGGCTGTAGAATACACAGACTGCTTCTCTGCAGAAGGGTAAGAACCCCACCTATGAGTATCCTGGATATGACACTAAACAATCTGATGGTGAGGTTCCAGTAATACTGGAGGTGCCCGTGATGTAATGTTTATCATCTTAGGAAATGGACACGGTGACACGAGTTCAAATCCTGGACGACATTCCATAAGAATGCTTGATGCACATAAATGGCATTGTGACAGCTTCTTGTAATACAAAGCTTTGAATCATCTTCTTTATTTCAAGATCTGTTATTAACTGATAACCATTTTAAAAATATTTGGATATCTTTTGAAAAGAAAAACAAAAGATTACTGAATACATTATCAAAGATTTCTAGGAAACTATGAGGGTCATTCAATAAACAAGGGGAATCTATCAATCTATCTATCTATCTATCTATCTATCTACAGAAGTCATTCAATTGATAAGTGGATTTTTTCAAAAACACAAAATAATTTTCCAAGAACTTTTCCCCATTAAAATAAATACTGAATTGTTTGGAATTGGTTTATTGAATAAATAATTTTAATCTTAAAAATATATTTGTTTTGAGGCTATTCAAAATAGCAGCAAATCAAACAGAGTGGTACAGAGAAGTATGTTTTTGCCAAAAAAATGTTTACAAATATGCTAAAAATGGGTTTGTCACTGGGTTGAAAAGACAGTTCTTAGAGTGGACACACACTGACACTCCCATACAAAAAGCTCATGCTGACAGTCTCCTGGGACATGGAAGAACCCATCATTATGGAATTCCTTGAAAAAGTTTCAACTGTAAACAGTACTTTGTATTAACTCCTGCAATAAAATCTATCTTATTTATTGAATGATCCATGTATATCTCAATAAATGTAAAGAGTTAAGTTTTTCATTGATAATGTTACTTGCTTGTAGATTTTCTCATAGTATTTTCATGTTGACATTATTTTCTGTGAAAATGTTCATGTGTACAGAGAGCCAGGAATGATTCAAAGATATTGGTAAGAGCCAGTTTCAACTTAAATAATGAAACTAGCCCCCCAGTGTTTTCCTTTCCACCCACTTCTATGAACCCGGAGATTGAATTGGGAGAATAAAGTGAAAGAGTTACTGACATTTAAGGTAAGTTATGTTCGTTGTGTTTCTTCTGTCTATCCGATGATTAGCCATCACCAACATAGCAATCATTTGTGACTATGTTCCCTCATAATAGACTTCTGCTACAATGAGAAATTTATGTGTCAACCGATTGGCTGATATTTTAAAAATTCCATCATCATTTCTTGAATGTTTTTAAGAAAGTTGCATAAATGTAATAAGTGAAGATTTACATAACAAGAATTGAAGGAGATTTTAATTTTTTTAGATATCAATTAATTTTTTCCTATTTTAATTTATAAACATCAAACTATCTTAACTTTATTTTTAATTCACTATTGCATATTTTATTATTTTACTTTTTACTCAATAAAATAAAAAGGAATTATTTTGATAGAATTTTAAATAAGATTATTTGTTTTTAAAGTAAATTAACGTATAAAACTAAATTTTAAAATATAATAAATCTTAAATCAAATGGCTGAAATGACTCACAAAATGTATTTTGTATAGTGGGGTCCAATAAAAAATACATATTTTCTTTGGAACATGCTTAATTCTTGTGTCCAGCCTTTGATTGGTTCTTCCTATGTAGCTCAAACTGCAACTACACCTAAACAAGTAAATAAGAGAATTATTATGATGAGGGGGAAGAACATCTTTATGAATAGATGTCACAATGGGTTTGGTGTAAAAGACCAGATGTACAATGGATGAAAAATAACACCTCTGTACAGTTTGTGTGATTTGCTCAGAAAATCTCTCACTAATTTCACCTATCCAAGAAAGACGTCACTTTTTCCCTGATACCGGTTTAGGTTTATTAAATTCAGTTATTTTATAGATAATCACTGTTTGTATAACACTCAAAAGAAAACCATTATTGTCAAAAGTTTTAGAGATAAATTTAAGAGTAGATTCAGAGAAAATAATTAAGTTTCTATGTGTTAGGGTCTAAATTAGATTCATATTTTTGTTTGATGAAGCAAAAAGAATCCTGCCGAGTATAACGACTCATAAATGTAGGTTTATGATATATCAATGTGACATAACATAAAGGAGTACTATGAACTAACACATCAATATACAATCAGTTTCCTTATCTAGTGTAAATTTAAGGATTGGATGGATCTTATTAAAAGAGTTAAAGAGGTGCCCGTGGTGTAATGGTTATCGTCGTAGGAAATGGATATGGCGACATGAGTTCAAATCCTGGCCGAGACTAATTGTATTCAACATAGCACTAATACCCTTGGGAAAGGTATGAATCCAATTATTCTCCCTCCAGCTATGGGTAAATAGTAGGGCAGACTAGTTTCTTCAGCCTTGGTGAGGCAACTAGTTTAGGAGAAGGAAAACTCTGAATTCAAACCTGTTAAGCTCTGCTTAAAAACTGACCTTGTGTCATATCCTGCCTGAGTGGAGGGGTTGGTAAATATGGTAATACTGGAGCTTTGGGGAATGTGGAGTATTCCTTCATTGCCATTGCTCCCAGGTCCACTCTGGCCTGGAATGGTAGCTCCTGATAAGGGTCCTATCTATGGGTTAAATAGAACTAAAATATGCTTCCTTCACAAGTCTGATTTTTGCATTTAAACTGCGTATATATGCTAAACTGAATTGCTCAAAATGGAACAGTTTTGACCTATAAACTGTGTACTTATGCCAAACTGAATTATCCTAAATAAAACTGTTCTGGCATTTAACTGTGTATTGCCCAGTCGGCTGGGGCTGTAGAATATACCAACTGGATATGACGCTTTACAATCTGATGATGAGGTTCCAGTAATGCTGGAGCTTTGGAGAATGTGGAGTACCTCTTTATTGCCATCGCTCCTAGGCCCACTTTGGCCTGGAGTGGTAGCACCTGATTGGACCCTATCTATGGGTTAAATAGAACTTATGGCATGCTTTTGCTAAACTGAATAGCTTGAAATAGAAATGTTTTTGACAATTAAACCGTACTTTCATTTAAACTGCATTCTCTTGCTTAACTGAATCATTTGAAATGGATCTGGTTTTTGACATTGAAACTGTACTTACACTAAACTGATTTGTTTGATATAGAACTGTTTTTACATTTGACTGTGTGTAAACAAAATCTACACTTATACTAAACTGCATTGTTTGAAATGGAACTGCTTTTGACATTGAAACTATACTTACACTAAACTAATTTGTTTAATATAGAACTGTTTTGACATTTAACTGCATGTGAACAAAATCTGAACTTATACTAAACAGAATTATCTGAATTAGAACTGCTTGACTAAACTGAATAGCTTGAAAAAGAAATGCTTTTCACAGTTAAACTGTACTTACATTTAAACTGTGTACTTATACTAAACTGAATTTTTTGAAATAGAACTATTTTCATAAAAATGGATTTATCGTTAAATAACCTACAAAGGTTGATATGCCATAAAACCCAAACAACTAACCAACCAACTTTCTTTAAGTTCTTTTTTTTTGCATCATTTTTAAATATGTTTGATATATATCAACTTCAAATAATTAACCATGCAGTCTAATTCAACAGGAAATCTCCAACATAAAATTTTACAAACTACTTTTGATAAATTTGATCTTTGGCAGTGCCGTGGTGAAATTCTGTTTTCATTTATCATGTTTTTCATTTTTAAAAAGTAAAACATGCCAAACTAATTGCTGTTTTTTTTTTTCTATTTTCAATTTAGGAATCAATTAATAAAAATAATTATCCATGTGAGGAGCATTGAAAAAGAGTAAAAACTAAAACTAAAATAATTGATAATACTTGGGTGAATTAAAAGCTTTACAATATTTTGGTACTGTCAGGCACAATTTCATAGCTCCAGATTCTTTTGCCAATAAACCACACTGGATTTGTTATATAATTGTGGAGGGATCTTTTTTATATTATCATTTTTCATTTTATATATCTTGCCTTTCGGTTTAGTTAGCTGAGAACCTTTCAGCTTAATGCATGGGTTAGTTAGGTGCACACATTGAGTGCAGGTGCTCACGGATGTGAAGGGAGGATGTGACAATCATATATATTACAATAAAAACCCCAGATAGAAAATGTGACTGGGGATGTGGATGACGTCATGTCTGGAAGCGATGGGCTGAGGATTTGGGGATTTGAAAAAAAGCAGTGAGTTGAGATTCAATGCTAGAGGAAGGAAGTTGATTTTTGGAGCTCGCCAAGGCCAGACCAGTAGTTTGCAGCGGGGTGCCGCACATTGTGGGGTCAGATGGAAAAGTCAGCATAGAAAGAAATTGTGTGTCTCTCTCCTCATGTCGAAAAACCTTAAACTCAAAAAGGTAATAAAAAGTTTCGTACCTGAACCAAAAAAAGAGAGTCGTAAGTGTTTCGTGTTTTTCGGATCCCTATATGCGTATGAACATTATGAATGTTTTATGCATGTGAATATCTTGATCGCATTTTTGGACCTATATATTACAGATTGTGAGATACCTAGCTTGCCAAATACTTTCTGTAACTCACTGGATTTGTTTTGATGGCTTGGATAATGGCCACAGAATCAACAATTTTAGGTCAACTTTGCCTTGCCTAATCATCAAGGTTCTTGCAATTCAAACAAAATTTCTTTAAACATCTTGTTACTACACTCTGATTAATTTTGCGCTTCCCCATTTACACCACAAATATGTTTGGTTGCTTCCAATGTATAATGGCCAAGTTTGAACTCATGAAACATAAGTTACTAAATTAGACTACACTGTATGTTCATCTGTGAGGTTTTCAAATAATATATGGAGTGAGGCAATACACAATGTTTCATAGCACCATCTACTATGATACTAACAACCTTAGTGGGCACCTACCATAGCTTAAACAACTACATTCTAATGATATTCATGCTGCAAAGTAACAATGACCAAAATATTGCAACACTTTTGACTCACTGTAGAAATAGTAATCATTGTCAATGCATCATATAAGACTAGAAATAGATAAGGGGTGTCCTCATGGTGTAATGGTTAAATCGATGGACTGCAGAATCGTTGTAAGCAAGTTCGTACTCCAGTCGCGCTATTATGTCCACTTTTGGGGAAATACTCTTGGGAAAGGTATGAACCCCCTTATCCTCCCAGCAATGGGTTAAATAGTACCACTACTGTTCTTCTAAGAGAATGGCTTTGGCATTAAATAACCTACAAAGGTTGATATGCCATTAAACAAAGAAACTGTTTGTGGTTTTAAAAGTCTATTTGAAGTGGAATCAACCTATTGGGGGGTAGTCAAATTATTTAACACGCAAAATAAACTGATGGATGTTCACCAATCGGACATAAGCAAAATACTGCCCTCTTCCACTTCAAACTAAGTCTCTTTTATATTCATCAAATCTCACCACTTCACGGAGGCTTATCTCATTCTCCTCCATAAAACAAGTCACACTGCCGCGACCGGCCGACAAACCCTTGCCACGACCTGCCGATAAACCTAAAACATATCAAATTACACGCCCGAGTTAGGACGATAATATCCGAGTACAACCGGAACTGACTAAGCCCTTTTTTCTTGCTAACGACCTTGACATCTAGTTATAGCTAAAAGAAAAGGGAGAATTAAAATTAATAACATTCACAAAACACTTCGGCCAAAAATTACCTGATAAGACTTGAACTAATAGTCGTCGCCAGCCTATAGCAGGTTAGGAAAATACTTTACAGCTACACTCATTTTTTATCAAAGAATTTTATATCCACGCGGCTGAGCTGTGTGTCACAGCACTTCCGTGATATCAACAGGCCCTTTTCAACCCTCGTTGGCACGCTCCTAGCGAAGCTCATTAAGGAGGAATCCTGCATTCTGTGCGGTCGCATTCACCTTAACTTCCGACGTTGATCCCACTTCTCGTGGTAGATCCCCTTTTTTTTCCCACCTACATAGGTATGCACAAAGGTCCTTTTTAGGACCATAAGAGGTCTCTGTCTGCGGGTCAGAGCATCTCTGACTGGTCAGTAATGATCAGTCGAAGTAGACGGCCAGGCGGCAAACACGAAGACGGATTCTAAGACCAACCGGTCTTAACTCTCACTCGGTTCCGATAGTCCGATAAGCTGCGCAGCGCTAATGGCACGGTCCAGCCTTTAGCTACTCCTTCGCTATCTGCGCAGCGCTAAGATAACGCCCATCTTAGCCTCGGCCTTCTGGCCTGTCCGCTCGTCAGCTCGGCTTTGACCCGACAAAGCCTTCGTTCCCGTCAGCTCGCCCGCACGGCTTTGACACGACAAAGCCTTCGCTCCTGTCCGCTCGTTCGCACGGCTTTAACCCGACAAAGCCTTCGCTCTCGTCCGCTCGTCCGCACGGCTTTGCCCCGACAAAGCCTTCACTCCCGTCCGATACCTCCGCACGGCTAGGGGGCCCAGCAAGGCCCTAGCCCTTCCTCGACCTCGACGCTCTTGCAAGGTACAATGCAGTCCACGTAACGACTCGCTGTTACGGACGGTTCTACCACTGCAACACCTGACGCACGTACGACCCGTCGTACGAGTCAACAACCCGATCGACACACCCTTGGTTAACCACAACATACCGTCACAACCAGGGATATCGATCTACCAACCTCGATCGACCATCTAGCTGTACCCAACGACCAGCACCGACCATCTAGCTGAACTCAACGACTCGACCGACCTCAGCTTACCAGCATCCAACGTCTAGCTGAACTCAACGACTCGACCGACCTCAGCTTACCAGCATCCAACATCTAGCTGTACTCAACGACTCGACCTACGCCAGCGACCCTCGTCGAACGCCCAGCTGCGAACACATACAACCGCCACGGACATTTACATTCTCGCTTGTAAATACGACGAAATAAATTGTCATTTGTAATAATCATCATCTCACCTTTGTTCCTTCCTATTGCTTTGGCTGTTCTCATTCACATAAATTCATTTGCGGGGTCGACATACTTATAGGCCCCGCAACAACACCTCTTGCGTCCTTTTCTTCTTCTGGTTTCCACGTGCCGGTAGAAGAGAGAGCACACCTTCTGTTTCTTCGAGGTAAGATTGTTCGTGACATTACTACTGCAGAAACCAAACCAAAAATAGATAGAATATGTTTGTAACACAACCAATATGTAAAAAAAATGTGCTGATTCATAAGAAACAAAATATTGGATAATCTATAAAAGTGATCTAGGCTTAATTTGTAAAGCAGCAGAAGCAATGACCAGGAGTCAGTCTATATATATTGATCAGTCTCTGCCCACTCAGATCTATCTATCTATCTATCTATCTATCTATTAATCAATCTCAGTCTATACATATCGACCCATCTATCTATTTTTCATAGGTTTTGTTTCTTTGTTTTATGGAATATCAAGTTTTGTGGGTTATTTAATCTCGAAGTCGTCATTTAAGAAGAAAAATAGAGGTCATGTCCATACTACTGTATGGATGCACCACTTGGACGCTGACTAAGCACATAGAGAAAACACTTGATGACAATAGCACAAGGATGCTAAGAGCTATATTAAACAAATTCTGGAAGCAAAACAGCCGGTTTACGGCCACCAACCACCCATCTCGAAGACCATCCAAATTAGACAAACAAGACCTGTGGGACACTGCTAGAAGAGTAAGGACAAACTCATAAGCAACAATCTCCCATGGACCCCTTCATACAGATGTACAAGTGTAAGACAACTAGCTAGAACTTATCTAAAACAGATCAGTACGGACACAGGATGTAGCCTGGAAGTGTGGGATGATAGAGATGGATGGCAAGAGAATTAGGGAAGTCTGTGCATGACATGATGATGATGATTTAATCAACAGCTTAGAAGATAAGGACTTTATACCCTTCCCAAGGGTATTAATCTAAAAGTGAACATTAAAGCACAATCAGCATTTAACCTTGCTTACAATCATGCTGTCCAGTATGTTAGATACTACACCATAGAGATTCCCTACAATATATCACCGTCTGCTCATATCTCTCTATCTATATATCTATCTGTCTATGATACTCTGTTCATATTCACCTGTCTAAGCTATTCCATTCTTTTTTATGAGTCTCATTCAAGTCTTGTCATTGATATATGCTTTTCTTAACTGACATAAAAATAATGATCTTTTCAGCAAAATCTAAAATTATGAAAGTTTTGATGATTTAAAAAAATCCACTGATATGATAGCTGTCATAATACAATTAAAAGCAAATTAACAAATAACATCAGTTTAAAAATTAAGGCTTCTAATGCAGTCAAATGACAAAAAAAACCAGAAAACTTTGTGACCATTTCTCTGATAGAAACATCATCCATAGTTAACCTCAATGGCCCAATCATTGACTTTCACATTTAACAAGCAAGCCTCAGCAAGTGTTAAGCTGTCAGTAATGAAGTGATCTTATCTATCATCAGTTTGCTGTTGACTTCATTAGACTGTTTGCCAGATATATCTCTCTTGACAGTTCACAGCCTGTAACCAGACTTAACACATTGTACAGGTTCAGATCAAAAGTCCTGAAAATTAAACAGAAGCCTAATCAAGTTTATTATTTCTCTTCTTTTTTCATTTGAGGTAATCTGAGGAAACCACAGTGGCCAGTAAGGTAGATGTTGATTTCCTGGTAGAGAAGCATTAACAAAGAAATTGTATTGATCTGTTTTATTTGGCAGTTTTTCCATCCAGAAATCAGAAGCTTGTTTGAAACCAGTAAAGATAGTTTTCATTTAGTTAGGAAGAATCAAAATCACTAACCATAGTCTGTTAATCTAACTCCTTAACCATTACACTTCCATAAATCATTCCAGTTATATCTATCAATCTATTTATCTATCTGCTTATCAAAGTCTTCTTTCTTTCTTTCTTTCTTTCTTTCTGTTGTGGTCTTGAAGGGCCAGAAATGAATGACACAAAAGATGTAAGGTTTACAGCAGTATATATTTATGGAAATACAGACAGTAATGGTTATTGGTAACTGACTAGACTTGTGTAACTTGTTTATCGAGTTGGTCACTATTTATAGTGTTGGGGGAGTCCATGCAGTGATATCATGAAGTATATCACCATAACACAATCTATCTATCTATCTATCTATCTATCTGTATATATATATTTTAGCCTGTTCCGAAATATTTATCTATTCTTGTTTGTTACAATCTATCTATTCATCTATTATGTTTAAATGGAAAACCTTGTGATTTGTTGGTTTACACTTTGAGAGAAAAATAGTTTATTCTATTGTGAACATTAACTTTTCCTTATAATCCAACTAGCTCTTTTTGTTGATATCTATGTAGTGTTGCAATAAATTATTATTCCCTTTAGGGGATTAACAAATCTGTTAAGAGCCCCACAGAGAGTGGCATAGCTGATCAGAAATCCATTTTTGACATGTATTTACCACTGTTCTTCAGTATAGATGATTTCTCCTTCTCTGCCAAGGAATGGTAAAGCCTCATGGCCATGTTAGCTATACTCATTGAGATAAACCTTCTTTCCATTTTGTATCCCTCCAACATACTGCTTGTTCATGAAACAATATGTGTATAGTTTTTGCTGTTGGGACATGTTTGTGTATTCTTTCTTTTAATAATGTTGGTGTAAATATTGAATATGTAAAATATTAAATGTTCTTATATGTATGAATCAGCATATCTTGTATTTCTTTCCATTATGTTCAATGTTAATGTAGTATGAATTATCATCATCATCATCATCATCATGTCGCACCACCACCACAGATCTCCCTGAAATTCTCTTGCCACCCATCTCTATCATCCATCACTCCTGGTAGGTCTTCAAGGCTATATCCTGTATCTGCACAAAGTTGTTATATATAGGTTCTAGCTGGTTGTCCTGACTTTACTTGTCCATGTGAAGGGGTCCACAAGAGTATGTCGCTTATGAGTTCGTCCCCAGTTTTCCAGCAGAGTCACGCATGTCTGCTTCGTCTAACTTGAATAGTTTTCGTGATGATTAGTCGGTGGCCGTACAGCTGTTACTTTGTAGAGTACTGCCTCCAGGACTTGTTCAATATAGCTCACAGCATTCTAGTGTGATTGCCGTTAAGCTTTTTCTCTATATGTTTAGTTACTGTCCATGAACATTGGTCTCCAACCACAAAATATTCCAGTATCTATCAATCTATAGATCTCTCTGGATAGATAGATAGATAGATATGAGTAGACTGATATATATATAGATAGATAGATAGATAGATAGGTAGATAGATCTGTCTAATCATGTCTATCAATCAATCTATTTATCTGTATGTCAGTTTGTCTCACAAGATATATATATCATCATCATCATGTCGCGCCGCCAGCGTGGATATCCCTGACCCTCTCTCGCCATTTCTCCCTATCATTCATCGCCTCCGGCAGGTCTTCAGGATTACATCCTGTGTCCTCACATAGTTGCTGTATGTAAGTTCGTGCTGGTCATCCCACTCTTGCACATCCATATGTGGGGGTCCACAGGAGTACAACGCTTATGAGCTCGTCCTTGCTTCTCCAGCAGTGTCCTGCATGTCTGGTTCGTCGAACTTGTATAGTTTTCGTGATGGGGGGCAAGTGTCCATATAGTTGGAGTCTCGTAGGGTGTTGTCGCCAGGACTTGTTTAATACTGCTCTCAACATTCTTGTGTAATTTCCGTCCAGCCTCCTCTCCAGCCGCTTCGTAAGCGTCCATGTGGTGCATCCATATAGCAGTATCGACACAACCGCTGCCTGGAAGAAACTGCGTTTCATTTTATCAGTTAGGTCCGACTTCCATATGATCGAGAGCCTATCGATAGCTGTCCATGCCTTCGTCAGTCGTATGTCGATGTCTTTTTCGGTTGATGAGACGCTACTTCCTAGGTAGGTGAATTTGTCGACTAGTTTCAGAGAGGCTCCGTCTAGTGTGGCAATGTTGCCCGTTTGGTTGTAACACATATATTCAGTTTTATTTGCATTGACATGGAGGCCAATGCCAGCTGCGGCTCGTTCCAGACTATGCAGTAGTGTCTCTGCTTGATTAGGCGTATTCGCTAGTATCGCCAAGTCATCAGCGTAGTTGGCGTCCGTGATTGTTTTTGCGGGGTACCTTTTGCTTCTTCTCTTAGCTCGAAGCCATTTTCTCTGATTTTGTCGATCGAAGTCCTAAGCACATAGTCTAGACAGATGATAAAGAGGTACGGGGCTAGTTTGTCTCCTTGTAGTACTCCTGCAACAATGTCGAAGTATTCCGTGTCTCCATCTGGTGAACGTACTTTCACTTTGGTGTTTCTGTAGAGAATCATTATCGCTGCTACGGTTTCTTTTGGTAGGCCGTATGCTAGTAGGATTTGCTCCATCTTCCCTCTGTGTATGGAATCGAAGGCCTTGGTAAAGTCGACAAATAGTAATGTCGCCTGTAAGTTTTTTGCCCGAACGCCTTCCAGGATTCTACGGATGGTCAGTATTTGTGAGGTTGTGGATCTATTTCTCCAGAAGCCATTTTGGTTTTTCCTAAGGATGTTGTCTATTTTGGGTTCTATGCGGTTTCGTAGTAGGGCATTGTAGATTTTGGCTGCTATGGATGTAAGTGTTATCCCTCGGTAGTTCTTGGCTAGTCCGAGGTCGCCTTTTTTAGGGAATGGAAGGATGCATCCCTTCATCCATCTCTCTATCCTATTTTGACTATAGACTGCGTTGCATTGCCGGAGCAGTATATCGTCGAATTGTCTAGTCTTCCACACTTCTGGGGGGATCTCGTCTAGCCCTGCCGCTTTCCTATTTTTAATTCTTCTGAGAACTGAGTCGAGTTCTTCTTTGGTGAAAGGACCTAGTTTTACGTCTAATTGCTTACTAATAATTCTGGTGATCGGTTCATCCGTTATTTCCGGTGGGTTTCCTAGTAGATTTTTGAAATGCTGTTCCCACAGTTTTACTCTTTCTTGTTGGCTTGCAGCTTTCAATTTTGCTTTGGCTGTGCTCTTCCTTCCACTTACTTCGTTTATTGTTTGCCAGGCTATCCTGGATTGTCTGTCTTCCACCGAGTCTCTAATCTTATCTATCTGATTTTGTATGTATTCTGCCTGTTCTTTTAGGTATATTCCTGTTAATTGATGTTGTGCCTTTTCTAGTTCTCATGCATTTGTGTTTGTTGGGTTCTTTTGATAGCTTTTGGAGGCAGTCTTCACAAGTGTACGTTTTTCTCTAACCGCTAGCATTTCCCAAGGGGCTCTATATTTAGTTCTAGGTTTTGTTGGAATACACTTTGCTGCCGCCTCAAGGTGTGCTTCTACAAAATTTTCATATTCGTCATTTGGGGTACCTATTTCTGCCTTCTCTTGTAGTGCTTCGAATCTGTTTCTTAATTCCAATGCATATTTATCTTTAATATCTCTGTTGTTGAGTAGGGCCCAGTCATAGTGCTTGGTTGTCGCTTTACGTGTGGCGTTTTTTCGTAGGCTTAGTCGTACTTTGGCCGTAACTATTCGATGATCGGAGGACACACCCTCGAAAGAGGAGTATGCCTCGCAATTCATCGCACTGTTTTTCCATTTCCTGTTTATAAGGACGTAGTCTATCTGTGCTTTACTCTTATTCGCGTATGTGTAGGTCCATAATTTCCCCTCCCTTTTTTGAAAGTTTGTATTGAGGCATGTTAATCTATTTTCTATCATGAAATCTATTAGATGCTGTCCATTCCTGTTTGACGCGTAGTGTAGGCTGTATTTGTTGTGTCTTTCCGTATAAGATTTTTATTCAGGTGAACATTTAGTTTTTATTCAGCCTATGGTGGTCAAGTGCCAATTTCTATCTATCTATCTATCTATCTTATTCAAATCTCTTTTCAATTGTCTTGAACTACAACTGAGAGTGAGGCTCCAGTCTTGAAGCTTTAGGAAATGTGGAGTAGCCCTTTATTACCATTACTCCCAGCTCCACTCTGATCCAATTTGGTAGTACTTGATAGGGTCCCATCTATGGGTCAAATAGAACTGTTTATTATTTAACTTTGTGCAAACAAATGACTGATATTGAATTGAATTGTTAAAAAGCAATACTTGAAACCTTTTTATTTTGTGCAAGTGAATGAGTAATTGCTAAAGAGAATCGTTAATGTTAAATATGAATACTTGAAACCATTTAACTGTGTGTAAACGAATGAACTTTGGTTTGTTCAAATTTTTACTTATAAACTATTCATTTATTAACCATATTTATTTAACTGGTATGTGCAAATAGGATTCGGCATTAAATAAACTAAAAGGGTTGACTTGCCATAAAACCCAACCAACCAACCAACCAACCATCTTTTTATTTGTATCATTTTGTACATGATATTTATTAATCTTAGATGAGTATGGTATATGTATGGTGGTCAGGTGCTGTTTTTCAATAGAGACAATTGCTCTTCCATTTTAACATTGACACAAAGCAAACTTCAAACCACATTCCAACATGAAATGATCTAGTACCAGACTAAACTGAACTTAGAAAATATCAAGAAAGCCCATGTTAATATAAACAGCAGTTTATTTTTAATGTCAGTATTTTTTTAACAATACTTTCATAAAACTAAATTCCTGATTTCTTTAATAGGATTAAAGATTTTGAACCAAAATTGAAAACTAAGAATTTGTTTATGTCTCCTGTTTTTCTTTCATTTTACTTAATATGAGACAATCCAGTGACCCATTCTTTCAAACTTTCAGATAAAAATAACTCATTCTGACGTGACTAGAATAAACAGTCAATTTTCTTGTTTTGTTTTGGAAATTCAAGAAAAAAAATGTCAGTTAAAGACAAATATCTGGTTAAAGTGTTTTCCTTTTAAATTCAGATTTCAGATTTTTCTATCTGTTTTCCATAATTTGCAGCCATTTTTCTTTATTTTCGTTATTTATTTCCCTATTTCTTCAATCCTATCAAATTTTTACCTAAGATTAATAATAATTCAACAGATTCAAAATAAATATCGGAAAAGCATTTTTCTGATTTTTAAAAAATGTCTCCCTTATTAATAAAATTTGGTCTAAATTCTATCAGTTTTGAAGCTGTATAAAAAGTTTTTTATGCTCCATTAGCAATCTGGTCTCTCAATAGAGTAATTAGAAGTTTTACTCATTATAGTAACATGATGCTGAGTTAACTTGGTGTCTTCTGAATATAAGTTTTTCTTACACTCTGCAAATTTTTCACACCAGCTCTAACAAGTAGGTTTTTTTTAAGTCTTAGTGACTGCATATCTCCTCACATTTCTGTAATCTGAATCATCTTGATTTTGCTTCTGATCTCCTGTTCAACCAATCTAAAGGTGACTGTTAGAGACTAAGTGACAGCAAGTCACCACTGATTTTCAGTACCTTTCTCAGTATTCTGGAAAACACCATCACTACTGATGTCTGGATAGTCTCAGTCCTTATTTATTTTTTTTCAATTTGTCCAGTCTCAATTAGAATGTTTTTAGCGCTGCTGCAAGAGCACAGCTTTTATGGGAATGACAACTGGTTCCAGTGTTTTCTCTGTCCCCTATTATTATTATCAATATTATTATTATTATTTCTTGTGAGTTTTTCACACCTGCATTACCTGATGGCCTTTCACTAGTGTCTGAGTGACAACAAGTCTCCTCAGGTCTCCAGAATTCTTCTAAATATTCTGTAACATACCCATGATACCGATATGTGAAACATACATGTAATGTTCATTCTCATAGAAATCCCAAAAACACGAAACTCACGAAACGACTTCTTAGTTCAGGTACGAAACTTTTTATTACCTCTGAGTTAAAAGGTTTTTCGACATAAGGAGAGTGAAACACAATCTTTCTATGCTGACTTTTCCATCTGCCCCCCACCACGTGCAGCTACTGGTCTGATCTCGGTGAGCCCTGAAAGTCAACTGTCTTCCTCGGACGATAAAACTCAACTCACTGACTTTTCTCAAATCCCCAAAATCCTCTGCACATGCTTCTGGTGCATGACATCATTCACACCTCCTCCCATTTTCTATCTGGGGTTTTTATTTTGACATCTGTGAATGACACATCCTACCCGCGCGCATGAACACCTGTGTTCATGCTGCACCTAACTAACCCATGAGCTAAACGAAAGGTTCTAAGCCTAACTAAACCAAAAGGCAAGATATATAAAACGAAATCCCTCAGCCACTATATTACAATTCTAGATGATCATAACAATGCTATAGTTTGAATGGTCTCAATCTTCCTCTCATCTCTATTTTCCCTCGACTTTTTACAGATTTTTATGGAATGTCCTAAAGGCACCGACTACAACTGGAATCACTGCCACCATAATGTTCCACAGCTTTTTCAACTCTCAGGTAAGAACTAAGAATTGATCTTTTTTTTTTTTTCTCTTTTATTTTCACTCTGTAATTCACTGGAATGGTAAAATCTGCCAGATAACAAGTTATTTTTGTCATGTCAGGGTAATCAATTTGCATCTCAAAGTCCCAGAGACTTTTTGGCATCTCAGTTTCTAAAATAGATTCTGGTTAGTGAATATACCATTTGGCAGCATTGTCAAACTTTAATTTCTTGCACAATTCCTAGTGGATCAAATTTACCACTTTATCATACCAACAATCATATTCCTTTTATGCCAGTTTGCTGCATTCATCTATAATGTGATTAACTGTTTCATCTGTTCTACTAAAAAACCTACACTTGTTATTTTTTGTGTATATTGTTAATTTTTGCTTTGATATAACTATTTTTTTAGGACATTATTCTGTGCAGCTCGTAAAATAGATTAATTTTCTTTCTTCAGGTTTTCCTTTTGTAGCAATATCTAGACAATCTTATGAGCAATTTTTTTCATTTTTTGTTTAAAAATAAGGTTGCTTGGGTTTAATAGAATATGTTTTGAGTGTTATCAATGCCTGACAGTTGAAGAGACAGAAAGAGTAACAGTCTGTTAATATCACATAAGGGCTGCGATAATGAGAACAGGCCCTTTGTAGAACACAGGCTTTTATTTATATGCTTTTGATAAGATTATGGAAGTGCCCACAGCTTCATCCAGTAAATAGCACCCCAAAAAGAAAACAATCTGATCTGTTCCCACAAATAAGAGTATGCCTACTTGATTCAACCTTAAACTATCAATGGAGTGTGGATCAGTTAAAATATCCAAGGCCCCTCATAAAAGCAACACTTCCTTCGGACATTGCTGTCTTCTTTGATGCAACCAAAGTGATGATCAAATGGGAATTAACAATGCTCTAGGTGGAATATCTGGAGGAAGTTCATGAGAAAAACACTGACCATATCCCGAGGTTTGGTTGCAAAATGTAGATGTCAGGGCAGGTGAGCTACATACTAGCCAATGCAAGGGTGCTTGTGAGGGTTTGCAGGGTGCTCTCTCAATGAGGCTTTGACTATAACAGGAACAACTAAAAGGAAGGTGCCATCAGAACCATAATAGAATCTGTCAAAAACACCATGAGATGGCTTTCTGTGAAGAGGGCATAGATAGTTGCAACTAAGAAACAAGCTGGGAAGTGATCAATCAAAGTTGGGTAACCCAAATGAGTTGGGGGATGTCCTCGTGGTGTAATGGTTAAAGCGATGGCCTGCGGAATCATGGTAACCGAGTTCGTACTCCAGTCACGCTATTACATTCACTTTTGGGCGAATACCCTTGGGAAAGGTATGAACCCCCTTATCCTTCCAGCTATGGGTTAATTAGTACCACTACTGTTCTTCAAGGAGAATGGCTTTGGCATTAAATAACCTACAAAAGTTGATATGCCATTAAACAAAGAAACCGAAACCAAATTAGTTGGTCCAATGTTGAAAGACTCCTGAAACTAGGAATATCACAGATGGCGTATTACTTTACATCTGTAAGATATGCCTTTAAAAACTCACATGAAGAAAAATTTATATATGAAGCAATGTATTCAGCGGAAATTTTATAACATTATTTCTAAATGGCCCAGTCATCAACAGTAAATGGATAAACAAGTAAACAAGCCTGAATAAGACAAAACTATTGATCCTTTCTGACTGAGCATGATGATCATTCAAATATCACATAGGGATGTTTCAAGAGCCACAAGTGTTTCATAAAGTCGCCAAAGGTGTGAGCATTTGTGAGCTTTTTATGAAGCAGCCAAGCTGCCTGCAGGGCTTAGTATTAATTCACAAGTTATAATATTGATAAACTAAAGCATGTCAGTTATAATATTGATAAACTAAAGCATGTCAGTTATAATATTGATAAACTAAAGCATGTCAGTATGCTGACAAATGGAATGTGAACAAGTCAGAATGATTCTTGGGTAATTGAGATGAATATGATATAAACTAAATATATAATTCATAAACAATATGTTTGAAGGTAAAAATTTTAATATGATCCAGTTTGCACCCAGTTAAATGGTATTGACTATTGCTATCAAACACTAATAGTCTATTTGCAACTGTTATATAGTTTCCAGTATAGTTATTGAATAAATAGTTCTATTTGACCTTTAGATGGTACTCTGACAGGTACTGCTACCTGGGAGAAAAATCAATGAAGATGTACTCTACATTCCACAAAGCTCTATGACTGGATCCTCTCTATGAGATGATTTAGTGTAATATCCAGGATACTCATTTGTGGGAGGTTTTACCCCACTGCAGAGATGCATTTAGTATATTCAACAGGCCCAGATAGACTAGATCAATTTTGAATCAAGAGGAAGCATCAAAATAATTATTAAATATGATCTGAGAAATATATGATTTATAAATACATAAACTTTTATAAGAAACATTAATGTGATAATTGATTATAAGAAATACAAGATATATATTTCAGGGATCATGTAACTGAAAATGAAATCTTGTTGAGACGAATAGAAGGAACATTAAAAGAAAAGTTTATGGGGATTAATGAATTAATAATATTTTTAAAACACAAGACAAATAATAAAATGTGAATATTGAAAATAATCATATAAATCTACAAAAGAAGTTAAACAAATTATTAGTAATACAAAAATGCCAAAAGACAAAATAAAATGTCATGATTCCACTTTTGCCAAAATTTAACTTTAGGCCCCAAAAAGAAGTAACATTTTTCAGTGCCTTCCAGTGCATGGGACAAACTTGTATCTGCAAAGCCCACAAAATGACCACTCTTTTTCTCAGACTCCTTAAAGAATGATTGGTAAATCAAGAAAACAAAGATTCAACTTTGTTTATTCAAATTAGTCTTTCCATCCAAAATATCCCTTGGTGGGGTGTCCTCATGGTTAAAGCGATGGACTTCAAAATCGTAGTAAGCGAGTTCATACTCCAGTCGTACTATTATGTCCACTTTCAGGCAAATACCCTCGGCAAAGGTATGAACCTCCTTAAACTCCCAGCTATGGGTTAAATAGTACAACTACTGTTCTTCTAGGAGAATAGCTTTGGCATTAAATAACCTACAAAGGTTGATATACCATAAAACAAAGGAAACAAACCAAAACAAACCAAAACAAAATATCCCTGCAATAATGATAAAAATCATAAATTACTCATTTTTAAAACCTGAAAGATTTGAGAAAAGCTGAAAAAAACATACAAGTAGCTAATTGATATTAGTAACCAAAAGATACGTGTAATCATCACAAAAAAATTACCTAAATCAAGTCTTTCTTGTTTAATACCTGAGATGCAGATCAGAGGTATATATATATATATATATACAATAATTGGATTGCCAAAAAGAGAAAAATTACATTTGAGTTCATACATACACTTATATATCCATTTTTCGTTACATGTGTATCAGTTAGTATACATCTGAGTGTTGGTATGATCTTGAAAGCATACATACATACCTACATATATATCTATCTGTGTGTGTGTGTGTGTGTGTGTAAGTGAAGATGATAAAAATAGTTACAAGCTATGGTTTCTATAGTAACAAGCCAAACTTGATTGCCTCTTGTATCAAACTCTTGCCAAGAGCAGATCATCACATATTTTCTATGGTACATGAATATCGAAAAGAAAATACACCAGAATAGATGTAAACCTATTTGTGGGTTACTTAATTTGACTCAAGCTCAATTTTAACCCATAAAATGTATTGCTAAGAACACTGGAAATAATCCATGATTGGATCAATATATTTGCAGGTACAACTTGGTGATTGCAGGAACAGAGATATCAATTCAAATATTTGTTTAGTTAGGGATTGTTACAACTATAAAACCTAAAATGAAAGAAATTGGATTTTCAACAAGGACAGTGACTTTTGGTATCATTCCAAGAAATTTGCTGAAAGGTCCATAATACTGTGTGTTTAATTGAAAAATATCCTTGCAATGATGGTACAAATCCCAGAATAGACATATCTAAAATGTCAAGGATTTAGAAACCAGGAAAAATCATGTAAGAAGGTAATTGATATTAGTCAGCAAGAAATATGCTTGGTCAAATATCAAAATAAAAACAACATCAAGTATTTTTTGTTTGATACCAGACAAATAGATAAGAGGGATATATGTATAAATATATGTATATTATCATTATCCTCATGGTGTGCCAGTAGCACTGATTTCTGGATCCTCTCTCGCCACTCATCCCTATCATCCATCACCTTCAGCCTGTCTTCGATGCTACATCCTTTATCAGTGCAGAGCTGTTGTACATAGGTTCTAGCTGGTCGTCCTACCCTTGCTCATTCGTGTGAAGAGGTTCACGGGAGCACATCACTTATGTGTTCATTCTTACTTCTCCAGCAGCGTCCGACATATCTTGCTCATCTTGTATGGATGGTTTTCTAGATGGGAGGTAAGTGGTCGTACAACTACTGTTTTGTGGGATGCTTGCTCCAGGACTTGTTTAATACAGCCCGCGCCATTGTATGAGAATGATGGTAGCTATGTTTAGCGGAAACACGAGCACAAGTCATCTGCTACGGTCCTACCAATGCTAGTGATGAAACGAATCTCATCACTTTCTACAACAGGCTATCTTCATTTGTACATAGCATCCCAAAACACAACGTTCTAGTAAAAGGTATACACATGAATTCTCAAATAGATCAAGACAAAAACAATAAATACTACTAACACAACTCGTCAAGCAGAAATGGGGAAAATCTAACAGAATTCTCACATGAAAACAGACTAACATGCTTTAATACTATATTCTAGATAAGGATAGGAAATCTATGGATCTACACCAATGTAAATAATGCTAAAACCTGGATAGCTTGCATACTCATTAATTAGAAATGGATTAATAGCACTCTGAACTGTAAGGAATATTCCTCTTTAAAAGGAGTATCTTCTGATCAGAGAATTGTCTCAGCAATGGGCACTGATGATGTGCATAAAAAAGAAGCTAGACAGGAGCTGCACAAAAATGTTACAAGCTGTACTATACAAATTCTGGAAGGAATATCTCACGAAACAACAGTTGTACGGACACCTACTTCTAATCTCTAACACCATGCAAGTAAGACAAGCAAGGCATGCAGGACACTGCTTGAGAAGCAAGAATGAAATCCTCAGTATTATTCTCCTATGGACCCCTTCACATGGATGTGCAAGTTTTGAATGACCAAGAAGAACATACCCACAATAGCTCTGTATTGACACAGGATGTAGATTATATGACCAGCCAGGAGCGATTGATAATAGGGATGATTGGTGAGAGGGGAAATCAGTGCCAGCTATGTGACTTGATGATGATGAATGATATATATATATATATATATATATATATATATATATATATATTCTAGGAGGAGTCAAAATTTTTGTAATAGTTTGCAACATGCTCATTTATAGTGCATTAATCATGGAACAATAGCAATCCAAGCTATGGTTATTACCTGCTCTGGTTAGTTGTTAGTATTGCAGTTGTTGGTGTACTGACATTAAAAGCCATACAAATGAATATGCAATGTAATCTAATTTGGGAACTCGTACTTTAAAATTTCAAACTGGGCCATAAGAAAAAATGACAATAACCAAAATCATTTGTCACACAAAAGGAGAAAACTCAGGTGATCACAGTATTCTAACTAGATTGTTTGAGAAATTCTGCTCGGATTTGTAAGAAATTCAGCAGTCACGTTAGTTTAAAATCATGAATTCTGAGGTCCTGCTCCCAGCCATAAAGGCAAATATGACAAGAAGCATTTGTAGGGTATCAGGCTATCTCAGCATTTCAAAGTCCAGTATAGTTCACCACCTACACAATTTGGGCAAAAGATTACCAAAATATGGAAAAACTTTTAACTCACTCTAATATATATATATATATATATATATACTCCCCCATGAGGGTTGAGCACACTGGCAAAAGTATTCACGGCTGCCACTCGCATAATGCAAAGCTCTTCGAACGAATTGAGCACTCTGGTATCCAGTAAGGTATAAAATGTAAACAAACGAACACTACTACTTTATACCTCATAATTCCCGAGCTGACGTGGTACGCTTGTTGGCTGAATGGTATGATACTAAGTCTAACGTAAAGTTGGGCAGGTTTTGATTCCAGCTTCAAGTGTCCTACATGTCTAGCCACACTGAAGAGTTGTGAAACAACAAAACAGTCTGTCTGTGGATGACAATATATATATATATATATATATAAGTAAAAAATGGAGTATAATCCGACAATATAGAGAAAAATTGACAGCTAGGTAATTTAAGCAGAAGGACAGATTTCCTGAGAAACAAATCCACAAAATAGCATTTCAGTTCTAATGAACCATCACCAGGGCTGTGAGGGATGCTATTAGGGATGTTAAGTTGGAACCTCTGGGCTGGTAAGTGTTATTGATGTTAATGTTTTTTATTATTCTACAGTGTTCACTAAGAACAATTTTAATATTTTATTTCTGATATTTTAGCATTGTTTTCACTTGGAGAGAAATTTCAGTTGATCAGCTGAAACAATTATTTGTGAAATGTAGAATGAATTATATCCAATAAATGTCTGAAAGAATTTAAACTGTCCTTCAAGGGTTGAGATGGAAGAACGAGAAGCAATTAGAATTTTGTCAACATCTTTTTTTTTTATAAATTATAATGAATTTTGACACCTGAGGTCTATTCCAGTCTGCTGCTTTGTTTTATAGTTCATCTAATCATGATTTCTTTTTACAAGGACTTGAAGTACCAAGAAAGGCTGAAAACTTAGTAAAAAAAATGGTGATTTTGTGATCTAATTTAATTTGGCCTGGAACATATATAGTGATGAACTAGAATAGCCTTGACATTGCAGTTAGCACAAAAGCAAAGATGAGTCTCTGTGGTATGGTGGCTAACCCAATAGATTGTTGAATTATAGTAATCCAGTTTGAAATCCAGTTATACAAATATGTTCTCTTTCGGACTTATAGCCTTGGGAGAGGCATAAACCCCTTTACCTCACAACCCCTGTTAAGGGTTAAATAGTTCAACAACATTTTTCCACAAGTATGGCTTTGCCATTAAATGACCCACAATGATTGATATACCATTAAACAAAGGAACCAAACCAAACCAAACCAAAAGTAAAAAATTATATTTACAAAAACGTAAAGAAATCATCATCATCATCATCATCAAGTCATGCTGATAACACTAATTTCCTTGATTTTAGGTCTTCTGCACTGCATCCAGTGTCCATACCGAGATGATGAATGTAAGTCTTTCCTGGTCAACCAACACTAGTGTGTTCATATGGAGTAGTTCAAAGAAGAACATCACTCATAAGTATCCAGCATATCTTGTTTGTCTTTCTTGGATGGTTTGTGAGATGGACGGTAAGTGACTGTACAGCTGCAGTTTTGTGGGGTGCTGCTCCCAGTATTTGTCCAAAACATCATGTAGAATTATTGTGTATTTCCCATTCAGCTTATTTTTCAAAGAATTTTGTTTGAGTCCAGTAGTGCAATCATACAGTAGGACTGATACTTCCACAGTTTGGAAGTATTCCCAGTTTATTTTATCAGAAAGATCAGATTTCCATATGATTGATAACCTGTCAATTACAGTCCATCTCTCACCTATTCAGATGCTGACATTGTTATGGTGTCCTACCTCCATGATGATGAACTCTTCCTCCTTAAATAATAACCCTATTTTACTCTCACAGAGACTTTCTCCCAGCAGTCAAACCTAACAGTTCAGACAGGCACTTCTATCTGCAGTACTATCACTTTTATTTTGTATATATGTTCTGTTTATTCAATACACTTGTTCAACCTACATTCTCTTCAACCATGTCTTCTTTCTGGCCTCTAACAGGCCTTAACCATATTTACCCATATTAACCAACCCTCCGCTCAGGCAGGATATGGCACAAGGTCAATTTTTAAGCGGACTTTTACAGGTTTGAATTCAGAGTTTTCCTTCTCCTAGACTAGCTGCCTCACCAAGGCTGAAGAACCCAGTCTGTCCTACTATTTACCTATAGCTGGAGGGAGATAATTGGATTCATACCTTCCCTAAGGGTATTAGTGCTATGTGAAATGCAATTAGCTTGGTCCAGGATTTGAACTCGTGTCGCCATGTCCATTTCCTACGACGATAACCATTACCCCACGGGCACCTCCTAACAGGCCTTAACAGACATCCTTTTTAGTTGATAAGGTATTCTCTGAGCAGATGGCTCTCTTTTGTTTAAAACATAGGGACACTGTTTTAGCTGAGCTCACAAAGAAGTCAATACCTGCTACTGTTTTCTCCAGGCTATGTAGCATTAGTTCAGCTTGGGTAGGTGTATTTGAGAGAAACACTAAATTATTTGCATAGTCTGAATCTGCAGTTGTTAAGTTTCGTTGGTTTGGTTGTTTGGGTTTTATGGCATATCAACCTTTGTAGGTCATTCAACGCCAAATTCTGACAATATATACATACATATTCAACCAAAGATTTCAAAATGAATATTAAGGTAAGTAGAATTTTCTATCAGCAGGATTTCATTTGTTTGCTCAAGATTAGCCAGTTTTAAGTTGTCATATTTTTTGGTACAACTCTGTCTCTCTCAAGAAGGACAGAATGTCATCTATTTTGATGTTCTTGAACAGATCAGTTAAGTTATTTACTTTAAAAAATCGCTTTCTGATGACAGCGAAAGTTCTGCATTCTATAAGAATATGTTTAACCGTACAAGTTGTCTGGTAGGTTAAACACTGTGGTTGTGGTTCCTGTTTCAAAATGAAAGAGTGAGTAAGCCTTGTATGACCAATTCGCAATCGGGATATAACAACTTGTTCTCTTCTTGATTTTCTCGATGCTGGTCTCCACTCTCCTAAGGTGGGCTGAATTTGGAAGAGTTTATTGTGAACGTTATTGCTCCATTGTTGTTGTCATTTTGTGTGAAGGAATTTATTAATTGTTGGTTTCAGGTCAGTATATGGGATCCTGGATTTATCAGGTGTCAGATCTAAGGCCGATTTGGCTGCTGAGTCTGCTCTTTAATTCCCTCTCACTCCAATGTGGCTTGGGGTTCAGCATATAATTATTTCTTTTCTATTTGACATTGAGTCTAATCTACTCAACAGTTTGATGATAAGAGGGTTCTGAAATTTTTTATTTCTCAATGATAGCAAGACAGAGAGTGAGTCAGAAAATATTATAAATTGCTTACTCTTACTCTTTGAGATGATATTGAGAGCTAGGTCTATTGCATGGGCTTCTGCTGTGAAGATAGAGCTTTCCCTTGGAAGAGCTTTCTTAAGAACTATTTTGTTCAAAACAGCTGCACACACTGCCCTACCATTGTCCTTGGATCCATCCATAAAGACATAGAGGTGATTGGGGTGGTGTTGGAGAATATTGTAAAATTTCTCTTGATAAGTGCTGGGATGGGTCTTAGTTTTGGAATGTTCATTCAGTTCGAGAATCACTTCGGGAGTTTTAATGATCCAGGGTGGTGTTTGTGGAAAAATGCCTTCATGTATATTATTTAGTGGTATTTTTGATTCTTGTTGGGTCGACATCATCCGAAGGCCAAAAGGTTTTATTGTTTTTTCTTTTCTTTCAAAGTGTTGTTTGTATTTCGGGTTGAAGGTGCAGTCATAAGTTGGGTTGGATGGGCAAGATTTCAGCTTTGTAGAGTATTGGAGAGCCAGTTTTTCCCGTCTTAGTGTAAGAGGTGATTCATCTGCTTCTGTGTATAGGCTTTTTATAGGAGAAGTGCTATATGCTCCAAGGGCTAGTCTAAGTCCTTGGTGGTGTATAGTGTTCAGTTCTTTCAAGTATGTTTTTCTGATTGAGTCTTGATCTGATTAATGAGCGATATTATTTTAATGTTTCTTTGCTTCCTCCCCAGTTAGTGTGTGCTATAGTTCTAAGTAACTGTATGGTTTTGCTGCATTTTGTTCTCAAGCATTTGATATGTGGGATGAAGGAGAGTTTGCAGTCAAAAATGATTCCTAGATATTTGTAGTGTTCAACAATTGGTATTCCGGTGTGGTCAATTTTCAGAACTTTTCAGTTGTTAAGTAAATAATGATATTCATGTTTTAAAAATGCCTGATAATTTATATTTGATAGTCTCTGGTTTTGTGCCACTATTATAAACTTCTCTGTTACTGCTTTCTATCCAGCACTTTACAGCCATCAATTAGTTTTTATATCTATATCATCCACATTAGAGATTTTGTTCCTAGATATTTTTAAATGATTTAAACCTTGTGCTTTTGCTTCCTTCATGTTTTTTGTTGCCTCTATTGCTTTATCTTTTATGTGAATTTCTTTCATTCTGAGGTTGAGTTGATCAGTAAATTTATTATTATCTTTACAAATTTATTATTTTTTTGATTGCTTCTTATGTGTTGTTACTAACTGTAGCTTCCAATCCATAATAGTTTCTAAGTATCTACTTAATCTGATAATGGCTATTTTCTAGATTAATTCTTACTGGATTTATCCTCTTCCACCATTTTCTTTCTTGACATAGAGACGTTATATATTTGCTCTTGGGTGATGCATTCTGTGGCAGGTTATTAGTTTCCTAACTTTATTATCCATCTTTTTTCTCATTTCAATTAATGTCCACTTTATTATATTTAAACTGTAAGTCATTACTGGTATTTCCTAGTGTTAATTGTTATAACTTTATTTTTTTGCATTCAGTTCTGTTCCTAGGGAATCTTCCTCCTTTTTCTGTCAAGCATCTGACATAGTAATACTTGTGATAATGCCACTTTGTTCTGGTGATGAAACAGCAAACATATGAGCGCCTTAATTTTATGTCGTACATCAGGATCATCTCAAGTGTAATGTAGTGGCTGCCTGCCACCACAACTGACTCTGGTGTCCAACTGTGTGACCGACAACTAAAGATCAATTGCTAGAACTTTCATTGTATGTGCAAGAGATGGTCAATCAATTAGTTACCAGGAGAGCAAAGTAAAACTGTCCTTACCTCATTGAGGCTGAGATGTGATTTATGAAAGAATGGATTTTTCTTTGATCAACTTGAAAATAACATTTCATGTCTACTTGTTTTTGTGATCAGTCTTGAGTGGATTTATAACAATGGCAATAAAACGAGAGGATTTTTCTATGATCACATTTTTTTCTTTCCTAATATGAACAAACTCATCCTGTCATCACCTCTTTATCTCATCTTTGTCTCTTCATCTCCATCAACTTTCTTTGAAATGCCAACTATGCTGCAAAAGTTGTACTTTATTTGGCTGCTTTTTTTTGTGGATATCAACAAGTCTGTTTGTTCACATGTGACCCATTGTTTAATGTGTTTTGCTGTTAATGAATAGATTAGCTAGTTTCCTTAATTTTATATAACAGAGTCTCTTGTAGGCAGTTTATAATGTGTTCACATTTTCGGAAAATTCAAAGCCATATGTACCAAAATTACATAACAACTGGTCCATTTGAGATGTATTTCAGTTGACTGAGAAACTGACCAAGTAGGCTGTTCAGAGGGTTTCAGTTGATGAGAAGCCAGTTAAGAGGATGGCCAGTTTGGAAGTTGTTAATCAGATCAAAAGAGAACTTAAAAATGTTCATCTCAGCCTGCAGGGTTAAAGAAAAGAAAAACAAAGTTGGTTGCCTTGAATGCATCAAGTGTATCTGTGGGTATAAATAAATTGATAAAGTTTGAAATTAGAAATAAATCGGTTGACTCAAGTATAAACTGTCACATGTTCAGGCAGACGCATATGTTTTGTAAAAAATGAATATCATTACTTCATTAAGTTCTTAACATATTCAGAAAAAAATCCCTTACATAAAATGCAGACATTGGGATGCATATTACTCAGGTAGAATTGTAGAATAGGAAAATAAAATGTCCAATAAATCCTTTTCTCAAAAAAGTTAAACTGTCAGGCCTTGCAAAAACCCAGTGGACAACCTGTAAATTGACAACTTCTCAAAAGAATTTTTATCATTAAGGGTTTTCAGACTAATATCTTCATCTTTATTGTTATTTCTACAATGTTTCAGCTGATATGTCCTCCAGCCTTCTTCAGGTGTTTGTCAAATTTGGGAACCTTCACGGAACTTCGAACTACGTCCTTTATTGAATCCACGGGGGTCGCCTATTCTGATTCCATTAGCCATAACCAGGTACAAGTGTTAAGTATTCCTGTATTGTTACGCACCTGCAGTCAGGATTGAACTTGCAGCCTCCAAATGATTGAAGGAACCAACGCCTATAACGGTTACGCCATGTGTTCTGCTGGACAATTCAGAGTGAATTTTTGGGACTTATAAAGTAAATGTTCTAACTTGACTATATGTATAAAAATGGATTTGGCATTAAATAACCTACAAAGGTTGATATACCATAAAAACCAAACAAGCAACCAACCAACCTACACATGGACACACCAGTGTGGGTCAACCAGCATTCATCAGCTCTATGCTGTTCTGAATAGCAAATTGATTCTGGTATTTTTTCAAAATTCTATTCGGAACAGCACAATTCTGGCATAACATTAAATAAGCTCAAAAGATTTTTCTGTGTCGTAATTATAGATCATCATGTCTTAAAAAACAGTTCAAATGTTCGGCGTAAACTGGTCCAAGCTATGATCGTATCTGATCGTATCTGAAAAAAAAGTAGTAGAACTTTATTTAACCATACATTGGCGTAATGGTTAGAGAATTACTACTATTATGTATGATTTTTTACCTGTGCTCATATTCAGATTTTTTTTGAGGACATATCGGCCAAAACCTTGTGGAAATAACAATAAAGATGAAGACAATAGTCCAAAAACCCTTAATGATAAAAATCAACAAGCTTCGTCTCAGAAATTTAGACAACTAATTTCTCAAAAGAAGCCATCAATACTCGGTAATTTTCATAATGATAATTCATAGACTTAATGAAAAATGTTTTTACAAGAGAAGTCCAAATACCCAAACATAGAAGACTTATAACTGGTGTAATGGTTATCATTGCAGGAATTGGACACGGCGACACGAGTTCAAATCCTGGACTGATTGCATTTCCCATTGCACTAATACCCTTGGGAAAGGTATGAATCCAATTATTCTCCCTCCAGCTATGGGTAAATAGTTGGGCAGACTAGGTTCTTCAGCCTTGGTGAGGCAACTAGTCTAGGAGAAGGAAAACTCTGAATTCAAACCTGTTAAGCTCCGCTTAAAAAAATTGACCGTGTGTCATATCCTGTCTGAGCAGAGAGGTTGGGTAAATTTGATAACTTCCTACCATAACAACATAGCTGAGAACTCCCGATTCCTATGTCTTTCAATGATCTCAAAACAAATGGATGATAAGAAGATAAACTATAAAAGGTCAAACATTTAAGTAAGTTTGTGGTGGATTCCCTTCTCTTTGATCATCACATGATCATGTAGACATTTGCTTATCTCTAACTATTCTAGTCATCCTTGCTCAAATCTGACCCACATGATCATCAGTATTCCATGTAAATTGGAGTCACCAATATTTGCATTTGTTCAAACCCTATGTAATAGTAAAACAACTCATCCCATTTAGAACTGGGTATCAAATTACACACTGGCAAAAAAATTATAAAAAGATGTTAGCTCTTGAAAGTTATATACTTAGCAAACTTTAATAAAACTGTACAATTTTAAAACTAGGACATCAAGATCTTTGGAAATGACTTTATCCTCTTTTTGTGCATTGCATTTGGTTAAAATAGCACACCTGATATCCTCAGACAGTTTCTCTTCTTTACCATTGACAAAACAAAAAAGAATACCAAGTGTTTTTAAAACAAGGATATCAAGATCTTTGGAAATGACTTTATCCTTTTTAGTGGGTTGCATTTGATGAAAATAGCACATTTGATATCCTTAGACAATTTCTGTTCATTACCATTGACAAAATAAAAAAAAGAGTACCAAGCACTTTTTTAAGAATTAAAATCATCTTTCATTGGTTAATTTAAGTCATGTGGTCACTTATTGTTTATTGCAGTTTATTCTAGTTCATAACAGGAAAGTAAAATATAATTGTTTTTTGAAAATAAAGATTTAAAAGCTGACATCACCAGTGCCATGAAAATCTAATTTTTATATGATTTATTTTTCCTTTTATTTTCAAAATTTTAATTGTTTCTGATTGAAACATGTTACATATTAATCTGTATAACAAAATACAAGAAATAAACTTGTAAAAAAAGTTTAGCTCCAGTTATGTCACAAGTGATTAGTATCAAGTCACTAGGTAAGATTATGTAATCCAGTTTAGTACTTAGGAGCCTTCAGAATTTCTCCAGTAGTTTATATACCAAAGCCCATGAAGCACCACTACAACTCAAATGTGAAAAATTGGATCTGCAGTAATACACAGAGCTGAAATCCTGCCCATCCAAATCAGCATCTTCAAGCCTAAACACAAACAAAAATTTGAACAAAAAGAAAAAACCATCAAACCATCTGGCCTCCAGATGGAGCCTATACTCCAAGAATCCACAATTTCTCTAACAAATGTACATAAAAGCATCCAACTACAAATACCACCTTGGATCATGAAAATACCACAAGTAATCCTCCAATTAAACAAACTTCTCAAAACAAAAATACATCCCAGCACTTATCTGGAAATATTTCACACTATCCTTTTACACCATCCTGACCATCAATATATATTTACGGATGGTTCCAAGGATAGCAATAAAACAGCATGTGCCACTGTTCTCAACAAAACCATTCACAAGAAATCCCTTTTAATGAAAAGCTCTATCTTCACTGCAGAAGTATGTTCCATTGACCTTGCTCTCAACATCATTTCTGAGAACAAACATAACAAATTTATTATATTCTCTGACTCACTCTATTAACATCACTGAGAAATAAAAAGCTGGAGAATCCATTAATTGGTTAACTGAGTAGACTAGACTCAATGTCAAGTCATAAAAAATGATTATGTGTTGGATTCCAAGTCACATCAGTGTGAGCGGAAATGAAAGAGCTGACTCAGCAGCCAAATTGGCCTTAGATCTGAGCCCCAACAATATCTCAATTCCATTTACTGACTTGAAACCCCAAATCAATAAATTCTTTCTTACAAAATGGCAACAATGCTGGAATAACAACATTAATAATAAACTCTTCCAAATAAAGCCCACTTTGAGAGAACAGAGAGCAGCCTTCAGAAAATCAAGAAGGAACGAGTCATTATATCTCAATTGCAGATTGGCCACATAAGTCTCACTCATTCTTTTATACTCAAGCAAGGACAGACACCATAATGTTTGACATGCCAGACACCTAACACGATTAAACATGAGCTAGTGAAATTTGGAGCTCTAGCTATCACAAGAGAGCAGCATTTTAAAACAGATAATATGAGATATATGTTTGAGAATGTCCTCATGGATGATGTTCTCTCTTTCTTGAGAGATACAGGGTTATACCTAAAAATATGACATTTTTCACAATTCTGGAAAATTCAGCCACCCAACTAACCAATCAACTAAGTACAAATAAATCATTGTTGAATAGCAATACTTGAAACCATTAAATCTCTTTGAGTAAAACTGTTGTGAGAAATAATAATAACTAATTGGCAAACAAATTATATCAAATAAACTACCACATGTAACATAGGAATACTTGAGACCATTTACTCATGTGTGAGTAAATGAGTTATGTTTTTTTTTTAAGGTATGTTCTGTACAATTTATGCATTTGAAGATCATGCATTTCTAAAATATGTGAACTGAATTTGCCATTAAATAACCCATAGTGGTTGATATGCAGTAAAACTCAACCAACCAACCAACCAACCATCCAGTTTAGTATGAAATTAAGAAAGGATGAAGTTCTATATTGATAAATCCAATAAGTAAATCCATCGTTAGCAAGAGGTCATTTTTCTTACTTGAAACATTGCATTGATTGGCTTACACAATGGAAGTTTTACTTATAGTAATTAGAAGATAAATTTTTTGCTGAGTACAACTTTTTAGTATATGTACTGCTAAAGCCTTATGCAAAATTGATGTTTATTTGTTTCAGATGAGAAGTTGTTCAAGGTTTATACCCAAGAAAAAATTCCAGCAAGTTCAACAAGTTTTGTTCTGTATAAAAAATGACTTTCTTCAGACGAAAGTCACTGAATTTGTTTAGTGAAAATCAAACTCATTGAAAATAAAGACAGAAGTTAGCAGAAAGGAATTAGAGCATAGTTAAGATGGGCACACTTCTCTGTGGATTAAGAACAAGATAATATTATGCAAAAGAACAAATAAGTTTTTAAGGGAAAAAATAAAGTTGAAAGAAAAGAGAAGAGACAAAAAAGAAATATCAAAAAAAGAAAGTATGAAAGAATTGTAGAGAAGTTAATTGACTGAAAGTCAATGGGTTCAGTGATTATGAACATGCTATCTCTGTAGCAGAAGAAATATGTTGGATAGATCTAAACCACAAAAGTACAGAAAGAAGTCTGAATGTTATGTAGCCTACAGAAAGGAAAATAATTGAGCGACAAGGATTGTAGGAAGCTCGGAAGGAATTTAACCGCTAATTAGAGCAATGATAATCAAAAAGTGAATTTCATCAAGAGATAACATTAAGTCGTAACGGAAGTTTGAATGGTAATAATGCAGCAAAATACAAAAAAAAAAATATAATGAAAGTTTATTGACAAAAGTCCCAGAAAGAATATAAAACAAGTGCAGAAAACTGAGAAAATCTCTTAGGGATACTAATACCAACTGGTGCATTTCAGGAGGAAACATCAGAAAAACAGACCTAGAAGTGATGTATCAGTAGAAAGATATTAGAAAATTGGAAATGGAGTTAGTGTTCCAGTATGGATCAAGCAAAAGAAAAATGAAAGGAGCCCATGAAAAAGTTAAGCATTACTTAGATTCGGCACAAGGGAGCAAATATGGGGCACCAAGTGAAAATTGAACTCACAACTAATTGGTCTTGCTAACCATTACACCACAACAAGGCAGCCAAAATTTAACACTGCAACAGAAGTAGTTGCCAAAATTATAACTATAATAATAATGGAATTTATGACAAAATGTGTGTATATTAGAAATTATAATTGCAATTAAAGGATTTATGTCAGGAGTTTGACAATGCAATATTATTCGTCTTTTTTAATTTTTTTTGTTAGCTTGGTTGATAAAGTGAAAAACAAGATAATTTTATTTAAAAAATTAAAAAAAAAAAACATTGAAAACTATCATTATCCAAATTAAATTTTCAAATGAATTACATTTGGTACCCTCAAGGCAAAACATCACTTGTGTAAAAATTCACTTTTTTTTTCATACTGATTAATTTGATTTTTTTGTTTTTTTCAAAAATACACTCTAAGACTTCACTCCAACAATGTTGAGGTCATTTTAGTACAGAAGATCTTTCCTAATTTGGAAATATTGACACGTGATGATTTCTTACTTCAGACAAGGAGTGAGGGAAATACTTTTTATTTTATTTTTCTCTTCCTGACAATTAGGTATCTCTGGCATAAACAAATTTAATATATTATTCAGTTCACTAAAACATTCTTTCTGTGTTTATCATTAGAAACCTTTAGGAGTATTTTATATTAGCTAATTAAATTCAAAATATCATTTTTTATTGTTCTGCAAGTGCAGTTATATAAGCAGACATTTAAAAAGTGTTAAAATGATTGTATTCTATTTATTGATTCCAATACTGGTAGCTAGGGAGGATATTTATGCAAATGTCCACTCACCAATATCCAATATTAGCTTTAGTAAATCCAATGAAACAGTAACACTGAATACAAAGAAAAAGATAAGCTCATTTAGATATATAAGAACATTAAATACATTCAAAATAAAGATACAAGAAGAATTAACAAGAATACAAAAACGTGTCCAAACAGATAAATTATGTACAAATGAACAAACAGTATATGTAAAGGTGTAAAAAAAGGGCAAAAAGTCATGCTTATCTTCTTGTGGGGGGAGATCTGTGGGCTTTACTTTTCAGTGTCAAGACAAAATCTGTTCCATGAAATGTGATTGGACATATCTTAATAATTCAAAGAAAAAAGATGGGAAATTTTTTTTTACCATTCAAAGAACAGGGAATAAAGAGAGAGTGATTTGGATTGTGGGATTTACATGTGACTACAAGGTGTTCAAAGACATGCCTCCAAATCCAAGGGAGACAATTATTTATTGTCTCACAACATTAATATTGAAGATGGAAGTAAATAAGCAGGATTGTTGGCATAATTTCCTCTTCTTACTTTGAAGGAAAAATTTCCAAAACCAAGGTCACTGTGGTAGATTTTGTTCATGGCAGCTCTCAAGCAGGTCACTTGGTGATGCCCAACTCATATTTATACTTCTATAGCAGTTTTGAGCATTACAGTGGAGAAAGTACTTCAGTTTGGTTTCTTTGTTTAATGGAATATAAAACTTCATGAATAATTTTATGTCAAAGCCATCTTCGTAGAAAAATAGTAGTGGCACTATTGAACACACAGCCAGGAAGTATAAAGAAGGGAATTAGTGCAAAAGTGAACATAATAGGGTAAGTGGAGTCTGAACAGGCTTACTGCAGTGTCTAAGTCCAGCAAATTACTCTCCGTCTCATGGGGACTCCTCATCAGAAAGTACAGAATTTGAACAAAATTTGTTTTTTTATACTGATGGTTGTAGAGACAATTAAGGATTTGAAAAGGCTGGATATGAACAAAATCACTTGTTTGGTAACTCTTCCAAATCAATATCGGTTCACCTTTTCAATCTTCTTGATCGATTTTGACCAAGATTTTAATTGAATTCTATTAAAAGAAACTTTTTCTAGAACCACAAAATATGAGTAAATACATGTCTTTCTTTTATTAATTACTATAAAACTTAGTTCCTCCTGCATTTGGATTGATCTTCTCTTAAAATGACACAATTAGAAGCAATTGGTCTTTTTTTATCAAAGAGTTATGAAAAGTCATATATACACAAGTAAGTAAGTTGGCTGACTATTGTTAAGGGCAACCCGAAGGCTCCTTTTTCAATAGCAACTACACTGAGGAATAGGGAAAGGTGCTACTCCTTCCCCTGGATTACTCAACTTACTCTTGAACTGTATCTTATAATGGTGAGTGTTAAGCAAGGAGGCATCAAGTACCATTTTTGAGTATGACTCCACCTGGGATTGAACCCCAATCTCCTGAGCCATTGGTGAACAGTCTAACCATTATGCCAATATATATATATATATATATATGTGTGTGTGTGCATGTTCATGTGCATATGTGTGTGCATGTGCACGTACATACATACAAATATACATATATATATATATATATAACCCTCCACACAATTTTAAAGTGGAGTTTAATAGGTTTGTATTCAGAGTTTTCCTTCTCCTAGACTAGTCACAATATCAAGGCTCAAGAGCCAAGACCACCCAAGAACTGGAGGGAGGTTAATTGGATTCATGCCTTTCCCAATTGTATTAGTGCTATGTGAAATGCAAACAGTCTTGTCCAGGGTTTGAACTCAGATTGCCATACCCATTTCCTTTGATGGTAACCATTATACCATGAATACCTTTATATATATATATATATATATATATATATATGTACATATATGTTGAAATGATAGATTGTGGAGAATCTGACAATATGATAGAAATATGTGGAAAGTTGGATAAATCAAACACTTAACTATGATTTAGAAGTGTGGTGTTTCATTCTTTTTATTCCAAAGAACTTTTTCAAACTGAAACCATTTTCTAAGTTTTCTAAGTTTTTCTATTTATAAGCAAATGAGGAAATTGATAAGATGATGGGGAGGATATCAGCGTTGCAGAAAGAAGGGAAAGGGTTTAAAGTCAAATATATCAGGTTTTATTAAAGATTTTTTGTTGTGAAAGTGGAGATAGTTTTTTTTTATGCTGATGGGAAAGAAATAGGGAAAGGTTTACAGTCAAATGAATCAGATTTCATTAAGGATTTTTTTTATCTTGAAAGTGGAAATAGTTTTAGTGAGCTAATGGGAAAGAAACAGAGAAAGGTTGGAGGCGAAAGGGGTTTAGGCATATCTAGTTTTGTTGAAAGATATTGACTAAAATGTGATGTCTCAGAACTTTGTCTATAATGTGATTTCTAGGTGGCAAGGGGAGCGAAAAAAAGAAAGAGAAAGTGATAAGGAAAGAATTCTCAAAAGTATGGTGCACTGAGTGGGGATATGTCTTTTTTATGTTTTCTATTTTGATATTGTTTTCATGTAGTATGATGTTCGCCAGAAATGGTGAGATCAGATAAAATATTTGATGTTGTCGTATATGGTTTGTTTTGGAAATGTCCACAGATTTTTGTAGCCTGTGGGATTTTTGCAATGTATAGGTTTGATTAGAGTGGCTTGGGAAAAATTGAATAAATGTTTGAGCTCTAACATGTTGGAGAAAAGGGCGTTTCCATCATCATTTGTTTGGATTGAGCATTTGTGTTTGCCAAACTAATCATACAAACCACATTACAAACCATTAAAAACCTCACAAACATCTCAAAACAAACCAACAACGAAACATCTCAAAAAGAACCAACAATGAAACCACCTCTCACACAGGCATATACTCCATTCCACGCAAAGATTGCAACAAACACTATATTGACAAAACCCAACACAAACTAGAAAAAAGAATTTATGAATACCTTCAACCTTTCTCTATATCTTTCCCATCAGCTCACTAAAAACAATCACCATTATCACACAAAAAAATTTTGAATAAAACCTGATACATTGAACTTTAAACCCTTTTCCTTCTTCCTAATATACCTATATCCTTTCCATCATCATATCAATTTCTTCATTTGCTTATAAATAGAAAAACTTGGAAAAAAGTTTCAGTTTGAAAAAGTTTTTAGGAATAAATGAATGAAATATCAGGCATCTAAATCAGAGTTGAGTGTTTGATTTATCCAACTTTCCACCTATTTCTATCATATATATATATATATATAAGTGAATAAACTACTCATTTTTAAAAAGTTTTTCTTAACTCAAGAAAGCACTCAAATTCTGGCCAGTAGAGTAGGAAAAAAACAGAATAAATAGTTATCTCATCTCTCCATGTCAAGTAAATTGCTAAAAATTTCATTTATTGAAAAAATACAATCATCAGATGAAACATGATTTTCATCTAACTCGTGTTTCAGTTGATGAGTTTCATCTGATGTGTTTCAAATGAGATAAGTTTTGTTTAGGCTATACATATATATATATATATATATATATATATATCTGAGGGTCATTCAAAAAGTTTTAAGTTTCGTCCTGTTTTTTGATTTGTTGCATACTGTAAAATTGGCTTATTTTGGCAGTAGTAGTTGTAGTCTAACAGGAGTATTAGCAATGTATATGGCCTGACATCCAGGAGAAAACTGCCTGCTACTGTTTTGACGCTGCTTATGTATTCTCAAATGTCTGCTGTGAAGTCATATTTGGATAGCACATGTGTGTGTGTGCAAATATGTATATCTATGGGCTGGCTGCATTACCTCCTCAAGACACTCCCAACTAATGTTCCTCCATTACCACACACACACACACCACTCGCCTTCGTATGGAACTCACTTGCACAGATATTAAGACAAAATTCTGAATTAGTTTTTAAGAAATGATAGAATGTTACTGACACAACAATGTTCAGTTATGGCTTTTCTTTCTGTGTGAAGTTTAGAACTTTTTGAAGGACCACTGAATGCAATCTATTTGTACAATTAATTGAATCTGAAGCATTGATTTAGGTTTTATTAATTACTATACTGTAAGTAAGTAAAGTCGGCGACCATAGTCGAGGGTGATCCGAAGGCTCCTTTTCGATAGCTACTACACCAAGGTGTAAGGAAGGGTACTACTCCTTTCCCTAGATTGCTCCACTTTACCCTCGATCCATACTTTATAATGCTGAGTGTTAAGCAAGGAGGCATCAAGTACCATTTTTGAGTCTTTGGTATGACTCGACCTGGGATTGAACCCAGGTCTCCCGAGCCATTGGCAAACACTCTAACCGCTAGGCCAATATCCAGTGCTTAATGTACATAAATGTTGTAGAAAGTATTGTACATAAGTATTAGAAAAAGCAGAACACCAGTTTGTTTTAACTAAGATTACAAATAACCATTCAGCATTTTCAGATGGCAGGAATCTAAATTAAATTGCGAGTTTGACTGCTTCTCCAAATAGCAATATAAATTAGCCTTTTCAATCTCTATGATCAATTTCAAATAAGACTTTTGATGATTAGGAAAAAGAAATTTTTGTTTAACAATTTCATCTTCTTTCAAAAAATTCTTAGATATTTAGCATCCAAAACCACAAACTAGGATTAAATTCATGATAGTTATGAGTAAGTTGGTCAACTGTAGTCGAGGGTGACCCGATAGATCCTTTTTCAATAGCTACAACATCAAAGTATATAGAAGGGCGCTACTCTTTTCCCTGTATTGCTTCACTTATCTTTGATCCTTACCTTTTAATGCTGAATGTTAATGAGATATCAAGTACCATTTTTTGAGTCTTTGATATTACTCAACCTGGAATTGAACCCTAGTCTCTTGCCAAAAAATCGCTTCTCCTAACATAACATTTTAATCTTTAACCTTTAAAGCTGTAATGAAACTGCCACCTCCCACAACTAGTGAAACTAGTGCCTGGCTGTATGACAGACAACATAGGGTCAACCAAGAGAACTGATGCATTAGGTGTGAGAAATCAGGGTTGGGATGTTTTGAAAAGAATCTGTGGGTAAGTAACCTGCAGAGTGACAAGGAACGAGTTTAATTTCAGGGCTGGAAAAATTACATCCTCAATTTGTTTAACATCAAATCTTGCTTTATTTCCTTGAGAATACCACTTCACATCACTCTGTTTCTGAAACTATAAGGTTGCAACACTATTAATATAATGAGTGTTATTTTTCTCTGACCATGTGTCTAACTTTTTCCATTTCCTGATTTGATCTCTTAATCTTATCTCTTTCTTTCCATGCTATCCACAAGAATCTGCACCACTACAAAACCAAATAATTCGAAACAAATCAATCAGTCAAATATTCATGAGCAGTTATATATATATATATATATATATATATATATATATACACAGTAGGGTGGTTAACATTCTGAACAACTGTATTTTGTGAGTTTGAACTCCAGTCACACTAATTCTCTTTTGTAAAAAGTACCTGATGGAAAGATATGAACGGCTTTATCCCCTCCAACAATGAGTTAAATAATACCACTAATGTTCTTCTAAATTTTTGGCATTAAATAATCTGCAAAGGTGGATATGCCCTCAAAAAATAGAGAAATCAAACCAGCATGCATATTCAAATATATATATGCTGTGAAAAAAAATGCTGTTTACGCATATAAATATCAACACAAATATATGAATACATGTCTACCTGTGTATCTGCATGTATATGTGTATGCATGCTTGTGTCCGATCAGATCCCAAGCATTGAGAGAATGAAGGCTCCAAAAACAGGAAGAAAATTAATTTTGTCAAAGTAAAATTTTTCATTTTTCCCAGAAGGCATCTGATTTTTGCTTCGTTGATTGCTCATTACCAGCACAGAGGGGGAAATGTTTTCTGCCAATCTGGATTAAATCTGTTTTGTATGTTGTTTTTTTTTCTATGATGATAGAATCATGTAAAATATGTAATTTATTGCTGATAGACCAAACAGGAACCGGAAATAGAGTTAAAAAATTTATAAGAAATATCTTGAAGCAAATAAACATTCATAGTTTCTTACATCTATCAATCTATCTATCTATTTATATCTTTTATGTATATATATATAAATATATATATTCATATATATATATATATACACACACACACACACACACACATATATATATATATATATATATATATATATATACATATTTACTTTCTATGGGTATGGTTCTACTGTTGAGTGTGATATAATCCATGATTTGCAAAAGTATATCTTTTAAAAAGGGTATATCTATACATATGTCCAATGCTAACATACAGGATAAACTGGCTGCAGACCCCTAGCTCAGGATAGATAATCAAATGGAAATGTTGACTTTCTGTGTGGAGACAATCTACTTCGGGATGGTATCTGATATATACTGACATGAAGGACTGGCTATGAGTTCTCCATTGTCTACAGTGTCAGCTAACATATACATGGAATACTTCGAAGAAATGGCATTAGGATCTATATCACTAAAGCCATCTATGTGGCTTAGATACATAGATGACACATTCATTCACTGGCCTCATCAGGAAGATGTGCAGATATTACCTGATCAAATGAATTCAAACTGACCATGTATACAGTTCACTATTGAGAAAGAGCAAGATAACAAATTACCCTTCCCCGATGTATTAGTAACATGCATAGAACAAAGATTCAGGTCATCTGTGTACTGTATGCCCACCTTCACCAGACTCTACCTCAATTTCAACTCTCATCTTCCATATATGGTAAAGAAAAGAATAGTCCATTGCTTACAACATCAAGCAAAAACCATTAGTAGCAATATTGATGCATATCAAGAAGAAATGATTTGTCTGCGACACAACCTCTATCGTAACAACTACCCAGAGCGCATAACATCGGCTCCAAGAAACCTAGATGAGAGGACAGGGGACAATACCCAAAAACTCACCACAGTATGTCTAGCTTATATCAAAAGCCTAGCTGAAAGGATCCAAAAGATATGTAGACCATATGACATCAGGACAGTATTCACAAGTGGTTCAACTCTCCGGAGATATCTCTTCCGGGTCAAGCCACCAACGGAATTCAGTGTTTACTCCGTCCCTTGTGGTTGTGGTAAAAATGCAAAAATGAGACAGGTCGCCCACTAAAAGTAAGGCTAGAAGAACATCGGAAGGCAGTAGTATGATGTGAGCTTGAAAAGTCGGGTATGGCGGACTATATATGGAAGGAAAAGGAAAACCATCTGCCCTTATGGGATGAAGTTGAAATAATTGATAGGGCTAAACATTGTAGGATTAGACATCTTAAGGAATCAGCCTATATGTTGGGCTACAATGACCTGCAGAGTAGACCAAGTTGAATACAATATGAGAACCGATAATCAAAAAGGCTAGATGAAAAAAAATCTGAATTTGAGCACAGGTTAAGAATCATACATAATAGTAGTAATCCTCGTCAAGTAAGAACATTAAGATCATAAGTCCCAAAAATTCACTCTGAACTGTCCAGCAGGATGCATAGTGTAACAGTTATAGGCATTGGTTCCCTAAGCTTCTCAGGAGAAAATTATCTGGAGGTTACAGGTTCAATCCTGACTGCAGGTGAGTAATAATTCAGGAATACTTAACACTTGTACCCGGTTATGGCTATTGGAATTAGAACAGGTGACCCCCGTGGATTCAATAAAGGACATAGAAGTTCTGTGAAGGTTCCTGAGTTTGACAAATACCTGAAGAAGGCCAGAGGACATATTGGCTGAAACTTTGTTGATATAACAATAAAGATGAAGACAGTAGTCTGAAAACCCTTAATGATGAAATATAAAATAAAGTATAACATCAATATGTCCCAAAGTGTGTTACAATATATATATATATATATATATATATATATATATATATATATATATATACGAGGATAATTAAATAAGTTTCCAGACTTTTTTCGTATTGGCTCTTTTATTGATAGTACACACATGAAACTCTAGTCCCTATCAAAGTAATCTCCTCCAGCTGCAATGCACTTGTTGTACCATTCCAACTTCTGGAAGGCTTCATGGAAGTCCTCTTGTGTGAGCATATCGACCTTCATCACAGCCTCTTTCATCTCCTCAATTGTCTCATAACGACAGCCTCTGAGCTTAGGGAATAAGCAAAAGTCACAGGGAGCAAGGTCTGGACTATAGGGAGGGTGACGAACTGTCTTGATGCCCATCTTGGTCAAATAGACTGTGACAAAGGTGGAGTTGTGGACTGGTGCATTGTCCTGGTGGAAATGCCACGGACCTGATTTGAAGAGTGCTGGCCTCTTCTCTTGGAATCTCTGCCTGAAATCCCTTAAAACCTCAACATAGTAACCCTAACCCTAACCCTTTGGCCAATCAACTCTGGTGTATTGGCTTCCTTACTCCTCCCACACCTCTCATCATTGCTTACAGGCTCTCTGCCTTCCTTGGATCTCTTATGCCACTCAAAAACTGATGCTGATTCATGCAAGATGGTCGAAAAGCAGTCTGAAGCATTCCATACGTTTCTGTGGCATTTTTTTCCAATTTTAAAACAGAATTTTATTGCATATCATTCTTCTAAAGTGTCCTCACGTCCAGATTGCATTTTTGAAATTCACCAGCTGTGATAATCAGGCTTTAGTAGGGTGTATTCCAATTGCTGCTGTAGCTGTTGATTTGAACCTGAAATCATAGAAATTAGTCAGTCATCTCATAAGATGTATAGCAATAACATACTAAATTCTCAAGAGTCTACAACAATTTTTAATGCCTCTACAACAAGTCTGGAAACTTATTGAATGCAGCAGGTATATATATATATATATATATATATATATATATAGAGAGAGAGAGAGAGAGAGAGAGAGAGATTGAGCACTCTCCATATAATATTGCACTTAGTTCGACACAAACCCACAGAGTGATTTAGTGACAACCAACACTGTTATATATATATATATATATATATATATATATATATATATATATAAAAAGATTATTGCTACAGTGGGAGGGTCGAGAAATTGGGATTAACTATTGACTAGAAAGGATAATGAGAGGAGATCTATCTGAAACTTTCAAAACAATTAATGGAATCCCTAATTATACCTGTCATTTTTTCAATATTTTTCCTCAAACTGAAAATTTACTGTCAAGGCAGATTTTAAAAACCAAGTCTATTTTTTATCAATTGAGTTATATATTTTTGGAACAAATTGCCTAATCAGATCAAAAACAGCAATAACGTAAGAAATGTTAAGATTAAATTGGATGGTTTCAGAAATAATGGAAAAACAAGAATGTGAGAGGCTATTTTTGAGAACTATTGGAGGAATTACTTAATAGAATTTGATCTGTACATAGACATTGTATTGATATGGTACATGTTCTGTGCAAAGACTCTCTTTTAGATTTTTTAAGGTTGATGTAAGAAGATAGTAAAAAGGGAAGATGCATAAGGTGTCAAAATAAAAAAAAGATATATATTACAAGGATCATTTAATAAATAAGATTAATTTTGTTTAAGAATTTGTCAATAGAATGCATAGATTTCAGTTTAATTTTTTCAAAGAAATCAATAATATTCTTTTCATCTTCTAGAAGACTGTCTGCATGACCTTTTTACTGATCTGGGGAGAGTGGAGTACCCCTTCATTACCATTACTCCGAGTTCCACTCTAACCCGGAGTGGTAGTACCTGTTAGAGTCCAAAGTATGGGTCAAATACATCTGTTTAAAAATCATTTACATTCGGACCATGTACAAAAAAAACAACTCCACATAAAACGTAAATATGAATATTCAATGAAGACTATACTCTAACCTTTTGATATTAGATAACCCAAGACAAATTGGCATGCTGTTAAAATCATTCAATCAGTAAGGATACTAGAAACCATATAACAGTCAATTATTTATATTAAGAATAGATACTTAAAGCTGCAATTGTTTATTAAGGATTGTTATTTGTTATCTGAAAAATATAACTGTATGCAAATTGTTTTTATTTGATAGGAATACTTTATATCATATAACTCTGTGAAAAATTGTGAAGAAACACCTACATAAAAAAGGTAAATATAAATATACAATGAATGCAATTCCCTAACTTTTAGGAATAGCATAACCCAAGACAGATTGATATGCCATTAAAATCAATCAATCAAGATATTATTAATTGCAAGCTTAGCATGTTCATTATAAGATGTTGTCAAAAAATCAGATCAAATTTTGTGTGATGACTTTGGTTTTCTAAGTGAATCTTTATATATCTCAGCCAAGTGTCTTTTGCTTTCACCACTGAACTAGGTGTGCGAGTTGCTGTAACTCTTGCTCACATTGCAAAGCAAAATATATGTTGAATCAATTTTGATGAGGCATCAAGTTGTTGAATTTGAGCCAAGGAAGAAGTTAAAGTCCTTTTATAATTCACGTTGGAATTTTACCAAAGTAGAAATTACTAGAGTGAAACAACAGATTAAAAAGGAACAATGAGATTTCATGAGGCACAAGTTCTTTTCTCAATCATTATATGTTATCACAACATTAAAACTGAGTTCTATCTACACTTTATGTAAGGTATCAGTTTATATCGCTAGCTAGCTGTTAACAAAAAAAAAACAGTCTTACAACAAGACAGGCTTAAAGGTTCTTGTAGGAAGAGTGCCCAACTGGCAATGTAAGCAAAACAGGTTATATTTCAAAATGATGAGGAAGGAAGAAATTAATTCTTTGTTACCCTGGCTGATTACTGCATTACATTTTCTTGTCAAGAAATGCTGAAAGCACTGGCTCCAGTTAAAGCCCCAAAGCTAAGCATTAACAAGTGTACACAGTACTTAGGTGGGTGACTACTTAGAAACAGTGGGTATGGTAAACAATATGAGGGCTTGTGTACCAGATGATGCAATATCAGAGCTTGCAGCATCATTATTTTGATTATTTAACAACTAGAAAATGATGTGATTAATAATAAAAAGCAACAATACAATGAAAAGAGTGGAATAATAATAGTAATAATCTATCCTGGAGAATGAGATACAAAAACTTCACCGGGATTTTGAGCTACAAACAGATCACATAACTAAGATTTTCTAAAATATGGCACACAAGCTTTTAGTGACTTATAGTACATGCTGGTGCTTCAGTGATTACCCATTTTATTAAACAAACTCACCATAGCTTATCTTGAGATACTTAGTCAGAACCAGTGCTTTCAACAGGACTAGACTGTAAATTATACATCTTTTTTCATTATTTACTAGGGTTTTGCTTAGTGGTGACCCAAGGCCTGAAGTAAGGCACAAAAGTATGGAGATAACTCCATGCCATGCACATTTGTTTGTGGGTGGTACAAGAGGTTCAAAGAGGAGCACAAGGAGGTGAAAGATGATTCCAGGTGCAGGAAGCTTTCAATAAGCAAGACTGAAGTCAATGTCTAGTGGGTAAGACTAGTGGAATGTTGCAGTCATCAGTTGACAGTTCAAATGATCACAAGTTTGCTGGACATAAAAAAAGGACAGTGCTTGGAAGATTATCACCAAAGATTTGGGCACGCAGAAAGTCTGAAAAAAATTGATACCAAGACTGCAGAAGGTTGATCAGAAGGAGCGCTGCATGCAAATGTGTCAGGCATTCTCAAGCATCTTCTAACTGAAGCAGACTTGCTTTGTAGAATCAACACTGATGGTGAGACAGAATTTTTTTGAGTACAACCCAGAAACCAATCATCAGAACAGTGAATGGAAGCACCAAACTTCACCAAGGCCAAAGAAAGCAAAATTGTCAAAACCAAAGTCATGTTTATCATGTTCTTTGATGTAAGGAGCATAATCTACTGTGAGTTCTTGAAAGAAAAGAGATAAGAGTTGTATCGGAAAAAATCATGCCTACTTCACCACAACAATGCACCTGCTCAAATTGCCCTGAGCATCCAGCAGTTCCGGGCTGAGAGGAACTTCACCATACTGGAACAATCTGTTCTTGCTCTGACTTTTCTTTTCACTCAGCTCTTGAGGGTAATGCATTTTAAAGGCATAGAGGCTATAAAGAGGGCTGTAACAACAGTAGTACATAGAAGCATGACACTAAAGGATGGGAAAGTGCATTAGAATTGAGAGGGAATGCTTTGAAAAGTAAACCATGTAATTTGTTGTCTAGAATTGAAATAAATTGTTTGTGACACCCGTCCAGTTACTTTTCAGACATACCTTGTATTTTTAATAGCAGCTATTAAAAAAAACAACCAGTCAGTGAAGAATGTAGAAGGACAAATCAACTTATTATGTATATATTTAATCACACTATCATTATAATAATATATATATATATAACACTTTTAGTTGTCACTATCTCACTTCTTGGGTTTGTGGCAGACCAAATGCAGTATAATTTGGAGAGTGCTCAATATCTGTGATAAGAGTCTTAATAATAATAATAATAATAATGAGTAAATATATATTAGTTTTATAATTATTTAATAGCATGGAAGCTTGTCTTCAACCACAGGTGACGTCATGAAATCTGTTGAGGTGTCCTTGAGGTGTAATGGTTAAAACAATGAACTGCGGAATCGTAGTAAGCAAGTTCGAATTCCAGTCATTCTATTAATACTCTTGAGAAAGGTATGAAACCCCTTGTCCTCTCAACCATGGGTTAAATAGTACCACTACTGTTTTTCCAGGAGAATGGCTTTGGCATTAAATAACCTACAAAGGTTGATATGTCATTAAACAAAGAAACCAAACCAAACCAAACCATGAAATCTGTGGTACTTGATGCTGCCTTGCTTTATACTCAGCATTATAATGTACGTATCAAGGATAAAGTGGAGCAATCTAGGCAATAGAGTAGTACCCTCCACTAGCTATTGAAAAGGGAGCCTTCGATTCACTCTTGACTAAGTTCGCCAACTTTACTTATTATATATATATATATATACATTGAAAAAATGATAAATAATTATAAAGTTTCTCATTTTTATATATGACAGGGAGAACCTCCTGTCGTGTTGTGGTTAATGTGACATCAGAGTTTGTGAGTTTGAACCCTAGTCATGCTTTTATATTCACTTTCAGACTCATACTGTTGGGAATGGCATGAAACCCATTATGCCACCAGATACAGTTTAAATAATACCACATAGTTAAAGTATGACAGAGAAAGTGAATAGCGGAAAAATAGTGAATAGTGGAACTCTCAGGAATACTGTGTAGTCGGAAACTTTGACGATACTGACAAATGGTAAATGTATAAATCAGAATTTTTCCAAGAAATGAGCTGCATACAATTCTCTTTTGAAATATAAATGGATAGTTAAATCCCAAACTGACGATCAGACCTGAAGTGTTAATTAACAAGAAGAAAAGAACTTGTCATCCAGTGCTTTTGCTGTTCTAGCAGACTATTAACAAAAGATGAATTATCATGGTCATTGTTATCTTTCAATGACTGTTTTTATTCTCATCTACAGAAGCCACCCTTATAGATGAGCAGCAGTAGTTCCCCACTCAAACTAATCGATCCTGGCCATTCGCCCAGGAATGTGTTAGGCATTGCGTTGAGCTGTCAGAAGGTTTATCCACTTGCCTTTATGTCCACGAAGCTGCTTCCCATGGCTTTCAAAAAAAAAAATTATCTTTCTTCTTACTTTCCCCCGTTTTTCATTATTAAGTTTTAACTTAGTCCATGACTATTTTTTTTAATTCATCTAAGTATTTTTTATTCTTTTTAGCATACTTATAAGCATTCTATAATACATTTACTTAGTTTTTTTTTGTTCTAGTAAGTCCAACAGTGTTAGCTTCTTATGACCAGGTTTAAATTTTTAATTTGGATTTTTAGTAAAATTGTCTTTGCATTTAGGACACAGATAGTATACAGCAGTGATTTTACAATGAAAAAATTAAATAAAATCATGCATGCACTTTAGATGACAATATAGTAAAAGGACAATATAAAATGTAATTATTGACAAATCCCTGAATCTGTACTGTGGAATATGCAGGTGATGTTGATACAAGTAGTATTTGGAAGGGCCTGGAAAAAAGACAAAGGAGATTGAAAATCAGAGGTAGGGTAGAAACCATTCAGACAACAGTACAGTTAAAATCATTTTGATGAGTTTGTAAGACCTGCGGAGACTCGCCGTCACTCACACCTCAGTGAAAAACCACCAATAAAAACTCATGTGAAAATTCACATAAACTCATAATAATTGTAATAATGAGGCGATTTTTGTTTCTACTTAATCATACTGCTACTAAAGCACATTTACTTTGAGGATATGCAATAAAACAAAGAAACCAAACTAAGAATGGTGAGAATGAAATAGATGTAAACAAATTCTATCACATTGGTCAAAATGTTATTGAATTTAAAAGACTACAAGGTCTTTATTATAACCCTGTAAATATATGCAAGTGTGTGTATGCGTGTGTGTATGTATACGTGTGTGTGTGTGTGTGTGTGTGTGTATGTGCACAGGGTGTTTATAAATGGATGTAACTATTTTTTTGACAACTTGATTTTTTAAAGATATATTATAGAAAAAGATGTTAGTTATATGTTCAATTAAAATTTACTTTGCTTCAAGTGATTTTATTTAGCCTGCATATTTCTTGAAGTGTTTTCCATGCTGTAAAGTTTCACTGAATTAATCTAAAAATGCAAGATTTTCAACTTGTATGTAATTTTCAACAGGAAAAAAATTCACATTAAATTCATTTTGCACAAGTTTCTAAGATTTATATGCAAAATTAGTCTCAACAATCTTTGCCCTTGGAAAATAACACAGCTGATCCAATACAAAGAAACAGATACTCCAGTGAGGGTAGAGCATGAGACAATCATTTCAACTGCTAAGTACTGTTGTCTATGAGTACAGAGTTGCTTCATGATTAATATGGCAGAATGAAATTCATGCGTGCCAACAATGTAACTGGATATGATAGGTCCAAGTTATAAAGAGAACAAGTGAACCATTCAAAGATATAAAAAGTTTCAGTTTCTACTAGAATTTAGAAACTATGCCACATGTTGTGTCCATTATTCATTTCCACCAACATTCTCGGCCTCCAAAACTGAACAGAGAGATTAAAGCAACAGAGGTCCCAACAGTTGAAATGAGTTGTGATTTTGTGTTTCTCCTGCTCCTCCTCCACCTCCTCCATCTGACTATTAGCTATCACTGACATAGCAGTCGCTGGTGACTATGCTACATTTAGCAAAACACAGTTTTCTCCTTTTCTATTGTCATTCATTTGCTTTGGTTTTACTCAAGCTAAACATAGTGATTACTGATTCTAGGTAAACTCTTCATCTGTAAATTCATCACCAGTAAGTTCATTGTGTGGTAAATTCATCATTGGTAAATTCATTGAGAGGTAAATTCATTACATCGTAAATTTATTGATGGTAAATTCATCATATCAGATTAATTGCTCTTATAGGGTTTCCTGAACCCTAAACCATCAGCTATATTTATTAAATTCTTAAAAGCAATGATTAAATTCTAGATTTAACAATGGATTGTCTATCTGGGATAAATTTCCCATATGATGAATTTACTGGCAATAAATTTACCATGTGATGAATTTACCACACACTGAATTTATCGGAATGGATTTACCAATAATGAATTTACCACAATGAAATTACCGGACATGCTAATAATCTGTATATATGTGTACATATATTTACAGTATATAACACGTGTATGCATCTCTGAAAATATTTACATACGTGTAAAAGTGACCTAGAGTTCAGATACAGAGTACTCCGGTGGCAACTTTCAGGAATGTTAAATATATGAAATTTCAAAAATCGGATTCTTTCATAGAACATCATGCAAATCCCTAACAGAGGTTAATAAGTCAATAATTGAGAATAATTGTCCAAACAGACATCAGAACTTCAAAGAATTCTGTTTGTAAGTACCTGGAAATGTTAAGTAGGCAGTATGAATTAAATAGCCAGAAGCTGATGAAAACAGAAGAGGAATCATTCTCATTCTTTTGCATAATAGCTTACAATGTTCAAATTAGGAAAAATTGTACACTTTCAATGAGATTATGCTAAATAGAAGGTGGTTGGATTAAGATAAGCTGCATGTAAAATAATGATTTTGATAAATGCCTTAAGAGTTGTTTGTCAAAAAGCAAGTAAGCCATACAGAACCACATCCCTTGTTGCTCACAACTTTAGAAGTTGAAAAATACTATAGTGAATCAAAATTTTTTGGAATACTTTGGGACATAATTTATAATGCATGTATTACATGACTGAAGCAGTTCAAGCCGTTGAAGGCACTTGTGTGGTTGTTTGTGTTGTGGTTGTTTGTGTTGTGGTTGTCGGTGTGATTTGAAAGTCACACAAAAGAATGTGCAATATAGTCTATTCTAAGAACTTAGGCTTTAAAAATTTGAATTGGGCAATAACAATGCAAAAACAACAGAAAAAAAAAGAATGCACAGGTGATCACAGTACCCCAACCAGATGGTTAAAAATTTTGCTTGGAGTGAACCTAGACAATCAGCCATGGTCAGGTAGACAAAAAAAACTTTTATATAAGTTTGTGGGACTATACCACCGGCCTTTCGGTAATCAATCCATGCCATGGCTACATTTTTCTCTCATATTTTGATCTCCTTGAGGATGTTCAAGTCTATATATAGCAGTTCATCTGTTCTTTTGTTCTCTTGTAGCATTCATTCTGTTCTTCTGGAAATAGTCTGCAGTATTCAAGTATGTAAAAGAATTTTTCTATTATCTGTGTGGTTAGGATCTTGTAACATAAAGATAAACATGTTATGGGTCTATAGTTGCTGAGGGGTCCCTCTTTAGGATGTTCTTCTGGATCAGGATCATTTTCGAATTCATCATCTGTTTAAAGATGGAGGCTTCTTCATGGCATTTACTCAGATACTGAGCCAATCTGTTCTGAATGGACATGAATATCTTAAAATAGATTGCCTGGTGTTTTCTAATTTGGTATTTTCTTGGGTGTGACCTTGAGAGAGTCTAGGGGGCTTCTTTAAATCTTTGTTATTCCTTTTTCATGTTTATTATGCATTTGGCCTTTTTGGTATGTTCTTTCCATTCCCATATTTTAAAAGTTTTTGTTTTCTTGAATTCCAATTGTTTTTTTCCTAGAGCATCCTTCACTGATTTGTTGGTTGAATTATTTTCGTTGATTTGGAAGGTCCTGTTTTGTTTGTTTTACTCGACCATGTACCTGTATAATTTGAGTCTCCTGTCTTTCTTTTATGTCTTTTGATGAATTTCTTCTAATTGTATTTTCAGACTTGTCTGCTGTTGTCTTCTTTTGGTCGATGTCTTCCATGGTGACCTGGTGTATTTTTTCTCCGTCAGCGCTTTTGCTAGTCACAGTTTGTTTATTTGTCCTTCTAGCCTGATTTCCTTTCCAGAATACCTATTTTTGTTTGGGTCCCTTTGGAGCATATTAATTTTATCACTGACTAATTTTGCTCCTGCATAAATTAGCTTGTTTAGTACAGTGATATTGTCTGTTGGGATATTTTTTAATGATTTACTTCAATAATTTATCAATAATCTGTTTACCTTTTCAACTTCTATCTGAACTTTTTTCCTTTTCTGATTCCTTATGTAAGGTAATATAGCCTTTTTTCAACCATAGTTTTTTATTCGACAACATTTTTTCTGCCTTTTTTTTTTTTTCGGAGGGAGGGATTCTGTGGAATTTTGGTCTTCTACATTTTGTGTTTCGGCTCATGTAGGGGGATTTTGAGCATATTCTTCATGACTTACATGTCAACAAAATTTTGACTTGTATTTTCTTTTATATATACATATATCATCCTATTCATATCTCTCTATTTATCTTAAGCTATTCATATCAATCTATCACAATCTATATATATATATATATATATATATCAGTACATATCAATCTATCTCAGTCTATTCATATTTATTTCAGTTTATCCATATCTATCTATCGATCAATTTATCTGCAGAAATATGACCAGACAATTCGCTTCGCAGAATGAAAATTTTTGGCCGCATAATCGTCTGACCCCTCATTGTATTTATTGGTTCTTTGTAGGTTGAATCAAAGTGCATGAGTCGGCCGGTCCCTCCAAGAAAGTACAAGGCGAAAACAAAAAGTTGAATAAACGTTTAAGGAGAGAACTTTGTGTGACCCTTTACAATGAAATCCCTGAACTAAAAACTTCTCAGCCTATCTACATTTATCTCTGTCTCTGTTCTTCATTCTCTGATCACCCCCGCTATCTCTTCTGTATCTGTTCTCTCGGCCCAGCTCTGTAAATGTGGTCCCAGCTCTCTGTGCTCTAGTCGTATAACCTCTGTGTCTAGTAGCAGACTTAATTCTCTGATTATCCTCTGGTAGAGCCATTTATTCACACAGAGGTGAACATTTCCCCTTCTGGAAATATGCATATACGTACCTATGGTCAACCCAAAACCATAAAAACATACATAGAGCTAAGTCTGTATACCTGCGTCAATATTGTCCCTACCTATCTTATTCTAATCTATATCTATTTTTCTCAGTTTATCTCTCTCTCTCTCTCTCTCTCTCTCTCTCTCTCTCTCTCTCTTAGATGGGTTTTTTCACAATTCATCTTTTTAATTTTTTTCTCCAATAGTACAGAAGAGTGTTAATCAGAAACAATAATTGTTTAGTTGGTAACCAGGCATCCTGATGGCAAAAGGAGACATGATTTGTTTTTTTTTTTGTTTTTTCTTGTTTTTCTTGTTTGTTTTTGCACTCTTTGATATAATTCAATCCTTTAAATTTCTATCATACATTTCATTAGATGAACATGCAAAATTTGTTTTAATTAATTTTAATATAAAAAAATGCATAACCTGGCAGTGGAAAATTACTTTAATCTTTACCTTGGAGAATTAATAATTGTGTTCACTGACTGACTGATGTTATTCAATGAGGCATGCTGGGAACTTTGCCCCAACTGAGTTTATGTTCATTCCTATTAAACATTTATTGAGTGCTCCAGTCTCTTGAATTTTGATTTATTGTTCGAATTTATTTCCTATTCAGCAGCTTATTAAATGACCTTTCGCTGGCCTTTCTATGCTTGTGAGTAGGCATGGTGTAAAGTTTCAGCAAAGATAGTGAAAGCAAGAATCTGATCATTTTGAAGGTTCACAAATCATGGTATTCAATCTGTTGTAGAGAAATTATTGCTCATTGTAAGAGAGAATAAAGTATTTCAGTTTTACAAGTAAAACGTTGTCACTTTATAAAGTTCCTGGTATATTATAAAATAATGCATCAGAATGACTCAAGAGAAATTTCATTTTTTAGATTTTTACATGATACCCCATTTAATATACACATCTAATGAACCCACTATGACATTAAAATTAGTATTATCATGATTTGGGTATATCAAAAATACTTTCTTTTTTTACAGAACTTTTCTCCTAGGCTTATTTGATTTACACATCAAAAGAATATTTATGAAAATGACATATTATTATTATTATTTTCCTTGAGAATTTTTCACATCAGTTTTAGCTGATGGTTTTTTGCTGGAGTTTGAGTGACAGCAAGTCTCCTCAAGTCTCCAGGACTCTTCTCAGTATTCTGGCTGTCTTCAATAATGCTGTCATTTGGATGGTCTCCATTCGTATGCCAATTTCCAAATCCTCAAGACCCTTTGATAATCCTTTAGTTACTGCTCCAAACGCACCAATCACAATTGGTACAGTAGTCACTTTCATATTCCATAGTTTTCAGTTCCCTCGCAAATTTGAGGTACTTATCCTTCTTTTCACATTCTTTCAGTTTTATTCTGTGGTCAGCCAGGACAGCAAAGTCGACAATTTTGCAAATTCTCTTTTTTTCAGTCGTGCTATTACGTTCACTTTCAGGCAAATACCCTTGGGAAAGGTATGAACCCCCTTCTCCTCCCAGCTATGGGTTAAATAGTACCACTACTGTTCTTCTAGGAGAATAGCTTTGGCATTAAATAACCTACAAAGGTTGATATGCCATTAAACAAAGAAACCAAACCAAACGAAAGAGACATAGAACCTATGGTACTTGGTGACTGTAGTTGCTTATTGACTCTTGGTATTCCAGCTGTGTAAACAGGAACGCAGCTATGCATAGGTGTAAGAAGCTCACATGGTTTGAACCGGAAATACTACGCATTATGAAATTATATATACATAGGTACCCACAGAGTAACCGTCATTCTTTGTTTAACAGCCAGAAGAGAGCAGCCACCAGACACCACTCAAGGCAGAGGCAGCCTACTGCAGTAATAGTCAGCAGTCATCAGTCGCAGTCTTGGGTCCAGATACGGTCAATCATAGAAAGTGGTCGACGGACAACACCCTGGTGGGTGTGCAGCAGCCCACAGCAGTCTTCATTTTCAGTCTTCAGTCTGCAGTCTTCAGTCTTCGAGTTCCAGAGTGATGCAGACTGGTTCAGTATATTTCATCAAAGAGCTGAAGAAGAGCTAAGTAAAGCTTTGAATCTGAAAGAACTGCATGGTTAAAAAGTTATGGTCAATATAACTGTGTCCAAGTCCTTCAAGTCCTTTGTGTGTCTTTTCTCTCTGTCTCTGTCTCTGTGTCTTTCACACTTACTGTCAACTTCATATCCTTACGAGAGTAATAAAGCAAGAGATATTTTTATAAATAAGTGTCATGCCAATTCCTTTATCTTCATAATGGTTTCATCATTAATCATTATGATGGTAGTGTATATAACACTGTCAGTTTTTTGCATATGGGATCATAAGACAGTTTCTTGCTTATGCAACCATCATCATTTTCTCTATGTCTATGCTATCCAAACACACACACACACACACACACATATATATATATATATATATTTATATATATATATATATATGTATGATTATCTATACTTAGGAACACTTTAAGCCCTACACTCCTCAGAGTTAAGCTTAAAAGAAGATTGTCCCGAGAAAAGACAGAGCATTAAAGAAAAAATGAAGAAGTATATTTAGAGTTTGCTAAAAGACATTCGAAAGATTTCACAGACATGTTGAAAAAGTTACGGCAGTCAGATGAGCCTAAAATTAAACTCTTTTAGCATTAAGGAAAATGGTATATCTGGCATAAGTCCAGTAACTCTAATCAAACCAAGAAACCCTATCCTTGCAGTGAAGCAAAGAGTTGGCAGCATCATGCTATGGGGCAGAGCTCCACACAAACTTTCCCACCACTGTCACAGAATGTCCCCAGAAAACAATTTATCTGTCCCAAGACAATTTTAAACTGTCATAAAATCCATAACTTAGTTTCTCTGATTTTTGTCATCTACAGTTGGTAGCATTATAAAATATAATATAAATGCTTAGAAAATAAATAATATTTATCTTAATCGATTTAGTCTTGAAATGGTAGTTTATGTGTTTTTTTGTAAAAGAAACAATGAAACATCAATTAAACAATGAAAGGTTTTATTCTAAAAAGAAGAAATAAATTAGTTTGTGTGATATGAAGGTAAGTTTTCAACTATTTGAAAAAAGTCTAAAACAATATTTTTAAATAATAATACAAAAAGTACAGATCCAAGAAAATGAAATGAAACCTGATTATTATGCTTTTATACTAATTCTTATCAAAGCTTAACAAAATCTAAATAAAAACAAAATACAATAATTAAGCACCCTCAATCCTTTAACTAGTGAATAGAAATCTTTCTCACAGATTTGGATGAATACAAAAATTTAGCTCAAAATATTTAGTTATTTTAAGAATTCTTATTTCCTGCTCGCTTTTGCATTAAAAAGTAAGTTTCAGTTAATTTAAACATGATTAGATGTTTCATAAACATTTTAAGGTGACACAGGTGGTTCCTATAGAAAATTTCTGTTACATTTTACAAAAAAAAAACATCTTTCATTAGTTACACAAAAAAAATGAAAATTTAGTAATTCTAACACCAATAAACACAGAATTAATATTCAACTTTGTAAACTAATTTTATGTGATATTTATTCCAACAGTTTGCATTATAAAGGAAAATTGAATTCAAGTTAAGTAATTATTTATTAACAATTAATCCTGATTGGAAATAGATCACTAATATTCTATTGGTATTCTCTTTGACACACATTCAGTTGAATGTATTGATTTTTAAACCTTTATGGCATTGAATAATGAATATGTTGTCTGGAGATGTTCCCTTGATCATAGTCTTATTTGCCCAGGAACTGTTGCGATAAGCCCAATACCCATTCACATATATTGTTGATCACTCATAGAACTGCCATTTTTAATCTTATTGTTAAATGATAGATTGCTGCAATCTTTAATATGTAGCATAGGTTGTTGAAATTCTGTCAACTTGGTTTATTCAGTTTGATTGATGTGAGATGACACCAGAGGTCACTTGAGACCATGGCTTTGATTGGATTAAAAAGTCAGGTGATCAGATGACACTAAGAAGTTAGGGAGAAACTTTAGTCTGAGAGAATCCAATCACTGATTCCCAGTAGATCATGACAGGTAATGGTTTGGTTTGATTTTATGGCACATCAACCTTTGTAGGTTATTAATGCCAAATCCATTTTTACACAAATAAACAGTTCTATTTCAAATAATTCAACTTAGTATAAGTATAGTTTTTTTGTTTACACAAAGTTAAATGTCAAAAGCACAAGTACACAGTTTCAATGTCAAAAAACAGTTCTATTTCAAACAATTTAGTTTAGCATACAAAAGCAGTTCTATTTCAAACAATTCAATTTAGCATAAGTACACATTTTCAATGTCAAAACAGTCCTATTTCAAGCAATTCAGTTTCGCATAGATATACAGTTTAGTTCTATTTCATCCATAAATAGGACCCTATTAGGTGCTTCTACTCTGCACCATTCTAGACAATGGGAATGATGACACTGAAGGGGGAACATCTTATTCCCCTAAGCTTCAGTATTACTGGAATTTCACCATCAGATTGTTTTGTGTCATATCCGAGATACTCGTTGGGGGTGGTGTTTTACCCCACTGCAGAGAAACAGTCGGTGTATTCTACAGCCCCATCAACCTTTTTCTTTATACGCTTAGTCAGCGTCCATGTGGTACATCCATATAGAAATATTGACACGAATACTGCTTGGAAAAGATATTGAGTTTTATTTTATTGGACAGGTTTGACTTCCATATAATTGATGGTCTCTAGATAGCTGTATATGCCGTCGCTAGTCACATATTGATGTCATTTTCAGTATAGGGGACGCTGCTTCCGAGGTTGGCGAATTTTTCCACTAATTTAATAGAGCTACTATTTAGTGTGGAGATGTCTCCTTTTGATTAAAACACATGTACTCCGATTGTCTGCATTTACATGGAGTCTAATGCCACCTGCTTCCTGCTCCAGTCTATGCAGCAAGGATTCGACTTGGGTAGGTGTATTTGCCAGAAGTGGTAAGTCATCTGCGTATTCTAAAGTAAATACGAATATATACCTATATATTATGAATATATAATCTTCTATAAAAATGTACTCTTATATATATATATATATATATATATATATATAAAGATAAAGCCCTTCACTTAGTAAATTAGTTTCATGAGACATCAGCTTGACAGTAAGACTTGACTGTTAAAACAGAATAATATCTTTTTTTTAATTTTCTTTTTTTTATTTAAAAGATGATCAATTTTTCAAATTGTGACTTCTTATTGCATATTGACCCTTGACGGAGCCGTCAATTAGAGATTCCCTTAAGTGGACGCACCTGTGAAAATAAGCGGAAACTGTCACATGGTTGATCGGAAATTGTGGGCCTTATGAAATGATATATGCAGATGCCCATGTGAGAGTCTCAGTCAGGATGAATCTTGAATCAGTGCCAGCTTGTAGCAGAGTCGAGACAGCAGATAGAGAACCGTGGCTGCAGGGTGGAGGGATGGCAAACGGCCTCTTGGCGTGGACCTGTTGAGTACGGAAGAGAAAACGTAAGGCCTTGAAGATAACACAGTGTGGTATGGTCAAGAGAAGAAGTCATGCGTCAGTATAGCCGTCTGTCCTTGTCTCCCTCCGTCCGTCTGTCCCTTTTTCACACCACAAAATCTTTGACACAAGAAGAATAAAGAAAGTTATATTTTTATAACTATGTGTTTTGGTCATTCTTCCATATATATTAATTCGTTATGAGTATACAACTTTTTATGTCACCCTCAATAAGGTAAGCCTGTTTTATAAAAGCTATTTCTGGTCACATAATCCCTTATATAGACGAATTGGGTAGTTATGACTCTTCACAGCTTCCTTTATCAGTAAACTGTTCATGGGAGAGATTAGTGGTCTGGTTTTTCAGTATCTTTGCCATAAATGCAAAAAAAGAAGGAAAATACTTTTACTTGGTAGGGCGAATATTTTAGCAAGCACTTGTCAATGCACACAAGACGGAGTATATGTACTTTAATCAAACAGGCGACATCTCCACACTAAGCGGTAGCTCTCTGAAACTAGGAAGCAGTGTCTCATCAACCGAGACAGACATCAACGCATGACTAGCAAAGGCATGGACAGCTATCAATAGGTCATATGAAAGTCAGACCTGACCGATAAAATAAAACGCAGTTTATTCCAAGCAGCGGTTGTATCAATACTGCTCTATGGATGCACTATATGGACGCTAACTAAAGGTATGGAGAAAAAGCTTGACGGCAACTACACAAGAATGCTGCGTGCAATATTGAACAAGTTATGGAAGCAGCACCCCAGAAAGCAGCAGTTGTACGGCCACTTACCACTTATTACGAAAAATATCAATGGTAGACGAACCAGACATGCGAGACACTGCTGGAGAAGTAAGGGCGAATTCATAAGTGATGTACTCCTGTGGACCCCTTCACATGGACGAGCAAAGGCAAGACGACCAGCTAAAACCTACATATAGCAGCTCTGTACCGAAACGGTATGTAGCCTTGAAGACCTGCCGGAAGCAATGGACGATAGAGAATGGTGGTGAGAAAGTGTCAGGGATATTCGTGCCGATGGTGTGACATGATGATGATGATGATGATGATATACACATTAACCTCAGTATTTAATGATGTACACAATAAACTTCCCAAAATGTAACGTTTTTCTAGCTGTCAGAATTAAAAATAAAAAAGATAAAAAGCATGTACGACATGGTGATTGCAGAGGAAATGAGAGTAATCAGATATATCTTGTCAGTTGATTGGTTAAATATCATGTGACTGTATTGATTGGGAACATGAATTTAGTTTTTATTATATGTTGTCAGTGTAATGCTAACTGATTCCTTCTGCTGGCATTATATGATAAAATCTAAACAGCAAATGCCCAGCTTTGAAATATAATTCCTACAAACTGATTCTTTTTTTCCTTGTATCTTTCATCTTGACTTACACACGCGCAGTTGGTTTAATCTCTCAGCTAAGAAAAAAATTGACTTCCTTTTGATCAGTTTTGGCTTCTTTTTTTAATGGTATTTCAACTCTCATGGGTTATTTAATGCACAAGCCATCCTTGTAAAGGAACAGAAGTGGTACTATTTAATTTAGCAGGGGAGGATAAAGGGGCTCCTATATTTTCTGAGAGTATTAGTTACTGTTGGTTGGTTGGTTGGTTGGGTTTTAATGCCAAATCCATTTTTATGAAAATAGTTGTTTCAAACAATCCAGTTTAGTATAAGTACACAGTTTAAATGTAAGTACAGTTTAATTGTGAAAAACATTTCTATTTCAAGCTATTCAGTTTAGTCAAGCAGTTCTAATTCAGCTAATTCAGTTTAGTATTAGTTCAGATTTTGACCACACACAGTTAAATGTCAAAACAGTTCCATATTAAACAAATCACTTTAGTGTAAGTACAGTTTCAATGTCAAAAAACAGTTCCATTTTTAAAAAATACAGTTTAGCATAAGCACGCAGTTTAAATATAAGTACGTTTTAATTTTCAAAATCATTTCTATTTCAAGCTATTCAGTTTTGTCAAACAATTCAGTTTAGCATAAGTATGCCGTTAGTTCTATTTAACCCATAGATAGGACCCTATCAGGTGCTACCACTCCAGGCCAGAGTGGACCTGGGAGCGATGGCAATAAAAGGGTAATCCGCATTCCCCAGCATCACTGCAACCCCACCATCAGATTGTTTATTGTCATATACAGGACACTCGTTGGGGAGTCTTACTCCTCTGCAGATGTGCAGACAGTGTATTCTACAGCCTCAGACGACTGTGCAAGCTCGTCACTGTAATACGACAACTAGAGTTTGAACGCATTCACAATAACGTTGCAGTCCAACACTTTAGCTACTATTCCATAGAGTCTTTCCCCTAGAAAAATTGGAGACTGCCGGAAAAGACCATGAAATTGCTATACATTCTTATGAAGAAAACTTGCAAAATCTTTTGCATAAAAATGCATGTAATAAAACGTTCCAATAAAACAAAAAACAAAAAAGGAATAAAATAAAAATCATAGACTTTTTCTCCTGTACCTAAAATCTGTTTACCTTGTCTTAGAAAACACAAACTGTAACTCCTTGCAGAAAGATAAAACTCCCACTAAAAAGGTTGTCATGGGTATGAGACTTAATTGATTCTGGTGGTAAGGTTTCAGTTCCGGGATCTGGTGCTTGAAGAGTACCCCTTCATTACCTTTTAGATATAGTCTCATTAGTACATGTTAAGTTCCCATGGATGAGTGAAATAGATCTGTTTAAAAATTATATGTATTCAGTAGGTCTCTGTCTAAAAAAAACTGCTAAGAAAAACTACACAAAAAAGTAGATCTGAACACGATTTCCTAAACTCTTGACATAAAATAACTCCGGATAGTTTGTCATGTCATTAAAATCACTCAATCAATCAATTAATCAATCCAATATTGAGTTCCATCATATTCATAGAATTTATAAATTGCAAGTATATAAAGAAAGAATGAGAAGTATTCTGTAATTAATATTTAATAGTCTAAATAAAATTGAAAATTTGATAAATTATGATCAGCTCAGTGAGTGTGTTTTCATCTCATTCATATAAAGTTGCAAATTACTTGAATCTATGTTTAAACTTTTTAATACAATTGCACTCTCAAAAATATTTTCACAATGAGCCATTTTTGTTGTGTTATAGTAAAATGCATGCAAAAACTGTGTTATCATAAATAGAATAAATATTAAGATATGTTGTTTTAGTTTTTTGCTTTTTTTACTTTGGATGTAATCGATAATTTAAACTGATAATCAGTATTTCTTTCAAGATTTTATAAATGGAAGTTGTTAGAAAGAGCAACTACCATAAAAAAAATATTAAAAAATTATAAAACCGATAAAATTAACATGTTCATTGCAATTAATCATGAAAAAGATGGTAAAATAACAAAGATTTAATAAAAGAAATAAATTTTTAAAAAATGAAAAAAATTTCACATTTAACATTAAATCATTAAATGAATTAATTTTTAATAAAATTAGATTTTTTTAGTTTAAATATTAAATAAAAAACAGTATTGAATTATTACTCTGTTTTATTGTATCTATGTTGCGTAGCATTGCTAATGGTCAAGAAGTTTCTTGACGTATTTGAAAGGAAGCAAATCTTAAAATAAAGTCATCCACTCCTTTATTAAGTGCAACCCCACCCAAAAAACATTATAGTAAAATGAAACATTATTCAAATAAACTGAGAAAGAAAGATGTTTGAGATTGTCACACCAGTTGAGTAGTCAAGTTGAGAATGCGGGAACATTGATTGACTGGAATCATATAAATCACCCAAAGAAAGAAGGAAAGAAAGAAAGAAAGAAAGAAAGAATATGAAAAAAGAATAAGAAAAAAGAAAAGGAAGAAAGAAAAGGAAGAATGAAAGAAATAAAAAGAAAGAATATAAAGGAAGAAAGAAAGAATGGAGAAAAAGAAAAGAAGTATAACGAAAGAAAGAAAATGAGAAGAATAAAATAATGAATTAAGATAAAGAAAGAATTGCAAGAAAGAATCAAGAGAATGGAAGAAAAAATAGGAAGACTGAAACAATAGGAAGATAGAAGGAATATAAAGAAGGAAAGAAAAGGAAAAAGAGAAAATAGATTGAAATAAAAGAAAGAAAGAAAGAAAGAAAGAAAGAAAGAAAGAAAGAAAGAAAGAAAAGAGGTTATTTGATGGAAAGAAACTGAAACTGAAAAAGACGGAGTGAACGTGAATCAACATGAAGTAGGGTATCGAAAGTAATTGAAAATAATAAGAGCAAAAAAAGAAGACAAGGGGAGAAAGAGACAGACAGACAGACAGTGACAGAGACAGAGAAAAAGAAAGAATAAGGGTTAACAAATTACGGGACCAGGCGAGTAAAAATATTGAATAATAAAGGATATGATAAAGGCATGAAAATCGTATTTATTTCCTTGAGTGTTATTTAACAAAAATATTTCATCAAAATGTCAATTTTCTTTTATATAAAAAAGAGAGGAAATGCCAAAGCAAAGCATGATTGGAAAAAAGACAATATCAGTGAAATGGAATTAAAGAAATTAGTATTAAGACAAAAAGAATATCAGAGTAAGGAAAATCGAAAAGTTATAAAAACGTATTTCAAGATCAAGTTTGATAAGAAGTGAAACCTGAATCATTTGCATGATTCAGAACAAAAACTTTATGCTTAGATTGAAATGGCAAAAATATAATAAAGGACATTAAAAAAAAAACCCACTTAATTCTAGCAAAAATTCATTTTTTAAAGCTTCAAGTGTGAAAGTATTTGTATGCAGGGAAATAAAATTGAAGACAGTTTAATTGATTTATGAGAAAATAACGAAAGAATTTTTTTTTTCATTGAATGACAACAAAAACAAAACAAATAAGAAAACAAATAATGGATTGCGATATTTGATGCGATTAAATGAAGTGAAAAGTAAAATCTATGAGTCAATTTTTTAAAAATTAACTGCAAAAGTGTAAACGCGTTGAAGAAAAAGATATAAACAAAATGTTCTTTAATCAGCAAACTAACAAATCACAAGATCTGAGTAGATTTTACTTTCTGAAATTTTTTATATTTTCAAAAAATTGCTGTTCACACGTATTTAATGCATGCACATTTATAAGTACGTAGAGAGATTTGTGTTTACATACTCAAAACACACACACACACACACACACACACATACACACACACACACATATATATATATATATATATATATATATATATATAGGGAGATATGTATGGATGTATGCATGTATGTAAGTCTATATATAATATCTGTGTACCCTAACATAATCTAAATTGGGCACAGATATAACACTTTTCAATGAATGCTTACCATATCTGTGCACAAATTTAATAATAATAAACGATGTCTGGCTATTTTATCTCAATCCTAATCAACCCCACTTGTCTACTGACCTCATAATTGACAGATTTCAATCTCATCAAAACAAAATTATAGATATATATATATATATACAGCAAATATATTTGATACAAATATATATGACGATATATGCAAAAGGATAATGTAAAGTTCTTGTTCCAACCAAGAATGCCTCATAATTTTCACCAGATAACAAACAATTAACTGAACAAACAATTCTTGGTTATGACATATGAATTAGTGAAAACACTCGAACTGAAAATTATGGACAATTTTACACCCTCTTTATCCACATTGTCTAAAAAGATATTTCCTAAACACACACACACACACACACACACACACATACACGCGCATGCGTATATATATATATGCATATATATATATATATATATATATATATATATAATGTAATTTGTTATATTTATAAAGAATACTCAATATCTATGATAGGCCATTAATATTTAAGTTATGATAGCGGGGACATAAATTGATGGTACTTGATGACTGTCAGTTTCCTGTCTATGTCTTAGTTTGATGATAAAATAGTCAAGAAACTGACTGTCAGTAAGCATCTTTGACTATGTGTGTATACTATCCTAACTCACACACACACACACACACACACACACACACACACACACACACATATATATATATATATATATATATAAGTATGTTTGATTAAATAATAAAGACACATTTTATCTATATAATTTTATGAGGTTCTTTTAAAGTTCCAGACAAGTGTTTTGGTTTTAAGGTTGGAGTTGGTAGATGAATTAACCAAAACTGTCGGAAATAGTTTGTTTGGTTTGGTTTGGTTTTATGGCATATCAATCATTGTAGGTTATTTAATGCAAAATTCATTTTATACATATGGATTAAATATATATGATTTGGATTGATTTGGTTTTATGGCATATCAAACATTGTAGGTTATTTAATGAGAAATCCTTTTTATACATATGTATTAAATACATATGATTTGGTTTGGTTTGATTTTATGGCATATCAACCATTGTAGGTTATTTAATGCCAAATCATTTTTATACATAAGCATTAGATATATGGTTTCTAAATATATTTTGGAGATAAAATTTCTAAACGATCCTGAGCACATTTTTTGCACATAATTCAATGGTTTCAGTCATTTCTGTCAGATACAAATAATTCTATTTACTACTAATTATTTGTTTGGTCACGGTTTGCTTTCAAGTACTGATATTCAACGCCAGCAATTCAATGAAATATCAGTCATTTGTTTACACACAGTTAAATGGGCAAACATTTCTATTTTGAGTAATTCAATTTAGCTCAAGTTATTTGTTTGCACTCAGTTTAAGTGTCAATGTACACAGTTTAAGTGCCAAACAGTTTTATTTGACCCATAGGTAGGACTCTATCAGGTGCTAACTTCCCGAGACAGAATGGAACTAAGGGAAATAGCAATGAAGGAGTACTACACATTACCTCTATCTCCAAAATTACTGAAGCCTCACCATCAGATTGTTTAGGGTCATATCTAGGACACTCGTTGTAGCGATGCAATCAGTGTATTCTACGTCTCCATCCGTCAGGTCGAAGTAGTGTATGTATTATTGTTAATCCTTGAATCTATGTTCCTATATGTGTAAATGAGCTTATCTTGTATTTCCTTTTATTTATTCAGTGATATTGTATCATTGGATTTACTACTGCAAAGATTAGACCAAGGTGAATCGTAGCATGTCTAAATATCATTCATAGGAACAAACAACAGGAGTATCCATCATCATCATCATCATCATGTCGCGCCACTAGCACGGATATCCCTGACCCTCTCTCGCCACTTTTCTCTATCGTTCATCGCCTCTGGCAGGTCTTCAGGGCTACATCCCGTATCCTCACATAGCTTCTGAATGTATGTTCCTACTTGTCGTCCTGCTTTTGCCCGGCCATATGTGGGGGTCCATAGGAGTACATCATTTATGAGCTCGTCCCTGCAGGACACTGCTGGAGGGTATCCATAGTCTGACATAAATCTTACATTGCTGCTTGTTACCTTGCCTTTATAGCAACAACTTAAACCATGTAATGTAGTTGCCACCAACTACGACCAGTAAACTTGGTGCCCGGCTGATGACCAACAACAAAAAGTTAAAACACGAGAACTCTCACAGTAGGTGGGAAAGCAGTCACACATGGGAAATTGGGATTTTAAGAAATAATCTTTACTTCTCTTCTTCCTGTTTTTGAATTTGGTCCAAAGGAAAGTTGCAGCGTTGATATTAAAGTGAGAGGGATTTGACCACGTGACTGAATTTTTCCTTTCATGGCGTGGTCTCATCGTTATCTCTCCATCTCGTTTTTGTCTCTGCCATCTTTCTTCCTCAACTCCTCAAAGCCACAACCGTTTCCTATTATAAATCTATCTTACAGGAAAAGTAAACAATCCCAACGTTATATGAATGAACTATCGCTGAAACATACAGATCCATAAACAAGGTTTTCAAGACACGTATATACCAACCTAAGGAAGAAAAATAGCCTATAAATAAATTGTTGATTGGTTAATTCGTCGGCTGGTGTTTTATCGCATAAAAAACTTTGTTAGTTACTGAATACCAATTCCAGTAAGGAATAAAATGTAAGCAAATAAACGTTACAACTTAATACCTCATAATTCCGTACCTGGCGTGATACGCTTGTTGGCCGAGCGGTTTGATACTAAGTCTAACTTAAAGTTGGGCGGGTGTCGACCCCAGCTTCAAGCGTTCTACGTGTCTTGCCACATCGAAGAGTTGTGATACAACAAAACAGTCTGTCCGTAGGTGACAATATATATATATATATATATATGTGTGTGTGTGTGTGTGTGTGTGTGTGTGTGTATTATTCAGTCCAGTTAAACCGGAGTCGGGAATTATTCAACTATGAACATTTAAATTTTCCTGGTAAAGAGCTCAATGTAACTAAGATCACAAGGCAATTATTTCTTTAAGGAAAATCCTAATGTGACCAGTTTTTGTTTTTCTTAAATATATATATATATATATATATATATATATATATAAACACACACAATGTGTATATATATATATATATATACTTTAAGAAAAACAACAAAACCGGTCACATAGGATTATAAATTTATTTCCATCCTGTTACGCATTTTTGAAATTTCCAAAAACACGAAAAAAAATTAACAGGACTTCTTCAGATCTTTTAGATAAAAAAAACTAGAATAGACACAGAAAAGTGGGAGGGGATAGAAGAGGGATGAAGAGTTATCTCCTCATTAAGCCCACTTCCGTTTTAATTTTAATTTCGGTTAGAAATGTAGTAAATTTATTTTAAAAAAAATTTTTTATTTTTTATTTTTTAATTACATTTTGACCTAAATTACAGATTTTATATTGAATTAGATTTAAACTTCAATTAATATATATATATATATATATATATATATATATATATATATATATACAGTGTGTCTCAGGATAAATGGAACCGATGTGACTCAATTGTGTTCTTTTTTTGTTTCAGATTTGAAAATAGTATATGATAACAACAATTAATCCTAGATAAAATTGCTTTGGACAAGAGAGGAAAGTTCTACTTAACGATTATCCCATGAAAAGCCAAATCTATCGTTGGGTACACAAATTTCAAGCCACTGAGTCAGTAAACAACCTCAACAAGAAGGCAGAACATCCCAGATCTAGCAGGAATTTGACTGTAATATGTCCTGACAATGTGGATGCAGTGATAGATTCCGTCGGAAGGAGTCCGAAAAAGTCCCTACGAAGACATTCTCAAGAACTTAGTCTTTCATGTGCACAGTAGGATAAAGTCAATCAATTTCTGTCATTGTCATCTGGTTTGACCTTTCTGAAGTGATATAATTGCTTTTTAAGACTCAGGTGAAAGATGACTTGATGCAATATTATTGGATAGTGTCTATTTTGAGACACACACACACACACACACACACACACACACACACACACACTCTCTCTCTCTCTCTCTCTCTCTCTCTCTCTCTCTCTCTCTCTCTCTCTTTATATATATATATATATATATAATTTGTAACCGATATGGGTTGTGGGTAACTTTATAATTAAACAACTCTTCAGAGCTTGTTTTTTACATACATTTAAAGGTTTACACGTAGCCATATTTAACACTAATAATTCTATTTTATATCAATAATTTGTTTGCACACAGTTGAACAGTTTCAAGTATTGCTATTTAACGCCAGTAATTCTATTTATCAAGTATTCGTCTGTAATATAAATAGTTTGCACACAGCTGTATAGTTTCAAATAATGAAATACAATCATTCTTAGAGATTGAACTGTTCTAACCTCATTATTCGGACCATAACAAGTCCTACCAATCCGGTTCAAAGTGAGCCTGGGAATAATATCAATAAAGAGCTATTCCATATTCAGCAAAGCTCGCGACTGGAGCCTCACGATCAGATGCAGTTTAGTATCATATCAGGACATTCGTTGGAGGGGTCAAACCCCTCAGCAGAGGTGTTGTCTGCATATTCTGTAGCTCGAGGTGATAGGGAGATCTTTAGGTAAATCTCAAAGCAAAAGTCATCTTCATTCTTTGTCATGTCTAAAAACTCTATTCCTATTGTTCTTTTTTTTTATTTTGCCAGAAAGATGAGAAACCTCACTGGGCTGTCCAGTTGTATCATTCGTTGGTTTCTGTGATATATTGACTTTTGACGGAGCCGGATGTTCCAGCAGTGTAAAAAATGTGATTGCAAGACGCATCAGTGTAAATAAGTTGAAGCACGTCATGTGGGTGACACCTGGAATACGTGGGCGTTGTGAATTGATATATACACGGCCCACTGCAGATACAGCGAGTCATGTATAAGTCAGTCTTCAGTCTGGAGTCTTGGTTCTAGTACGATCAGTAATGGACACCGGTCGCCAGTCGCTCGGTGGAACTACAACCCGTAGTGGCTCCTAACTGGGAAGCAGAAGAAGCAAAGGTGTAAGGCGCTGAAGATAAAACAGCGAGGTATGGTCAAGAGAAGAAGAAGTTATGGGTCATTATATCAGTCTGTCTTCGTCTCCCACCGTCTTTCTGTCTCTCTCATACATACGCCAGCTACGACCTCTTTCGAAAAATAATGTGTGAGAGTTATATTTTTATAAAGAAAAGTGTTATGATTCCTTAATTATTATTCCTTCATCATTTATCACGGCTATATAACAATTCAGCATCTTAATTGACGATCTTGAATACAACAACCCTTAATCCCCAAGTGGATTTAATGAAGACATTAAATGGTTTCAATTTTCCCCCATCTTTCTCATCCAAAATAAATTATATACATGGCTGGCTACTCGAGGTGTTTGGTTTGGTCTGTTTTGGTTTCATGGCATATTAACCATTATATGTTATTTAAGGTCACATCCTGTTTTTACATATAAATTGATTATATTATTTCAAACAATCTAATTTAGTATAAGTTATTTGTTTTAACAGTTTAAATGTCAAACAGTTTAAATTGACCCATAGATAGGACACTTTCAGGTGCTACCACTCCAGGCCAGTGTGGGCCTCGGAGCGATAACAATGAAAGGGTACACCGCATTCCCAAAGTTCCATTTCTTCATGAGCTTCACCATCAGGTTGTTTAATATCATATCCAGGACACTCGTTAGGTGGCTCTCACTACTCTGCAGAGATGCAGTCAGTGTATTTTACAGCTCCAGCCGACTGTGCGAAACTCGAGATGTGGCCATATGCAGGTCTGAATCGACATGTAATTTGCACAATACCCAGTCAGCAGAACTTACAATACACTGACTACATCTTTGGCAAAGGAGAAAGAACCCCACCAATTAAAAAAATGGGTGTCCTTGGTATGATACGAATAAAGTATTTGATGTAAGGTGCCAGTTCTTGAAATCTACGGAATTTACCATTCCTTGTTTACCATTCCTTCCATTTCCACTTGGAAGCAGAAAGTTATTATCTGCTAGGGTCCCATAAATGGGTCAAATAGATTTGTATAAAAATTATTTGCATTCGATTGAGCTGTGCGTAAAAAACAAAATCCTACTTGTGGGTCGAATGGATCAAAACATGAACATAAAAGAAAAATGAGTTTACGAAGAAAAAGTGAGTTTATATAAAAATAGTTACAAATCATATAAAATTCATATATGTAAACTGGATTTGCCATTGAATAACCCATAGTGGTTGATATGCCGTTAAACTCAAACAACCAACCAAAAACAAAATCTTAAGAAACAACTGCACAAAAAGGTTTGTTTAGTTGATGTTTTGTGGTATATTAACCCTTATGAGTTGTTTAAGGCCAAATCCTGGTTTGGTATATTCTATTTGGATGCCAATATTGTGTCGATAACTTTAGTTTAAACAAGTTGTTAGAGCTCGTTTGTTTGCACACGATTAAATGGTTACAAGTATTCCAATCTAACACTAATTATTCTATTTTATATTAATCATTTGTTTGCATACAGTTGAATGCATTTCTATTTGAAATGAGTAATTCTATTTATCAAGTGTGCGTATGTATGAAATAATAACTTACACACAGCAGTATGGTTTCAAATGACTAATAATAATGATGATTATAATAATTTTTATAGAAAAAGCGAAAAACAGTATAAGACTAGATACTATTGGGTGGGGAAAGTGATTCACTGGGAATTGTGCAAGAAATTGAAATTAAGCCGTACAACCAAATGGTAGATGGCAAACCGGAATCCGTCCTGGAGAATAAGACGCACAGAATTCTCTGGGATTTTGTGATACAAACAGATCATTTAATTCTGGCCAGGAGATCAGGTCTAATTGTACCATAGCCATGATATGGGTATGTATGAAACGTACATCGAATGTCCATAAAGATAGAACATAGGAATCTCGAAACACAAAAAACACTTACGACTTCTCAGTTCAGATACGAAACTTTTTATTACCTTTAAGTTTAAAGGTTCTTCGACATAAGAAGAGAGAGGCACAATCTTTCTATTCTAGCTTTTTCATCTGCCCCCTCCCCATCTCGTGCGACACCTGCCCCAGGCATCCGCGAGCAAGCGAAAGTCAACCCTTCTCGCCCAGTATCTAGTCTCAACTCTACTAACTGACTTTTTCAAAATCTCCCAAAATCCTCCGCGCGCTTCAGGTGCATGACGTCACCCGTACTCTGTAACCCCGTTTCCCACCTCGGATTTCAATTGTGACATCTCTGAGTGACATGTCCGCTCCGCCCGCGCGCGTGCGTGAACACCTGCGTTAATGTTGCACCTAAGTAACCCATGCACTAAGCCGAAAGGTTCTCAGCCTAACTAAACCCAAAGGCATAAAACGAAATCCCTCGGCCATTATATTACATAATCATAGTTTTTTTTAAAAAAGAGAACCTGCCGGGGGAAGCATATATATTGACATCCAGAACCACACTGTTTCCTTGTATCACGATTCTTCAGTGTGGCTAGATAAGCGAGATTCTTGAAGCTGGGATCGAAACCCGGCTGAATGTTACGCCAGTAACACACACACACACACACACACACACACACACACACACACACACACACACATTGGCCTAGCGGTTAGAGTGTTCGCCAAAGCCCGGGAGACCTAGGTTCAATCTCAGGTCGAGTCATACCAAAGACTCAAAAAATGGTACTTGATTCCCCCTTGCTTAACACTCAGCATTATAAGGTACGGATCAAGGGTAAAGTGGAGCAGTCTAGGGAAAAGAAGTAGCCCCCTCCCCTACACCTTGGTGTAGTAAGCTATCGAAAAGGGAGCCTTGGGATCACCCTCGACTATGGTCGCCAACTTTACTTTTACTATATATATATATATATGCAGTTTTCATGAAAATAACAGCAGTTTATGTCAGTTTAACTTTTGATGTTTTTTCTTGTTTGCTAGTAACTGGATTCAAAGAATAAAAGAACTGCCTCAAGATGATTTTATTTTTATTTAATACTTTCAAATATGTATTCATCTACACCCCTTTCACCATGAGTAGGTGTGATATGCAGTTAATTTTTAAATAAAATAAAGCTGGTTCGATTTCAGTTTTCCTTCTCCTAGACTTATTGCTTTACTAAAGCGAAAGAACACATTACTAGAGGAAACAGATTCATTTCTTTCTTTCTTTTTTTAATGGTATATCAACCCTCATGGATTATTCAATGCCAAAGCCATCATTGTAGAAAAACAGTTATGACATGATTTAAGTTACTGCGGGGTGGGTATACGGTGATTAATACCTTTCCCCTGGCTATTAATCCGAAAGTAAATGTAATAGCGCCACTGGAGTTCGAACTCACAAACTTCAAGACAGCACTTCAGCATTCTAGCCATTAAATCACGGTGACTACTCTTTCATGCCTTTCCCGAGAGTATTAGTTCACTGGGTAATACAAATAGCCTCATAAAGGATTTGAACATCGGTTGCCAATTTCATTATATATGATGATCCTATTTACCCAACCCCTCCGCTCGGACAGGATATGACACAAGGTCCATTTTTAAGCGGAGTTTAACAGGTTTGAATTCAGAGTTTTCCATCTCCTAGACTAGTTGCCTCACCAAGGCTGAAGAACCTAGTCTGTCCTACTATTTACCCATAGCTGGAGGGAGAATAATTGGATTCATACCTTTCCCAAGGGTATTAGTGCTATGTGAAATGCAATCAGTCTCGTCCAGGATTTGAACTCGTGTCGCCGTGTCCATTTCCTACGACGATAACCTTTACACCACGGGCACCTCCATTATATATGATGATACCCATTATATCAAGGAGCATTACAGGTTATTTGTTGTTGTTTTTTTGTTCAATGGCATATCAAACATCATGGGTTATTCAATACCAAAGCCATCCTGATAAAAAAATAAGCAGGGATATTATTTAGTCTGTTGCTAGGGGAATAAAGGGATTCATACTTCTCTCGCGGATATTTGTCCGAAAGTGAACGTAACAGGGCGACAGGAGTTCGAATTCGTTTACTTTGAGGTCACAATCCAGCACGTTAATCATTACGCCACGAGGTCTCCTTCGCTTCTATTTTTAGATTTGATGTAATTTACTATTACATATTAATAAACAAAATTTGATAAATAGTTTGAAATATCTATATGTATTGAAAGTATCTATAAAGGGTATAAATCCGCAGGTGAACATGAAAATGGAACTGGAGTTCGACCTCGCTTCGAGGTCACATTTCACATTCCAGTACTTTAGCCATTACACCTTGGGGACTCCCTCAAATACTTGTTATTAAGATCAAAGAAAATATTTTAAATGGATGTTTATAATCCTGGTGTTTGATTTGCAACAGAGATTTTAAAATCTCTAGTCAAACGGGCTGAAAATACAGTGCCTGCATAAGGGTAAGACCCTCCTACCAAAAAAAGTGGTGTCGAGGGTATGACTCTAAACTACATCTGCAGATGAAGCTCCAGTTCTGTAGATATCGAGAGTGTGGAGTAGACCTTATTGCTATTACTCCCAGGTCCACTATGACCTGGAATGGTAGTACCTGTTAGAGTCTCCTCGGTCGGTTAAATAGATCTGTTTAAGAATTATTCATATTTGATCGAAATACTTGATACCATACAACGGCAAATTATTTGTATTAGGAATAGTTTCTTGAAGCTATTATTGTTTACTATAGATGATTATTTGTGATTTGAAATCATATAACTTATGAAAAGGAATAACAATTATTAGATAAAAATAATTACTTTAAACCATATAATTATTAATGTTATATAAGAATACTTGAAATCAGACGACTCAGGGAAAAATTCTTAAAAAAACAACTATATAAAAAATCTAAATGCAAATGTACAATGAATGCAATTCCCTAACCTCTTCGCATAAGATAACCATACACAGGATGACATGCCATTAAATCAACCACATTATAGCAGAGATTATTAATTATAATAATATATTTATGCGTGTATGTGTGTGTGCGTGGGTTTGCGTGTGTGCGTATGTGTGTGGACGGGAATGAGTGTATGTGGGTGAGGTGGATGTTCTGGCAGTCTTACAATAGTCTTTTTTTATTCTGCTTTATTGTAAAAGACACATGGGTATCAAAATAATGTTTTACATTTTTTTTTAAATTGGTAACATGTGTCAGAATTATAGAATCAATATCTTCGTTGTACTTCTCTTTCTCTCTTCTCTTCTGGATACTGTTATTTGCATTTTGTTTGTTATTGCACTTCCAACATATGCAAACAGTCTATCACAAGGTAGTGAACAAAAAACCTCATATTTTCTAGTCCAAAGCTCTAATGACTAAGTTTCAATTCAATACCAATCTATGAATAATTGATTTTTGAAAAGGAAATGTCTCAAAGTATAAAACGAACAGGAGGAAATATACATTTTAAAAAAGAATTCTTTTCAAGCAAATTTCCAGGCTTTCAATTCTAAGAGGATTGTCATTCTTTGAAAGGCCGCGTAAAAGACACTTCATTCATTTTCCATAGAATAGCACCTGCAAAACCGTTTTTTTAAGCTCACTGCTGAAAATAAGCTGCTTGTATTTTCATCCCTAGTCCAAGACAAAACTGGGAAAATAGCTTTTCTTATCATGTCATTATAAGAAAAGAAGATATTTCTAACTAAGAAGATAAATACTATAGAATGGATTAATAATTCTTTTAAAATGTTTAAGGCAGAGTTTAGGATAAAAAATATATATATTATCTTTTCTTGCAGAAATCTTGAAGCTTTTACTAAATTTTATTTTAAGAATCTTACATTTTTGGAATAACAATTTTTTTTTTCATTTTTAAATAGTTATTATCATTAATTTCCTCAAGTATTTTTGAAGAAGAAAAATACTAACCACAATGTGGTGTACTTAACGTAAAAGTTATCATAACAGGAAATGGGATTGGTGACCTGAGTTCAAATCCTGGATGAGATGTTTCACATTGCACTAATGCTCTTTGGGAAAGGCATGAATCCATTTTTTCTCTTCGACTCCAGATATGGGTAAATAGTTGAACAGATAGGATACTTTAGCGCTGTTTAGGCAACTAGACCAAGAGAAGAAAAACTGAATTCAGATCAGTTTTATTATGTTTGAAAACTCATCATCTCAATTTCTTAAAAGCATCGTTTCAATTATTAAAGTTGTTAATGCATTTCATGTAAGAAATATTCGCAATCTAAAACTACCAGTGTGGGCTGAAATTTTCATAGGCTGAAAATTTCATAGACAGAAGCTATCGATAGGCTATCGATCATGTGGAAATCAGACCTAACCGATAAAATGAAACGCAGTTTCTTCCAGGCAGTTGTCGTATCGATACTGCTGTATGGATGCGCTACATGGACGCTAACAAAACGGCTGGAGAAGAAGCTAGACGGCAATTACACAAGAATGCTGCGAGCAATATTGAACAAGTCCTGGAGGCAACACCCCACAAGACAGCAACTATACGGCCACCTGCCTCCAATCACGAAAACTATATAAGCTAGACGAACCAGACATTCAGGACACTGCTGGAGTAGCAGGGACGAGTTCATAAGTGATGTACTCCTATGGACCCCCATATATGGCTGGGCAAAAGCAGGACGACCAGCTCGAACATACATTCAGCAGCTATGTGAGGGCACGGCATGTAGCCCCGAAGACCTGCCAGAAGCGATGAACAATAGGGAGAAGTAACGAGAGAGGGTCAGGGATATCCGTGCTAGCGGCACGACTTGATGATGATAATGAATGTCCTATCTGCTGCTGATGATTGTTTTATTTTTTTGCGATGAAATTCGGGCATTACAATACTGATGGATGAAGAGTGTGGAGAGCAAGTGAGTCTATGTTGAAAAGTAAACCTCGTTTGGACACATCCCATGAGAGTATCTTGGTCAGCCTATGAACTTTTCAAACCTCATATTGTGTAGGATAAAAATTACGAGGAGTAAAAGTCATATAAGGTTTGTTGGTTGGTTCTACGGCAAGTCAGTCATTGATGAGTTATTTAATGTCAAAGTCAGTCTTTTCTTTTTCATAGTTTTAAATAACATGATATGAATCCTTTGAAGACAGGTATGTAACTTTTTAATACAAATAATCTAAGTATAATCATATGGTTTCAAGTAAATATCCCTCTTTAATGATAATTATTTGCACAGTTATATGATTTAAGATATTTCTATCGAATACTAATTTCTAAACAGATTTGTTTGACCCATAAATATGATCCTCACAGGTACTACCACTCTGAGTAAAAGTGGACCTGATAGTAATATTGTTAGAGCTGAGGAGTTGGTTCTCTGATATTTAAGGCATGGAACTGCTTACATACAATTCGAATATAATCATAACGGTTAGAATATGTACGGAAATCTCATTGCATTTTCAGCATTTTCATCCCAAGATTCTCTGATAAATAATATATCTATTTCCATAAAATATATCTATCCCATAAAAATCTGTTATATTTAAGGCATAAAATTCATTTGTATATTTTACAACTACAGCCAGTTTAAAGTTATTATGCAAATTAAATAAACCTCGCTAACCCCAAAAGTTTTGAACAAATATTTGTCAAATTTAAACGCGCCCATTCCCATCTTTAATATCAAACTAAATTTTCAGATACTTTTTATGGTTACTTTTTGAGATTGTTGGAATTTACAAAAATGGACTGACTGAAGTTAGAATGCAGATTTAACTAATATTAATTTAAGAACACTGAAATTTGATAAAAACATATCTCTTTTTGTCCACAGTATATGTTGAAACTGGAGTAAAAGGAAGGATCTAATAACTGCGGTAAACCAGAAAATAACAAAGATACTGAGTGAGGAAATGTCCAATTTGGATATAACAAAAGAGACTTTGCAGAGATCATCAAACGATAAGAAATCCGGATGAAAAATATAACTTAGTTGAGAACTGAAAGCAAAGGAGAAGGCTTTAAGAACTTGTTTCCTCGAGTTAAACGTGAACGAAAGAGAGTTAAAACGAAACAAACAATTTTGATCTGCGTTCAGATCTTTGAAAAGACTAAAATTGAGTGAGTCAAGAAAAACAAAAAGTATAGAATATTTTGGGATTTGAAGTCTATAAAAGAATCTCCTGGGCAACTTCTTCTTACAAAAGCAAATATTTAAAAGTACCCGAGTTGAGCCAAGAAGTACACGAAAATTGACTTTTCTAAAGCAATTTTTACGGACCAAAATCGAGTGATATTTGATGGACTTGATGGACGGACCAATGCATGGATTTTTTACAATTCAGACGTGTGTATGACTAAAAGAATGACGGACGAAAATCGAGTGATATTTGATGGGCTTGATGGACGGACCAATGGATGGATTTTTTACAATTCAGCGTGTGTATGACTAAAAGAATGACGGACGAAAATCGAGTGATATTTGATGGACTTGATGGACGGACCAATGGATGGATTTTTTACAATTCAGACGTGTGTATGACTAAAAGAATGACGGACGAAAATCGAGTGATATTTGATGGACTTGATGGACGGACCAATGGATGGATTTTTTACAATTCAGACGTGTGTATGACTAAAAGAATGACGGACAAAAATCGAGTGATATTTGATGGACTTGATGGACGGACCAACGGATGGATTTTTTACAATTCAGACGTGTGTATGACTAAAAGAATGACGGACGAAAATCGAGTGATATTTGATGGACTTGATGGACGGACCAATGGATGGATTTTTTACAATTCAGACGTGTGTATGACTAAAAGAATGACCGACGAAAATCGAGTGATATTTGATGGCCTTGATGGACGGACCAATGGATGGATTTTTTACAATTCAGACGTGTGTATGACTAAAAGAATGACGGACGAAAATCGAGTGATATTTGATGGACTTGATGGACGGACCAATGGATGGATTTTTTACAATTCAGACGTGTGTATGACTAAAAGAATGACGGACGAAAATCGAGTGATATTTGATGGACTTGATGGACGGACCAATGGATGGATTTCTTACAATTCAGACGTGTGTATGACTAAAAGAATGACGGACGAAAATCGAGTGATATTTGATGGACTTGATGGACGGACCAATGGATGGATTTCTTACAATTCAGACGTGTGTATGACTAAAAGAATGACGGACGAAAATCGAGTGATATTTGATGGACTTGATGGACGGACCAATGGATGGATTTTTTACAATTCAGACGTGTGTATGACTAAAAGAATGACGGACGAAAATCGAGTGATATTTGATGGACTTGATGGACGGACCAATGGATGGGTTTTTTACAATTCAGCGTGTGTATGACTAAAAGAATGACGGACGAAAATCGAGTGATATTTGATGGACTTGATGGACGGACCAATGGATGGATGCTTTACAATTCAGACGTGTGTATGACTAAAAGAATGACGGACGAAAATCGAGTGATATTTGATGGACTTGATGGACGGACCAATGGATGGATTTTTTACAATTCAGACGTGTGTATGACTAAAAGAATGACGGACAAAAATCGAGTGATATTTGATGGACTTGATGGACGGACCAACGGATGGATTTTTTACAATTCAGACGTGTGTATGACTAAAAGAATGACGGACGAAAATCGAGTGATATTTGATGGACTTGATGGACGGACCAATGGATGGATTTTTTACAATTCAGACGTGTGTATGACTAAAAGAATGACCGACGAAAATCGAGTGATATTTGATGGCCTTGATGGACGGACCAATGGATGGATTTTTTACAATTCAGACGTGTGTATGACTAAAAGAATGACGGACGAAAATCGAGTGATATTTGATGGACTTGATGGACGGACCAATGGATGGATTTTTTACAATTCAGACGTGTGTATGACTAAAAGAATGACGGACGAAAATCGAGTGATATTTGATGGACTTGATGGACGGACCAATGGATGGATTTCTTACAATTCAGACGTGTGTATGACTAAAAGAATGACGGACGAAAATCGAGTGATATTTGATGGACTTGATGGACGGACCAATGGATGGATTTTTTACAATTCAGACGTGTGTATGACTAAAAGAATGACGGACGAAAATCGAGTGATATTTGATGGACTTGATGGACGGAACAATGGATGGATTTTTTACAATTCAGACGTGTGTATGAGTAAAAGAATGACGGACGAAAATCGAGTGATATTTGATGGGCTTGATGGACGGACCAATGGATGGATTTTTTACAATTCAGACGTGTGTATGACTAAAAGAATGACGGACGAAAATCGAGTGATATTTGATGGACTTGATGGACGGACCAATGGATGGATGTTTTACAATTCAGACGTGTGTATGACTAAAAGAATGACGGACGAAAATCGAGTGATATTTGATGGACTTGATGGACGGACCAATGGATGGATTTTTTTACAATTCAGACGTGTGTATGACTAAAAGAATGACGGACGAAAATCGAGTGATATTTGATGGACTTGATGGACGGACCAATGGATGGATTTTTTACAATTCAGACGTGTGTATGACTAAAAGAATGACGGACAAAAATCGAGTGATATTTGATGGACTTGATGGACGGACCAATGGATGGATTTTTTACAATTCAGACGTGTGTATGACTAAAAGAATGACGGACAAAAATCGAGTGATATTTGATGGACTTGATGGACGGACCAATGGATGGATTTTTTACAATTCAGACGTGTGTATGACTAAAAGAATGACGGACGAAAATCGAGTGATATTTGATGGACTTGATGGACGGACCAATGGATGGATTTCTTACAATTCAGACGTGTGTATGACTAAAAGAATGACGGACGAAAATCGAGTGATATTTGATGGACTTGATGGACGGACCAATGGATGGATTTTTTACAATTCAGACGTGTGTATGACTAAAAGAATGACGGACGAAAATCGAGTGATATTTGATGGACTTGATGGACGGACCAATGGATGGGTTTTTTACAATTCAGACGTGTGTATGACTAAAAGAATGACGGACGAAAATCGAGTGATATTTGATGGACTTGATGGACGGACCAATGGATGGATGCTTTACAATTCAGACGTGTGTATGACTAAAAGAATGACGGACGAAAATCGAGTGATATTTGATGGACTTGATGGACGGAACAATGGATGGATTTCTTACAATTCAGACGTGTGTATGACTAAAAGAATGACGGACGAAAATCGAGTGATATTTGATGGACTTGATGGACGGACCAATGGATGTATTTTTTACAATTCAGACGTGTGTATGACTAAAAGAATGACGGACGAAAATCGAGTGATATTTGATGGACTTGATGGACGGACCAATGGATGGATTTTTTACAATTCAGACGTGTGTATGACTAAAAGAATGACGGACGAAAATCGAGTGATATTTGATGGACTTGATGGACGGACCAATGGATGGATTTTTTACAATTCAGACGTGTGTATGACTAAAAGAATGACGGACGAAAATCGAGTGATATTTGATGGACTTGATGGACGGACCAATGGATGGATTTTTTACAATTCAGACGTGTGTATGACTAAAAGAATGACGGACGAAAATCGAGTGATATTTGATGGACTTGATGGACGGACCAATGGATGTATTTTTTACAATTCAGACGTGTGTATGACTAAAAGAATGACGGACGAAAATCGAGTGATATTTGATGGACTTGATGGACGGACCAATGCATGGATTTTTTACAATTCAGACGTGTGTATGACTAAAAGAATGACGGACGAAAATCGAGTGATATTTTATGGACTTGATGGACGGACCAATGGATGGATTTTTTTACAATTTTGACGTGTGTATGACTAAAAGAATGACGGACGAAAATCGAGTGATATTTGATGGACTTGATGGACGGACCAATGGATGGATTTTTTACAATTCAGACGTGTGTATGACTAAAAAAATGCAAGGGGGTGATACTGTATTGATATGGTTTGAATGGTCAACTAAAGAATTTTTAGATAATTCAAAGTCGATAAGCGAGTTAAATTGAACAGTGACGATTATTGAGAATTTTTAAACAAGAATTTTTTGCGAGGTACAACTCCCCGTCTGATAGTTTTAAATTGAAGTGTGTATTGATGCATGACAGTGCTTCCTGTCTAGTATCTAAGCTTATCCGTGGAATTTTGTAGCATAAAAAAATTACAGGAGAGAAGATAATGGAATGGCCACCGGTAAGTCCTGATCTGAATTCGATCAAAATCTGTGGTCAATTATGAAGATGAAATTTTAACGTGGTGGCAAACAATATAACAGCAAAGCAGACCTATGGGAAGCATTTAAAACTACCATGTCGGAAATCAAACCTGCTTAAAATTAACAGAATCAATGGATAATAAATACCTGGCTATTATTGAGAAGAGTCACTCTATCAAAATGTAAAGGAACCAAAGACTTATCATATGTGTCTGTTATTTGTTCTATAATAAGTGTTGGTCAGTTATTGATAATTTTATATTCTTTTTATTGAAATATAGTGTGATTATTTGCCAAGAAACTTCAGACAGCATTTTTAGAAACACATCAAATAACTTCAATTTTAACTCTGGCTTTGTTTTGATATATAAATTGATCGTTAAAAATTTGACTATTTTTTCAAACCAAATTTTAATTATTGAAGTTTATGTAATTTGCTTTTCAACTTCAAATGGTGTATTATGAAGCAGATGAAGGGTATATGACTTGAGAGGAGTAACATGTCGATCAAGGTCATTAAGAGTAAAGTGGAATAGTGAAAGTTTCTGGGTTAAAACATTGCATGTAACTATCTTATCAATTTTCATTAAACTTATTAAAAAATAGAGAAAAATTCAATTTAAAAATTATATTCCTTCTATTTTTTATTGTACTGAAATGTAAAAAAATACTCATACCAATATCAAAATTTTAAAAATGCAATTACCACAATCATAAGATACACTATTTTTTTTCGGGTTTTTTAACCCAAAAGTTAATGGTGCGTATTATGCATGAAATCTTAAAATTAACTTCTTTTGCAGCCACAATCCACACCACAAACAAAATGGGAAGATTGAAAGTAAATTAGATTTATAATCCAAACTAGTGCTTTACGTCGTTCTAAAGTAATATCCACTACAATCTGTTTGTTTATAATTTTGTTTTCCTGATGTGAATTTATTTTTTCTGCAATCTTGTTACATTTTTTGTGAACATGTCCGTGTATTTGCTCTAAATGCTGTATAACTTCTGTAATTTAAGACATAATATGAATTATATAATTTTTTAGTTCGTATTAATCGATAAAAAGTCAAATAAATACTAAATTTAAGTTAAACGTCAATGCGCATTATACACGATAAATTATTTCCGAGAAATTTGAAGTCCAAAGTTATGGATGCACATTATACATTAGTCTGCGTTATACATTAATAATTATGGTACCTATTTTCCTGCAAATATTTCAACCTAATACTAATTGTGCACAATTATTTAGTATGCGTATACTTAATTTTGATAATACGTAATCAATTAAATGTCGTTCAATCAATTTAAACACATAAACTCGTCCTAAATCTTTGCAATAACTATATTTTCAAATCAATGTATTAATGTAGTTCAAAATCATTCTAATTATCACAAAATGCTTAACTTGATCCTTAGATTGAACCCTCGCAAGTACTACTTCTCCCATTCAGAGTAGATCGTAGAGTCATGGCCAAAAAAATGACTCCATACTCCTCCAAAACTTTCGAACAGATTTCAATTTAGTCATATTCAGGACATTATTTGTTGGGCTAAAAAAGCTTAGCAAATAACAACAAAACTCTTTTGAGTAACAAATCAATTTCCCTGGTCGATTCAAAAGAAGATTTTAGATGGTTTGAAACATTTCTAATTTAATTGTTCAATAATAGGTAAAAATTATTGCCTTCAATTTTTCATACTTTGCCAAATAATTATTTCAGTTATGACGAATAGTTCTTCAGTCTCAATTTGTAAAGTTGTGAAGCGAGTTGTCAGACCGATGAATATATATATATCCTACCGACGTTCATTCATTTCAGAATGTCAACGGTTAAGGTAAGGAAGACAAAGACAAGAGCGTATGTCAAAAAACCCTATTTCTATTTGGTCAGAGATAATATATAAAAATTTATTCCTAAGAAAAAAATCAAGCTGACCACGTGCAGCAATTGACTTGGCCTGAATGGAAAAGGGAGAAGTAATGCCAGACGATATGGCACCAAAAAGCTACCCCCTCTTTTTGTCGAGAACTACTATTCTGACCCTCAGTACGAATTCGGAGACCAAACTGGGGTTACGAAAACTTAAGACACCAGAAAGGTTTTGTTATCCGCTTCTTGAATGGAACTTCCCAAGAAATAAGAGTAAAATTAAACGAAAATCGTCTACTGAAATTCTACCAAAACAACTGAAAGAAAATAACTTTAAAAAGACTCGCAATTAAATGAACACTGAAACGTTTTGATAAAACAAAAAAAGAAAAGAAAAATACTCAAATTCTAAGAACTTTGTTTCCCCGGACACACTCTCAGATAAGTTCCAGCAAATTGCACGAAAATTTGCAGCATTTTATCTTTTCTATCCCTTTCTTTCTTGTTGCTTTTGTATAAAATTAATTTTTAAAAACTTTATTGTCAATGTTATCTTTTTGAATCAGTATCCGAACTAGAAAGCTGTGGAACTTACTGTTTAAATTTACCGTTTAAACTTACTGTTTAATATTGCATACTAAAGCCCTCTAATAATATTACCCTGTTAAAAACTAAACTGAGCTCTAGTGTCACTCATATTCCTACGAATTTTATTCCGTCTCCAAGTTTTCTTTTAACAAGTATTATAAAAAAGTTCTGTTTAGTGATGTCAAATGTGTAGACTCAACTGCCTTATAGTACTTGAAGACTGTGAGTCTGGGTGATGCTTGAACTGGTTGCTGGTGCAGTTATGTGGTTAAGTACCCTGTAGTCGACATGAGGGTTAGATTTGTCGGGTCGCGGAGGCAATCTAGTAAACGTCCCGGTGTTTCATCAGCTGCTGACCTGAGTTTTGGTTGGCATAAGCTGAAAGTGCGCTGAAGAAATCTGCATGGGCTGCATTTGCTACATCTGGTTGGTCATTGGTCTGGACTGCATCGGCTAGTGAGCTGTTTGTCGATCACCATCATTGTCTGTGTCTGCCACGGGCGGTAGTTGACTTATTCTGAAAAGGATAGTAAAAGAAAAAAAATAAAACAAAACAGTCCAGTGTTTTAAATAATTTTTAGAAAGAAAAAAAAAATAAAGAAATGTACTGCTAGACATTGGCATAATGGTTAGAGTGCTCGCTAATGGCTCGCGAGACGAGGTTTCAATCCCAGGTCGAGTCATAACAAAGACTTAAAACATGGTACTTGATGCTACCTGGCTTAACACTCAGCATTATAAAGTAAGGATCAAGGGTAAAATGGAGCAATCCAGGAAAAGGAGTAGCGTCCTCCCCTACACTTTGGTGTAGTAGCTATTGAAAAAGGAGTCTTCGCGTCACCCTCGACTACGGTCGCCAACTTTTCTTTTATTGCTGGATATAGTATCAATAGGGTAATCATCGATGAGCACAAATCAGGTTAGAAAAGATTTCTGCTGAGTATCAGTTTTTATAGAGACGTTAGGAAGTACAGCTGGTTTGAATTTTAAATTCTCGTTCTTCTAGCCTGGTTTCCTTACCAAGGCTAAAGACTGCTAACTATTCACCCATAGCTGGGGGGAGAACAGATGAATTCATGCCTTTTACAATGATATTAACGCCAACTTGAAATGCAAGCAATCTCGGCCAGGAATTGAATCCGGGCAGGTTAAGACACAAGGTCAATTTTAAAGTAGACTACGGCTGATTTGAATTCCGAGTTTTCCTGTCCCTTGACTGGTTGCCTAACAAAGAACCTAATCTGCTGTACTATTGAATAGTATCAGTAGCTGAAGGAATAAATGTGTCACAACACATAGTACAACGGCAATAGTTACGTATTGGGCTGTATAACAACGTGCCAGTCAGTGTACTCATGCTAACTAATGTCACTCATCGAAAGCGTTTTTAATGGGCACACGAACGTTGGAAGTGAATTCAGTATGAATTGGATGCTTTGTCTTGAATAAACTTGATGGCAGAGTAGGTGGGTGTCCTGGAGAAGAGTGCGGAGTTTATGGCAACGTTCTACTGGGAACTACTGAATACTCTAATTAGTGTTGAAGGTAGAAGTAAGTATTTACCCAACCCATCCGCTTCGGGCAAGTTGTATAACACAAGGGCAATTCTCAAGCAGAGTACAGCTGTTTGAATTCAGAGTTCCTTCACCTAGACTGGTTGCATATTTAAAGCTAAAGAACCCGCACACGCGTACTATTTACCCATAGTTATGGGGGGAATAGCAGTAGTTGTAGTGGTAAGAAGAATCCCCTGGAAAGGACAGTAGAAGTAGGAGTAAGATGAGTGTCCGAAAAAGGATAGCAGTAGTAGTGGGCAGCTTGAGCATCTAGAAGTTGTCAAGAGCAGCTGATAAGAGGCAGGAACCACTGGAAGAATGTAGAACGGTTGAAACAGTGCCACACTTTGGTTCTCTTCACCTGGGCTGGGCAGGGCCAACTGTCGAGTTTGATTTTTGGTAGCTTGATTATAATGAAACAGCGATACAAGAGCGCAGAGTTTTACCAGAATACCGTTATAAAAAAAAAGTTAAATAAAGATATGGGGAAGATATGGAATACGACAAGCGATAGTTAGCAAGCTCATTTCATGAACCATTATTACTGTCGTGAATTTAATCTTCACTGAGAGTCCCAGTCTAGTAAATATAGAGAAGACAATTATGTAGATGATGTGGTAAGTAGATCATTGTAGTGCGAGAATCGAATTAATTGACAAGTTTTTTCATCAGGATATTTTTAAAAAATTCACCGAATATTTGCAAGGTGGAAAACAAATCTTTCAGTCACTTGAAATGAAAGATTTTTGTACTTGGTAACTAGCGTTATATTCGTGTTTGGTAATGTAGAGGAGGAGAGAAAGTGAAAAGGCCGATGATGGATATCTTGCTGACTACGACTGTCGTACTGTCTGCCAGGCAGCTGGGAAATAGTTTGAAAAAATCAATAAAATCAGCAAATAAAACACGAAAATTCCATACTTTAGAGCTTATATTCACATGAATTTGCAGTCAATTGTACAATCATGATATTGTGGTGATGCATAACCTACTGTAGTGTTACTTTACCGGATCATAAATGTGCATAGATGTTGTATTTCGCAAAGTACAAAGCGAATTCGTTGTTTCCAATGCAAAGAGTTTATTTCTAACCCCAACATTTCATCAAGCAATCGGCCATCAAAACACGAGAGAAACAGAGTGAAAGGTATAAGTTCTTGCATGGGAACGCAATCAGATACATGGGTGATAGACGATCAAGATACCGACTTCGCCCCTTCCGTCCCTTTGCCTTAAAGAGCTCGTATCTTAATCGACTGTTTCTGACCCTCAACTCTGAACTTCCCAACTGACTAACTTACAAAAATCTCTTGCTTATATGATATATTAAGTACCTCATCCTTTGATGGTATAAGAACACGTGTCATTAAATTTCTTTCCATACCCAATTGCTAAATCAACTGTCACTGAATTCAAAATGTGTTTATTTTAAACATCGAGGCCAACAAAAACGATTTTGAAACAACCCCAGTTATGACAGGCTGACTGTCGTTTCATATCCTGCACGCCTATGACCTTCGTGACTTACACTTAAGTTCAAAGTTTTTTGCTAACCTACAATTTATCAATACAAATAAAATAACTAATATAATTAATTATCATCCTTAATTATATTACAGTAATTGTATTGAGTTGAAGACGTATCATAAATTGCAATGGACAAGTCGACATTTTGAGCCTGAAAAAATCTATACAAAAGTAGGAATTAACTTATAAGACTGGGTTAAAACCCAAACCTCTACCACAGATATTAGTTTTATGGAGGTGCCCGTGGTGTAGTCGTTATCGTCGTAGGAAATGGACACGGCGACACGAGTTCAAATCCTGGACGAGACTGATTGCATTTCACATAGCACTAATACCCTTGGGGAAGGTATGAATCGAATTATTCTCCCTCCAGCTATGGGTAAATAGTAGGACAGACTAGGTTCTTCAGCCTTGGTTAGGCAACTAGTCTAGGAGAAGGAAAACTCTGAATTCAAACCTGTTAAACTCCGCTTAAAAACTGACCTTGTGTCATATCCTGCCCGAGCGGAGGGGTTGGTAAATAGTACCACAGATATTAGTTGTCCGAATTTCTGAGACGAAGCTTGATGATTTTTATCATTAAGGGTTTTCGGACTATTGTTTTCAACTTTATTGTTATTTCCACAACTTTTCTGCCGATATGTCCTCCAGCCTTCTTCAGGTGTTTATCGAACTCGGGAACCTACACGGAACTTCGAATTACGTCCTTTATTGAATCCACGGGAATCGCTTGTTCTGATTCCGTTGTCCAGCAGGATACATAGCGTAAGTGTTATAGGCGTTGGTTCCCTAAGCTTCTAAGGAGACAATCATCTGGAGGTTGAAGGTTAAATCCTGACTTCTGGCGAGTAACAATAAAGGAATATTTAACACTTGTACCCGGTTATGGTTGACGGAATCAGAACAGGTGACCCCTGTGTATTCAATAAAGGGCGTACGTGGTGCTTTTAATAAGTTTACAGACTTTTTTCATACAGGCATTTAAAATTGTCGTACACTCTTTAAAATTCAGTATGTTATTGCTATACATCTTATGAGATGACTGACTAATTTTTATGATTTCAGGTTCACATGAACAGCTACAGCAGCAATTAGAATACACCCTACTAAAGCCTCATTGTCATAGCTGGTGAATTTCAAAAATGCAATCTGGATGTGAGGACACATTAGAAGAACGATATGCAATAAAATTCTGTTTTAAACTTGGAAAAAATGCTACAGAAACGTATGGAATGTTTCACACTGCTTTTCGACCATCTTGCATGAATCGAGCATGAGTTTTTGAGTGGCATAAGAAATTCAAGGAAGGCAGGGATTCTGTGACAGATGATGAGAAGTGTGGGAGGAGTAAGGAAGTCAATACCCCAGTGTTGATTGGTCAAAGGTTAGGATTGCTATGTTGAGGTTTTAAGGGAGTTCAGGAAGAGATTCCGTCGGAAGAGGCCAGCACTCTTCAAATCGAGTCAGTGGCATTTCCACCAGGATAATGCACCAGTCAACAACTCCATCCTTGTCACAGACTGTTTGACCAACATGGTCATCAAGACTGTTCCTCACCCTCCCGGTAGTCCAGATCTTGCTCCCTGTGACTTTTGGTTATTCCCTTAGCTCAGAGGCTGTCGTTATGAGACAATTGAGGAGATGAAAGAGGCTGTGACGAAGGTCATTGACACGCTCACACAAGCGGACTTACATGGGGCCTTCCAGAAGTTGTTGGAACGGTACAACAAGTGCATTGCAACCGGAGGAGATTACTTCGAAGGGGACTAAAGTTTCATATGTGTACTATCAATAAAAGTGCCCATACGAAAAAAGTCAGGAAACTTATTTAATGACCCTCGTAGTTCGAAGTTCCATGTAGGTTCCCGAGTTCGACAAACACATGAAGAAGGCCGGAGGACATGTCGGCCTAAACGTTATGGAAATAACAATAAAGATGAAGACAATAGTCCGAAAACCTCTACCACAAAGTTGTCAACCAGTGGAACTGTACTCTTAACAATAGATATACATTACTAACCAGAAGTTCAAGAGACTGCCACAAGCATTTCTGAATAAAATTCGTATTAGGTGAACATATTTTTTATAAATGAACACAGAGAATAACAGAAAATAAAATAAAAAACAATCATACAAATTAAGTATTATATCAATGCTATATCCCACGCCGTTTCCAACAGCTGATGCATTGATTGTAAACACGCAGGCAACAAGTCATACAACGACGGTATGTTGTTTATAAACACAATTTCATGAAGGCGCAATAGTTTGTGAATTCATATGAATGTAAGATATTATGTTTAAGATTTTTTTCGAATCAGAAAAAAGTAAAAGCAAAAATAAAATAGATCTGATGTGTGGCGGTTCCCAGAAATCTCAGACAGGAAAAGAAATCCAAGCTCGCCTGAAAACAAACTTACTGACACAAGAAAGAAACTCTTTCTCATTCAGCAGTGACTACTTGAACTGGAAAGACTTACTTCTCACCTGCTTGTGAGAGGAAAACCACGTGTACGCTTAGCCATCTCTGCTAACTGCCGCCTATATTAAAAGCACCAAATGGACTTATCACTCACTGCTAAAAACACCGAATTTGGATGTAAACGACTATTGCATTTCAACACCTTATTTGGGAGAAATGGCTTTTCTCTAATGGTCCAGAATGTAATCTCCTTGTAACCAAGTAGCTGGTTGAAAACCCAAAAATAAAGTTAAAATTTAAGAGGTATCTTCGTCTTTTTTCTTCTTAACTTCAGTTATTCTCCTTTGCAGCCTTCTACAGACAAGAAGACGCTAACGAATTAAGATGGGGTAAAATGAAAACAATGAAGTCAGATATCAAAACCCTAAAACCGATTAGTACAAACCCAAACGAAATGAATAATCCCAACAAATTCTCCGGATTCACATAGATTTTCATGTTTCATATATTCTACCAGTTGCTAACTGTATCTTTAAGATTTGACTAATACAGCAGGTACTGGTCTAACCCAACATTTGGAGCTGAAATCTTTAAAATCTGATATGCCAGACTGATTTGTGCAATGCAATTTATAGTAGTTTTAAAATGTATTGGTTCTGTAAAAAATTAAGACAATGACTGAAAATTATTTTCTGGATTCGTAACGAAAGTATTACATCTATAATAATACTGATTCTCTTTGTGAATGATAACATAAAATTGCTCGATTCTTGAATTCTTCATTGAAGACTGCGCTTTATGTCTGTATATCTTTGTGGCAATCATGCTTAAACAGCAAGGCTTGTTGATCTAATTTTGAGAATGAAGATTCACAAGGCATTCACTTGAGACATAGACTAGGTGAGATTGACTTCATGAGTCATAAAAGGTTATCAAAGGTTAGAGCATGCCATTTCTAAGCAAATAAAGAAATTCATAGCAAAACGGGGTGAGATATTAGATTTGCTATGAAGTACAAAAATTGTTTTTGACCTCCCAAATGGCAGGACAGAGAAGATCGACTTTAAACTCTGTAGTCAGTGGACGTCTGTGGCGATAGAAATAGTATGTAAATTTGATATTTTGGGAGATAATTGTGTATTAGGGATAAGATAGATGATTCGGCAAGTCATCAGAGGTCAATTTTCATTAAAAAATCACTTTTTATTGTTGGAAGGGAAGAATTTAAAGAGCTAAAGAAGGAATATTTCCCTGTATCATTGTATTTCAATTTTTTCTTGAGAAATATTTGTTCTCCATGCAAATCAAAATAATAAAATAAGAATTTAAAAAATGATATAATTTCAAAAGAAGATCTTTTGTTTATTATGGAATCAGATTGGATTCTAGATTAGATACATATATCTAAATGATTTTTATTAGATTCTGTTCATTAATACGTAACTGTACATTGGCCTAGGGGTTAGAGTGTTCGCCAATGGCCCGGGAGACCTGGGTTCAATCCCAGGTCGAGTCATACCAAAGACTAAAAAAATGGTACTTGATGCCTCCTTGCTTAACACTCAGCATTATAAGGTACGGATCAAGGGTAAAGTAGAGCAATCCAGGGAAGGAGTAGCGCCCTCCCCTACACATTGGTGTAGTAGCTATCGAAAAGGGAGCCTTCGAGTTACCCTCGACTATGGTAACTAACCCAAGTGTTTCATCTAATCTAAAAGTAAAAAAGGGAAAACTCCGGGGCGTAATGACTAACGTAAGAGACTGTAACCTCAAAGTGAGCGAGTTCGAACTCTCGTCACGCTATTACGTTCAATTTCTTACTCACACCCTTAGAAAAGGTATGAACCCCCTAATCCCCTCAGATATGGGTTAAATAGTATTACTGCTGTTCTTCTACAAAGTTGGCTTTGGAATTAAACAACCCACAAAGGTTTATATGGCATTAAACGAAGAAACCAAGCGAAAATTAGAGAAAGGCGTTCACGAGTCATAATTTCCGAAAATAACTTTCCCCTATTTTGTCGGCAAAACCTGGTGGGTCCAAATGTAACTATCCACTTCCCGTAATCAAAGAAGACAGACATTAGATACTCCAGAGAGGACCAAAATTATCACTTCTGAATTCCAGAAATGCTACTCAAGTAAGAAAAAATAAAGATTACAAGATTTATATACACTACATATATACAAAATAATTAGGTTCATACAAAAACTAATGTAAATTATTACATATTGCCAATTATAATACATAAAATGAATCGTCTCATGAGTTCAAACTCTTTTTGTTTGTTTTAGTGTCTGCTTGTTTAATATCATAATTGATTTCAGCATTAACCTTTAATCACTTTACCCGGAAGAATCCTCTGTTAAGATATTAAACTATATTTAAATTAAGTTGGTTGGGGTTTATTGTATAACAACCAATGTTGGTAGTTTAATGCCAATTCCTGTTTATACATATATTGAATATATGATTTGTGAACGAATACTTTGTAGGTAACATTTTAAATCGTTTCAAGTATTGCTATGTAACACTAGCGATTCGATTTAATATCAACCATTTGTTCACACACAGTTAAATGGTTAGACGTATATGATTTGTAAGTGATTAATTTGAAGGTAACTTTATTTTTACATGAACTAAAGCTAATTTGTTTGCACACAATTAAATGGTTTCAAATATATCTATCTAACGCTATTTGATATTAATCATTTGTATGCATACAGTAAAGTGGTTTCAAGTATTGCTAACACTAAGTTTTATTTGCACACAACTAAATGGTTCCAAGTATTACTATATAATACGAATAATTCAGTTTTTGCATAATACAGTTAATTGGTTTTAAGTATTGCTATTCAAAAATAACAATTCTATTCAACATTACTCCTTCGTTTTTATACAGATAAATGATTTTCAGTATTGCTATGAAACGCCAAAAATTCAGTTTAACATCAGTTATTTGTTTGCATACATTTAAATGGGCAAACAGTTCTATTTGATCCATATATTGGACCCAATCAGGCACCATCACCCAGGGCTAGAGTGGAAAGGTACTCAACTTTCCCCAAAGCTCCATTACTGGAGCCACACCATCAAATAGTTTAGTATCTGATCCAGGACATTCGTTAGGTAAGGCGTATTATCCCTCTGCAGAGGTGCAGTTTGTATATTCTACAGCCCCAGCCGACTGGGCGGCTACATTTAATAATAAACTTGTTACACATAATTTGCTTAGTTCATGCTACCCTCGGAATAAAAATATAATATCTAAGGGAATCTATTTTTTCTTTCAATATAATTTGATTTTTCTATTTTCGTGACCCACAATAATGGAAACTGGGAAGCTGTTCATCAGTTTACGTGTGTCCGAATACTGAATTCTTGTAACACATTAAATTGATTATTTCAAATGGGGGTCTCAGTCAATTGATATCATCATCATCATCATGCCACGACATCAGCATGGATATCCCTAACCCTCTCACACCACCCCTCCCTATCGTCCATTGCTTCCGGCAGGTCTTCAGGGCTACATCTCGTATCGGCACAGAGTTGCTGTATGTAGGTTCGAGCTGGTCGTCCTGCTTTTGCTCTAACCATGTGAAGGGATCTTCAGGAGTACATCACTTATGAGCTCGTCAATATTTCAGATTATCTATCTAAATGAGCCTGTGCTCATTTTTTCACTCAGTTAAATAGAATCATTTATTTCTATCTAATAATACTTTTATTACTAATTATTTGTTTGCACCCAGTTTAATGTTTTCAAGTATTGCTATGTATCCCGAACAATTCAATTACAATTAGTGTTTTTAGAATGAAAAAGGTTCCACAGCTAATATGCTAAGAATTTACATCAATTTCAAAGTTTATGTATATACCAGATTTGGTTTGGTTTGGTTTGATTTGGTTTGGTTTTATGGCATATTAACCAGAGGCAGTTGTTTAATGCCAAATCCTGTTTTTACATATATAATAAATATATGATTTGTAAATCCATTTTGCTGATACACACAGTTAAATGATCCAAAAATTCTATTTCTCACAATTCAAAGTTGAATGGCTCCTAGTATTGCTATCTATAACAAATAATTCAATTAAACATCAGTCATTTGTTTACACACAGTTAAATAATAAAACAGTTCTATTTTAACCAATTCAATTTAGCATAGGTTATTGTTTGCACTCAGTTTAAATGTTAAAAAGTTATATTTGATCCATAGATAAGACCCTATCAAGTGCTCCCACTCTGAGCCAGAGTGGACCTGGGAATGATGGCAATGAAGGGGCGCTCTGAATTCCCAAAACTCCAGCATTACTAGAGCCTCGCCATCAGATTGTTTAGTGTCATACTCAGGACACTCGTTAGAGAAGTCTTACAATTCTGCAGAGAAGCAGTTGGTGTATTCTGCAGCTCCAGCCGGCTGGGCCACATTTTTTAAGAGGAAAAACAATAGCTTGAGTTTAAACATAAATATTTTTACCACCCTTTTGACAGGGCTAAAATAGGCTGTGTTTCCTGGATATGACCCTCAATTGCATCTAGTGGTGAGGCTCCGGTTCTGGAGCAGTGGATAATTCTGAGTACTACTTCATTGCCATTACTCCTAGGTCCACTCTGTCCGAATTATTTGTATTAGACGGTGATACTTGATAACGTATAACCATGTGTGAAAGACTCTTAAGAAATTGCACAAACAATGTAAATATAAATATACTATGTACACGATTTCCTAACCTTTAGGCATAAAATAATACATGTTGTTATTATCAGTCAATCACTCATAGATATTTTTTAACATTTTGCATGTGCTTGACTTATATATAGTATGCTGCTTTTAAAAATTACCATAAAAACTATTTGGAATAAATATTAATTCAGTTTCTCTCTCCACTCCACAAAAACAATAAACAATTCTATGTATTTACCTAACCCCACATCCATGAGCAGGAAACAACACACGGTCAATTTTGAGATGAAATACACATGGTTTGAATTCAGAGTTTTCTTTCTCTTATACTGTTTGCCATACCAAGGTTAAAGAGCCAGTCTACTCTACTATTTACTCATAGCAGTGGGGACAATAATTGGATTCATATCTTTCCCTTGTGTATTAGTGCTATGTGAAAGGCAAATCGCTCCATCCAGGATCTGTACTCAGGTCACCGTGTTCATTTCGAACGGAAATGGCCATTACACGACGAACGACTCCAATAAACACAAATTTAACTTATATTTAACTTACAGGGTAAGGGTTTTGGGTTAGGCTTATTTGGTGCTCCATTCATTCGGTCTTGTGCCACATCTAAGCAAAAAGCTCAGTAAATTACTGTCGGACTTACAGACAGATCAACCTAATTGGTGGGAAAGGTTTGAACCTCCTATCCACTAGCTACAGATTAAATATCACTGCTGCTCTTCAACAAGCATGACTTCTGCATAAAATAACCCACAAAGTTTAATATGGTATTAAAACAAAGAAATCGAACCAAACCAAACCAAACCAAACCAAACTGGTCATTTTTCTTAAGTTTAAACATTTTACAACATATCAGTCAAGTATGTTTCAACTTACTTTTGACTTTAATCTTAAAAATTCATTGTTTTTATTTTTTCTTCAAAATCTCTATCTTTCCTTTCTGATTTTGCTTGTTCTAACTGATAAAGAAAAAATCTCAAACATATCGTCTCTTCTGTTCATTTCAATCTGCACCCAGGGGGATTTTTATTTTGCCATTTGTTCGGTGTGTTTTGTCACATTATTTGTTTTTATTTTCTTTTCATAACCTCATTCCCAAGAGCTTACTTTTCTGCTGTCAAAAGATGCAAAAAAAGCTCTCTTCTTTTTTTTATTTTTTTTATTTTTTGTTTCATCATTTTCATTTTATTTTATCTATTTTTTTTTTTTTTTGGCACTATCCATATTGCTGTGATCATTTTTCATGTCATTAATTTCCCAGTCTATTTTCTTATTAGTTCACTCTTTATTTTTATACATGTTCAACGTCTGCTTCAGGTTTTATTTCTGACATTTTTATCTTTTATTTTTTATTTCTTGTGCTTTGAGTTGAAAGGCTGATGTAGTTTTCATGCTGAACACTGATCCAGTAACTGATCAAGCCTGATAAAATCTTTCAAGGAATTCAAGAAATATCATTGAGGATAAAGGGGTGAGTAAATAGAGAAGAAGAAGAAGAAGAAGAAGAAGAAGAAGAAGAAGAAGAAGAAGAAGAAGAAGAAGAAGAAGAGGAGAACAACAACAACAACAACAACAACAACAACAAGGAGAATGAAAAGTAGCAAAAAGAATTATAAAATATTGAAGAAGAAGGAAAAGATAAACGAAGGAAAAAGAAAAAAAGAAAGGAATAAGAATGCAATCAAAAAGAGGAAAAATAAACAAAAAAACAAAATTAATGGATGCAAGTAAAGGTATTAAAAATAAATAAATAGAATAATTAATGAATTAATTGATTGATTTAAAAAGAAAGAAAGAAAAAAAGAAAGAAAAATTAATGAATTAATTGATTGATTTAGAAAGAAAGAAAGAAAGAAAGAAAGAAAGAAAGAAAGAAAGAAAGAAAGAAAGAAAGAAAAAGCAAAGACATGAGTAGATCACATCTATTTCAAGAATTATGGCTGGCAATGAATGAGAAAGTGAATTGATAGAAGAAGAAGAAGAAGAAGAAGAAGAAGAAGAAGAAGAAGAAGAAGAAGAAGAAGAAGAAGAAGAAGAAGAAGAAGAAGAAGGCAATAAAAATCTATGAATGTTCGTTGCTACTTGTACCAAGTAGCATAGTACGTGTCACATGTTACTTAGAGAGGAAACTGACAAAATAAACCCCTATTGCAAAGAAAAAAACAATAAAAAGTGTTAAAAACTAATTAAAAAAACAAGTGTATGTATGTATGTATGTATGTATGTATGTATGTAAGAGAGAGAGAGGAAAGTAGGAAGAGTAGCAACAAGGAGAGAGTGAAAACAAGTGATACAACTGAAAGAAATAAATAATAAGAAAAAGAATGAATAGAATAATAAAAGAAGTGTATGTATGTATGTATGTATGTATGTATGTATGTATGTATGTATGTATGTATGTAAAAGAGGGAGAGAGAGCGAGAAAGAAAGAGAGAGAGAAAGAAAGAGAGAGAGAAAACAGAAAAATATAGTAAAAAAGAACGTGAAAAGAAGTGGTCAAATTAAAAGAAAGAAAGAAAGAAAGAAAGAATAAGAAAAAAGGAAAAGATAAAAAGAAGCATATTCATTACAGAGAGAGAGAGAGAGAGAGAGAGAGAGAGAGAGAGAGAGAGAGATAAAGAGATGAAAATTGTGGGAAAAAATGAGTAAAAAAGGAAGAAATAATAGGAAAAAGAACTAAAAGAATAATAAAAGAAGTGTATATATTTATGTATGTAAAAGAGAGAGGGAGAGAGAGAGAGAGTAAAAGGTGAGAGTGAAAAGAAGGAGTCAAATTGAAAGAAAGAAAGAATAAGAAAATGGGAAAAAATAAAAAGAAGCAGGTTTATAAGAGAGAGTGGGGGAGTTATAAAGAGGAGAAAATAGTGTGAAAAATGAGTTAAAAAGAAAGAAATAATAACAAATAGAAAAAGAAGTGTATGTATGTGAGAAAGAGAGTTTAAGAAAAATGAACCAGGTGAAAAAAGGTTATAATAGGGTAGAAAGTATGAAAGATGAGAATGGCAGATATAAAAACAGTAAAAAGGACACAAACACCGCCAGAAGATTTTTGTTATGAAAGAAAAGAAAAACTGAGGAAACATCAATAAAAGAAAGTAAAATCTCAATAACAAGTAAAAATTAATGAAAAAATAAGAGAGAGAGATAAAGAAAGAGAGAGAGAGAGAGAGAGAAACGGAAAGACTCAAGAATATAGCCTACATCAAAATAATCTGTCAGCTACTCTCAAAAGAAACTCAACAATAAGAACTTTAATGTTGAAACTTGCCGCTTGGTGTTTATTGGTGTCCTCAAATCATACTCTTTGTTAAAACTCTTGTCATACCTGCTAACAATCAAAAAAAAAAGAGTGTAAAAATCAATAAATGGAGAAATCTTGGTACCTTTTCCCTTTCATCCATCTTTTATTTTAAGCAGATGTTTTCAATGGCTTGGTTTAGTGATGCAACTAAAAAAAATCTTAGTGTTCTTTTCAGGAAAGGAATAATTTGATTCGATAGATTTTTCCTTGGCATTGGAAATAGTTCTTTAATCTGATAAAAGCAGATACCCCGCAAAATTCTTCCTGTTTGTTGATGTGTTTTTACATGTTAACAAGTCATTGAAGGTATCCCTTTAATCCATAGGGTGAAGAAGCTTGATCTGGTCTTGACCTCTTTTATTCTTAATATATTATTTGCTTTTGGGCATTCAAATCTTCTGTTTCTAACATATTATTTCCAGTTCATTGATTCATTGTATCCCATCCATTCTTAATTTTTTCTTACTTCTTTCTTCTGTCAAGCAATTTCTTTTCCTCATGCTCTTACTATCATCAGTATTATCTTTATTTTTCTTTTTTTTTCCTTCTTTTCTTTCTACATTCAATATCATTACACTGTCCATATCTCACTCATTCATTTATTTTTTTTTTCACATTTCATTCTTCCGTCAAGAATTTTCTTTTCTTTACCTTCTGGCTATCACCGATATTATTTTTTTTTTCTTTTTTTCTTCTTCTTTTATTTCCTTGTTCAATCTTATTACACCGTTCATATCTCACTCATTCCTTCATTATCTTTCACATTTTATTCTTTTGTCCAAATTTTTGCTATCTTTACCTTCTGGCTATTACTAATATTATTTATCTTTTTTTTCTCGTTTGTTTCTTCATTCAATCTTATTATTCTGTCCATATCTCGTTCATTCATTCTGTCGTTCATTTTACTTTCTTTTTTCTTCTTCTGTTAAGGATTTTCTTTCTTGTTTTCTTCTTTATGCCAACATTATTTTTTATTCTTTATCTTTTCGTCTTCTCTCTCACCCCCACCCCACCTCTCTCTCTCTCTCTCTCTCTCTCTCTCTCTCTCTCTCTCTCTCTCAGTTTCTTCACTTTTCTCTTTTATAGTTTTTAAAAATCTTTTTAACTTTCATACTTTTTAATTCTTTCTCTTTACCGGACATTGGCATGATGGTTAGAGTGTTCGCCAATGGCCCGGGAGACCTGGGTTCACTCCCAGGTCGAGTCATACCGAAGACTTTAAAAATGGTACTTGAGACCACCTTGCTTAATACACAGCATTATAAGGTACGGATCAAGGGTAAAGTGGAGCAATCCAGGGAAAGGAGTAGCACCCTCCCCTACATCTCAGTGTAGTAGCTATTGAAAAGGGAGCCTTCAGGTCACCCTCGACTATGGTCGCCAATTACTTAAACCATTCAATTGTTTCTTATTCCATTTGATTTTGTCAATTTTATTTCTTTTGTCATATTCACTTTATACCTTAATTCAACGCTGTACGTAACGAATAACAATAGAGAACTGGACAAAAGGTGACCTCGGAATCAGCAAAAACTACGGAGATATAATTCTTTCTGCTATAGTTGCAAAGGTTAATAACGATCTGCTTCTCAATCTTCACCAACCAAAAGTTTTAAAAGTTCTTGGAAAAATCGGAAAGGTTTTCCGAGAAATTGATTTATAACTTCTCAGATTCTGACTATTTCTCGAATCAGTGAAGGAGTGCGAACAAAAATCGCAAGGCAACACTTTTTAGTAGATTTCTTCAAGGCATCTGATTCCATATTCAGAGAAAAAAAATGGGGGAAATGCTTCAAGCATATGGTTTTCCTATAGAAACTGTTTCTTCTATAATGATTCTCTTCAAAGACTCGAAGTCAATGGTTCGCTCACCTGATGGTTTTTCGCATTTCCATTAGTTTTACTCTCTTAATCCTTTATTTCTACCTTTTTAATCTTTCTTCGTATCATTTTTGTCTTTCCTATTTTCCACTTCTTTCCTTATTTCTGGTCTGATCTTGGTTGTTTTAGTTTTCAAATGATCTTTTTTCTTTTTTTCTTATTTATTTCATTTTTGTTCCATCGCACGTTTCCTCCCTACCTTTATTTTATTGAGTATATCAAATGGTTACATTCTTTACAGGTGTTTATTCTTATGTTTATTTCATGAAAATATTTCCAGACTGTATTCTAGTCACTATGCCCCTTCCTTAATAAGTGACAAGCCTCTGAAATCAGTTTGTATACCGCGGTAGCAATAACTCATCAACTGAAAGTAATATCAACATACTATAGGTAAAGCACGGACTGCTATTGACAGAGCTTTAAAGTGACCATAGGGAAATCTGGTCTCTCTGATAAAATAAAACTGGAATTCCTCCGACCTGTAGCCGTATAAGTACTACCGTATGGTTGCTTTATTTTGATGCTGATGAAATATCTGGAAAAACATAGATGAGAACTAAACCTTTTTTAAATAAATCCTCGAAGCAGCACCCCACCAAACCAATAATGTCAAATTTGTTTTGGCTTCGTTTGTTTAACCTTTATGGGTTATCTAATGACAAAGCCAGTCTTGTACAAGAACTGTAGTGGTACTATTTAACCCATAGCTGAGGATATAAGAGCGTTCATACCTTTCCCAAGGGTATTGGTCTAAAAGTGAATGTAATAGCTCGACTGGAGTTCAAACTCACTTTCTATGATGTCACTGTCCGACACGGGGACTTCCCCATCAAATGTGGTTGAAAACTCAAGATAATTTTCTCCATAAAAAAGACTACTTAAATGGAGACTATCTAAATATAAAAAAGACTATTTAAAAGACTATTTAAATTAGAAGTCTATATTAAATTGATGCTTACGAAGGAATCCTGTGTTCTGAGATAGAATCCTGACAGGTTCTCTTGAATGGATTAACAATTCAGACACGTGAACAATTTTACTGAGATGACCCAGCACTGTTTTCTCCAGTGATGATGTAATTCCGTTCCTAAAATATTTATTGATGTCTACTAGATGTTAACAGAGACCAAACAATGGACGTGAGCAACGTTAGTTGGTGGGTGATACATTTCAGCTGTCCTGACAGTGATTTGATTTCGAGACAAGAAACTAAATTTATGCTAATGGCTCTGCACTGTTTTCTCACGTGATGATGCTATTCTACTTCCATATGATTTTTTTACATGTTTACGTATATATTATTTCCATACATATACTTAAATGCATCTAAACTCTAGTTTACTTTTGATATTACTATTATATAACATGCAGACATAAAATAACCCCAGATTTATTGATATCCTGTGAAAATCAGTCAATCAATCAATCATTGAATTTGCTGTTTTGGTACATGACGTTATTATAGGACTTACATTCCTATAATTTAAATTGGGCGGTATGCCACTTGTTCCCACAACAAAGATGGCGGACGCACACAAATACTCAGTCTCCGGAAACCATTGGCCAGGAGAACCACGTGACCTGCTTAAAACTACGTCCACGTTTGAATTTCGTCTCGCGTTTTTTGGAGCCGATTCCAAGACACGTATTTTCTATAAATACGTCGTCTTCAACCACTCTTTTTCTTTTTCCCAATTTCTATTGCAGCGCTAATACACTCTCTCCAGTGTGACTCTCTAATTCACCAACAGACGTCAAAAGCCACAAAATGGATGAACCACGCAAACCTTCTTTTCCTCAAAATACTGTGTCTATGAGACTTTTTTCAGCCTCGGAAATACCAACTGTTTCAAACCACAGGAAGAAATGAACATTTAAAAATATATAATCAACCTTAATAGGACGCTTTCATTATTTCACCCTTTCTGTAGTTTTAGTTGGGTTAGTTACACACACACACACACACACACACACACAGAGGACTATTCTGCGAACAATATAGAATCATAGCAATATTTTAAATGTATCATTGCATGTTTTGTTATGAATATAAATTTGTTTTGTTTGTCGCCTCATTTTGAATGTTCCTTTTGTCCGTGCCGTTTCATATCTTTACTCATTTATTTCATTTACTACATTTGTCTCCATGTGCCTACTTTACCTTTTTCCATGTGCCTTTTTCCAAACATAACATACCACTAAACTAAACATATACTAAACCACAACATTAAATTTTGGGGGACTACTCCTCTTTTGAGGGTGTGTCCACCGATCACCGAATAGTCACGGCAAAAATACGGTTAAGCCTACGAAAAAACGCCAAACGAACAGCGACCACCAAACACTATGACTGGGCCCTATTGAACAACAAAGATATAAGAGATAAATACGTATTAGAATTAAGAAACAGATTCGAAACACTACAAGAAAAGACCGAAAAAAGTACACCAAACGACGAATATGAAAATTTCGTCAATGCACACCTCGAGGCAGCAGCAAAATACATTCCAACAAAAATTAAAACTAAATATAGAGTCCCATGGGAAACTTTAGCGATGAGAGAAAAACGTGCACTAGTGAAAACAGCCTCCAAAAACTATCGAAAAAAACCAACAAACACAAATGCCTTAAAACTAAAAACGGCACAATATCAATTAGCAGGCATATATATAAAGGAACAGACAGAATACATTCAAAATCAGATAGATAAGATTAGAGACTCGGTGGAAGATAGACAATCTAGAATAGCCTGGCAAACAATAAACGAAGTGAGCAGAAGAAAGAACACAGCCAAAGCAAAACTGAAAGCAGCAAACCAACAAGAAAGAATAAAACTGTGGAAACAGCACTTCGAAAACTTACTTGGAAACCCACCAAAAAATAACACATGAACCAATCACCAGAATAATTAGCAAACAATTAGACATTAAACTAGGACCGTTCACACAAGAAGAACTCGACTCGGTTCTCAGAAAAATTAAAAATAGGAAAGCTGCAGGGCTGGACGAAATTTCCCCGGAAGTATGTAAGACCAGACAATTCGACGACATACTGGTCCGACACTGCAACGCAGTATACAATCAAAATCCGATAGATAGATGGATGAAGGGATGCATACTCCCCTTCCCTAAAAAGGGGGACCTCGGATTAGCCAAAAACTACCAAGGCATAACACTTACATCCATAGCAGCCAAAATCTACAATGCCCTACTACGAAACCGAATAGAACCCAAAATCGACAACATACTTAGAAAAAACCAAAATGGCTTCCGAAGAAATAGATCCACGACCTCACAAATATTAACCATCCGTAGAATCCTTGAAGGTGTTCGGGCAAAGAACCTACAAGCGACATTATTATTTGTCGACTTTACCAAGGCTTTCGATTCCATTCACAGAGGAAAGATGGAACAAATCCTACTAGCGTACGGCATACCTAAAGAAACCGTAGCAGCAATAACGATTCTCTATAGAAACACTAAAGTGAAAGTACGATCACCGGATGGAGACACAGAATACTTTGACATTGTAGCAGGAATACTACAAGGGGACACGCTGGCCCCGTACCTCTTTATCATTTGTCTAGACTACGTACTTAGAACATCGATTGACAAAATCAAAGAGAATGGCTTCAAACTGACGAAGAAAAGAAGCAGAAGGTACCCCGCAACAACAATTACCGACGCCGACTACGCCGATGACATAGCGATACTGGCAAATACACCTGACCAAGCCGAAACACTTCTGCATAGTTTGGAACGAGCAGCAGCAAGCATAGGCCTCTATGTTAATGCACACAAAACGGAATATATGTGCTCTAACCAAACGGGGGACATCTCCACTCTAGAAGGAACCCCTCTTAAACTAGTAGACAAATTCACTTACCTAGGAAGCAGCGTCGAATCAACCGAAAAGGACATCGAAACGAGGTTAACGAAAGCATGGACAGCTATCAATAGGCTATCGATTATATGGAAATCAGACCTAACCGATAAAATGAAACGCAGTTTCTTCCAGGCAGCGGTCACATCGATACTGCTATATGGCTGCACTACATGGACGCTAACAAAACGGCTGGAGAAGAAGCTAGACGGCAATTACACAAGAATGCTGCGTGCAATCCTGAACAAGTCCTGGCAGCAACACCCCACAAGACACCAACTGTACGGCCACCTGCCCCCTATCACGAAAACTATTCAAGTTAGACGAACCAGACATGCAGGACACTGCTGGAGAAGCAGAGATGAACTCATAAGAGATGTACTCTTATGGGTCCCCACACATGGCCGCGCAAAAGCAGGACGACCAGCACGAACGTACATTCAGCAGCTATGTGAGGATACGGGATGTTGTCCTGAAGACCTACCTAGGGCGATGAACGATAGGGAGGAGTGGCGATAGAGGGTCAGGGATATCCGTGCTACCAGCGTGATATGATGATGATGAGGATGATGATGAAACATATCTACCGAATAACATGTCCCCCTACAATATCTAAGAGTTTGAAAGTGTTTTAAGTTATCTTCTCTTTGCTCATTTTAATGTTGATTCCGCGTACTGTTTGAGTGCTTTTAGAGATGCTTCATCAACAGTGAAGAAATGAAGAAAAAGGAAAATAGAAAAATGGAAGAAATATATTTGAAAGAAAGAAAGAAAGAAAGAAAAATAACAAATCAATAAGAGACAAACTATCAAAAAGGATGAAAGAAAAGAGAAAGGCATCAAGAACGAAAGAAAAAATAAAATAGAATGTAATTAAAATAAAGTAAAGTTGGCGATCGTAGTCGAGGGCGACCTTAGTCGAGGGTGACATGAAGGCTCCCTTTTCAATAGCTACTACACTGAGGTGTAGGGGAGGGCTCTATTCCTTTCCCTGGATTGCTCCACGTTACCCTTGATACGTACCTTATAATGCTGAGTATTAAGCAAAGAAGTATCAAGTACCATTTTTAAAGTATGACCCAACCTGGGATTGAACCCCGAAGAAAGAAAGAAAGAATGATTTCTAGTCCACGATCGAAAGTAAGTTATATCTTTGGTCCCAAATAATATAGTAACAAACATTATACCACCACGGATAAATATCTACAAAAATTCATGTTTGTTAATAATTTGTTTCTTTTGTTGTGAATATATTTCCCCGAAAATTTGTTACCATCCGTGTAAAAATGTTTTTGCTTTACCCTAAACGCTATGTTAATTGTCTATTTTGAAATATTTTATAAAGTATATAAATTCTTATTTATAGTCAATACAAACCGAATAAAAATTTGAGCGGATATTAAATTTAGTTTGAATTTAGATGTTGCTATTTCCAAAACCTCAACGAGTATAATTCACAAGATATGTATTTAGCAGAAGCTACAGACTAAATGACGAGGTACTAAACCTTTTCGAGAAAAATATTTCCTCTATTCAATATAGTTACTATTAGAAGTTTTGAAAGGTGAGATTATGTTTTTTCGGATGCTATAAGAGTAGGTTCCTCTAATGAGCTGGCCGATGTGATCATGGAAGAGATTGCCAGTGCTCCCTGTTATGATTTGGTGAGAACAAGTATCACGTGTACAAGTCATCTCTTTGCTGTTGTCAGCCACACTGCTTTGCCTGGATGCAAAAGAAAATCTACTTGACAGACAACTTCGAAAGATTTGGCAATCAATGGGGTCCAGGGGACACAGGACATCAGGAACATGACGGCAGTTACCAAAAATGGTCAGCTTGATGACAATCATCTCTTTTGATTTTTCATTTCTACCCCTCCCTCCCTCCCTCCCTCCCTTTCTCTCTCTCTCTCTCTCAATCTATCTATCTATCTATCTGTGCCTCATGCACTCACACACTAATTTGCACACACAGATAGACACACGCATACACACACTCACTGAGCCAAAAATATATATCAGAAAACTCTAACTCTTGTAATTACGGCTTGTAACACCAGAACTATGGAGTAGACAGTTCAAAAGACATTTTTTTTTCTTTAGGAAGGGAAAGATGAGAATAGAATATTGACATTAAATTTAAGAATTATTGATAATAGTATTAGATATATTTTATAAATTTGAATGATTCTTTTCTGTATATATTAGAATATTTAGAGTGCTGCAGTTCCACTGGGCCTAGCCTCCACTGAACTGTTACATCATTCCATTTTTACAGTTTATTTATCATTTATTATACTTATTTAATATTAACATACATATAAGAAACATTAACTAAAAAATACACATTCAACGTAAATACAAGTTTTATAACAAGGTATATAAGATATAAAGAAGTATATAAAATGTATGCTGAATAATGACGTATACAATATAGAAATGATATCAAACAGCATGATAAATGACGACTTCCATGTAAATACAAGATAAGTGTATATAAAAATGGTTTATACAACGTATATAATAATGTATATTGGGATATATAAATATATATAAAATGTAAATAAAATAATGACGTATACGACGTAAATGTAAATAAAAGATATATAAATGTATATGAAATGTCTATAAAAAGGATACAAAACGATATACAGTGCATATGATAACGTATATAGAATATATAAATTTATATAATATATATATAAGATGATGACGTATACAACGTAAAAAATATACTGAGTGTTTGTAACAAAATTATCGGGTTGAAATGAGTCATAGAAACTTCATATATTGAAAAGTAAAAGGATAACATTTTAAAATTTGCAGCCATTTAATCTCTAACATGAACCAAAAATGACAAGAGGACCCCTTGATGTTTGCCGTACTGTTGAAGTTACTGCTGAATGCAGCGTGCATTGCTGATAAAGCAGACACAATCATCCTGTATTCTCGAATTGTTATCAAATTCCCAGACTCTTTGATTTTCATAAGTGACATGTTTGAAAATCTGACTCCTATTCGGAAATGTGTTGAAACTGGACTTTTTACTGTATTTTGCACGAACAATCTTGATAGACTTAGTTTCGTAATGTCTTCACACAAACTATCATCTTTGGCATAATTTCGCTATATTTGGTTAAGTATAGAGAAAAATAATAAAGTCGACAGGGAAGATATGAGAAGCTTTTGCTTTGGTTATGAAACACCGTGAATATGTAGAGAGCACTTATTGTGTTCTTTGCATATACAGGGTGTAGAGAAGAGGAAAATCTCGTATTTTGGTTTGGCGCTCAATTTATTTCGACACTTAATTTCAACCAATCAGGATGACTAATCCTATTCAGCCCGGACCTTCATCTCCGCCCACCAAAGCTTGTAAGCTACCAAACCCAGTCTCTTTGGCTTGGGAACGCAGACCAGAACAGACGTTCCTCAGGCCGTTCCTACTTAGCGATGCTTTTCAGCTAGACAAGCCGCCCAGTGTAGACATCTCACTGTGGCTCTAACACCAGCAGCAGCAACATGGACACTCACGAGGGAACCATCTAATTTATGGATTCCTTACGAGGAATCCCAGTTGAATATGAATTGGATGCATTCAGCATGCCTTCCACTGGCACCACTTCATGTCACCCCAAAAATTGGCTATGTCGATCTGAGCGTAACTCCGCTCTCGACCACATGGAGATAGCGCCTACTCTCCTCCCCCAAAATACCAGACACGCAAAACTACACGGTGACTCTAAACACAATCCCTCACACGTCCAGCAACACACGCTGCCATCTCAACATCTCGCGACGCCATTTCTTCTCCAACACTAACAAGCCTAAACTCCACGAGTCTTGCAGCACCAAAAGCAAACCATATTCAATGCTGCAAATAAAAAAACTTTCTTCGTTGTGTTGTTAAAGAAAAGTTTCGTCATTCATTTGTGTTGCCTAAAAAAATATAGTGTTAGAGAAATTAACAATTTCCCGAAAAGCTATAAGGTTATTTTATAATTCAATGATGCTCTCTATCGATTATCTGGACCTTAACTGTAATTTGATTGATTGATTGATTGATTTTAACTGCAAATCAACCCATCTATTATCACTCTATGCTTAGAGGTCACGCAATTTCATTGATTGAACATTCATATTTGCATCGATTGAACATTCATATTTAGATTTTTACCCACTTATACGACATCAAATCATCATCATCATCATCATCATCATCATCAAATAGCGCGGCTTGCATATCTCCCAATCTCTATCTATCATCCATCGCTCCCGGCATGTCTTCGAAACTACATCCTTTGTCCGCACAGAGCTGTTGCAGGTAAGTTCTTGCCGGTCGCCAACACTGGCTCAACCATATGAAGGGATTCATAGGGGAACATCACTTATGAGTTCATCCTTGCTTTTCCGGGAGTGACTCACATGTTTTGTTCGTCTTACTTCGATGGTTTTAAAGATAGGAAGTATGTGACTGTACAGTTGTTTTTTCGTGGAATGTTGTTTCCTGGATTTGTTCAATATAGTTCATAGCATTCTTGTGCCATTCCCATTTAGCTTTTTTCTATGCGTCTTGTCAGTATTCATGTGGTGAATCCATACAGTAGTATAGACACTACTGCCGTTTGGAAGAAATACCGCTTTCTGTTATTGGATAGATCCAGCTTCCATATGATCTATAGTCTATCGATACCAGTCTACGCTTTTGGTGGACGTATACTGACATCACTTTCAGTTGATGAGATGATGCTACCATGGTACATGAACTTGTCAACTAATTTCAGAGGACAATCACTTTGAGAGGAGATCACTTCTTCCTGATTAAAACATATGTACTCTATTTTGTTTGAGTTCACGTGGAGGCCAATGCCTCCTACTGCTTGCTTCAGGCTATGCAGCAAGAATTCAGTTTGGGTAGGTTTATTTGCAAGAAACGTTATGTTATCTTCATAGTCTGTACCTGTTATAGTTTCTGCAGGATGTCATCTGCTTCTTGCTTTTTTAGTGTAAAACATTCCTCTCTAATACTAATAATTATATTGTTTCGAGTAATTATTTCTTTTTAATTGTAATCATTTGTTTGTACATAGTAATATGGTTTCAAGTAAATAATAATAAATCTGAGAATTAATTTTTTTTATTTATTTTTTTATTTATTGCGGACTTTCTTCCTCATCTTGGTAGTTTTTGTGTTGTTTCATCTTTCACTACGTTTCGGTCAAATTTCACCTCTGGCCTTCTTCAGGTGATTTACCGCGACCTCGGATAGGAATGCTGAGTCTTGTAACCGTATCCCCAGTAATTACTGCCTCCCATAGTTGTTGTCTATCGCACCACGTTTTTTTTGACCAAGTAAACCTCTGGCCGGCTTGGTTAGGATTTGAAACCGCTATCTTCTGACAATGCTCACCTGGAACCGCAGAGACTCAAGGCCTCTATCCGCTGCGCCACGTAAACCTCTGGCCGGCTTAGGTAGGATTTGAAACCGCTATCTTCTGACAATGCTCACCTGGAACCGCAGAGACTCAAGGCCTCTATCCGCTGCGCCACGTAAACCTCTGGCCGACTTAGGTAGGATTTGAAACCGCTATCTTCTGACAATGCTCACCTGGAACCGCAGAGACTCAAGGCCTCTATCCGCTGTGCCACGTAAACCTCTGGCTGACTTAGGTAGGATTTGAAACCGCTATCTTCTGACAATGCTCACCTGGAACCGCAGAGACTCAACGCCTCTATCCGCTGCGCCACGGGCCCCGAAGACGCAGCAGATAGAGGCGTTGAGTCTCTGTGGTTCCAGGTGAGCATTGTCAGAAGATAGCGGTTTCAAATCCTACCCAAGCCGGCCAGAGGTTTACTTGGTCAAAAAAAACGTGGTGCGATTGACATCAACTATGGAAGGCAGTAATTACTGGGGATACGGTTACAAGACTCAGCATTCCTATCCGAGGGTCGCGGTAAATCACCTGAAGGAGGCTAGAGGTGAAATTTGGTCGAAACGTAGTGAAAGAAGAAACAACACAAAAACTACCAAGATGAGAAAGAAAGTCCGCAATAAATAAAAAATTAATTCTCAGATTAAGAAACCTCATCTCAAAATGATTCCAATTAAAGACAAGTATAATCATAAACCTTACAAAATAATTTTTGCTTCGAGTTACTATTCTTATTAAAAATAATTTACTGTTATATGATATCAAATGTTCCTATATAATACAAATAATATGCACACAGTTGTATGGTTTCACGTATTCCTATCCAATACAAATATCCCATCGAATATAAATACTTTTTAAACAGTCATGTTTGACCCATACATGGGGCCCTAACAGTTACTACTAGTTCAGAGTGGTCAGATAGTCACGGCAGAGTTAATGGTTGTAAATTTAATCTGGTCAGCCAACACTGGTGTGTCCATGTGTCAGAGTCCATTAGAAAATGTCGTTTATGAGTTCAGCCTTGCCTCTCCAGCAGTGCCTAGCATATCTTACTCATCTTATTTAGATTGGTTGTAAGTGGCCATACAGCTGCTGTTTTTCTTTTGGTACTGCTTCCAGGATTTGTTCTAAACAGTAAGTAGCAATCCTTGTGTAGTACCCTTCTTATTATTTCTCCAAGGGCTTTGATTGGATCCAAGTGGTGCAACCAAATAGTAGTACTGACTTGGCAACAACTTTTTCCTTAATCATTTATGCCTTGATGGCATAACAGATTTTTCATGTACATAAAAGTACTAACAACCACAGAGCTTAAAAAGACTATGCTGTGACAGCTTTATTGAAAATCGGCTTCAAAAAACAATCTTTAACACTAACTTCTAACATTTGGGAGAAACATGTAACTACTTCAACCATCAAACAAGTTTTATTTGAAGAAATAGATGTAATATATGGGTGGGGAGACGCTTAGCATTAAGGTTGAAAATGGAATTGGCTATCCAAATTGAAATTCTAGATAAGGCTGCTTGCATTTCACTTCACATTAATTCCCCAGGAAAGTTATGAATACTTCTCTTTTCCTTCCCAAATGTGGCAGATTATGTTCTTTAACTTTGGTAAAGCAACCATTTTTGAAGAAGGAAAACTCAGAATTCAAATCAGCTGTACTCCACTTTAAAGCTGATCTTGTGTCACATACTGTCCATTGTGGAAGGGTAGGGTAAAAACATACATTGTTCAACACAAAAGAAAGCTTTAGTCAAAGGAGAAGTGGTATAGTTGATCATATCTGATGTGAGAATGGTAGATATCTCCTCTGAGATAAGATCCAGGTAATCAACAGTTAACATCGTTGAAAAGTGAGAAACTTTAAGGAGGCTGCATATACTGGCTTCTCTACTAATTTGCATAAACCAAGCATGTACAGATTTCAACACTATATCGTTTTCTTTGCTTAATAAAAAAGATGCTGAAAGATCTATCAAAGATCTGAAATGGCATGGAATAATCGGCAAACATTGCTGTAAAAAAACAGAATGAATGAGATTATCTCTACTGCTGATAAATTAGGAAAAAATGTGTTTACTATTATTTAGCTTTACACTCCTAGAACAAGTGACCCTCGCTTTTCATACAAATATAACACCAAAAGAAGATAACTGAATGAAATGGAATGATGTTGTCTTGACAATATCACAGACACTATGCAACAGATACAATTGTCTGAAGAAGAAAAACTAAAGAAAAAAGCTCAAAAAATACGTCCATTGCCCAACATAGAGTTATTTTTATTAAAAATTTTCACTGTATAATATCCAAACTTTATGATCAATAGAGACGTTTTTGATTAAATTCAAAGAAAATAGAGGAGATGATGCTTAATCAGATATATGTCTTTTTGCAGAAAGTTATTGGGCTATGGATTGAGGATTTTCTGGGCATTTACACATGCTAGTATGAGCATATCTCTATACTCTTCATTTCCCTCTATAAAGACACACACACACACACACACACACACATATACATATATATATACACATACATATATATACACATACATATATATATATATAAAATTAATTACATTGAGCTCTCTACCAGGAAAATTTAAATGTTCAGCTTTTGAATGATTTTCTTGTCCTGAAGGAATTACGCCCAACTCTGGTTTAACTGGACCGAATAATACTATATATATATATATATATATATATGTATGCATATATATATGTACATATGTTTTTCCCACTCCTCCACACGAGCATGATGAGCCACAAGATCAGTTCTTAAGCATTTTTCAATTGGTGTGAATTCAGAGTTTCCTTCTCCTAAAACAGTTATTATACCAATGTTAAATGGCTTAGTCTATCCAACGATTTCTCCATAGCTGGAGAGAAAATAATTGGATTCATACCTTACCACTGGGTATTAGCACAAAGTGAAATCCAACTAGATGTCCATGATTTACAGATAGAAAGTATATATATATATATATATATATATATATATATATATATATATAATGTGTGTATGCATGTCAGTAGAGAATGAGTATATATATATATATATATATATATATTTGGAATATGAAATAAGATAATGTAACAGGTTAAAAAATCATTATTCAGAGTTTCATACTGTCACTTCTCAGGTCAGCTAGTTTTCAGTACATCACTTAATACTAGCTAGTATTCAATATGTCTCTTTTGAACTACCTCACCTGAGGATCGACAAAGTGAAACTCAGAGTCATGAGTCTATATTCTTATTTTAAACTTGAAATAAATCATGTTATTGCTCTAAATTGAGCACTGTAAATATTTTATGAATTAAAGATAATTTTAGCTGTAAATTTTAATAAAAATCATACGAGCCTTTTTGACTAATGGGTAGAGTGTTCACTAACGGCCTGGGAGACCAGGGTTCAATTCCAGGTTGAGTCATCTCTGAGATATGGTCATTCTGGATATAAGGAGTGAGGTGGACAATAATTGATTCCTAAAAGGAGTCCAACAATCCCAACAAGGCCAATGGTCAAACTGGGAGGAGACCTTACAAAAGTCTAACACTTGGAACGACACATAGCAGATGGCTCTTCTCAGATTGAGTTTTCTAATATGCTCTATGTACAACTAGCTTTCTTCAAAAAACATTTTTTTAAATGGAAGAAAGTTATCCTACCAGTCCTCTACGTAACAACAAACTACAAGTATTGGAGCATGCCCTCAGCTCCTGTAATTCAGCTCTTGGAAATGGGAGATACACCAGGAGACACAACAGAGTGTTAGATGAGTTGGTCAAATTTATAAAGAATTATATGAAATCTGAATCAACTATTTCAACCCAGAAATTTGTTTCAGAGAAAGGCAAAATATATGCCTGCTCTAAGTAAACAATCAAGCATTGCGCTATACCCAGTCAAAACCTTTTTGGATCAAGTGGAGATTGAGAAGCATCTGCTGAGCCACCAGGATGGCATGATGATTACTTGAAAACAATATCTAGCAAAGGTCTGCGATCACATATTGTTCTTCTATCAAAGGCAGACATTAAAATCATCATGGTAGGATTATCAATACCATATGAAAGCAAGATAGATCAAAGCCATTTGTATAAAGTCAACAAATATGAAGAGTTGGATAAGGAAGGGTATAGCGTGATCATGAAAGCTGTGGAAATAGCAGCAAGAGGTTTCTGTACCAGTTTCTAGGTCAAATTGGAATCAAAGGGCGTAACTGAGCCAAATCTATAAAAAGCCTCATAGAAATAATGGAAAATAGTTCCATTTGGATATCAAACAAAAGAAATATCCTATGGAACAATTCAAAATGAAGTTCGTTAAAGCGACACTTAATTGTGAATGCACAATGGGATTCACACAATATTCTCATAATGAACACAGATTTTTTTCAAATTACATTTCACCGTTA